>CAJGYO010000012.1:17724793-18380730 GCA_904845875.1 Miscanthus lutarioriparius
GTGCTTACGTCCGTCCAACTGCCTTCTGTCGTTACTTTGTCAAAAAAGTTGATATGGCTTGTGTATGCCGTTTACTTAACCCAGCCGACGAAGTTACAACAAGTGCGGTTAAACTTGTTCATCTTGCTCATGATTGTGGCAAGGCGTTGCCTGATGGAAGCAAATGTGGAAATAAGTACCTATATATTTGTGCCCATGTGTAATGTGAATAATACAATATAGTATGATGTACATTTCTCAGGTTGGACGGTGCCACCACATCGATCACCATAAGGGTGTATCCATTAGAACTGAGGATGAAGGCAAAAGGCTTAAGGAAGAATGAGAGATGGATAATATGTGTGTTTAGTATCATTTGCCATAAAATATGTTGGAAGTTGGCACTCATTTACAAGACTCCACAATCCTTTCTTCTTCTAGTCACTAAACAATGCTTTTTTTTTGTATTCATGGTTGTTTCAAAAACAAATGAAAACAAGATTGTAAATCATATGAAAGTGACATGAATGTACTCCATAAAGAAGAATACGATGGATTATAACACCACCCTTTGCTCACCTAGCAGTTTCATTTTCATGTAGAACAAAATCATTCACCAACATACCACTTTAAGCTACATATTCTAAATAATATGAAACTAGGTACATAAAATAGTAAATATTATGTCAAGAGACAAAGTTATTAGGACTGGGTCGGATATCAAACCAGAGAGGCCTTTAATTCACTGTCCCAACCATTAAGAACTAGTAAACGGAAAAACTTGGATCTAGGGACTAAAATTCAGGAGATGTCACATTGGGTATTCGGATACTAATTAGAAGAATTAAACATGAGCTTAATTAGACTTAATAGATTTGTCTCATAAATTAGTCTCAATCTGTGCTCTTAGTTTTATAATTAGTCTACATTTAATACTCTAAATTAGTGTCAAACATCCGATGTGACAGGGACTAAAATTTAGAAGCGAAACCAAACAAATAAAAAGGAGCAAAAAAGGGCACGTTTAATGCAATCTCAGGTTACAATGAAAATAAACAATATCATTTAACTTTTGGTGTTCAAGTATGTTCCACTTTGTGGAGTCCACATGTTCAAACAAGCTCCAATTCCTCTCACATCCTGAAGCCCTACATGTTTAGCTCAAGATACGCAAGGCTAATGTTGTAGGTTTGGTGCACTGCATGTCTGCATCCATAGGTTTATTTGCCACCACTCATATGTATGTCAAAAAATATATAGAAGTTGATGTTTCTGAAATGTTAATGGAAAAGTAAAAGACAGTAATCTAGCATAATGAAGGTTACCAACAAGCATGTGTTGTCAATCATTTTTAATGGTTGATGAGTGTCCAATGTTTCAAGACTTGTCTTAAGTAATCTAGCTTTGATTGCCTTTGCTGCATCTGCTTGTTGAGACGTAGATAACCATCCAACCAGCCTGCACTGGTTCCCAAAATTAGTGGGACATGGATGATACTGTGATTGGAATCAGCATTAGTGGTACATTATCAGTCAAGGTCCAGTACGAACATGATATGGTAGTCGTTCGACCCACGCAGGTGCCAACAAGCTTATGGGCCTAAATTTGCAGTCCCTTCATTCTTAGTCCCATTTTTCCTTTTTTCTAAAACTTTTTTAGGAAAAACCATAAACGTAGATCCCAATATGTTGATTTTGGCTTTTTGTGCCCTCGTGACCTAAACTAGCAGTCTAGCACTCCTAAACTATTCCTACTTTCACCTACCTAGTTTTTGCTACAGCTTCATGATAATTTTAGTATGACTCATTTTGTAGAGGTTGAAAGTAGAACCCTTTCCGTTTTTATCTAAAATGGCTTTGGAGCTTGCTCAATCACTAACTCTCAAGAGCACTACCAAGAGTTCGTTTAATTGTTTTTTTTAAGTAAAGATCAAGGTTATGTAACAAAATAACTCTTCAATAGCAAACTATACCTATCTAATATCTCATATTTAGTGGTATCCTAAATTACCTCCACGACCTCTCAAATTTGGAGTGACATGTTGTTCATTATATATGCTATTATTTGATATAAGCAATTGTTGGGGAAAGAGAAATGTTTAGGAGGTTTTTTTAGAGTATATGCCCTTTGTATGGGAATATATGGAAATAAAATTTAGGAGGACTCGTTTTTTAACGAATAATTTCGAATGACTTTATGATATGCTGTTAAGGGGTGGTGACTCGACGCGGACTCATGAAGACCAAAAACGCACGCAAATGTGGCCTGCTTGAGGTCATTCCCAATTGATGGTAACCGTCCGAGTAACTTTTGCCGACTTCCGAGCATGTGCAGCCTCCGGATTGGCACTTCGGCCAACCTCAAACCGAACCTGCTGCTGTCCTCGTCACTGAACACCTCCTGGCAGGCACGTTCCTTCGTCACCGTCACCGTCACCGCATAATCATTTGCTGAATACAGGGCACGATCTGCTTCTGTCTAGTCGATCGCCCAGCTTGCTTCTCGTATTTGCATTGCTAGGAAGCTCATCTTTGTCACGGACAGCCAAAAGTGAGCTGTTACACAAATCGTTACGTCTTTCAGGCCCGTTCGCTTCGCTGAAAAAACGAAAAAAAAATTATGTGGGTGACGGATCCACTGAACCACCGGTGCGCCCATACGTTAGATCACTGACGCGTGGCGAGGAAAAAATCAACGTGCGTCGGCTCCTTATAAGCATGTCTTGGCTCCTCGCGTAGCGACGTATCCGTCGGTCATTTCGGCCCAAGCGCATTACCATATTGATTCCTATCTATCTTCGCCACGTTCTGATCCAGCCTAGCGGACATGGGTGGTTTAATGCCCTCGCACAATCTAGTTTTTTTTCGAGCGAGCAGCGCGTGCATTGTTAGTATTTGCTTGCCCCGAGCCATTATCGCCGCGCCGAGCGCCGGATTATAAGAGCTGCGCATGCGCTTCATGCTTTGATTTCAGCTCATGATTAATTGATTCCTATCATTGGTTCTGCCTGACGCGCGGGACAGCCGGCTCGGTGCAAAATACTATATTGAACCAAAATTAGCAGCGCGTGCATTAGCGAAATGGAGAAGCCAGGTATCGCCGCGCCGAGCGCCGGCTGCGCATGCGCTTCATGCTCGTCAGCTCATGCAATTGACGTAGGCAGTGGCGCACGCCTGAGCCGGACAGCCGGTCGGTGCAAAATACTATATGTATAAAAAATAAGATATAGTGCGCGAAATGTGGAGAATGTTGGTTAGCCCCAAGTAATAAGGCGAGTAGAGTGTTTGATCCTTCGTACTCCCGTTGTGTGTGCGTACCTCATCATGGCTCATGCTGAAGGGTTTTTTTTTTTTGACAAATGGCTCACGCTGAAGTTGGATGGCAAAGAACGACGGGAGATCGAAACAAAAGGGCCTATTTGCGCAGATTCTCATGGTTCTGCGGCAAAACACGGCAAAATTAGAAGACCAATGAAACTATTTTTCCCCTTCATCGATCGACTCCAGCTTCTCCCTCCACGGTAGAGATGGAGCTGTGTTAACTGTTAAGCACCGGCACCGCCAAACGGGGCCTCGATGAATTATAGTGAAAAATGTTTCTCTAGGACAGGAATGAATAAAGTACAGGAAGTAGTTCTTTGTAGATAAATAAATAGGAAATGCCTGTTAAAAGGAGAGAAAAAAAAGAAACTATTGTTAGATAATATAATTAAGCAGGGCCGTCCCAACCATAAAAGGTCCGCTTGGCCATTTTGGCCCCTGGTTGTTGGGCGGGTTGGCTCTTGGCGATGCTGTATGAGGCTTGTGCGCCGTGCACGCTTGCCGCCGCCACCAGTGGCCTGTGTGGGTCGCTGTCAAGGGCTCAAGGCCTGTCGTGTTTCAAGCGAGACCCAAAGGGCAAATCTGCGGTGCCCAGAGAAACACAAATCGATTGTCAATAGGGAATGGCAGTGCTAGGGTCCAGACATCTAAACGGACAGCCGCGCCTGCACTTCGTTTCGCGCAACTCACGTGGGTCCTACGGAGCCGAACGTCAACAGCATTGAGAAGAGGGAAGAGGGCAACGCCCGCATGTGCCTCTAGTTCGGATACCCAGCCGGTGCCGGAATGAGATATTGAGGCAAGGCAGCAAAAGGCAGAGAGAGAGAGATGCAACACCGGATCTATTTTTTAAAGAAAAAAGCCTACATAACCCCCCTCACCTATTGCAACTCGGCTACTTCAGCCCCTAACCTATAAAATCAGGTATTTAACTCCCACATCTTTGCAAAACCGTTTAAATAACCCCCTCGGTGGTTTTGCATGGTGGTTTTGCCACGCTGGCGTGTTGAGGTGGACTTTGGTGCTAACGTGGATGACTGACAAGTGGCCCCACTTGTAAGTGGCAGAGGGCCGCTTGTTCACGCGAGGCGCATTTCCCGCGGTGTGCGTCGTAGGCACGTGACGAGCTCCGCCGCTCCCTGTCCGGCGCCGCGGCCGTGGAGCATGCACCGCTCTCGACGCTATCAAGTGCCTGCACGTGAAACATGGGACCCACAATCGATTACAATGGAAGAAATCAAGGAAGCGGCCCTCCGCCATGGCGTGCAGCACCACCATGGCCCTATGCCTTCGCCTCCACATTCCTCTTCCTAACCTCTCCGAGCAGATGGAAGTGGCGTCGATGCTGACACTTCTACTGCACCCACAGCAGGGGCGGTGGTGTGGCGAGCATCCTCTTGCTCTTCGTCTTCGTCGCCTTCTCTGTTCTGCATCGACTCCGATCCCTCCACTACTGCTTCAACGATTGGACATGGAAAGCCAATAGTGCGCAGAAAAAACGTAAGGCAGCGGAGGAGCAGCCCGGCGACGAGGTTCCCATCGCCCACGGCAATGGCAAGGCGAACGGCCCATCACCCACGGAAGCCTTTGCGGTGTCCGCGGAAGCCATGGCAGCTAGCTAGCAGCACCACGGCAGCCAATAGTCCACGGAAGGCCGGTGGTAGAAGTGGACACCACAAAGGTTCGGACCAGGAGTAGAGGACGCGGTGGAGTGCGCCATGTGCGCGCCTTTCCGAGCTCCACAATGCCGTCGGAACTCGGGATATGCGGGTCGTTGCGGCGCCGCCGGGCTATGCGGACGAGCCACATCGAGCCGTTCCAATCTCGCGGGCTTTGTGGCGCGGGTCTGCGGGGGCTCGCGGCGCAGTCAGCCCAGCGAGTTAGCGGCTTGGCCCGCGCCACTTGCATCCCTGCCGCCGCGACCGCCGAGCACGCACCACTCTCGGCGCTATCCGCGGGCCGCGTCGAGGCCGCCGCCGCCGTGCTACTCCCATCGCCTTCCACCCGTGTGCCGCGCCGCACAGTGCCGGTTTCGGCCAGCTGCTGCTCTGCCTTGGCTCGTCGGACTACGCCACGGACACCGCCAAGGCCGCCGAGCACGCACCGCTCTCGGCACTATCTACGGGCCACGTCGAGGCCGCCGCCGCCATGCTGCTCCCCTCGCTCGCCTTCCTCCCACGAGCCGCGCTACGCAGCGCCGGTTCCGACCATGTGAAAGGTCCTAATGGCTAGAGGGGGGTGAATAGCCAATTAAAAATCTCTACAACAACACTTAATAAACCGGTTAGACAAATATGAGGCAAAGCGAGTGTTGCGCTAGCCTACTAAAAATGCAAGCCATCTACCACAATTCTAGTTTCTATAGTCTCTATCCACACAATGGCTAAGTTAGTGTGCTCTCAAAAGCTAACTAAAGAGCCACACTAACCAAACTAACAAGCTCTCACGACTAGCTACACTAAAGAGCTTAACAACTAGTTTGCGGTAATGTAAAGAGAGAGAGCAAGATGGTTATACCATCGAGTCGAGGAATGAACCAATCAATCACAAGAATGAATACCAATGAATATCAATCACCTTGGAATCAAATGATGAACACAATGATTTTTTACCGAGGTTCACTTGTTTGCCGGCAAGCTAGTCCTCGTTGTGGCGATTCACTCACTTGGAGGTTCACGCGCTAATTGGCAACACACGCCAAACCCTCAATAGGGTGCCGCACAACCAACACAAGATGAGGATCACACAAGCCATGAGCAATTCACTAGAGTACCTTTTGGCTCTCCGCTGGGCAAAGGTCAAGAACCCCTCACAATCACCATGATCGGAGCCGGAGACAATCACCAACCTCAGCTCGACGATCCTTGCTTCTCCAAGCATGGCAACCACCAAAAACAAGTCCATCCTCGCAAAAAACTAACACCAAGTGTCTCTAGATGCAAACACTCAAGCAATACAAATTCACCCCAATCTCACAGAGATGATGAATTTGAACGGAGATGAGTGCAAAGGGCTTTGGCTAAGCTCACAAGGTTAAATACCTAAATTTATGGAGCCGCCATGGGGCTTATAGGGCCCCCACGAAGTAGTCCGGGTTGCCCTTCATAGGTGAGGAGTGACCAGACGCTCGTAGATCAACCGGACGCACCCATTTTGAAACATCCATGGCTGCTGCCATGTCATCCCTCTCTTCAATACTTCCCAACGGTCAAGTGATGACCGGACTTATCGCTTGAAGGTGACCGGACGAAACACTGAAACGTCGAGCCGCGTCCGGGTCATGCTCACCAGACTCACCCAAAGGTCCGGTCACTCACTCACTCATCTCCATCAGTTGAACACTTGCAAAACCGCCAAAGATGTCAAAAAACACTTAAAACCATTGTCAAGACATACGCAACATCCATAAAACAATTGCAACATATGTATGAAACATATTCAACATCTAAATAAACACACTTTTTACAACATATACGCTTGAAAAAAGGGCGGACACTCCGATGAAACATTAACCCTTGCTCAAATGTGCCAACCACCAAGTGTAACATCTCGATCTACTTTTTCACAAATATTTTCAATCCATAGATCCTAAATGTATACAATGAGTTAGAGCATCTAGTGGCACTTTGAAACATCTCAATAAACACTTGAAATGTGATCACTCTCGCTAAGTGTCTTGATCACCCACACAAAATGCTCCTACCACTTATACCTTTGTCTTATGCAACATCTCCTTGCTTCTTTGTCCAAGCATTTATCATCACCATGGCTCACCATCATCATGTCATGATCTTCATTTGCTTCACCAGAAATGTGCTTATTAGTCACTTTGATAAACTAGGTTAGCATTGGTTTCACAATTCACCAAAAAAAGAGCTTTCACCATGGTCGTGTTGGGTCCGTGCGACTACTAGAAGGCCGGCGTGCGCACACAACAGAGGCGCGCTGGAGAGGAGAGAAGACTTGCTCCCTCGCTCACCTTCCTTCTACACGCCACCTGCGGTGGAGATGTTGGCTCGGCCACCCAATCCCCGGCCCCATGATCGCTTAGAGAGGGACGTGCTCTTGTGGAAAGGTGAGAGACCTGCCGCCACTTACCGAGATTGCTTGTCAATCATCTATGTCGCACAAAGTCCGCCTCGGCCAACTGATGCAAAACCACCGTGTGTTATTTGAGCAAAGTTCGGTTAAATACCGCGAGTAGATAAGAGTCAGGTTGCAATAGGTGAGGAGGTTATGGGCTTTCCCATTTTTGAAACATCCAGATATAATACTTGCAACATACATGGTGATGAAACAATTAAAACGCCCATTTGAAACACCCAAAAACACCTGAAAAACATTTAAAACCAATGGGAAACATACGCGTCATCCATAAAAGTATAATGAAACACACTTGCAACATACATTTGAAAAAAAAAACATTGGAAATGATTGCCCTCGATTGCTAGGGGTTAAATTGGCTATAATTAATCCAAACTAAAATAGGCCAACATGCTAAAAACTATATCATATCATTATGATTGGAGGCTCGTCGCTAAATTCACCGTGGGAAGCCTGTTAGTGATCAGATTGCACCGAAAGGCAAAGGTCTTCGGTCCGTGCGGGAGAAGGTCGCCCGTGAGAGGCGTGGTGGAATTTCACAATTAACTCCATAATATAAATGATGAGCGGATACATATACTAGTTGAGTTGGACAACATTAACCGGAGGAACTAGACACAAAGAGTAGACATATTCTAACAATAGATTGGCGAGTGGACGAGCATATAAGAGGTGGTCGTTTGTAGTAGCCATGGCTGATGGTGGAGGACCAATGTTGATGAAGAATGGGAAAAAGTGTCAGAGTAGTATAATGAAAACCAGATGGAATTGAGAAATGAATCCATACTGATTGCCACTTTGCTTGGGTTAAAGGCTACAATTAATCAAATGGTGAAGAAAACGATATATCATATATGTTACGAGTTAAATGTGGGTGCTCTGAAACACCGACTACACTTGCTCGTCGGGCCCGTGACTAAGCAATTTCACAGGATCATAATATAAATGATGACGTGATATTTCAAGACCTGGACAATTCCGAAGAATTAGACACAAAGAGTAGACATTCTAACAATAGATTGGACTCTCGAGATGGAGAGACCCCATGGTGGAGGAAATGAGATGAAGACAAAACCCTAACTCAACAAGGTATGCTTGTAGTGCCACTTTGCTTGATAGGTCATATATATGGTGAAGAACACCCAGCGCATGAGGTTCTCCCAAAACTATATTCACCCTCCAAACTCACAAGGGCGTGAGATTCTAACTCTCTTCCGATCGTTATAGTGCGAATAACCAGAAAATAGAGCTACAAAAGGAGGCCGTGCTCCCACAAACCATAGGACAAATTTGTAGAACCATTTATGTAGGCGCCGTGCCCCCTTCACTCCACCCCAACAAGGCAAGGTGAGCGAGCAAGCGCGTGGGATTGCCTTCTCTTTGCCCAGAGTGACACATGACTCTGTAGTGTGGAGAGGACTCCCATGCCTAAATATGTCATCATCCATTTTCATTAGTAAGGTGGGACTAAGGTTCACACCATCGTCTACTTGCAGCCATGAATGGGGCCTTTGAGATTGGTTTGGAATAATGAAAAAAACTCATATGGGCTAAGACCGTTATTCCAACAATCCCCCACTATATCTCAAATTCTAATTTATATATTTTTCCATCCGTGCTATTGTTCGATATACTAGTGGCAGGGACCGTTAAGTTAAACATCCCCTAGAGCTTCGAGCAATGAACTATATCTTGAATTGCAAGGTTTGTTCAAACAGATCTCTTGTAAACTCATGAAGAGACTAGAGAGTATGACATATATGCTCCATCTACAGGAAAGGCTACTGGCAGCCATGTACTGGTTTGACCTGAGTCTCATAGAATGCAATGTTTAATGGCCAGTCTCTGGTGCGTTCTTTGAAGAATGCTCAGTAAGACAACATCTTCGCTTATTAAAGCCAATAGAAATACATTAAGACATGTCGCCAATCCATCATACAGTATTGAGAGTATTGCATCTTCACTTAGAGAGGGCTTTAGATTATTGTCCTCTGTTAACTGATAGCCTGTTTTTCTCAGGCTCTAAGTCATCGGATCTCTAGTCAAAAAGTTTAGATTACCACTACAGTAAACTCATATCGGTCTCATATCCACCTCCCTCTTTGCATTTTATATCGCATTCCGTGATAACCCTTTCGTAAAGTGATATGTCGGATTTTGTCTATTTTGAATATAAGTCTCAGCTATCACTTTGTATTGGTTTCCTTTTGTTATGTCCATCGGGGGCTGGGCTTAATTGTCATCTGATGTCCACCAACTTACCTAGTGTTATTGTTCCTTTCCGTTTTTGCTTCATTGGTGCTCCACTGTTCCTGCACACTATCCACCGCCATAAAAACTCACTTCAATATTTTGCTAATCATCATCCAGAATTATCCTGAAATTGTTCCGCAATTCCTGTAGCAAGGCCGGGGGATCCGAATTTACCTAGTTTTAGGAAACACTGATGGTTAAAGTGTACTTCCAAAATTTACAGTTTGTGGAACCTACTGCTACTACGAAATATATACATCTTCAATCTCCAATAGACTATGTACTATGGGATTTATTTTTGGAATGAAAACCCTCTATGACGCCAGCGCTTCTGAATGTGAAAGCAGGGAGCTTCTGAATTTTCAGCGCTGTTTCCAACCACCGAATTTAGCTTAGATGAGGGCACGTTTGGAACGCAGGAATCACGTATGAATTTCACAGAAATCAGTTCAATTTCACAACAAAAATACAGGAACGGGAAATATTTCCCGCATTCCAGACAGGCCCTGAGGTGGTTCATAACATTTCTCTACAAGTTTATACACAGAATCCTAGCCATAAGAACAGCAATACAGGGACCAGAACGTGCGACGTCTCCACAAAAGACGCCGACGTGACAATGGCAGCCAAAAAAAAAGTAATTCCGACCCCAGACCACCATTCGAAATGCAGGACAACCAACATCTACGCCCGTGCATCCAAATCGAATCCCTTCTTCTGGAGTTCTGGTCGTCGTCTCCCCAACCTTCCAGCGCTGACAATGAAATCAACAAAAGCGACCAAAAAACAAAAACAACGGAGCGGAGCGGAGCTCGCCGCGCCGGAATCCGGGCGAATCCATCAGATGGTCCGGCTGATTTGCGCGAGCTCCTTTTCCAGCTCGTCCAGGCCACCAACCTCCTCCAGCTCCTGCAACCACGCAGCCACAACCACAAGCGGCTCAGATGTCAGCGGGAGGGGATTCACAGGCAAGGCGAGGACAAACGAAGGGGCACCACCACTCGCTCGCTCACGTTTGGTCCCAGGAAGAGCCCATACGGGACGCCCTCGAACTTGTCCATGTGGTGTATCTGCTCGCGACATCGCCGAGGAGCCCAGCCACACGACACGAGCGTGTAAAAGGGCGGTAAAAATATCAGCTCAAGTCGGTACTGGCCAGTGGAATAGTAGATGGAATAGTACAGAACTTTCGAGACGGTGGAGGAGAGTACAAGCGAGTGGTGGGCGAGAGGTCGGTAGCTGGCCTCGTCGCCGTCGTGCGTACCTTGTGAGCGGCAGCCACTCGGCGGAAGTAGGGCACGTTGGCGATGGGGCCCACCGGGAAGCGGCGGTGGACCAGGCCGTCGTGCACGAACATGTAGGCCATGCCGAACAGCGTAATCCCGAGGCCCTGTGGGAGGAAGACACGTGGAGGGTGAGATCACAGTCGGACGGATCCGTGGCTGACGCCACCGTGCCGAAGCTGAGAGAGGTACCTAACCACACAGACGCAATCCCACATCGAGAGGGGCTTACCGCGCCGAAGCATAGGCCGGGCACGAGGCCGCGGTGGAAGAAGCCGTAGGCGAGGAGGGAGATGGCCGGCACGGCGTTGATGATGGCGAACACGTCGTTGAGCTCGAAGGGGCCGTCGCGCGGCCGGTGGTGCGATTCGTGCATGTGCCACAGGGAGGCGTGCCACAGCGCCCGGTGCGCCCACCGCGCCCAGAACTCCATCCCGACCTGCACGCACGGGCGCACAGCGGAATCAGCCGAATTTGCGTCAGGAAAAGGTTGCAGAGAGCCAAGGAGCGCCGCGTACCGCCGCGCCGACGGATAGCGCAAACGTGCCCAACATCTCGCTCACCGGCACCACGCCGCCCTGCAGTGCACGGAGGCATAAAATTCCAGCATTGTGGCACACTCGCGGCCACGTCCTGGCCACATACTAGCAACATACTCCTAGCACTAGCAAGCACTACTAGCAACGAGAGAAGAAAGAGGAAATTAAAAAGAAATTAAAAGGCAATCAGTAGAAAGTTACCTCCATTTGCCAGCTGAAGCGATAGTACACGGCGGCGACGGCCATGGACGTGACCCCGAGGCTGGACATCACGGCGGCCACCAGGTACGTCCGCCGCTCGGACCGCTTCCGCGCCTTCTTCTCCGCGATGCGCCGCGCCGCCGCGGCCCTGGCCTCCTCGTCCAGCGCCGTCTCCGGCACCGGCACCGGCACGGGAGCAGCCGGGGCCGTCGGGTGCTCCGTCTCCTGCGGCACGAAGCACGTGACGGTCCCGAGCCCGCGGCGGCGCGCGGCCCTGGTGGTGGTGGTGGTGAGCGGCGAGAACGGCAGGGCGCGCCCCGCTAGGGGAGGCGCCCTGCGGCGCGCCGCGGCCGCGAGCAGCGGGTTCTTGGCGACGAAGCCGGTCATCGCGGCGCCGGACAGACCGGCGGCCATGGGCCCGTGCTTGCACTTTCTGGGGATGGAATGGAACGCTATAGATGGACTGGACAGGGACCGGGTGAGCGGGAGAGAGCCGGGAGCGGGAGGGTCAAGTGTGACAGGACAGGAGGGGAAGGCAGAGGAGACCAGGGGCACGATACTTAGGACCTCGAGTCTCCCCGAGGCTCGCTTTGCGACGCGTCCGCGGGGACGAAGAAGTGGCGGAATTGGAATGAGGTTCTCACTGGCTCACAACGGTCCATGTCACCGGTAAAGCTCAGCTCCTGCCGCCGCCAACCGATTCTGATCCAAAGGCCGGAACGGAGTTGCTTAAACATCAAAACCTGTTTGTCCATTTAAGTACGCAGCGACCTGTGTGATTTGTCGCACATCGTCGAATGCCACTTATTCCTTCCATGTTATGCACGCTAGATTCAGTTTGTTAATTTAGCATGTACGAGTAAGCATGTCGAAACGTCAAACGTAAGTATTCATCTCCCGCATGGCCACATGTTGTGTGACGACTGACTAGTCGTCGCATGTCAGTTGCCACTTTCCAGGCATGATGTACCCGCAGATGCAGATTACCAGGAGGCGGCAGCCCAGCAGCACCACACTCCAAACGCACGGTCAGGGCCTGCAGGATCCGGCCAGTTTGTAGTTTTGCGCCGTGTACAGTGGCATCGCCTGTGAGCTGTTGTGTGGCCGAAGGCGGCGACACGCTCTCGCCTCCCCGGCCCTTCCCTCCTCGGCTCCTCCCGTGGACGGCCGGACGGCAACCCACGACCGCGACACGATGGCTCTCGCCGTTGGGTCAGCCGGATTCTGTCCCCAGCGCTTCGCAGGTCGCCGCCGCCACGAATTGGGTCGGAAAAAAGTGCACGGTCGAACGAAGAGAAAAGCAGGAGAGAGAAAAAAAACTCGGTACAGAAGCAGACTGGACGGTGCAGAACGAAGGGCGGTCACGCTTGTGAATTGTGATGGAGATCCTTCCCCTGCTCTTCTGTCACTGACACGGAATGCTCTTTTGCTGTATGCATCAAATAATGCAACTGGCGGCAATTCGGCATCAGCTGAGATTTGGTAATCATCATAGACCTCAACTATGAGGTGTCCACATCTGCGACACATTCGACGATACGAAACAAATGAAAGGAAGCTGCGGCGCCGGCGCAAAGAATTTAGTCCAGTGGGCCTACTGTTTATGGCCGTGTGGTTGGAACATCCCATTCCCACCACCAAGTTTGCACTCAGTCCACTTCATCGGGCACGGGCTAGGACCGAGACAACTGCCGTTCGGCCCAACATAGGTCCAGTGTACTAAAAAAGCATGTAAATCATTCCCATCCTAGGCTCCTAGCGGCGAAGTGGCCTTGTTAGATGAGTGAATTTAGTTCCACTAAAAAACAAAGATGAGTTCCCTTCAAAAAAATGATGAGTGAATTTAGTGTATATATACACTTCCTCGTAAATCAATTTCTAGAATCACCTATTTTATCCAACTTTACATAAAAGGTAATATATATGACTCCAAATAAATATATTTAAAACTATATTTCATGATATATTTAATGATATTAATTTGATATCATAAATATTGGTGCTATTTTTTATATAAATTTGCTTAAATTTAAAATAGTTTGACATAGGACAACTCTGAAAATTAATTTAATTTTAGACGCTTACCAAAGTTGGGTTTTTTCAGTCTTTAGTCTCATGGAAAAACACTTTAGGTACACAAGAAAAATTGTGCTAACGTTTGCATTAGACAAAAAAAGGTGAGTGGTTGTGCATAGCTTCATACCGATCAACCGACAACCCAACCAGTGTGGTAGTCTTCTCAATCTATTGAAATTGTGGTGATAGCGGGTTCCTACCGGAAAATTGAGACTCTATGCCGTCGGTGGACCTACCACGAAAAGTCTTGTTTTCAATATATGATGAATATCATTGTCTTATTCGTCTTGCTTTTGTTTATTTTAGCAAGCGTATCATCGGTTATGGTACAAAAGGAAAATCATCGCATCAGAAGGCCATTCCTTGATGTTCATTTTGGCATAATCGCTTTGGATATATTTTGTATCCATTTGTTTTAAAGGAGAAGTTATCAAATTGCATATATGCTAAAATTTATATGAAAATTCCAATTGGTTCAATTGGTTACACCTTGTCCTCCTCTTCCATTTGCTCACACTCCGCCTCTTACTTCATCTGAATGGCATTGGCAATAAAACCAAAGAGTATTTTACTCTCCTTTGCGATAAGATTAGATTACACATGCCTAAATCAGGACATATCAACAGAAAGAAGGTTTAGTGCCATGTAGTACAATTGGCAAGGAACCTATGGTTTGCTAAGTAGTTTATATTTGAGATTATGTAAAGTCAAACAAAACCAAAACCTCTCAAGAGACAAGTGGTCCATGTACCACCACATGATCCAAACTTATTTCAATTTTGCACATCTTTTTTGTTATAATAGTTAACAAGATGTTTTCAAACAAAAATAGTTTGCATTCATTAAATTAAATCAGTATCCAATTTGGTTTCGTTTGCATTCCTTTTAGCTTCATAGCATATGATATGTCATGTCATCTAACCCAAGAGAAACAAAATCTCACCACCAAATTAGAACCTAGGAGCATCTAAAACAGAAAAATAATACAAATATAATGTTATTAATTACTACTTTTTTGGTGGGTGGGGTGGGGTTGGGGGGCAAATGATATACTATATGATCATAGTTTAGATTGATTAACTGCATGTAATTGAATCCCGTGCTCATGCACGTTCGAGGAAAAAAAGAAGATTAACTGCATGTAATTAAAGTATCACTTATCTGTGACCCAAGAGAAGTAGTAGTTTTTTAAATATCCATTCAGTTTTCCATATATATAGGACAGACTTATACCTGGACAGCAATAAAGTTACATCAAATATTTGTGACCAGAATAAATACGAACATGCATAAATATACACACGAGGTAAAAAGCAGAACACAGACTGTCGAAACACAAGCAGGCATATATATGCTACAAACACTCTCTGTAAATCAGATCGCCGTTCCAGTAACTGTTATGAAACCCAACAATAGCGGTGCATACGCATGCAGCCAAACTCTCTTGTAGATTAGACTGAGATCGTCTATCATTTCTCGTGCTCCTCCCCGAACAGAAACCCAAGCGAGGACGCCCCTCCTGGTGCACAGCGTACCCTCGTCGAAGGTCGGTCCTAAAACACAAGGACGTAAGGAACATATATATGCAGATCATGTTGTTATGCCATATCGCCTGAACTCTGCAATCTACTAGCTACGTGCATAGGTGTTGTTCAATCATCGTATCCCAACATGCAGCTACATACGTTTACATATTTTATTTATGATGAAATAATGGAAGAAGTCGTATTACTCACAGTGATAAGAAGCCCGGAGTTGTAGCTTAACTGGCTGGTATGGTAGATGTTGCAAGGAGGTTTGTGAGACGAGAGTATCGGGTTGGAGACTTCTCTCTGGGGAGGATGAGGATGCGGTGGTTCTTGAACTGCTTCGGCTCCGATAGCCTTTTTGTCATCCTTGACACGGCTGCTGTTAGTATCTGGAGCCTTCTCGGTTTCCTGGTTGGATTTGGCCGTCGTGTGAGTGCGATACAGAACAGTTGTTTCCTCCGGCTCGAAGAGGTAGCTGAGAGAGCTCCGGCCACCGCCGCTGCTCCCTCCTCTGCTCATCTTCTTCCTCTCCTGACCTCTTTCCTATCAGTCTGTGGCTTGCAGGTGGTGCTGCGCTGAGCTTGTGTTCTGGTCTCTAGTGTGCCAAGTTGGGGTGGGAGTGTCAGCTACTTGCCTACTTATTATGGAGCTTGATAGTGAGCGTGGAGCACACTGGACACATCACACGATCGGTGATATCGATGGGTCAACAACCACAGGAGCTGAGGCCCGAGGATGCGTGCAAAAAGGCATGAGTAGTAGTTTCTATTCTTCTCTTGTTGATGAATTGACGCGCAATCTTCCTATGTGTTCTCGAAAAAAAGCTGAATTTCATCGCAAAAAAAGGGTAAATCAGCTCAAGGGTCGTCGTTGCTAGTACTATGTCCGAAATCATTGTAATCAGAGTCCTCCGTGTTTGCTGTGATTGGTGCAGGATTTTCGTTTGGATCTATTATATCCAGGAATAAAAAGCATTTTGATCTACCATACTTGATGATCCCATAGACGTCAGATTAGGGGTGCGAATTGCTGCCTCTAGCGTCTCCATCGACCATCTTTGATTTAATTATTATTATAGTGCTACTTCTCCAAATATCTAGGAAAACTATTACTCCCTTTGCCCCAAACAAATCAGCTTCTAAAGTTTTCTCAAGTTTTTTGTTTTGTAAGTTTGATCGAAGGCCATCAATTTTTATGAGACTCTATTTTATGATTATTATCATTAGATACATCATATGACATGTTTTCATAATGTGCTTATTTGATGTTATAAATATTAGAGGAAGTGCTAACAATTGAAAATTTGAAATAAAAAGGGTTGGTGGAAACCCTTGGCCACACCCATTAGTTCCTAGTAAAACGCTGCAATTTCGCTCGGTTGGTGCATGGTCTTGCCAACAGAAACTATTTCTGAACAGTGCACTGAGTTGATTAGTTGAGCGTACGCTACCAGGACAGAGACTAAACTAAACCATAGCATTGAATCACGAACAGTATGCATGTCCAAATCACAAGTATTATGAATCATGACTAGCTAATGTGACTGGACAGGATAGCAACTCTTCAGAGAGCCAACTTACCCTACTTTGATAGGCCATTGATGTTTAAACTTGCTCCTAATTGCCTCATTTTTCACTCATATTTATGGGTAGCAAGCCGCTGATGCCTTCATAAACTTACGCTGCAACTGACAACCGGAGCTAGTCTGCATGTGCCATTCAATCCTTGCGATTAAACTTTCAAAAAAAAATCCTTGGGATTACAGGCTTGAAAACCCCTCATTAGGAGTCCAGATGGTGTAGTTACTTAGTCTTATATCATGGCCTTGTTTAGATGCCTCCCAAATTCCAAGTTTTTTCACTTTCTCTCCATCACATCAATTTTTAGCCGCTTGCATGGAGTATTAAATGTAGGTAAAAAAAATAACTAATTATACAGTTTAGTTGGAAATCACGAGATGAATCTTTTGATATTGGACAATATTTGTCAAATAGCAGGCGAAAGTGAAGATTATTCATCGGAAGAGGCCCAGTATAGCAAAAGGCACTCTTTTTACAGCTTGAGACTTGAAGTCTGAAAGTGACCACTGATTTCAGCCGGACAACAGAAAGATTGCTTGCCAGAACGGAATGTGCGACAGTTGAGCAATGGTGGTGGTGGTCGCAAGCTTTAGGCCTGTAGCATTTTCGGGCCCCGCCCACACCTCTCCCATCACAGCCAAATCTAAACCTAACTTGATTTTTTTTTTAAATGTTTTGCCACCGTGTCTCTGTTTATATCGATATTTATTTATCAGCAGAAAAGTAATACATATTATATATACAATTAATATCTGACTTGAAAGAGTAATAAAGGTTTCTTTTCCATGTTTAAAACGTAAACGAACTACAACAGTTTAAGAAGTAACTTTATAGTGGCCTATTCGATGTGTTCCTTTTACAACCCCTCCAAATAAAACTAAGTGCCCCTGCTATAACCCTTTCCAAATAAAATTAGTGGAATGGTTGAGCCAGTTACAAGAAGTTTTAGAATATTCAACCAAATAAATGTGCTCTTTAAGACAGATTTCTATTAGGATCCGCTTGGTTTTAGAACAAAAGGAATGAGACATGGATTTGGGGATAGAATTATCACATGTTTAATTCATGGGACAAAATTGTATTCTTTTTTTTTGTTACCAGATGAATTTCATGTAATTCTAGCATTTGGTATACCAAATACGGTAATGGTTGTGTCCGTGCGTTCAGATGCATCGGACGCTCAGCGGACCCACAAGCAAGCTCGGATGCTTTCGTCCTCAGGCTTACTTTATTATTTCTCTCCTACCTTATCCTCTCATCTCACTTTTCTACCACCGCCCACCCTCGTTGTAGGCATTGCTGATGGCCAAGGCATGCACACCGTCATTCGCCGCTGTTGAGCGGATTCTTGGCTTCCCGCTATAGGGTCGAGATGGCGGACTAGAGGGGATGAATAGTCCTTTCTAAAATTAATCGTGCCGGCTAACCAAAACAAATGCGGAATTAAAACTATCGGTCTAGCTAAAACTACACATATCTATCTAAGTTTTCAAACACCTTATAAAGATCCTAATTAGGCAACAAAGGTGGCGGGCTAGCTAGAGCTCACCTAACAATTATAGCTTGCAAGGTCACACAAACATATACCGCTAGTTACTTCAAACACGGGGGAGCTCCTACACAACTAGTATACAAAAGCACAAAGCCTAAGCTCATTAGCAATGCTCAATAACAAGGCAACTAATGCCAAAATAGAGAGCGCAAAATATTTAACTACGCAAACTAAGCAATGGTGACTAACAAGGTTACTCAAACCAAATTAGTCACGCAAGAGCTACCTCTATGCTACACAAGCAAGAAGGCAACTAGGAAGCTACTAAAGCTAAACTAGTCATAAGAGCAACTACACAAGCACAATGTATGAAATGTAAATACAAGCTTGTGTTGCACGGAATGCAAACCACCAAAAAGATGATGAAGACAATGTTGACACGGTGATTTTCTCCCGAGGTTCACTTGGTTGCCACCAAGCTACGTCCCCGTGTGTCGACCACTCACTTGGTGGTCCGGCAACTAATTGGCATCACCCGCCAAGCCCGCACGTCGGGCACCGCAAGAACCTACCCCGAAAGTGAGGGTAGCTCAATGACACGCTCAACTAGAGTTGCTCTTCGCGATCCCTGCGGGGTGAGCATAATCCCCCTCACAAATCCTCCTCCGGAGCACCACACAATCTTCTTGCATGCTTCAACGGAGTCACAAGCCACCAAGCCGTCTAGGAGGTGGCAACCTCCAAGAGTAACAAGCACCACCGGCTTGTAACTCAATCACCTAGTGCCACTCGATGCAATCTCACAATGCAATCGCACTAGAATCGCTCACTCACTCGATCGGATGAACACTATCAAGCAAGAGTAAGTTAGAAGGCTCCCAAGCACCACCATATAAGCAACCAAGGCTCTAGTGTGCTCAGCAACCAGCCAAAGGCAGACCAACACTTCAATTTATAGCCCCAAGGGCTAAACTAGCCGTAACCCCTTCACTGGGCGTTTTTTGGGCTGACCGGACGCGCTGGTCGCAATGATCGGCGCACCGGCCCAGCGTCCGGTCGAGCTACGCCATCCACGTGTCGCTCTGCGTTCAACCAGAGCCGCCCGATCTCAACGGTAACTTCACGCGCCAACGGTCAAGACGACTGGATGCGTCAAGCCCATGACCTGACACAGCCGAGCCGCGTTAGATCGCCCCCCGCGCGCGTAGCCAACACCTGATCGGACGCGCCTCTGCTCCACGACCTGACGCGCCACCGCCTGAGTCCGGTTGTTTGTAGAGAGCTCCCCGAGCCTCTTTTTTTAGCGACCTGACGTGTTAGGTGTGTCACGATCGAACGCAGCACCAGAGTCCGGTCCTTCATCACCTGCCACGTGTCACTACTGCTCCTCGTGCCAAGACGTCAGCGTACGTCATGACCGATCGGACATGGCCCCTACGCGTCAGATCACTTCTTCGCCCAGCGTCTGGTCAAAGACCGACTCCTACGCCTTCACTACAGAGCATGACCGGACGCACAGGTCCAGCTAAGGACAGCGTCCAGACACCTCTAGTGACCTCTTTTCGCCTCTGTTTCTTCACCAAGTTGATCCACAACAACTCCAACCACTTCTCCTTTGTAAATGTGCCAATACCACCAAGTGTACACCACCATGTGTATGTGTGTTAGCATTTTCACAAACATTTTAAAGGATTTAATCACTCAAATCACCACGCCACTCGATCATAATACGTATGCAAAGTTAGATCACTCAAGTGGCACTAGATGACAGATATGCAAACAAGTTTGCCCCTCTTGATAGTACGGCCATCTATACTAAACCCGGTCATAAACTTCTCTACACACCTATGACCGGTGAAATGAAATGCCCTAGGCTATACCTTTACCTTGCGCATTCCATTTCATCTCCTCCGATGTTGATGCAACACATGCACCAACATGATCGACAATGATATGATCCACTCCATATCAGCACGTGACCATATTGGTTCATCGGTCTTGACTTTACTTGCTCTTCACCGTTGCTTTGGTCCATCGGTGCCAAGTCATCACTCAACTTGCCCTTCACACTTGCAACCGGTCCATCAAGCCAAGCCTTGTCTTGATCTTCTCCACCTTGGTCACATGACTCAATGTCGTGTTTCATATGCAATGAGCTCCTTCATCACATGTGTGAGCTTTGCAACATCTTCGAGCTATTTTTGTCTCCATGGCATATGTTGCTCACACACATGTACCTATGGACTAATCACATGTGTATCTCATATTAAACACAATTAGTCCACCTAAGGTTGTCACTCAATTACCAAAACCAAACAAGGACCTTTCACCCACGCGACGAGCTGTGGTTGCCTTCCGTAGCTGGTGCGGCTGAGTGAGCTCCGCTCTGCCATCACCCATGGTCGTACGCACTGGGGCTCCACTCGATGCACCCCGACCAAGCTCATCACCAATGATGGCTTCCACGATGGACAGTTCGACCACCATGCAGTTCGTGCCATGGCTCCTGGTCCCGTGGCCGCGTCGTGCATGTGTGGTGCTCCCACTCCTACCACCACCGTCTCCGCTCACCTGGTGGTGCTCTCACTCCTGCCACCAAGTTCTCCACGTCGATGAGGTGTGTCGGTGTTTTGAACAAACACCGGCTAGTAATTTATAATTGATGCGCGTTAGGCCCGAGTGGTGCGCTAAAGGACACAAGGTTTATACTGATTCGGGTTGAATGTCCCTACGTCTAGTCTATTGCTGCTCGTGTTATTAGCACCGAAAAAGGTTCGTAGTAGGGGGTACAAACGGTCGAGAGAGAGAAGGATCCCAAGTCTCTGATGGAACGGTCGAAAGGATGCCAAGAGCTAGGCCGCTACTTGGCTGTATCGTGTGTGTTTAACTGGTCCATCAAAGGTCGGTCCCTTCAGTGGGGAGCCCTACCCTCCCTTTTATAGACCAAGGGAGGAGCAGGGGTTACAGATGGGAGAAAGAGGAAAATACCAAGGGTATAGAAGGTCCTTCGAAGGATCCGGGTCTTTCTTTTTTCCCGCGCCTGCCCTGCTTAACATGGCAAATCGTGTCATAAGTGGTGTGTTTGTTGATCTTCGTAGGCCATGCCCTAGCCCCATTTAGCAAGTGGGTGCATCCCATCCCATGCCGGCGGACAGTGCGGCGTGCCGGAGAGCCGAGCAGTGACCCCTCGGGGAGTAATTGGGGAAGCGACCATACATCCATTACTGTAGATGATGTGAGTTCTGTCTTGGACTGTAGCGGTCGTCGTATGCCGGTGTTAGTATCCGCGCTTGAGGACTGAAGGCGGTGCCTACTACACTGTGGGACAAAAGCCGGCGCCCTCAACACTATTCGAGTACTGTTATGAGGAAAAGGGCTTTAAAGCGCCCGTCCCATCATGTTCTGACGGTGCCTTCCTGCAGTCGCACAGGGCATGGCCCTCGACATTGTGGTTGACTCGTACGTCCTGTCGTACCCTGTGTTTCGTCTTTAGGAAGGATCAGAGTGCAGTCGCGGGGCAAGGCGGAGCTAGCCCTTAGTCATCGAGTGAGGTCGAACCCGCCCTCGGGCATCGGGTGAGGCGGAGTCTTGCTTTTAGCCGTCGGGCGAGGCAAAGCCTGGCCCCGGACATCGGGTGAGGCGGGGCCCACCCTCAGCCCTCGGGCGAGGCGGACCCCGTCCTCAGCCCTCGGGCGAGGCGGAGACTAGCCCTCAGCCCTCGGGTGAGGCGGAGCCGGCCCTCAGCCATCGGGTGAGGCGGAGCTAGCCCACGGGCGTCGGGCGAGGCGGAGCTGGCCCTCAGCCATTGGGTGAGGAGGAGCTGGCCCACGGGCGTCGGGCGAGGTGGAACCAAACTCCCGTCGTTTGGGCAAGAAGTGCAGTAGTGCTCTTGTCCGTCCAGGAGTGTTTAATGTTCGATGGTTATTAGTTCCACCTCCTTGGGTACCCTGGTATTAGGTCCCTGACAGTAGCCCCCGAGCCCCCGGGTGATTCGGACAGAATCGCCCAGGGGGGTGTTTCGATTTTGTCGGAGTTAATTCGCCAGAGGGTGCGCGCGAGCGCACCCGGTGTGTGTAGCCCCCGGGTGATTCGAGTAGAATCGCCTGGGGGGTGTTTTGATTTCGTCGGAGTTAATTCGCCAGAGGGTGCGCGCGAGCGCACCCGGTGGGTGTAGCCCCCGAGCCCTGGGTGATTCGAGTAGAATCGCCCGGGGGGTAGTATCGGACCCTCCGCGGGTAAGGCCGTAAGACTTGGTTTTTCATCAACTGGATATTTTTAAGGGAATCATGGTGTCCTGTTCGCGGGGATTTCATTCAGGGTCGGCCTGACTGGGGCTCGACTACGGATCGAGGCCCTGGTGATGCTTGCGTCCTTAAGTCCTGGTCGTTTGCGGGCCCATCCTTCGTCGGGACGGCCCTTGGGCTCCGGGGCCCTAGGCAGGGCGGAGAGAAAGGCTTTGTGACCCATGTTCCCTCGGTGGGAAGAGAGTCCTGGTCTGCCTGGGGAAGGCGAACCACCCGGTGTGACTTTCGCGGGAAGGGATAGGGATCGTGTGCGCGTGTCTCATGATGTGACGCGGTGGTGTGTCGTGGCGGGCTCGGAGATCGAGGTGGGCGGTTGCCCGTCTCGCATCCGTCGCCCCTATAAAACCACGGGGTTCACCCCTAGGGGTTCCGTACTTTGCCTCCTTGCCCTTGCATTCTCAGCCTCCGTCGCCAATCGCCTGAGCTTCTCGCACCCGTACTGCTCCCGTCGTTAAACTTGCCACTGCCTTCTTCCCCGTGCTGCTCCCGCCGTCTCAATGGACCCGGGGTACAGATCCAACATATCCCCTCAGCGCCTAGAGGGCCTCGTCCACCGAGGCCTCCTTCACCCGTTGACCACCGACGAGGAGTGGCGGCTGCCCGGTGAAGAGGACGAGCCATAGCCGCCCAAAGGGTACGTCGTGTCCTTCGCTCACTTCCACGAGCGGGGATTCACCATGCTCGCCCATCAGTTCCTTCGGGGACTATTGGACTACTATCAGGTGGAGCTACAGCACCTTACCCCTAATGGGATCCAGCACATTGCGGCGTTCATCGCCCTGTGCGAGGGGTTCTTGGGGATCAGTCCCCACTTTGACCTGTGGCGGTATCTCTTTGCCGTCAATCTTCTGAAGAGGCGGGCCGGGAAGCAAGAGCTGCACGCGTCGGTGGGGTGCGCCGGCATCCACCTCCGCAACAACCGGGCAGAAGCATACCCGCTAATGCATCTATCCACCTCCAACAAAGGGTGGCATTCGCAATGGTTCTATGTCAAGAATGACGCCGCCGCCCCCTTGCCAGTTTTCACCGGGTGCTACATCGTGGAGACTCCAGGGCCGTGGAGGTGGGGTGTCACGGGAAAGGAAAATAAGCACCTCAACGGCCTTCTCGCCGCCCTCCGAACTCTGAAGGACAGGGGCATGAAGGGATCAGGGATTATCGGTGCCTACCATGCGAGGAGGGTTGCGCCGCTGATGGCGTGCGCGCTTCCTCTGTATTAGATGGTGCCCGAAGCGTCGTTCGAAGGGACGGCGCTTGCCGACGAAGCGCTCCCTCCCTCCAAAGTGGCGCAGCGCATCGAGGAGGCGATGGAGCCTACGAAGGACTCCATTGGCGCCATCCTTGACTTCGTGTATCTGGTGCCGGGGCATGCCCCAATGCGGCCGAAACTGGGGTTTGTTGACTTCGTAAGTTTTCTTTCCCCTTGCTCCTCTTTTCACTTGAATTTCCGACCCCCTGATGCTAACCTCGGGATAGCTGGACCAGCCAGGGGGACTGTTCTTCAAGGACAGCCCGGCTCTACTGCCGAAGGACCCAACCCGGAAGGGCAGCGAACCGCGTCGTGGCCGGTTGGGACAAGAAGATGAGGGAGCTCAAGAAGAAAAAGGTGATACAGAAGCAGCAAGCTCGAGATCGAGGAGAGGAGACAGGCAGTGAAGATGATGACGATGACGATGACGACGAGTCTGATGAGGCAGCAGCCGGTGTGGATTGGAGTGACCTGGAGGACGAGGACTCGCTGTCCATGTAGGGACCCTTCCCGTTCCACGCAGAGGGAAGCGAGTCCGCGAGGACGGGGGAGCCAGGCCTGCCCCTAGGTCCGGTGGGAGCCGGTGGATCCACCGTCACCCTCGGGGTGCCGGCGGGGGAATGGTGGATGGGATGGGACAGATCCGCAGCCGCCCCCGAGGTGCTGATGGAGGGGGTGGCTCCGACGCCGCGCCCCATGAGCTGATGGAGGGGGGCGGCTCTGTCGCCGTGCCCCATGAGCCGACGGAGGGGGTGGCTCTGACACCGTGCCCCGTGAGCTGATGGAGGGGAGCGGCCCTATCGCTGCATCCCTTGAGCCAATGGAGGGGGTGGCTCTGTCGCCGTGCCCCATGAGCCGACGAAGGGGGCGGCTCTGACGCAGCGCCCCGTGAGCTGATGGAGGGGAGTGGCCCTGTCGCCGCGTCCCATGAGCCGATGGAGGGGAGCGGCCCTATCGCCGCATCCCATGAGCCGATGAAGGGGGGCAGCTCTATCGCCACGCCCCATGAGCCAACGGAGGGGGCGGCTCTGACACCGCTCCCCGTGAGCCGATGGAGGGGAGCGGCCCTATCACCGCGTCCCATGAGCCGATAGAGGGGAGCAGCCTTGTCGCCGCACCCTCGGAGACAAGGGAGACGAGCCCCCCTGCCTCAGAGCAGGGGGCAGGCTCGAAATGGTCCTGCCCACATGAGTTGGAGCAGGGGTCCAGGGATTCGTCCCCAAAATGTACCCGCCGCCCAAAAGCGCCAGAGTATGTTATCGATTCCCCTCGCTTTTTCCCTTTTTATTTTTCTGTTCTGACCTTATGCCTTTTGCCCTTTTGTAGATTCTTGCGACGGGGCCACCCTCTGGGGCCGGTGCCCAAGAAAAGCCTTGCCCTTCAGGCGGGATGGATGGCACTGCCCGACGTCGCCCCTATTTCGAGCAGGAGCGGCGCTGACGTTGCAGCCTCGTTGGCCGGTCCAGCGGCGACCGCGGTGGCGTCCGTGCCCTCGGTGGTTGCCGAGCAGGTGGCCGCGACCACGCCAAGCCAGGAGCAGCCAGACGCAGCCATGGTGGTGTCCAAGGTGGTGGCGCAATCCGTGCCTTCGGCGGCCCAAGTGACGGCGCCTGTCTCCTCGGATTAGTGGCGGGCCACGCCCAGGCAACGTTCTGTTTGACCAGGCACTGTCTTGTCGACCAGAGCGCGTCTCGCTGGCTTCGACGCGTCCCCTCGGATTTCTGTCAGCATTGATTTCATATTTGCATTGAATAGGGGAAGGCATAGAGTTTTTTGTCCCAACCTTTCGCCTTTCCTCAGCTGCTGAGCCCCTCCTTTAAATAGGGGGGGAGGAGTTCTCGTCCCACCTCCTCGCCAGCCTCTGAGCCGCCACCTCTTCTCCTTCCTTTCCACCGAATGCAGTGGTTCCTAAGTAAGAGAGGGTAATGCCAGGGAGAGAAGAACTCACAGATCCACTCGTGAATCTGGAGCGTGATGTTGAGCTAGAGGTCATCCAACGTAGATGAGATGGTGCGGGCTGCCTGTGCTGAGGAGGGGCCGCCACTTCCGAAGGAGGAGGAGCACTGGAGGGTGCTGAGCGTCATTGGCCTCACCATCGTTCGTTGTGGCCTTCCTTCGGCGGGAGGCGCCCCCCGTTCAGACGCCATTGTCGGGGTTGCGGCTGATGATGATGGCGTAGCCCCCGGATGCCCCGGCGGAGGTGCCGTTGTCAGGGTTGTGGTTGATGACGATGGCGTAGTCCCCGGATGCCCCAGTGGAGGTGCCGTTGTCAGGGTTGCGGCTGATGACGATGGCGTAGTCCCCGGATGCCCCGACGGAGGGGCACCACAGTCGCCGGCGTGGTGCTCGACGTTGCAGAGGACGGCGCCTTCGAGGATCCTGCGGAGCGGCGGGACGTCGCAGATGGAGAGCGTGGCGCGGCGGCCGCAGTAGACGAACTGGCCCGTGTACATGCCCGGACGTTGCCGATGGAGAGCGTGGCGCGGCAGCCGCAGTAGTACTCGTAGTAAAGCTAGGTAGAGACTATAATTGAATAAGTTTGTGGGGGAGCCCCTGAGTGAACAGTCCTTTAAATTTTAAGAGTACATTAGTCCTTTTCGTGATGAAATCACTTTGTAAGTGGTGAATTTGTGGAAAAATGAACAAATTTTCATCTTTTGTTACGACAAACAGCTTTTCAGCTTCCTCTTTTTGTAGAAGAGGTTTCGATGCCCTCCGACCCTTCCCATGGTTCAAGTTGCAAAAAACTAGGAGTGCGGGTGAATTAATTCTGATTACGCTGGTGAGCAAAGAGGTCGTAGCTGCTGGGGTGTGGGTCTCCCACAGTCCTACCAGTTGTACTCAGAATTTGTTTCTGAAATCTTAGTCCTTAGGACTTGTTATGAGAAGAACAGAAAACTTAGAGAATGTTTGCAAAGATAACACAGGAAGTGTTTGCAAGATAAATGTACTTGTATCATTTGTATCAGCCCCCGAGTGAGGTCTGACCCCTCGCAATTTGCAGGGGTTAGTTGTCACTAAAGATCGGGGATTTGTAAAGACAAAAACTGATAAGGAAAAGTATGCGTTTATTTAAGGGTAAAAACGACGTAGCTGTTCGATGTTCCAGGCGTTGGTGAAGACCTTGCTGTCGATGGTTTTCAACTTGTAGGCACCTGGACGGAGTACTTCCGCGATGACGTACGGCCCCTCCCAGGGTGGGGAGAGCTTGTGGCGGTCCTTGTTGCTCTGTACGAGGCAGAGAATAAGGTCCCCGACGTTGAAGGCTTGGTCCCGCACCCGTCGGCCGTGGTACCGCCGTAGCGCCTACTGGTACATGGCTGAACGGAGGAGGGCGATGTTGTGGGCTTTGTCTAGTTGGTCCATGGCATCTTGCTGGGATGCCTCGGCTCCCTGTTCGTCGTATGCTCTGATTCTTGGCGCTCCACAGTCGAGGTCCGTTGGGAGGACGGTCTCGACACTGTAGACCATGAAGAAAGGCGTGTAGCCGGTGGCCTGGCTAGGAGTTGTTCTCAGGCTCTAGAGCACTGCGGGGAGCTCGACGACCCAGCGTGCGCTGAACTTTTTCAACCGGTTGAAGATCCTGGGCTTGAGGCCCTGTAGGAGCATGCCGTTTGCGTGCTCAACCTGCCCGTTCGTTCGAGGGTGCGCGACGGTGGCCCAATCGACCCGAATGTGTTGTTCATCGCAGAATCGAATGAACTTCCTACCGGTGAACTGTGTGCCGTTGTCTATGATGATGGAGTTTGGTACTCCAAAGTGATGGATGATGTCGAGGAAGAATGGCACGGCTTGCTCGGATTTGATCACGGAGATCGGTCGAGCTTCGATCCATTTCGTAAACTTGTCTATGGTGACAAGTAGGTGGGTGTAGCCCCCGGGCGCCTTTTTGAGAGGTCCAGCCAGGTCGAGCCCCCAGACCGCGAAGGGCCATGCGATGGGGATCATCTAGAGTGCCTGGGCCAGGAGATGAGTTTGTCGAGCGTAGTACTGGCACCCTTCGTAGGTGCGTATGATTTGCTCGGCGTCGGCTACCGCGGTGGGCCAGTAGAAGCCCTGTCGGAATGCGTTTCCAACCAAGGTCCTCGACGCGGAATGGTGACCACAGACCCCACCGTGGATGTCGCTCAGCAGAAGTCTTCCCTGTTCGATGGGGATGTAGAGCTGTAGGATCCTGGTGTGGCTCCGTCTGTAGAGTTCACCCTCTATAAGAACAAAAGACTTGGCGTTATGTGCGAGCTGTCGAGCTTCCGTCTTGTCTGTCGGCAGTGTGTCACGGAGGAGGTAGTCGAGGTAAAGTGTTCTCCAGTCGTCTAGAGGGTCGGGCTCTACTGCTGGATCCTCTTCAAGCTCCATGACCTCGGGGTCGGACGAAGCAGTCGGCGGGTCGGCAATTGGGGCCGGATCAGGTGGGCCATCATCGGCCTGTTCTGACCCTTTGTAGCGCACCGAGGGCTTGTGTTGATCACTGGCGAAGATACCCGTTGGCACTGGCTCTCGGCCGGACGCTGCTTTTGTGAGCGCGTCGGCCGCTTCGTTGAGGCGCCTTGGGATGTGATTGAGTTCGAGGCCGTCGAATCTGTCCTCTAGCCGTTGGACCTCTAGGCAGTACGCCGCCATCTTGGCGTCATGGCAGCTCGACTCCTTCATGACTTGGTTGATGACCAGCTGGGAGTCGCCCCAGATGTCGAGGCATCGGATGCCCAACTCAATGGCGATTCGTAGGCCGTTGACGAGCGCTTCGTATTCGGTGACATTATTTGATGAGGGGAAATGGAGCCAAACCATGTACCTCATGCGGACCCCGAGGGGTGATACGAAGACTAGCCCCACGTCGACGCCCTTTTTCATTAGCGACCCATCAAAGTACATCGTCCAGTACTCTTGATCGATGACCGCCAGTGGCATCTGGACCTCGGTCCATTCCGCGATGAAGTCAGGCAACACCTAGGACTTGATCGCCATTCGGGGTGCATACGCGATGCCTTGATCCATCAGCTCAAGTGCCCACTTTGCGGTTCTTCTCGTGGCGTCCTGGCTATGGACGACCTTGCCGAGGGGGAATAATGTTACGACAGTCATAGGGTGTGACTCAAAGTAATGACGTAGCTTCCTCTTGGTGATGAGCATGGCGTATAGGAGTTTATGGATTTGGGAGTAACGGGTTTTGGAGTCGGACAGTACCTCGTTGATGAAGTACATAGGGCACTGCACCTTGAAGGCATGCCCCTCTGAAAGCTCTAGTTTGGTTTTGGTAAATTGATGAAACCCTAAGTGCTAACCTAGTTCATCAAGTGATCATGAGATAGGTAGCACACTTCAAGTAGAGAAGCAAATGAAGATCATAACATGACAATGGTGATAGCATGGAGATGATCAAGGGCTTAAACTTAATGAGAAGAAAGAGAAAAACAAAAAGCTCAAGGCAAAGGTATAACTTGTAGGAGCTATTTTATTTTGGTGATCAAGACACTTAGAGAGTGTGATCACATTTAGGTTTGATAGCCGTACTATTAAGAGGGGTGAAACTCGTATCGGAATGCGGTTATCAAAGTGCCACTAGATGCTCTAACTCATTGCATATGCATTTAGGATCTAGTGGAGTGCTAACACCCATGAAAATATTTGTGAAAATATGCTAACACATGTGCGCTTTTGGGAAAATGAAATGTCTATTTTCTATTGCGCCGGATGCAAAATTCTTGGTGGTTGGCACACTTAAGCAAGGGTGAAGAAGTAAGAGTTGAAATGGAGTTGATCGAAATGATGTCAAGGCGTCGGTCCAATGGACCGAATGACGCCGATCAGCTAGCCGGACGCCGATCGCTCATGCGTCCGGTCGCGTTATTGTCGATACAGATGGCTTAGGGATGAGCACCGGACGCCGGCGTCGTCGGTCAAGGTGGACCGGACGCGTCCGTCGAAAAATCATGCCTCGGGAGCTTATTGAAACGACCGGACGGCCGGGGCTTCAGCGTCCGGTCGGTTTCTACCGGCGTCCGGTCAGCTTCATTGTTGTTGAAATCGGCGAACAACATTTGAAGCGGGGACACGTGGCGTGAATCACGTGACCAGACGGCGAGGGCGGCGTCCGGTCGATCGGACCGAGCGTCCAGTCACCCAGCGTTGTGCCCAATAAAGGGTACAACGGCTCTATTTCACTGGGGCTCCATTTATAGCCCCATGGCCGGCTCAAGGGAGCTCTCTTGCACATTTTCATTGACATAGCAACCTTGTGAGCCTAGTCAAAGTTCTCCCACTCATTTCCATCATAGATTAAACATCTTTGTGAGATTGAGAGAGAATCCAAGTGCATTGCTTGAGTGATTGCATCTAGAGGCACTTGGTGATTGTGTTTCATCTGATTTTCGCTTGTTACTCTTGGTGGTTGTCGCCACCTAGACGGCTTGGAGCAGCAAGGATCGTTGAGTGGAGGAGGTGATTGTCTCCGACTCGATCGTGGTGATTGTGAGGGGTTCTTGACCTTTCCGGCGGAGCGCCAAAAGGTACTCTAGTAAATTGCTTGTGGCTTGTGTGATCCTCATCTTGTGTTGGTTGTGCGGCACCCTATTGAGGGTTTGGCGAGTGATGCCAATCAGTGGCGTGAACCTCCAAGTGAGTGAATCGCCACAACGAGGACTAGCTTGCTTAAGGCAAGCAAGTGAACCTCGGTAAAAATCATTGTGTTCATCATTTGATTCCGAGGTGATTGGTCTACAATTGTATTCATTATTGTGATTGATTGGTTCCTACCACTACTACGGCGGTATAACTCTCTTGCTCACTCTTACATTACATGCAAACTAGTTATCAAGCTCTTTAGTGTAGCTAGTTGTGAGAGCTTGTTTGTTTGATTAGTGTTGCTCTTTAGTTAGTCTTTGAGAGCACACTAATTTAGCTAAGTGTCATAGCTATTGTGTGGACATACACTATTCGAAATAGAATTGTGGTAGGTGGCTTGCATTTTAGTAGGCTAGCGCAACACTCGCTTCGCCGCAAAATTGTCTAACACATTTTGTTAAGTGTTGTTGTAGAATTTTATTAGGCTATTCACCCCCTCTCTAGCCATTAGGACCTTTCACCCTCTTCTTCCCGCTCTACTACTAGGGTGGCGCTGACCACATGCGTGGTGGCCGCTATGTATAGCAGGAGGGATTCTCCGTCGCTTGGAGGAACTAGGACCGAGGGTTTTGTTAGAAGTAGCTTGACCATGTCAAGCGCCTCCTAGGCCTCGGCTATCAACTCAAAGCGGTCGGCTTTCTTCAGGAGTTGATAAAAGGGGAGTCCTCGTTCGCCGAGGCGCGAGATGAATCAGCTGAGGGCGGCGAGGCACCCTACGATCCGCTGAACCCCCTTTATGTTCTGGATCGGGCCCATCCTTGTGATGGCTGAGATTTTCTCCGGGTTGGCTTCGATGCCGCGCTCGGAGATGATGAAGCTGAGTAGCATGCCCCTTGGGACCCCGAAAACACATTTCTTAGGATTGAGTTTGATGCCATTTGCCCGAAGTTTAGCAAAGGTTTGTTCAAGATCGGCGATAAGGTGGCCAGCCCGTTTGGACTTAACTACGCTGTCGTCGACGTAGGCCTCAACGGTCCACCCGATGAGGTCCCCGAAGCAGTTGAGCATACAGCGCTGGTAAGTTGCCCCAGCGTTCTTCAGACCGAACGGCATTGAGATGTAGCAGAACGATCCAAAGGGGGTGATAAAAGACGTCGCGAGCTGGTCAGACTCTCTCATCGCGATTTGGTGGTAGCCGGAGTATGCGTCAAGGAAGCAGAGGGTTTCGCACGCTGAGGTAGAATTGACTATTTGGTCTATGCATGGCAAAGGAAATGGGTCCTTTGGGCACGCCTTGTTGAGACCCGTGTAGTCGACACACATCCTCCATTTCCCGCTCTTCTTTCATGCAAGAACAGGATTTACTAACCACTCTGGGTGGTGTACTTCCCTGATGAATCCGGTGGCCAACAGTATTGCTATCTCTTCACCGATGGCGCTGTGCTTTTCCTTGTCGAAGCGGCACAGGCGTTGCTTCACCGGCTTGGAGCCTGGGTGTATTTTCAAGGTTTGCTCGGCGACCTCCCTCGGGATGCCTGGCATATCCGAGGGTTTCCACGCAAAGATGTCTTTGTTGTCGCGGAGGAAGTCGACGAGCGCGTTTTCTTATTTGGAGGAGAGCACGGTACCAATGCGTACCGTTTTACCCTCAGAGCTGCTGGGGTCTATGAGGACCTCCTTGGAGCCCTCTGCCGATTCGAACGACCCGGTTGATTTATTCGCGTCGGGAGCTCCTTCGGTGACCTCCTCCTTGAGGGCGGCGAGTTCCCCAGAGGCGACGATTGCTGTGGCGTGGCCGCAGCACTCGACCTCGTACTCGTAGGCCCGCTGGAAGGAGGTGCCAATGGTGATGACCCCATGTGGGCCCAGCATCTTCAGCTTGAGGTATGTGTAGTTGGGGACGACCATGAACTTCGCGTAGCATGGTCGTCCTAGGATGGAGTGGAAAGTTCCGGGGAACCCCACCACGTCGAAGGTGAGGGTCTCAGTCCTGTAATTGAACTGATCCCCAAAGGTGACGGGCAGATCGATCTACCCTAGTGGCACGGCCTGCTTACGAGGCACGACGTCGTGGAAAGGTGCTCGGATCGGGCGGAGGTTCGTCCGGTCGACGCCCATCTCGTCGAGCGTCTTGGAGTACATGATGTTGAGGCCGCTGCCTCCGTCTATCAGTACTTTCGTGAGTCGCTTCGGGCTAACGATCGGGTCGACTACAAGTGGATACCTCCCTGGGTGCAGGACGGTATCCGGATGGTCAGCCTAGTCGAAGGTTATGGTGGATTACGACCATCGGAGGAAGGCAGGCGTGGACGGTTCGGACGTGTAGACCTCGCGGCGCGCGATCTTCTGGCGACATCTGGAGTCATAGGCTGCTGATCCTCCGAAGATCATAAGGACGCCATTTGGTGTCGGAAAGGCATCGTCCTTCTCCTCGGGGTCATCCGCGGCGGGGACAGGTTCCTTCCCCTGCTCCCCTTTGTTGGCGCTTCCAAGCAAGAACTTCCGCATGAGGCCCCAGTCTTTGAGCATATGTTTTACGGGAAAGGCGTGGTTCGGGCATAGCCCTTCGAGCATTTTTTTTGAAGTGATTCAGAGTGCCCTCCGTAGGCTTCTAACCACCCTTGCGGTCGGCAACGGCCACGAGTGAGTCATCATACTGTTGCTTCTTATTCTTCCTTTTGGTGGAACAGTTGGAGGCGCCTTCGCCGGCGCCCTCATCCCGCCTCGCCTTGCCGTCGGAATGGTCAAAGATTGCTCCGACCGCCTCCTCTCCTGAGGCATGGCTAGTGGCGATGTCCAGGAGTTCCTTGGTGATCCGCGTGCCCTTACGTCTCAGCTTGTGAACCAAAGACTCGCAGGTTGTCCCAGACAAGAAGGCTCCTATCACGTCGGCGTTGGCGACGTTAGAGAGCTCGTTGCACTGTCGGGAGAAGCGCCGGATGTACCCGTAGAGGGTTTCGCCGGCCTTCTGGCGATAGTTCTTGAGGTCCCAGGGGTTCCTAGGACGCTTGTACGTGCCCTAGAAGTTCCCCACAAAGATCTCCCTTAGGTCCGCCCAACCTTGGATGGCGTCGGACGGAAGGTGCTCCAACCACGCTCGTGTCAAATCGGCGAGGAACAGTGGAAGGTTGCGGATAATGAAGTCGTCATTATCCGCACCACCGGCTTGACAGGCAAGCCGATAGTCTTCAAGCCAAAGCCCGGGGTTTGTCTCCCCGGAGTACTTAGGGATGTTGGTAGGTGGTCGATACCTTGGTGGGAATGCAACGTTGAGGATGTGCCGGCCGAAGGCCTAAGGGCCCGGCAGGAAGGGGGTCGAGCTCCGGTCCTCGTTGCTGTCGTAGTGTCCACCGCGTCGAGGGTGGTAGCCACGTTTGGCTCCTTCTCTTGAGTCATTGTAGGCACGTCTATGGGCGTCGATGGTGCTGCGTGTGTCGTGGTTGTGGCCAAGACGTTGATGTACCGGACAGCGGTGTGCTGCCTGTCGCTTGGCGGTGTCTGGTGAACCAACGCGTCCTTGGCGGGGCGCACCAAGGGCGTGTGCTGGCTGGCGTCGAGCTCACATCGCTGAGACAATGAGCTTTCCGCCCGCTGCGCAGCCGCACGCTCGAGCAACATGCGAATTTCTCAGCGCGCCCAGCGATCCTCGGACGTCGCTGCCTCTAGAAGGCCGTGAAGCAAGGCTGTCGCAGCGGCGATGTTCTGGCTTGCTCAAGCGAAGTGAGGGAGGGTCCCATCGTCGGTGAGGATCCTTTGGTGTACATCACGGGCCGTGGCGCGTGCGCACCCACCGTTTCCGCGGCGTTCGATCTCGCGATCGATCTCCGCGTATTCCCGCATGAGCCCTTGTCCGGCCTCATCGATCTCCCACTTTCGGGCTCTCAGCTGCTCCATCCTTACGCAAGATGGGGCGGCTGCCTCTCCTCTGGTCCTGCCATCGGGGTTGCCTGCCGGGGTAGCTTCCTCCCCATAGGTGCTTTCGGCGCGCCCTTCGGGGGTTTCCGCCATAAAGCATTCCAGAGAAGGGTGAAGGCTCCCCCTGCTAGAGTCAGAGCTGGAGGACGATCCTAGCTCCTCAGTGAGGAGCTTGTGGAGAGACTCCATGTCGTGTTCAATTACCCCCATGAACTCGCTGTCCGCGGGTGGCTGAACCATGCGTAGTGCCATAAGGTGGCCAGCGGTCGCCGCGGTGTTGCGGAGACCGAACGGAAATGCTGTCGGGGCGCTCCGTACGTGGCGTTCCGGAGAGAGGAGCCCCTCTCCGGAAGGTCATGCCACGTCGTTGTCATCGGAAAGGGCGAGGCGACGCTGGTTCTCCCTGGACCGCTAGGGTCCAAGCCTCTCGTGGTCGAGGCCGATGGAGGGGAGAGATTGGATGGTGGTGTGCGCCCATACCAACTCTCCTCCCCCCATGATGACAAAATCTAGGCTCCCGAAGCGCACGTGTGCGCCTGGGACCCAACTGACATTGTGGTTAGCCATCCGTGGCCTGGTTTGGAACGCGCAAAGGCCCCTACCTGGCGCGCCAACTGTCGGTGTTTCGAACAAACACCGGCTAGTAAATTTATAATTGATGCGCGTTAGGCCCGGGTGGTGCGCTAAAGGACACAAGGTTTATACTGGTTCGGGTTGAATGTCCCTATGTCCAGTCTGTTGCTGCTCGTGTTATTAGCACCGAAAAAGGTTCGTAGTAGGGAGTACAAACGGTCGAGAGAGGGAAGGATCCCAAGTCTCTGATGGAACGGTCGAAAGGACGCCAAGAGCTAGGCTGCTACTTGGTTGTATCGTGTGTGTTTAACTGGTCCATCAAAAGTCGGTCCCTTCAGTGGGGAGCCTTCCCTCCCTTTTATAGACCAAGGCGGGAGCAGGGGTTATAGATGGGAGAAAGAGGAAAATACCAAGGGTATAAAAGGTCCTTCGAAGGATCCAGGTCTTCCTTTTTTCCCATGCCTGCCCTGCTTTACATGGCAGACCGTGTCAGAACTGGCGTGTTTGTTGATCTTCATAGGCCATGCCCTAGCCCCATTTAGCAAGTGGGTGCGTCTCATCCCATGCCGGCGGACGGTGCGGCGTGCCGGAGAGCTGAGCAGTGACCCCTTGGGGAGTAATCGGGGAAGCGACCATACGTTCGTTACTGTAGATGATGTGAGTTCTGTCTTGGACCGTAGCGGTCGTCGTATGCCGGTGTTAGTATCCGCGTCCGAGGACTGAAGGCGGTGCCTACTACACTGTGGGACAAAAGCCGGCGCCCTCAACACTATTCGGGTACTGTTATGAGGAAAAGGGCTTTAAAGCGCCCGTCCCATCGTGTTCTGACGGTGCCTTCCTGCAGTCGCACAGGGCATGGCCCTCGACATCGTGGTTGACTCGTATGTCCTGTCGTACCCCGTGTTTCATCTTTAGGAAGGATCAGAGTGCAGTCGCGGGGCAAGGCGGAGCTAGCCCTTAGTCGTCGAGTGAGGTTGAACTCGCCCTCGGACGTCGGGCAAGGCAGAGTCTTGCTTTTAGCCGTCGAGCGAGGCGAAGCCTGGCCCCGGACGTCAGGTGAGGCGGGGCCCGCCCTTAGCCCTCGGGCGAGGCGGACCCCGTCCTCAGCCCTCGGGCGAGGCGGAGACTAGCCCTCAGCCCTCGGGCGAGGCGGAGCCGGCCCTCGGCCGTCAGGTGAGGCGGAGCTGGCCCACGGGCGTCGGGCGAGGTGGAGCCGGCCCTCAGTCGTCGGGTGAGGCGAAGCTGGCCCACGGGCATCGAGCGAGGCGGAACCAAACTCCTGTCGTTTGGGTAAGAAGCGCAGTAGTGCTCTTGTCCGTCCGAGAGTGTTTAACGTTCGATGGTTATTAGTTCCACCTCCTTGGGTACCCCGGTATTAGGTCCCCGACAAGGCGTGGTCTACGACGACTGCTCTGGCGTGGTGTTCTCCACCGTTCTAGTTGCTATTGTCCTACCTCTCCACTGCACCCGAGCGCCGCTTGCTAGCTATCATAGTTCCCCACCAGGTACGCCATGGCCGACGATGATGTCGTGTTTCAAGTGTTTCAGACGTATGTTTTTAAGTGTTTCATCTAGATGTTGCGTATATTGCAATGGTTATATACGCATGTTGCAAGCGTATGTTTCATATTACAAGCATATGTTTTAGATGTTTTTTCAAACGTATGTTTCAAGTGTTTCATCTGGATGTTGCAGAAGTAGATATGGATGTTGCAAGTGTATGTTTCCCAAGTGTTTCTGCTGTTTTATACGTATGTTGTGAGTGTTTCATTTGGATGTTCCATATACTTGCAATGGCTTTTCAAGTCTTTTGAAAGTATTTTAGACGTATGTTTTAGGTGTTTTAGCTGTTTCGAACGTATGTTGCAAGTGTTTATCTGGATGTTGCAAAAGTAGATATGTTGTTGCATATGTTGCAATGGGACCTACCGGCCACTAGGCACCACCGTGTGTCACAGTGATGCATCTGTATGCGTGCATCCACAGCGAGCACGTGGATTCCTGCGTGCGTGAAACGGAACGGGCATGGGCGGGCCCTATGTACTCGTGGTAAGTGGAGCGGACGCGTGGCGCGGTAAAGGAGTGGTGCGGGAAATGAAGCGGCGTTAGTGGTGCGGTAAACGGAGGAGCGCAGGGCAGTTTGTGCCTGTGCGAGCAAATCCTGCGTATGCACGGGCTGGGACTTGGAGCAGCGTCCGGACGCGTCCTGCGGCCGGACGTCCGGGCGCTAGCTGCCCCCTACCAAACATCATGGGATGGACGGTGTTTCTTGGCTGTTAGCCAGTGAACAGCATTGCCATATATATAGGATGAAAACAAGAAAATTAGAACAATCGGGTAAAAACATGGCCAAAATTGAATATAGGGTGTTTCGGGCAAATGTGGGGTTCATGTATTTAGCTCAAAAACTCCCACAGGAAATAATTATTTTTTTTAAGACAGCTTAATTACTTAATCAAGTGAAATTGTGTGCTAGATCCTACCTGTTATTTTAGTAAGTGTCGAAACTTTTGTTCATTTGTTTTCCAAAGAATACAATACATTATTCAACCTTTTAAGTTGCACTGATTTTCAGCCTCTAACTATGGAAACCAAGTAGCGGATATACCCTCTAACTTTTGAAAGTGAACAAATTTGGTCAGCTGGTTGGTTTAAAATGTATTTTTCTATATTTTCTGAAAAAATATAAATCAAGTTTTACCTCAAAGAAACATAAATATTTTTTTTGAAAAATATGCTCTATCTTTTAGTGCTCTGTTTAGAATTATTTGAAATAATTATCATGACTTCATGCAATAAAAAAATATGATTAGAAGAAACCAGTTCTAAATAACTAATCCAAGTTTATCCTAAGTCAAACTATACAAAGTTTAAAAAAGTATCTAGATGAGTATTATAACATATATGACATCAAAGATGTAAATTATAAAAATATATTTCACAACATATCTAATAATGCCAATTTGATGTCGTAACTATTATTCATCTTTTTTTTATAAATTTGGTCAAAATTAACACAATTTAACTTAGGGCAAACTTGGATCCCTAGTATATTGATCATAAACATGTAGATAGCACTTTTAGAAACAAAAAGTTAGTAATTTCATATTTTTCTATTCTAGAATAAATTAATTATATTTTTAAACCAAACCATATTTATATTATTTCTAGAAAATAAAAAAATAACCTTTCAAACCAATCAGAAGACCTTCTCCTGTTTCAATAATTTTTATTATGATGAAGAGAAGAAGCTGATTAACGTCTGTTAAAGACGGTGGCGGCACTGCTGATCTGCCCAATGCAAGGACAGGTAACCAGACGTCCAGACTACTCCGAATTGAGGATGGCACCAGGATGAAGCGAAGGCCCGGATCGTTGTTTTCCTCTTGGGTTTGTTTATATAGCTGCATGTGTAGTTGTATCGCCTGTTTTCAAATCTCTTATCCTGTGAAGAGAAAAGGCTTTTTAACCCCACCGAAAGATTGGACGACACCAGCAGAACTCCAATCTGCCAACCTGCTGGCGCCTACCCGCCACCTCAGAGCCAGATGTGCGCAGGGCAGCCGGGATGGCGTGGAGAGCTCTCTTGTCAGTCGCTCTCTTGGCGTGAAGAGGCAGCAACTAGCTCATCGAATCTCTAAAAACGATTCGTGCACCAGACCAGGGCATTCCATTGGGCCACGTCGCCTGCTTCTCCCTCAACCGTCAGATCTCAACGAACGATCATCGAGCGTTTCAACGTGGCTTGTACAGAAGTCCGTTCCGCCACGCCTGTTTCATCGCGGTCCCGCCGGGGAATGAGATCGCCTAACTTCACAGCATACGAGCATAATCAGCACCGTCCGCGGCTGATCCAACGTCTCCACGTATAGGCTAAGCACTCTGGCTGCCGTGCTCCTCTGCTACATGGGCCTTGGCCCAAGAATAACACCGCCACTCCCGTATTTGGCGGCGTCTTTTCCTTTTTGGCGCGAATACTGCTTGCTTTCCCGCTAGCGAAGGTGAAGCGTCGGCGTCGGGCGTCGGCTTTCTTGCAAGCACGGGCGTCAGGCGTCGGCGATCGGCTGTTGCCTGTGTTGTGCGCCAGAAATATGTTTGCAGGTTTGCACCGCTTCTCTCCTCTCCACGTGTGTTTGATTGCATCAGTTTTCTTCTAATTTATTTGCTATCCTCTACTACCTCAGCTTCTGTTGGAATTGATTAAAGAAGAAATGTCAACTTGCTTTCAGAATATATGAGATGGAAGAAAAGAGGTGTGTGACCCATGCCTGTTTCTTTCTCCCCATGCGTTCAGACACATTTCAGTTGCTTATTGAATATTTCGTGTGCTATAGGGATGAGTTTTCTTCAAATTTCGCACCTCAAGTTGGCATGGAATTCAACAGTACACATGAGGCTTGGTTGTTTTGGGTCAACTATGGTGGTCAAAAAAGGTTTTGAGGTTAGAAAAAGATACTCAAACAAAAGAAAATCAGATGGAAAGATTAGGTCGTGCAGATTTGTTTGTGCGAATGAGGGTCACAGATTGAAAGATAAAAGAGATCATTTAATAAAGTCTCCGAGAGCTGAAACTAGAACTGATTGTGAAGTTCGTGCATGGGTCTCAGACTAGACCGGGAGAAAAGAAATTATAAAGTCACTGAGGTGATTTTGGAACACAATCACACCCTTCAGTTGCCACAAACCTCACATTTGTTGGTGTCTCAAAGGAAAATTTCAGAGCTACAAGGTTTTGAAATTGAGACGGCTGACGATGCAGGAATTTGACCCAAAGTCGCACATGAGTTGGCTTCTATCCAAGTTGGTGGCTCAAATTCATCTCGCCACACTCTTCGAGACCACAAGAACTATTTAAGGGCGAAAGCGCCAACGTGAGATGGCATATGGTCAAGCTGGAAGCATGCTTATGTATTTTCAAGAAAAAATTGCCGAGAACCCGTCATTCCAATGTGCATTGCAAATGGACCGGGAAGAACAAATAGCTAACATTTTCTAGGTTGATGCTAAAATGCTCACTGACTATGCATATTTTGGTGATGTTGTTAGTTTTGATACTACTTTTGGAACAAACAGGGAGAGTAGGCCTTTTGGAATATTTGTTGGGTTCAATTATTTTAGAGAAACTGTGATTTTTCGTGTTGTTCTCATGTACGATAAGACATTTGAGTCCTTCAAATGGCTATTTGAGACCTTTCTAAAAGCACATAATGGCAAGCAACCAAAAATAAGCTATACCGATCAAGATGCAGCAATGGAAAAGGCTGTTAAGGAGGTCTTTTTGGAATCTTGGCATGGTCTATGCACTTTTCACATTATGCAGAACGCTGTCAAGCATCTTGCTGAACGTGACGATGAAGAATCAGATACTCCTCCAAAAAGAAAGAATGAAGACAATAAGGAAGAACCAAGTATTCTCGCAGATTTTAGTGCATGTATGTATGAGTATGAAGATGAAGAAACATTTCAAGAAGCATTTAACACTATGAGGACAAAGGCCAGCAAGCAAACTTAGTTGGATAGTATATATAAGGTAAGAGAAAAGTGGATTGCATGTTATATGACTAATGTGTACACATTAGGAATGAGGAGTACACAATTGAGTGAGAGTCTAAACAGTGACTTGAAGAGATATTTCAAATCAGATTTTGATATCATTCGATTCCTTAAGCATTTTGAAAGGGTTGTGGAATTTAAAAGAAATAATGAATGGCATGCTGAATTTGAATCAAGAAAGAAATTACCAAGACTCAAAATGAGGACACCTATGTTACTCCAAGCTAGCAAGCTGTACACATCAATTGTTTTTGAAGCTTTCCAATCTGAATATGAGAGGTCCATGGCAGCATGCACCACGTCATTGGAAGGCAATAATGAATATGTTGTAGCAGTTGGGAGTCTTGATGAAAATTGTATCCTTGAGAAGGAGTACAAAGTTACTGGTGATCCTGTAGACCAAACAAGCACATGCAACTGTGGGCAGTTCAATAGAATCGGAATATTGTATGCTCATGCTTTAAAAGTTCTTGATTTAATGAACATCAAGTTAATCCTAGAACAATATATACTGAAGCGTTGGACTCGAGAAGCACGCAGTGGGGCTGTACAAGACAACCAAGGCCGAAACATAATAGAGGATCCAAAATTAGATGCTATGCTTTGCTACAAAAATATGACTCGCAAATTCCTCAATTTGGCACACCAAGCTGCAAGTCATCCACGGTGCGTCCTATTAGTCAACGAGGCACTTACATGGTTAGCAAGCAAGTCGAAGAAGAAATCATGAGTCTTCCTAGTGCAGTGAATCCAACCAATGTTCCCACAAATGATTCTCCCCGATTGATTTGTTGAGTACAGCAAGCCTAAAGAAAAAGCACGTGGAAACTAAAACCTCAAAGCGCAAAAAAGCTTGGTTTGAAAAGATGCACAGAGTTGCAAAGAAAAAGAAAAATTGTCCAAAGGTATGTGGTAACACAAAATATATCAGATTTCCTATGTGTTTAATGGGCACATGTTTAGTTTTATTTCTTTTATTCGAAGGAACAAGAAACTGCAAAGAAGGGAGGTAAAAAAAAGAAAAAAGAAGATGCAGTACAAGAAACAACATCAATACAAGACACTGCAGCAGTACAAAATATTTATCCTAGTACTTCTTTGCCCATGAATGAAATGCCTGAACCATACATGACCATCAATACCTTCTCTCAGATATTGAAGGTGATATTTCAATCTAATACACCATTTTTCTAAACCATACATGGCCATCAATACATTCCTCATTTGTTTTTTTAAATCTTTTATTTTGCAGGGGGCAATCACAGATGATGTTATTGCTGACTTCTAGTAGTTTAGGAGAATAGCTTTTGGAAAATAGTCTCTTGAAACATAGATTGTTTAGGAGAATAGCTTTTGGAATAGCCTCCTGAAACACTTCGCATCTCTGAACATTCTGAGCTTGCATCTCCTCGAACGAATGCACCATTTTGTGCATCACTGAACTTGCAACAATCAGTTACTTTTCTTGAATTCCGTGACAATTTACAACACAATGGCAATCTATACAATTTGCATGATTTTTTGTACTTTCGATACAATCACAAGTTACATAGTAGTCAACACAAGGTGCTTAGCTACATTCCAAAAGTGATCAAGCAAAATCACTCAAAAGTGATCAGGCAAAATCTCCTGGACAGTGAGAGACTGGAGCATCCCGATACCCATCGCCCAGCCCTCTCTGGATCGCCTAAGGGCCTTTGTCTCTGCCTGTTCCGAATACTTGGTAGAAGTAGTAGTAGACACCGACAGTAACACAAAAATTCAGACTAAATCACCGGCAAGGATCAGGCAAAATCACTCAAAAATTCAGACAAGGAAGGGAAAGAGGAAGGATGCGGACCAGGTACAATCTGGCGGCGGCGGCGCCGCCCTTGAACGCCAGCTTGAGGGGTCGCGCCCATCTCGCTACCGCAGCTGGCTTCACCTCACGCCAACAAAAACCTCAAAATTTCAGTAATCAAGCGCCGCCAGCCACGCATGCGAGTGTGGAGCGGGTAGATAAGGAGTTGGGCGATGATCCGCCGCCCGGCACCGGCGCGAGGTCGTTGATCAGCTGGCGTCGACATCTCCGCCGCTCGTAGGAGGCCAAAACGGGATGGCACGTCGGCGGCCAGACGGCGACGGCGGCGCAGCTCGACTAGAACTACGAAGACGGCGGCGTCGATTTTTCTTTATTCACGGGAGCTCTCAGCAACAGCAGGTCTGTGTAGGCTGTGATGGGCCCATGTCACTTTGGTGGGTGTGTCGTCGGATCAGCAACGAATGGCACAGATGTGCCTGACTGCAGGTGCAGTCGTTTTCACCGAAGTTAGGTGATCTCGTTCCCCGCGGGAACCTCGCGAATCTTCTCGGCGCGTCGGCCCGTCCGCCCGCTCGGCGTCGACGAGCAGGGTGGCAGTGCGGGCAACTGCCATTGCCAAGGGCCACCGGCTCGGGCGCGGGCGCGGGCACGGCCCACCGGCTCCTGCTGGGCGCGGACGTGCATGCTAGCGACGGCGGCTCACGCGAGGGCGCGGGCGTGTGCGGAGGTGGCGGCGGCTCAGGCGGGGCGCGCTCGTGCGCGGCAGCGACTCGGGCCGTCGGGGTCCGTCGCCCGTTAAGCTCGAGACCAGAGCGCTAGCGAATCCACCACAGCCTGGAGCAGGACTCAGGGCCACGAGCAGCACGCGCGATCCCCGTTCGCCGCGCACTCCTCTTCAACGGCCTGGAGCAGGGCCGAGAGCAGCACCCCTTTGCTCCAAGGACTCGAGCACGGCGGTGTCCGTGGAAAGCTCGTCGAGCCACATCTGAAGCGCCGCAATCCTCTCCCTCTCCTTGGCGTAATAAATGAGGGAAGGGGCCAAAGCACGGGACGGCGAGGCCACGCCGAACTCGTCCCCGGAGTGGGATGACAGGAAGGCGGAGTCGCTCAAGCACCTCAGTGGCGTGCTCCACTGACAAGAGTCGCACGGGAGACCTAGGCGTTTACAGAGAGTAGTGTCTGCCATCTGCCCCCACAGACCAATATCGCCTCCGATTGCATGCAATCCTGAATTGTAATTGAAAAAATATTTTTTCTTCCCCCCTGATGCTTCCTTACTTGGATCTTCCTTTTATACCTTTGTGGTTACTTACGCAAGGTAGCAGGAACAGGGCATCACGAAAATGCATTGGAGATTCAGATGTTCTGTGGAGTCCAGTTGGTTGATTCTACCTTAGTTTTTACCACATGGATTGCATCCCCCATATCCTAATTTAGACTTTGGATACTACTACTACTATTTAATAGCCTATTTGCTCCTAGCACGCAACCGGTGATGATCAATTTGTGCTTCATGCCCCGGCTCCAGGGCAACGTTGGAGTTAGCAAAGGGGGCAAGCCAATGATGCAGCACAAACTAAATATTTGAAAGCCAAACTCTGAAACTCATATGCAGTTATGAAGTGGTGCAGCATTGTACTTACAACAAAGTGTACTGATTGCAATGCCTTAACTATTGCTGCAGTTCTCAACGTGACTTCTACTGGCTAAACTATCACATTCAAATAATTTTTAGGCATTCACAAAAGATCACAAGCTACATATAAACATATAAAGACATTATGTTCTAATCCGATACCATTCAAGAACTCTACCTGCGTGACACATGACTGCCTACAGCAAAGAGACTAGATCTGTATCTCTTGGCATCCACAGACTGATGGAGGCTTCCAGCACCTCATCCAAGACAACAAGGAAAAGTGGAAAACCTGGCTCTCAACTCCGATTATACAGAACATTCCATATGTTCTTTGATGTTTTGTCTACGCTTCCTTTGGATCGTTTATTTATTTACATACTCGAGATGTCCCTGTGGACTGATCTGGTGTGCCAACTGCTATGAGCCTATATGCGTTCTGCTTCAGTGGCCATGTTGTTTTTCCAATGATATACACTGGCATGAGAAACAAAAAAACATTCCCCGCAGTAAGTATAGCAAAAGTCCTTTCACAGTTTCACCAACATATATTTTGTTCATTTTTCTATGGATCTAGACAAATATTCTTATCATCGTAATGTCATAGGTAATTATTTGCTATTTTCAATTATTATCAATTTGCATCATTGTATTTTACTCATTCAAAAATCAATAATATTAATTGATGGTTATTCTTATCATCCAAGCAGTAAAGGAGCACAAGCTGCTCCCACACTGATGGTCCTCCACACTAGCACATGCATCACGGACTGGCCCAACACAGAGGCAGCTGCGCGGCAACGCCGCGCGTGGTTCCTAGTTCCATCAGATAAAGCATTGCTCGTTTAACCGATTGCATACTACAGTAGTTTAGAAGATAGAACTAATGTGGTTAACATTCGTTTGTTTAATAGTAGCTACAAATATTCAAATTCAGTGCGTCACCAAGTTAAGTTTATTATTATTTATAATAAACTCCATAAACATGTAAACGTCCGTCCAGGATAAAACACTTAAGATTGTACTGTTTTTTTTTTTTGCGTGGAATATGTGCATTGCTCAGTAATATGAAAGATCTTCTCATGGATGCCAGAAGCATCTCCGAAGTCTGACATGCGAAATTTATTCATAATTCATCACCGCAATTCGCAATGAGGTAAACATTCGAAGAGTTGCAATTCGCAATGAGGTGAACATTCGAAGAGTTGCAATTCGCAATGAGGTGAACATTCGAAGCAAAGCACTTCTGCTTGGAATCAGAAGGAAAATAGAGATGGTTGTCAGTCACTGAAAAATCAGAAACACGGACCAATCTTTTCTTCATCACATCCAGCGCAGATTCAGATTCACAAACGAAAACAAAAAAGGGAAACGACAACAACAGAAGCAATAACGCAGAGTAAGATTCAAAAAGGAAAAACGACAACAAGAGAAGCATTAGGAATGGCAGTAGATGGTCATCAGAGACTTAAAACTAGGAATCAGATCATGGATCATATTGTTGCAGTTATTTCTAATCATCTGACCATGAACGCCATTACAGCTGAAAGAGGCAACCAAATGAATGAAAAAAACTGCGAAGAGAGGAATAAAAACTGTACCACGGAATCGAGCATCGCAAATAAATCGAGAGGGAGAGATTAATTGACCCCTCGGCGGCTTTGAGTGAAACAAAACGAAGGAGGAAGAGAGAGCCACCATTGCAGTCCGCAGCCAGCGCCGCAATGCCCACGCCTCCCCGCTTCGTAGCTTCTGCTTATAAAGACGAAAACCCTAGGAGGCCCTGTCTGTGTAACATGGGCCAAGCGCATGAAGAAATACGGCCGAAGGTTCCTGAATATGGGCCGTCGTGGGCTGTGTAACATGGGCCCTGTCTGTGTAACATGGACCAAGCCCATACAAAATCCATATTTTTATATACTATAATAAATAATTATATGAGCTGTCCTTCCTAGTGTATTCTACGAATGTACGTACACGCACATGCATTTGGTTTGGAGCATAAGTATGCTACCGCTGCTGATGCACCGAAACGACCCCTGCAGGCTTTAGCGCTTCTCCCAGACCCATCGGCTCGGCCTGAAAATCTGCCGAAGGAGCGCCATCTTTGGAACGTTCCAATTTTCGACGTGCCTGGATTCACAAGAGGGGCTTGTCAGTCCTCGCCACATACGCGTATAGAATAAGAACATCGTGCGACTAGCTACAAATATGCTTGGATGCTTCTGAACCGGTGAGCCCTAAATTGGATCGCTGAACAGAACTGTATCGAAGTTTTCAGTACCTGCACACCTTCCCCGATTCAGCATCGAAGTAGTATTCCGTGTACCCGGTTGCTGAAACAGCGGGATGACAGTAAACAACATGTCAGGGCAGGAGCAAATATATAAACAGCCGGAGAACTGAGCAATTCATTGCAACGTACAAATCGGACATGAAATATATTGTAATCACCTGAAAGGATAGGCCTCCACGGGAACGACATGACGCAGCTGAAACGCCAGTGCCCGATCGACTTGTCCTGCAACCCGGATGCAACGAGTAGCGGCACCGATCAGTATATTTTTGTTTGTTTGTTTTTTACCACCAATAATTAACATCGCCCGCATTTTACAAAGTTGTCAACTTGGTTGCTGGAGATGCAGTTCGTACGTACCTCCAGATCCTCCCATTTGGTGAGCTTCATGTTCGATTTCTCGAGCAGAGACCCAAAATTGGTGCAGTTCCGTTTGAATCGCCGCAGGCCTCTGAACGAGGCCGCCGGATCGGCGAACTCGCAGTCCTCCTCGTAAGCTCTCAGCGTGAGATCCCCTGCGCGCGCAACGAACCGAAAACGCACACGCGTGTTCTGTTCTCAGATAACTAGGCTCTACCAAGCATGCCAGCCAATCGTTCGTCAGCTCATCGGAGAAGATTCAGACCTGTGACGAAGTAGGACCGCGCGAAGTCCGCCTTGACGGCCTCGACCACTCCCGCGCGGTCCAGGGCCGCCCCCGCCGCCGCGCCTCCCTCCACGTCACCGCCACCGCCAGCGTCCCCCTCCGGAGACGACGGCGACGACGGCGCGGGCCGGAACAGCGACGCGGCGATGCCGAGGAGCTCGGAGCCGTTCCAGGCGGCTTTGAGGACGGCGTTCTCCGAGCGGGACGAGGACGACGTCGCGGTCGTCTCGGCTCCCGCGCCACCACGGGATCCCGCGGCGGGCTTCTGCGCGTGCACCCTCAGACGGCTGCCGGAATCCGTCGGTGGCCGACGGAGGACGGCTGCGGAGCTCCGGCCATGACGGCCGGTGGTCAGTGTGGAGCTAGCTGGACTGGCGTGCGGCAACGCCATGCGATTTTTTCCACGCCGGTGACGGTGAGCAAAACCACTAGTTTCTCCGGACTTTCTCGTTGCCACTTGCCAGTTAGCCTTGTACACAAAGTGTGACCATCAAACATGCGGCTACAATTAATTGGGACGAAAATAAAAGACGTAGTACTGGGCCTCGACAGGAGACCTTTTTACTCATCAGGCCCATGGATACGAAAAAAAAACTAAAGTTGGGTCATGGGTGCGATCGAGTCGTAGATGCATGGGCCCAACTATCACATGGAACTGGAGCGCAAGTTGGGCTACTTGCTTGCTTGGAGAACGGCGAGGGCCCACAAAGATTACAGTCCAACTGAACCGACCAAGTGGAACGCAAACGAGAGAACTGATTCCAAGTTTTAATATTTTTTTTTTGACTAGGTAACGTGTCCGTGCGTTGCGCTACGGGACAACTAAATCTTTTGTACTAAAAACACACGAATCGCACGATAAGATATCAATACTGTTAAATTAAATACCGACGTCAAAGTGACATTTAATTCAAAAAGCAAAGTTCGTAAAATTAACACAGTCACGGAGAGTGCGACGTCGCAGGCTCACAAACTCTACTGTATAGACTTTTTCGTGATACGGCTAAGATAATATTTTATATCGGCAGAAAGAATTCTACGATATCCATTTCTTTCATGCGCCAATAAATCTATGAATAAGTTCCACTGCATCTCCATATAATCATGTACACACAGGCTCGAGTATATAGGTAAATAGGTTCGTGCACGTGCATTGCTACGGGACACCTAAACTTTTGTACTAAAAATACACGGATCGACGATAAGATAACAATACTGTAAAAGTATATGACCGACGTTAAAGTGACATTTAATCCAAAAAGCTAAGCTCGTGAAATTTACACAGTCACAGAGAGCATGGCGTCGTAGGCTCACAAACTCTACTGTGTAGATCTTTCCGTGATGCGACTAAGATCATTTTTTATACCGGCAGAAAGAGATTTCCGATATCCATTTCTTTCGTGCGCCAACAAATCCACGAATATGTTCCACCACATCTCCAAACCATCCAGTACACGGCACTGGCAAGCAAATTAGCCACAACTTATGTAATTAGTTTTATAATTAGCTCATGTTTAGTCCTTCTAATTGATATATAAAAATTTAATGTGACAGGGACTAAAGTTTAGTCCTGGGATCCAAACACCCCCTAACTCTCGACTCCTGCTGGCTGCTTACTTGCACCACCATGCCTATGTGTCTGCACGTATATACTCTAATGCCAGAACGTCTAAGATAGTCTTTAAGGTTGCCATTTATGTATGCTGTAGGATTGGGATACTTTGCGCTGATCCATGAGGGTGTCCATGAGAATTGAAATTTTTTGTCATTATGATGTCTAAGCTTACCAATCAGACAGAGACGAACTTGATTGTTAAAATATTTTCAACACTGCTTTCATATACTCCCTCTGTCCCAAAATAGAATTCATTCTCACTTTCCGATAAGTCAACTGTTTTTTAACTTCGATCAATTATAATACATGTATTTTTTACATGCATGTGGCCTCAGGAGTCGATCAATTGATTGTTAAATGTTGCACGTATTTTTTACAAACATAGTCAAAGTTGAGAAAGTATATACTAATGGGAGTAGTCAACTGGAAGTCGTGATGAACACAACAATACTTTTATATTATATGCTAATTGAAGCACGAAGAAACGCAGGGGAATGGACCTATATACGAATAGTGGGAATATTCGTTTAGGAAATTGCAGAAGGTTCACCAGTCTCACCATGTATAACCTGCACATCTTTTATTTGGCACCACTGATGTTCTCAAGGAGCAGCCACTTTTTAATTTCAGGTCTGTATGCTAGAAACACTAAAATTAAGGGCCAACCTCATTGAGTCGTCTTGCTTGATCTTTGCCAATTGTTTCCTTCCGTGCATGATTATTGTTTTCTTCCATGCATGTGGCCTCAGGTGATCGATTTGTTTCCTTCAAAGCAGGCGGGGATCGCAGTGGTGGCAGTTTCTTTTTCTATCGCTCAGGGTATCACATGGCCGAAAGGGAGGAGTCTTGCTTGATCTTTGCCAATTGTTTCCTTCCATGCATGATTATTATTTCCTTCCATGCATGTGGTCTCAGGTGATCGATTTGTTTCCTTCAAAGCAAGCGGGGGTCGTAGGGATGGCACTTTCTTTTTCTATCGCGCGGGGTATCGCATGGCCGGAAGGGAGGAGCGACCCAAAAAAAAGCCGCACCAAAAAATAGTCTTACTTTTAGTCTTTTTAGTTGTAGGAGATAGAACAATGGTGTTGGTGTTCAAAGATTTCAATCAAAGTTTCAGGAAGGTGCACCCCATTTTCCATAAACGCATGCGCATGGTTCCAAACACATGTAGAAATACTGCCGGTCGATTGAACTATCGTGGAAACAGGACAGACACGTGGAGAGATGAGATGCTACTTGACACACTGCCGAGACCCTGCCGGAAGGAATGCAATCTAACTTGCTCCGCCGTGCAGTAACGCGCACGGTAATAGCAATTAGCATGCGAGGTCTGATGAGTCTACGAAGAGCTCTACAATTAGTACACTTGTTGTTGACAGTTGACACTCGTCATGGCAACAAATTAAAACGCTGTTGCCTCTGCCTGCGCAATAAGAATGTCGTGGAACTGTCAAGGACTCATGAATTAATTAAAGCATGTTCGAAACATGAATCGAGCGGCCGGGTGGCATCCGTGGCGGTGGCGTGCAGGCATGTGTGCGATGACCAATGAAATGACCGCATGGGCAACTCCGGGGGACCGAACCGATGACCGCCAGATCGAGACGACGTCGCTTGCGACCGGCAGGCGAGCCGCGCGATCCTTCAGGTCACCTCGCGCAGTCGCTGTCGGCGTCATATGAAACGCCACCCGGCCAGCTGCTGGCAAACGGACAAAACTGCAGAATCATCATCTGAACAGATGGAGTAGCTCATTGCCACTTAATTAATCATTACTGTAGTTTTATTTTTTCGAGGTCCTCCTTCAACAGGAACTGGAAAGACGGGCTGCTGTCAACGCGAAGGAGAATACGAAGGCGTAGTAAATTCGTAATGTACCTCACCGGCCAGTCCACCACGCACGTTCTCATGGCCGTATTTGCAAACGTAATCACTGTCAGTGTCATGGGAAGATTATTTTGTTAATCCATGATTAATAAGACGAGGTTTTTGGATATATGCAGTGATGCTTGCAGGCTGGCCTGGACCGGCGCGCATGCAGCTGGGGCCTGGATTTGATTGAACGCGGCGTCGGAGCCTTGTCAAACCGATGCACGCATCTAGACACCCGCTTTATTACCGCGCTGTTTCTCACTTTGCCCTTTCGGCGTCCTAAAAAAACAACTGCGCACCTAACGGGTTTTTGGTTGAATCTACAGCCACAGCCATGTTTTTTTCCTCCTCGTTTCACATATGCAGTGATGCATGCATGACAGCATCATGCACGGTGTTCCTCCTGGAGCATCGTCGATGTTCATGCCATAAGCTTCATATCTGTCTGCCATTGCCGCGTTGCCGTGTCAAAGCACAGCACTGCAAAAGCATTCTTGAACACCAAGCTGCTGACTCTAGTACGAGTACTGATTTGTGGCCGGTCTCTGTAGCATAGTACAGACATGGGCGGACCCAGGGCCCGGCGACCCTGGGCGCTTGCCTGGGCTGTCTCGCTGACAGACGTGAGGATGTCTGTCCCGGCGACCACAGCACCGCATGTCTGTATACCTTTGGTTAGTAGGCTCTACTAAATCAATCACTCAGATTACTGCTTCTCAGGTCTCATGAACTGATATATATGTAGCGGAAACTCAGCTATCATCGTGTACTAGTACTAGTTAATAGTTGACTTTTAACTTTTACTACTTAGTTAAATTATCATTCTTCGATGGTTTCAAAACTCAAAGACTTTAAAAGATACAGCTGACCCGTACCTTTGAGCTTACATAATGTATACTGGACTTTTTTTTTGGATCTAACGTATACTTAATTTTAGTGTCATAGGGCATGTTTGTTTTCTAGCTACAAATTGCCACCATTTGTCACGAAAAATTACCTCACTTGTATATGGTTAGTGTTCAAAATATTTGCTTCATCTTAGTAAGACTAAGAAAATCTTACCACAAACTCATTATGTTCGCCCAGGCTTTAGAAAATTTCTGGGTCTGCCCCTGCCACTGAGTACAGATGGCATATACTGATATACCCCATTCCTTGTCCTCGTGTTATCGGCGCTGTTGGGGAGTACCGATCGTATCTGTTATTTATCGCTAACTACCACTGAAAATTTACGATCGTTTAGAAGCCCAATAACATTCGAAGCCGAAGTACATACATTTGCATTGGTCAGAGAAGCGATGGTTGAGCAACTCTGACGGCACGTGTATGTACGCGCGGGTGCTTCATAGATTTGACCACAGACCAATTGGCAATTGGTGAGAAGCTGTTACCAATCGAACATACAATACGCATGCTATCGCTAGCTAGGTGACGCTGCCCTGTCCATCCTCGTGCTGAACGCTGAGTTTCTTGGAGACCATGGATGTGGCAGCATGTGCGGTGCTGCGGATCGGATCAACAACACATCGTGGTCCTGCGCTGCACATCAGACTGCTGACAGTCAGCCCACCATGCACACGGTTTACACTGGACCGTCCAAGTACAGCAGAGGACTCTGCCATGCGAAACAGGTGAAACGGATGCGGGACATCATCACCCTTCGACTCTGCAATAGAGAAGGAAGAAACAAACACCGGCACACCGCGAAGTCGCGGACTATGGGGGGCTTGTGCATGCTGACACGGCGACACGCAAACCGGTTGATCCCCTATAGATACTACCCTACATATTCGTGCGACCACCGACCGTGTCCCTGCACCGCGGTACGGGTGAATGGTACTTGGTACGGTCTCGTCTCGTCTCGTCCAGCCGACCGCTTCCGCAGTGTTGTTACTGGTCACTGCACGTAGTGGAGAACACCGACTTCGCCATCGTGTATCATGTATGTCTAGATGAATCGATCGTATAGTCGTAGGTTTCACCGACGCGCGATTCCGCGGAAGACTGAACGGCACTGTTATGACTCAAATGTACAATCTATATACCTTAATAATGACTTTCTCTGGGCACGTGCGGATGCGCCAAGACTGAAGGGCAATGTTATGAAACTCAGTTGTACAATACTGTACAATCTATATAGTATACCTTAATCATGCATGACAGTCTGGGCACGTGCGGATGGTGTGATCGCGCAGGCCGGGCTCCCAAATTTTTCTAATGGTCAGATAACTGATACTGGATCCACTCCTGCCTTGATTTTTCCTCCATCCAGCTAAATCTCAGCCTTAAATGCTCATGAGGCAATAGTGAAGATCGTTGCCTGAAAACATTCCTATATGTCAGGCGCCTGATATTTGGGTTCTCTTCAAGCGATGTGGTGTCTGTCAATCATTCTTCAGTTTGGATTGATGTTAATCTAAGGGCTACTAACTGCTGCCTGAACAAAATACATATTTCAGGCACTTGGAATATAGCATGTCCCTATATTTCAAGCACCTGAAATATAATAAGTTCCTTTCTTTTATTTAAGTCTAATTAGATAAATGTCCATGCGTTGCACGAAAACATAATAATGATATGGTAATTAAAGTATGAGCGTGTTTATATTTTTTTTAAAAAATAGTGCGAACGCGTTACAAAAAAAGCAATTTTTGAACGTGATGTTTGGAACACCAATATTACGAACTTAATTTTGTGCATAGCTAGAACTAAGAGGGGCAATTATGTTTTAGTTGTATCCTCCGATACACCTATATGCCACACCTTCTTAATAGCATCCTAAGGGTATTGACTCGGCAAACACCAGCGGTCAAGTAGTCCTTGCAATTCTCCTAGTTATGTTCGTAGTTTCCTGCATATAAACTGTTTGTTAATATATAAAGCTAGAGTATTGTTGATTAGCCGCTCGTTGACTGGTCTATCAAAGATGCTTATACGAATATGGTGCGCCGGTGATTTCATAGGAGCAAGTGTCTTGTACTATATAAATATATAAATCTAAAATTAAAAAGAGACAACATTGGAGCTCTTTTGAAGGCATCTCAACCTTGAACCCGTAACGAGCTAGGACTCCTAGAAAAAACAGCTTGGCATGTGCTCTGTTGACCAGTATTTAATCAGTCTGGTGATTTGAGCTGACCGGAATGGAGGCTGAGAGCATCTCCAAGAGCCTTTCTAAATCTTAGTCTCTAAATCACCATTTGGAGAGCCATTTGCACAAAAATCACTTTCTATATTTTTTTCACTCTCCAACAGTTTTTCTATATCTCATGCACGCTCTAGAGAGCTATTCTCGTCTTCTATTTTCGGCTAGCGAAAAATCCAAAATATAAGATGGCTATATTTGGATGATCATTTAGATAATCTATAAACCTGGAGATGCTCTGGTCTATGCATGTATCTCCAACACAGTCGTTTACTCGCACAGGAATTTCGGCGGCAGCGGCGCAGTTTCGTTTCGTACGATCGATCCACGATGGCTGAAGAAGAAGCGGAACCTGCAGGGACCATCACCCTTCCAGATGTATGTCGTGCAATTCAAACCACAAAGACTTTCTTACCCCGATTTTTGTTAGCACTGTAAGAATAATTAGCTAAAGATATGGGCACTGAGACTAGAACCTATCGCCATGTTGATTTGGAATGGAGTTTATTCACAGAAATGTCAAAGGATTGTCTTTCCTGTGTTTTGCTGATGTCATATGGTGTTTGGATTGGAGGAACACAGCTTCCTAATCAAAAGGAAAGCTTTGGTTTCTTGCACAAAACACAGGAATAAATTCGTCACAAACCAAAGTTTTGCTCACGGGCGAGGCAAGCCCTTGGTGTAGAGAGAGAAAGGAGGGTGGTGGTCTGGTGGAAGAGAGAGGTGTGGCCGTGCAACTATGGCCTCTCTATCTGTGGCCGAGAGGAGAGGGAGCAAGGAAAGAGAGCTAGGAGATAAGTGGATGACCGTACGAGAACAAAGTAGAAATAAGGACGGTACTTTCACAAAAATATATATATAAAGATAACTGTGACCTGACCAACTAAAATCTATTGTATAAATGTGCTAAAATGAACATAATCAATCTTGTATTAAGCACTAATGTTTTTTAATCTTATGCATGTTTTCTGATTTCTGGATTGGAGTTCCTATGTTCCAAACATCTCATTTGTCTATTCTGTTTTTTCTTTCAATACTATGTTTGATTCTTATACCTTCGTCACATTCTTATGTTCACTCTTGTTTCTCTATTTATCAATCCTACATTTTGATATTGTACCCTCGCCACATTTCTATACTTTCCCATTCCTCTGTTACAAACATGCCCTAAAAATTTTGATACTGCCATAATGTACCCACATCATATTCCTTTGCCTTTTCTCATTCATCATATTCATGTGCTCTTTCCATTCATCTGCTCCAAATAGGCTCTAGAATAAAAGATTGAAAAACAGAGAAACGGTAGAGAACACAGGAATTGGGTATGAAGAAAGAGAATTAAAAGTACATAAAAAAACATAGAAATGGGTTTGGATCACGGGGATTGAAAATGAACTTTGAAACATGAATTGTAAATTTCATCTACTAAATCTAACTAAACATAATTAATTTAATTTGTGAACGGCCCACAGTCAGTCCTTGTGATTTATATTGTCCACTGGTACTCACCCTTGTCTCAGATCGCTATCTTCCTCAAAAGCTTAAAAAAGAAAGAAAGAAGCAGGAGTAGCTTCAGTGGCCACAAGTCAATGAGAGCTGGACCTAATTCATTGGCAGCAGCAGGTGCAAGCCTGCAGAGCGAGAACTCAACGGCAAAAACCAGAGCTCACAGCGGATGTTTGACTTCCTCTGTTTGGTGAAGGAGAGCTTTCCTTTCCTCTAGAACAGAGACTCAGTACTCCCTTCCAAACAACAATTTTCCTTTCCTCTTGACCAAACCCATTCCTCCATTCAGGACAAACAATTCTCTAATAGAGGGTGTGGGCGGAGAAATCAAATCATTCTAATAAGATGATGCATTAAATTTGGTGAAATGACTTTATTCCTTAGTAAGTTAATGAAGAATGAGGTGATGGTACACCAATCAATTTCATTCGTCAAACCAAACAAAATAAGAAAAAAAAATAGACTAACCCATTCCTCAAAGCGAACACCCTATAGACCTTTCCTCTGGACTCGATTCATCCACTTTTCCTTTGGTTTTACTCCATCCCAAACAGGCCCTAGATGGACGTGTAGCCACAGGAAACGTGACAGCTAGAGTAAAAAGAGCAAACGTCGAGATCATTCGACAAAGCGAGCGATTGGAGCACCGTTTTAACGTCACATGTTATACAACCCAGACTCCTTGAGTTGCAGACTGGCTAGCTGGAGGCGAAATTGTGAACCAACAAAAAAAAATGCAGCAGCCTCTATTGTTCTTGCATGGTAAATAAAAATGACTGGTAACTGCATCCCGAAATGGAACATCCCAAAAATTAAACATGACCTCACATTGAGTTGAGTTTGCTGCTCTCTTCTACGATTATATAGAGAAAAACCTCACGGTATCCTCAGCTCAGATTTTGTCTTCCTGAGGAAGTAATTCTTTTTCATCAGTCAAAAATTTGCATGGTATTATTTCCAGATAAGCACTAAACAGTCTGGCAGGGGAGCGCTTGTGTGTGAATTTATATGTCAAGCAGCAACCTCCTGGGGTCCTCGACCACATCCTTGATGCGCCGCAGGAAGAAGACAGCCTCTCTGCCGTCGATCAGCCTGTGGTCGTATGTCAGCGCAAGGTACATCATTGGCCTCGCGAGGATGTCACCATTCACAACCACAGGGCGTTGCACAATGGAATGCATCCCCAGAATTGCCGACTGCAATTCACATAGATCACATTTCAGATCAATAAACATCTGCATGTTACAAAATGTGTCACTACTGATAAATGTGCAGCAGTTACCTGTGGGGGGTTGATGATAGGTGTGCTGATGAGGCTTCCATAGACACCACCATTGGAGATGGTAAATGTTCCTCCTGCCATGTCATCAATTGAGAGCGCCCCCTCAGTTGCCTTCTTTGCAAGGTTGTTTATCCCTTTCTCAATGTCAGCAAAGTTCATGGTATCAGTATCCCGGATAACAGGAACCACAAGTCCCTGAAAAAGATTCCAATTAGTTATATACATAGTAAATACTCCCTCCATCCCAAACTATAGGCCATTTTGGCTTTTTTTGGTACAAGAAAGAAGATGAGACAGCAGTCACCAGAGTAGCAAGCAAGCAATATGGTACCTTGGATGTGCCAACAGCAACACTGACGTCTACATAGTCTCTGTATATGATGTCATCACCATCAATGACAGCATTGACAATTGGTTGGTTTTGAAGCGCAGAAACAGCAGCCTGCCAAAATAAATAGAATTAGCCAGCCATATAAATGTTCGGTGCAAAAACTTTGCAACACAGACTGGCAAGTACCTTGACAAAGCAAGACATTAGGCCCAATTTGACACCATGCTTTGTGACAAATTCATCTTTATAATCAGAACGAAGCTTCATCAAATTGGTCCTGCATCATAAAATCATAAGATAAAAAAACACACCAATGCAGCCTTCAAGGAATCATAATGGCATGCCAAAAGATAATTATTGAAGTCCACATATAAAAGAACATAAATAAGTTGAGCCGCACAACGACACACCAGATATTTGCCCAATAAATGACAGGATTTTTTTTGTCAGTGTTACTGAATAAAAAAAAACTAAGTTCTATAAGCATTCATACATATAGAGGATAATCATATATATTTTCATCTAACATAGGTTAGCACATGTTTGTTAATTCAGGGTGATAGGTAGGGATAAGTGATCAATATATTGCCATGTAGCTCAACAGATTACATTCTTTATTGCCTGAATACAGGACACATCTTTGAACTGCTTAAAATATGGTAAGACAGAAACAGGTGTCACCATTTTATACAGTTGCAATGATGACAGGAGCACAAATATAAACTGATCAAACAGAAATATACTGTAGCAATCTACTGGAAGGAATACGTGAGAACACTTACATGTCAACTTCATTAAATGTAGTCAGCATTGCAAAGGTGTTCTGAGAATCCTTAAGCCGGTTTGCAATACGCTTTCTGAGCCTTGGCATCGGCACCTGCAATATCATGGTAAAATATGTGCATGTCCTTCAACAACATCTTAACTCTGTAATTGGATAATATTGGCCTTACCCTCCGCTCTCGTTCTTTTGGAGGGAGCTGTGGTTCTGAAGGGGACGTTTTTGATGGTGCAGTTGGCTTTGGTGCTTGCATCTTGGGAGGTTCAACTTTTGGGGCTTTTTCCTCTACCTTTGGTTTCTCTTCAACTTTAGGCGGTGATGATTCTTTTGGAGTTGCTTCCTCAGATGGAGCAACATGTGTTTCAGCAGGTTGAGCAGACTTGGATATGATTGCAACTTTAGTGCCGGGAGTAACTGTGTCGCCTTCACTAGCAATGAGCTGTAAACAACAGTCAGAAATAGCAACACTTAGTATGTGAACAGCTGTTGATCCTGTTAACGAGCAGATACGCATGGTATATGAGTGTGTATTCCTGACATCTGCAGAGTAAAGGTAAAGCATTGCCATGAAAGTAGACTGGAAGCTAGGAAGGAGTAAAACAATTCACCTTTTCGATAACACCAGCCTCAGGACTTGCAACATCTATAGTGACCTGGAACAAAAAGAAAAGTCATGCGGTTATGGCCACTAGCAAATATGAAGTTCCACTAATGTTCAAACAGAAGCCTCCAATACCTTATCAGTTTCAATCTGCGCTATGGGTTCATCGGCCTCGACTCTGTCTCCAGGTTCTGTATATAAGAAAAAGAAAATGTTATCACAGGGAGAGAGAGAGAGAGAGGGGGGGGGGAGCATACTCTTTAAGAAGTTAGCAAGAGTTCCATCAGTTACAGATTCGCCCATGAAGGGCACAACAGCCTCAAACTTGTCTCCTATATAGAACAAAAAACAGAACTTTATAAACGCATAACAAGGAACACATTTGTCAAACACTATCCGCCTCAAAAGGCTATTGTGGCTTACCATTGTCTGAAGCAAATGACCTACTCCAGACTTGGTACAGAGAGGGATGAGGTAAGTAACAGCGTTTTCTACAAAATTCAATTACAATATTACAATAATGTAATACATACATGTATAAAATGGGGGACAGACGTAAAAATATTTGGCATGAGGTTAGTAATGACATCTATATTCATCAACTAGAGCATGCTATCTGATATTTACCTTGTCAGATTTGAGCATTGGGAAGTAGCTGGAATCAAAGCTGGAGAAAAACGCATGTATTATAGTCAATAGTTGAGATCAAATACTAAAAATAGGGCTAGTCAGCGTAATAACCAGAAAGTTGACTGCTGTAGCTTCTGACATGTGTAGAACTCCTTAGGAGGCCTAGTGTCTGCAAGTAAATCAGAACAGTGAGGAAGAGAATTGAAGTGGAGGATTACTGAAATTATACTATTATAGAAGCTTATACTTTGTGTATCATTTGTGCATTAGCATTGCTACAAACATGAAATGGAAATGGCATAGAAATTCTGAGATTTCACATAACCAAGAAGACTTAGTGCACTTAATTATATAGCAAAATAACATGTGCATAAATATTCTCACTTAATTATATAGCAAAATAACATGTGCATCAATATTTTCACTTAATTATATAGCAAAATAACATGTGCATAAGAGAAATTCATCTAGCAGGGGGGGGGGCTTGGCCCTCTTCAGCCCCACCCTCCCCTAGCGGTGACAGCTTCACTGGTTCTAGTTGGCCTCCACAGGACAACTGTTGGTCTACCATCCACTACTATTACCGTAAGAATTTTCTGAGGCGGTCAAAGTGTTAATGGAGGCGGGCAGGTGTCCGTCTCTACTTCCGCGTCATTGTAAATCCTAATTTATAGAGGCGGAAATAATACCTGCCTCTGTTAATAAATTAATTAAGGGAAAATTGGATCTATACCATTGAAAGAACCAGAGTTTAGAAAAATAGCATCCAAAGATTCAGCTTTAGAAATTTAGTATCAAAAGATAGGTTTGGTGTTGCCTTCTACCATTTCCGTTAAATGGACGTTCACTGGAACGCTGCGCTGCTCTCTCCTGCCGTCCTGCGACCACCACCGCTCACAATGGTGCTTCTACTGCAAGCTCTGGCGGTCGGGAGCACCTCCACGACCTCGATGCGCTTGTGCTTGCCCGCGAGGCTGTACGCCCACACTCGCGTCTCCCCCTCCAGGTCCACGGCATAGTATACGGTGTTGGGCCTCAGCGCGGGACACACCCTGGTGGACGCGGCCACGACGCCCGCCGCGTCCATGAGCACGGCGGCGTCGCCGATGTATTCCGTATCCTCCCACAGTCCCACGTCTCCCTGCACTCGTCCAGCACGCACACCATGAAACCCTTCTCCTCCCGCGGCCGTCACGAGGCGGAGCAGCTCCACCTGCATCAGCTCGCCGTGGGGGGACTCCACCAGGAGGCCATGACGCCACCGTCGGGGGTGTGGGCACCGGGATGGCCTTGGATTACGACATCGATTGGGAGGACTTGCGGTCGACAAGGGGGAGCGTGGCGATGGCTGGGAGCGGCTTGCGCGCGCCTGAAACGAGGTCGAGTAGGTGCATGGGCATCTCGCCACGCTCGTCCGCGGCGACTATCGACCCACGCACGGAGCCGAGGGGCACGAACCTGGCACGGGTTCACGCGGCCCAGGCGCGCTGGGAGGGTGTCCACGCCTCCACGGAGACCTCGCGGTCGGGGCACACGATTAGGCGGCCGCGGTCGAGGGCGAAGTCGGCGCTGACATCCGTGGGGAGGAGCAGCCAAGGGCAGTCGAGCCGTCGTGGCGCGGGCAGCCGCGGCGGGCGGTGAAAGGCGGCTGCAGCGGTGCGCCAGGAGCCGCAGACGGGAGGCGCACGACGACGAGGTCGAGCAGGTCCTCGTGGAGCCCCGCCCAGTCGGCCATGGGGATCGCGCGAGACGTCGGCCATGCTGCGTGCGTGTGTTATGTTGTTGTGTGGTGTGTGTTAACGGGAAGTTAACAGAGATGCTAGGAAACTATAACGGAGAGAGCTTTCAATGCTATTTTACTAAAGCTGAATCTTTGGATGCTATTTTTCTAAACTTTGGCTCTTTCAATGGTATAGATCCAATTTTCCCATTAATTAATCAGTGAGCCTATCAATGCGGCCTGCTGAGCCGATCCACGAGGCCCTTCGAGCCCATCCTCTACTTCCGCGTCATTGTAAATCCTAATTTATAGAGGCGGAAATAATACCTGCCTCTGTTAATAAATTAATTAATTAATTAATCAGTGAGCCTATCAATGCGGCCTGCTGAGCCCATCCACGAGGCCCTTCGAGCCCATCTACACGCTGCCACCGCTGCTTGCCCAATCCGTGCGCTATCACCGCTCCTTGTTGGATCCGCACGCGTTGCGGCCCGATCCTAGATCTCGGCCACAAGCCCAGATGCCGCCCTTGATCTGTGTCGGCCGTCGCGAGCCTCATGCCACCGCCGCTGCTGGAGGAGCTCGGCCCCAGCCCCCGCGCTGCCGCTGATGGAGCGTGGTGGTCTGCGGAAGCCCTGCCGATAGAGCATGGTGGGCTTTGCGCGAGCGCCACCACCGGTGAGAGAGAAAGGAGGGAGGTGTGGCGTGTGTGAGGGACGGGAGTGAAGGGGCCAGCAATGGCATGTCTTATAGTTAGGGTTTGTTAAGGGAGCTAGATTGGGCCAAATCGATTTGACCCAATAAACCGCAGTGGCCATGCCAGCCAGCCCCAGCTTCCCTTCGTGGGCAAACCCAATCCTAACCCTAAAACTAACTAATACACCGGGGCTGCAGCCAAATAGAAACAAGACAAGACGGATCTGAGGTGCAGTTAAACGCGACCAAAGAAATTTGGCAATCAGTCAAACGGAATTCAAAAAAAGCCCCAAAAGAACCACCTTTCTTAATCTAAGACAGCAGGTGGACAATTCAGGTGATTGGGTCCAACTAAATTAGCATGCCCCATTATAAATAGGATATTTAACTTTTTACCATTATAACGGATGTCACCTCTCCAGATAGCACCTCTTAAAATTGCTTCTACATATTTACCATCGAGAGAGAGCATTTGATACATTCTTGCCATTTTCACTGACGTGGCACGCCAACTCGACCTGACAGCATAGACCGGCCACGGGAAATGACATTTTTGCCCCTCATCTATTTCTTCTATCTCTATCCCTTCCTTGCTCGAGCTCCGGCCATGGCCGACGGCGAAGGCGACCCTCATCCTGGACCACGTCCTGGGCGACCCCTCCGTCCCCTGCCGCAGCCGCCGAAGCGCTCCTCGCCGCGCTCCCCTCTCCCTCCAACCCGGCCTGAGCTCGAGCGAGGAAGGGATAGAGATAAAAGAAATAGATGAGGGGCAAAAATGTCATTTCCCGTGACTGGTCTACGCTGTCGAGTTGACGTGCCACGTCAGCGAAAATAGCAAAAATGTATCAAATGTTCTCTCTCGATGGTAGATATGTCCTGGAGAGGTGACATCCGTTATAATGGTAAAAAGTTAAATATCCCATTATAAATTAGCATCCCCCATTAATTCCACAGATCCGTAATTCCTGGGCCCAATACAACAGCCGCGGTGTTCAGTTCAGGTCGCCTATCTCGACAAACCCTAAGCAGTCGAGCCCGAATAACAAGGAGGAGGAGATTCCTTACCTCGGTGGGTACGGAGCTGCTGAGGAATTGCCTTGCTAGAAGGCACCGCTGCTGCTCCAGGGGCTGCCGGAGCCGGAGCCGGAGCGAGCGGGCAGCAGACCGGAGCATCGCCGCCGACGCCATAGGCTGGAGTGGGGACGGGAGGACTGGAGGAGCACGGCGCTCCGGTGATGCTCCCGGACGGAGGAGCCGCGACGCCGCGTGGCCTGGGAACGAGAAACTACGGCGGCGGAGGACGTTGGAGTCAGGAAGGGGAAATAGTCGTGCGGATGGTCGGATGGGCTCACATGGGCCGGTTGGAGGCCTGGTAGTTTAGTTTCTCTGGAGCTCACCCTTGGATCCAATATCAACGGCTTGGATGAAGAACTGCAGAGACAAGTCCTTCCGCCGAGCTGCAGACGATCTCGTTCCGATGGATGGACACGCCTGCGCCTCGTCGTGCTCGTGCGCCGCTCGTGCGAGCGAATTTCCAACGTGACTCGCTGACGGGTTGACCATGGTGTTGTGAGAGCCCACATGCAGATAGGGAGGCTCAGGTTCTGGGCGCGTGAGCCAACAGGCCCAACACCGCGCGGCCGGGAGCTATGAAAGCTGCTGGTCCTCCGCCATTGTCCGCCGAGACCACAAGGCACTAGCGCACACGAACTGACAGCGCGCAGTACACGGAGGAGAACCCTGGGATGACACCGGCCGCCAATCAGCCTCAGCAATCAAGCGGCGGCACAGCACCAGACTAACGGTGCAAACGCCGCCACCCATATTTCCTTGCTGGCGCGCCGGCGGTTGAGGTTGAATCCTTCGTAATGGTCGTGCTAGCAAACCCTGGTAGCTCAGTGCGGGTCCAAAAACCCATTAATTATCCCACAAGCCGCCGGCTACGCACTTGGACCGGCGTAAGTGCCGTCACCATCCATCACCTGGCCGCTGCGTGTCGCGCGAAACTGCTAGTGCCTAGTGCCGTAACTCTTCTCCTCGACCCAAAGTTGCAGCCGGTTAACCTGTCCAATCTAACCTCATATACGATTATCTGCTAAAGTGAGCACAGCGTCGTCGTCTGGCTCGCTAGCTCAACCGAACGACCTCATCACGTCAACAGCTAATTCAATTTCGGTTCGGCGATTTGAAGGGTGACTGTAACGAGGAGAATACGTACGGGAAGAAATGTTCAAAAGGTCAGCGAGGCCCCCACATGCCGAGGAGCTCGGAGCCGTACCAGGCGGCCTTGAGGGCGGCGTTCTCCGAGCGGGACGAGGACGACGTCGCGGTCGTCTCGGCTCCCGCGCCACCACGGGATCCCGCGGCGGGCTTCTGCGACTGCGCGTGCACGCTCAGACGGCTGCTAGAAGGCGTCGTTGGTGGCCGGCGGAGGACGGCTGCGGAGCTCCGGCCATGACGGCCGTTGGGTGGTCAGTGTGGAGCTAGCTGGACTGGCGTGCTGCAACGCCATGCGATTTTTTTCCGAGCTCGCCGGTGAGCAAAGCCGCTAGTTTCTCCTGACTTTCTCGTTGCCACTTGCCAGTTTGCCTTGTACAGAAAAGTGTGAGTGTGTGACCATCAAACATGCGGCCACGATTAATTGGGAGAGTTTGGGGCAAAAATAAAAGACGTAGTACTGGGCCGTGATAGGAACACTTTTACTCGTCAGGACCCAGCAAACTCAAGTTGGGTCATGGGTGCGATCGAGTCGTAGAAGCGTGGGCCCAACCGGTGCGATCACGTGGAAGTAGCTTGGACTGGAACGCAAGTTGGGCTACTTGCTTGCTTGGAGAACAGCGAGGGTCCACAGACATTACGGATTTACTACAGCCCAACTGAACCGACCAAGTGGAACGCAAACAAGAGAACTGATTCCAAGTTTTAATCTTTTTTTAGAATGGTGTTGGTGTTCAAAGATTCAAATCAAAGTTTCTCGAAGGCACATGCGCACGTATATGTTCGTGTTCCGTTCTGGAGAGAAAGCTGGCATTATTGTATTTCCTAGTCTCGTCAATATTCTCTGTAGAACCATCGCACCCTTTTTCCATAAACGCATGCGCATGGTTCCAAACACATGTAGAAATACTGCCGGTCGATTGAACTATTGTATTGTGGAAACAGGACAGACATATGGAGAGATGCTACTTGACACACTGCCTGCCGAGCCCCGGCCGGAAGGAATGCAGTCTAACTTGCTCCGCCGTGCAGTAACGCGCACGGTAATAGCAAATAGCATGCGAGTTTTCTGACTCTACGAAGAGCTCTACAATCAGTACACTTCTTGTTGACACTCGTCGTCATGACACATATGCGGTCGAGCCATAGCACCAAAATGCTGTTGCCTCTGCATATGCCTGCGCAAGAATGTCGTGAAATTGTCAAAGGACTCATGAATTAAAGCATGTTCGAAACATGAATCGAGCGGGTACATGGCATCCGTGCCGTGCCGGCATGTGTGCGATGACCAATGAAATGACCACATGGGCAACTCCGGGGGACCGAACCGATGACCGACAGACCGAGACGACGTCGCTTGCGACCGGCGAGCCGCGATCCTTCAGGTCACCTCGCGCAGTCGCTGTCGGCGTCATATGAAACGCCACCTGGCCAGCTGCTGGCAAACGGACAAAACTGCAGAATCATCATCTGAACTGATGGAGTAGTTCATCGCCACTTAATCAATCATTAGTTTATTTTTCGAGTTCCTCCTTCAACAGGAACTGGAAAGACGGGGCTGCTGCTCTCAACGCGAAGGAGAATACGAAGTCGTAGTAAATTCGTAATGCACCACACCAGCCAGTCCACCACGCACGTTCTCATGGCCGTATTTGCAAACGTGATCGCGGTCAGTGTCATGGGAAGATTATTTTGTTAATCCATGATTAATAAGGCCTTGTTTAGTTCCTTCCCTAAGGTTTAGTCTCTATCCCATCGAATGTTTGGACTTTGGATACGTGCATGGAGTATTAAATATAGGCTAAAAAAATAACTGTAACATCCTCGGTGTTACATTGTACTATTTTTGCAAAACCCTGCATGAGCATCTTACTTGTATGTGAATGTGTGTAATCTAGGGTATAAATCAATTTTGGAAATTGAAACGTTCATTTGAAACGTGAACCGAATGATCCGTGGTATGTCACGTTGTATCGCTTAGACGGGGAATTACTCGCGGCCGGGATCAAGAGTCACTAGCTAGCTTAGTGGGTAGCTTGGAAACCTAAAGTGACGCGAATCCGAACGAAGGACTTAGTCGTTTCTTAAGTCGGAGAGGTGTCGACGAAGCAAAGTTCGGGCATTTTTAGAGGAGGATCGGGTTAAGTCATGGCAATGTGTTTTAGCTTAGTTTGATAGCCCTATATACCCTCTGGAGCATAGAACAACTGGTTTGGCGTTTGGAGCATCGGCTTCGAGTTTTTGAGCCACTTTAAAAAGCGTGCACGACACATTGTCCATCTCCGGGCGCGGTCACCACCTTGGCTCGGCCTGGCACCGCCACTGGCCTACCCAGCACGCTGCCGCGCCAGCCGCGTCCCCACTACCGCGCCTGTGCAAGCACGCCGCGCGCGTGGCCCCTGCGCTGCCGCGCTGGCCGCCTTTCCGCCCCGCTCTGGCGCAGCTCGTGCACGCCATACGCGCCCTGAAGCGCTGCCCACCCGACGTCGCCGCTCGCTGGCCGTCCGGCCGTTACTGCCGCCCGGTCCGCTCTGCTGTTACGCGCCTGGCTTTCGACTCGCGTGCACACACGCGCGCACTGGGGTCCAGCGGACCTGAATGCTGCCTCCTCCATCACATCCGTCTGTGACACTGCCATCGCCGCTCCTGCTTGCGTGTTCGGTTCGTCCGAACCAATGTCGCCACTCTCCCGAGCGCTCACGCGCACCGCCTGCACGGCCTTCACTGCTCCCGTTGACGCAGCGCAACTGCACGCGCGTCGGCTCGTCCTGCTTTGCCTCGTTCTCATGTTTGCAAGCAAGGCCACGACAAAGGGTTCCCGTCACGTCGCCTGGAAGGTCGTCGGCCGGCCGAGTCGTGCCAAGCCAAACCCATGCGCTGGTCCCTTCCTTGTTGCCGAGTACGTTGGGTGGTCGCGTGGAAGTACATCTTCGTGCCTAACCCACCACTGTGCAGTAGTACGATGTCGGGGCGCCAATTTGAATTCTTGCCGTCGCCGGCCGCCATAAGTCCGGAGGCGTCGCTCCTGAAATTGGCCTCACACACTCCACCGTTTTCCAATTAGCCATACACACATCGAGTGTTCGTCCCGTCGAGTGTTCGTCCTGCGGTGAGGTTGTGCGGGGCGTTCCTCTCGTGGACCTCTAGCGCGAGCTCGGCGAGGTCAGCCGCCTCATCCGCACCATCGCACTCTTCCGCGTCGAGCTAGTAGCAGCGCCGCCAACAGCACACCGACGTGCTCTGTTCGTCGGCGAACACCACCACACCACGCTCGCGCAGGTGAGCAGAGCAAGCAGAGCAGCCGGCAGTGCGTACTGTTGCTCTTAGCTTATTGACATCAACCTGACGTCATCCCTGCGTCACACCCATTTTAGGGCATCTTTCGTGTAGGAAAATAAATCCCGAATACATTAGAAATACGCCATGCTCTGTCAGCTCGTGTCCGCACAGCCGCCTGGCCTAGCCGCGTCCGCGCCCTTGCCTGCTGGGCCGGCTCGCGCCCGCGGCCTGCTGTAATAGAACCGACCAATTATACGAAATTAAGTAAGAAAATCATCCGCCAGAGCAGACGATTTAGCAAACTTAAGCCCGTATAACCCGGTAGTCCGTGAAATCACGAAGGATTTCAAACTAACTTCCATTCCAGCCAAGATCGTAATAAGTTTAGCGGTCACCATCACATATTACATAAAAGTTTGCATCTCAGATACATCAGAGTTTAAACATAGTTATTACAAAACAAGTTCGAATAAAAGTAGCGGAAGCCATTTGTTCAAACCACACACACTCACACGGAGTTCAAATATAGTGCCAGCAAATCATCATCTCCAACAAAAGCATTAGACGAGACGTAAGGAATGACCATGCCCATGGTCCTAAGCATCATCCATCGCAGGATAAAGGCAGTTGATACAGTAGCCGTAATACATCTGTCCATCTACAATAAGTGGGAATAAAACCCTAAGTACGGGAAGGTACTCATCTAGACTTACCCGACATAACCGAAAATAAGTGACACCAAGGATTATAAAGGCTTTATAGTAGGGTAGCTGACTCATTTGCAAAGAAAGTATTTTTAGCATTTCAAGAACCTTTCTAAAGACATTATTGCCAAGTTAATTAATTATAACCTGTCGACTAAATTTGCACCTACACTAGAGCAAACATGTGATTAAGCCAATAATGATAACCAACGATCATTAACAACTTCCATACTGTCATATTCATTATAACTGTCCAAGTGTTCCATCAACATTACTACGATGAAGTCACTCAAGTCAAGTGCTCACTATCCAGGAGCGATGGCGATTCGAATCGATTCCTAACCAGCTGGTGATTTATTCCTTACACAAACCTCACTCATCCGCTAAAGTGAGATATTGATCACCGAGTCAACTATCCAGGTATCTCGAGTTTGCCAGGAACCACATGTACCCGGGGGCCGACCGACTGCACTTTGGTCTTATCATCTCGCCCGTGTCCTACCACACCTGCTTCTCGGCCAAGTCGCTCATGGGCAATCTACTCGGCCGAATAATCTCCCGGCTTCATGGTCGGAAGGTACTTTATCCGCCAACTAAATGTAAGGCATGCGTTCAACATGACTCGAGGCCCAACAACGGTCGGTCCTTAATCGACACGCACGGAAAGCTTTTCTACAGTTCAAAACTCGCAAGTCTCCGTCCCGGTCTCAACTTCATTTAACACTTAGTTATACCATGACTTCATAGTCATCCAAGCGAGATCCAGTAACCACCTATAGCTCGTAGGTGACGAGAAATCACTCGACTTCTACCGGTCTAAGCCACCCTAAGCATTGACTTCATTGCGGGTACCGTGGTAACAAGGATATAGTAAAACAAAGGTAAACAAGGATAATGCAAAGAACGGTTGCAAACAACTCCTGAACGTAATGCATCAATTAAAGTAAAGCATTTAATTAATAATTGCAAACCGGGAGAAAAATGCTCTGGGGCTTGCTTCTCTCGAAGGAGCTCGGGCGGTGATCGGGACACTCCGGAAGTTCCTCAACGTCCTCCTCGTCGGCTTCGGGCACTTCCTGCCACCACACCTCGAGCTGCTCCTCCTCGGGCTCCTCGGGTATGACGACCGGGTTCTCGGTTTGCGATCCCAGTATGATGCAATGTGCGTAAGTGCTTATGCAATCGGTGCATCGAATGAGATGAATACAATGGATATGTTTAAATGCAAGGTAGTCAACATCATCCAAGAACATATACTACGAGCACACGTCATCTACTGCATTCTCTTCTACTACTAATATGTTAAGTCAACACATCTTATTGAATACTTCAAAGATACACCAAAGCTTCACTAATTTCTTAATCACACTTAAAGCAACACTTGCTTAAACTCTAATTAATAATATGTTTGAATAGCAACATCTATTTTTATTGCTTAGAAAAATCTTAGAAAATTACTACAGCATAGTACTACCCTAAGTAGTCTACTATCAGATTTTCATGGTATTTGAATGAGTGGATTAGCCTACACAAAAATAACAAGCTATGGCATGATTATGAACATAAAAACACTTTGAACTGTGAAAAGTGTCAAACAGCAGAGTTAGTATTTTTCCTAGGTTCTTCATAGCATACAATGACTGTACAAAAATTATCACATGCATGTTTTATACAAAGTTTGCTCTTTAGCTAAAATAACAAAAATCAGCCATTAAAGGTACTTGAACTACACCTCAAGATTTTCCCACAGCACATGCATGAAACATATTTTTTTAGGAAGTACATTACATAAGAAGATTAACAAACTTAGAATCATATTTTTCTGAAGCCTATAGATTTTTCTACACATTTTTCAAGTTATCAGCAATATACATGATTAAATAAATTTCTACAGAAAAGTATCTCAAAAATGACATGCAATAATTTTCCCAAGTAGATCTGATGATAAGGAACCTAGACAAATTTATTTCAATAGATTTGGATCAACTTTGAGTATCCAAATATTTTTCAAACCATTTCTATTTTCAAATAATAAAGAATAATTGAAAACAAATCATCCTATTGCTACTGGACCATCCCGCTGGAATCAGCTGGCCCACGGCCACATTTGGCTTGCGCGGCCCGAGCGAAGGGAAGGGTGAGGCGGCCCGGCGGCAGTATGTCGGCCATGGCCTCCCGCCTGCTCGACGATCGAGGCGAATGCCACGCCACGCCGTATGCTGACGTCGTGGCAGCAGCTGCTGCTCACCACGAGGTCGACGGCCATTTCCGACCGTGATGACAGGCGAGCTAAGCGGGAGCACGCAGTGCGCGAAACCAGCGAAGGGGAAGGTAGCTAAGCGGTGGTGGAGAAGAGGAGGAAGGTGCCTTCCATGGCGGCCGAGCACGGCCTGGCGGCGCCATGGCCGACGGTGGCGGGCTCGAGACGGCGCTACTGGCTCAAGAGAGCCTGCACAGCGCGAGCACGACGTCTTGGAGAACGAGGCGGAGCTGCGGCGCACGATCGCGGGCGTGGTGGAGGAGATGCGGCGGATTTTGCCAAGCGGCAAAGGTGTGGCCATGAGAGGAGAGAGTGAGGGCGCTTCGGTCTTGTGCGGAGAGAGAGCGGCATGGAGTGAGCCAATGAGCGCACCGCTCAGCAGCAGGCGCAGGCGGGCGTGGGCGGCAAGAAGCGCAAGCTCTGCGACATGCTGGCACCGCGACGGCAGATGGCTCACGCCACATGCATGCGAAGCTCGGCTCAACGGTCGCGATGCAGCCAGCCAAGGTCACGAGCAAGGTGCGCGAGAGGCAGCAGCGGCGCAATAGGGCTGGGCAAAAGGGCGCACAGGCGGTGCGTGCGGGAGGTCAGCAAGGCCCGGCTTGTCGTGGGTCGGAACGAAGCAATGCGACCCATGCGACCAGAAAAAGCCCTTTTCCATTTTTATTTTCAAGAACTTTTAAATGCCAGCTTTCAAATATTATTTTGAGCAAGGAAATGACTTCTTTTGAAAATGGCCCAAAAATAAAAGTTGCTTAGAATTTAGTACTCTACAACTTTGCTTTAGGGACCAACTAAAAGTTTTGCATAGATTTTGAATTGGGAAGCAAAAGCTAAATAGAGAGGATTTTTTACCCTTTTCCCATAATAATTTCAAAAGCATATTTTGTCAAAAGTTTGAATACAAACTTTGCTCCAAAAATTGTGCTAAATAATTCTAGATGATTTACAATCATAACCAAACAAGTTCTACTAACCTAGCAAGCAAAATCAGGGCAAAACAACTCTTAAATAGGTGTATTCAACATTCAGGTTACACAACATGTTTCGTATGTTTCGAAGTAGTGTTTCAGTTGTTATTTACATGATTAGGCATGTATGATTAGGATGCTTTATGATGCATGTTATGCATGATTTGCAGTGCCTAAATGTTGGCATAACACCGGGGTGTTACAGCCCTCCCCCCTTATAAAAATCTCGTCCCGAGATTTGGGTTACGAACCATTTGTTATAAAAATCTTTATAAGCTTTTTGTAGATACTCTCCCATTTCCCAAGTTGCTTCTCCCTCATCATGATGATCCCACTGTATCTTGTATGTTTTCACCACACTATTCCGAGTAGCACGTTCCTTAGTGTCTAACACACGGACTGGTTGCTCACGATGCACCAAATCTGATTTGAGTTGGATACCTCGAGGTTCTATTCTTTCCTCCGGAACACGCAAACGTTTCTTGAGATGTGATACATGGAAAACTGGGAAAACGGTACTCATTGTCTCAGGTAACTCTAACTTGTAGGCTACCGGACCTCTTTGTTCCAAGATCTTGTATGGTCCTACGAATCTCGTGGCAAGCTTTCTTCGGACTCCAAACCTTTTCTTCTTCATTGGCATGACCTTCAGATAAACATAGTCACCAACTTCAAACACAAGGGGTCTCCTTTTGTCTGCATAACTTTTCTGGCGCGATTCGGCCGCTTTCATATTCTGCTGAATAATATGAACTTTCTTCTCGGCTTCTACAAAGTCAATGCCATAATACCTTCTATCTCCAGGCTCGACCCAATTCAATGGTGTTCTACATTTTCTACCATATAAAGCTTTGAATGGGGCCATCTTGATGCTTTCTTGATAACTATTATTATAAGAAAACTCAGCTAATGGTAACCATGACTCCCATGATCCTTTAGAAGACAATACACAGGCTCTTAACATATCCTCCAAAATAGCATTCACTCGTTCAGTCTGACCATCTGTCTGAGGATGATAAGCGGTACTACGAATCAAACTAGTTCCTAAGCCTTTGTGTAAATGTTCCCAAAAGTGAGCCGTGAACTGTGAGCCTCTATCAGATACTATGGTCTTTGGTATACCATGCAACCTCACAATTTCTACGATATACTTCTCGGCATATTGAGGTGGTCGATAAGTTGTCTTGACAGGTAGAAAATGAGCGGTCTTAGTAAGACGGTCCACAATTACCCAAATCGAATCATGTCCTTTTTGAGTAGTGGGCAAACCCGAGATAAAATCCATACTTATATCGTCCCACTTCCAACTAGGGACTGATAAGGGTTGCAACATACCAGCAGGTTTCATGTGAATGGCTTTCACTCGACAACATGTGTCACATCTGACAACATATGATGTAATTTCTTTCTTCATTTTGGTTCACCAATAACGAGATCTTAGCTCTTGATACATCTTACTACTCCCGGGATGGATAGTAAGCTTAGAAAGGTGAGCTTCATCCAGGAGTTTATTCCTAAGCTCTCGATCCTTGGGAACCATAAGACGGTCGTCAAACCACAACACGCCCTGTTCATCCACTTTAAAGTGCTGAGACGACTTTTCTTTGATTTTCTCTTTGATGTGGAATATTCCCTTGTCGGTTTTTTGGCCTTCTATTATCTTACTCTCCAAAGAGCAACTAATCTGAATACTATGTAACACAGCAGGATGCATCAGATCGAACCCATCTTCAAGTAATGGCTGCACATCCAAGTAATGTGACTTTCTGCTCAAAGCATCTGCCACTACATTGGCTTTTCCAGGATGATATTGCACATTCAAGTTGTAATCCTTGATCAATTCCAACCATCAGCGCTGTCTCATATTTAGCTCTGGTTGGGTAAAGATGTACTTAAGACTCTTGTGATCTGTGAAAATATTGCACACATTACCAAGTAGATAATGTCTCCAAATTTTTAGGGCATGCACATCTGCCGCAAGTTCAAGATCATGTGTTGGATAGTTGACCTCGTGCTTTCTCAATTGACGTGATGCATAAGCAATGACTCTCCTTTCTTGCATAAGAACACAGCCTAATCCAGTTTTCGATGCGTCGCAAAACACATCAAATGGTTTCTCGATATCTGGTTGTGCTAGAACAGGAGCAGTGGTCAACAGTTTCAGTAAAGTGTGGAAAGCTGCTTCACACTCCTCTGTCCACATAAACTTGTGATCCTTCTATAGGAGACTTGTCATCGATTTGGCAATCTTCGAGAAATCTGGTATAAAGCGACGGTAATAACCGGCTAGTCCTAAGAAACTTCTAATCTCAGGAACTGTGGTCGGTGCTTTCTAATTCATAACTTCTTGCACCTTACTTGGATCGACTGAAACTCCATTTTCTGACAGAATGTGACCAAGGAAAGTGAAAGTGCATCTAGCCCTTTAGTGGGTTTTGGTTGATTGAATGACAACGTGATTAAAGGACTAACCCGTTTGCTAAGTGTGAACAGGTAATAGGTTATCTCACAGGTACTTAATGAAAGCCAAAATGATGTGTTGTTGTATAAACAATCTAGTTCAAGCACAAGACAACAATGCAAATGGAATTCATGTGAAGGCTTATTTTTTGTGGGATTTCCATGTACTATGTGAAAGCAAGCTCATGATTATTAGTTAATGAGACATGAGGGATTGCATATAGAATGGTCTCATATTTGAAGCTTGCTAAATTAAAGTGAAAAAGATAACAATACATATGAATGGATGAGTCAACACAAGATGTGACTTGATGGCTTGAGATGGTGAAGATAGCAAGGAAAGGCTTCGAGGTACTAAGCAAGGGTGAAGGGCAAGCGATGGCTTGGCGGCCGAAGAACCTAGCTAGGGTGAAGAAGAAAGTACTTGCATTTAGTTGAGGTACTAATCAAGCTAAGATGGTCATATTGATGTGAAGAATCAAATCTATAATGAAGTATTTGATGGAAGTGACTTGATACATTTGGGGTTATTCAAATTTGATGAATGGAATCAAGTCACATGCTCAAGATGGCTATGCTCAAATGAAAAGATCAACATCAACTTGTTAGCACCCTTACTTGATGAAGATTGGAAGGGACGACATCAATTCAAAAGAAATCAACTCAAGTGGTATAAATTCATTTTTCCTTTGATCTTGAGTTTAATAGGTATGCCGTACTATTAAGAGGGATGCATCATGTTGATAGATAATGTTTCATAAGTGCTCAAGCCAACCCATGTGAGGTTTGATTATTTGAGCGACAAATGTGCTAACTGATTTCTTCTTGGTCTGCAGCACTGGACGACGTGTACGTATTCATACCGGACGTGTCCCATATTTCTCCAAAGAAATTGTAAAATTGTTGTTCTCGGTTGTTTGTCGGGAGTTCCGACGGTCGGAGTCCCGGCATGGGTCGGGAGTTCCGGCGTCTCGCACTTCAACAGACTTAGAGGTTTCATCTTCCTCTGGTCATACCGGACGTGTCCGGTATTCACACCGGACGTGTCCGGTATGGATGACCAGAAGCCAACGGCTAGTTTTCAAAAGCCGTGAGGGTCGGGAGTTCCGACATGCGTCGGGAGTTCCGACACCTCACTAACTTTAACTCAGCCACATGTTTTTCAAAATTGCCGAGGGTCGGGGTTCCGACTTGAGTCGAGAGTTCCGACGGTCGGAAGTCCCGGCATACTTCGGAGTTCCGGCGCCTCAAACATCATCAGAACTTAGTTACCGTTATGCGTTGATCGAGTCATACCGGACGTGTCCGGTATGCATACCGGACGTGTCCGGTATTGCAACGGCTATAAAACGGCTAGTTTTTCAAGGGGGCTATAAATACCCCAAGCCTCCACCTTTGGAGGCTGCTGATTCTGCTGAGATAGACACACATTTTTGAGCCTTGCCAACTCTCCTAAACCCTCTCTTAGTGAGTGTGTGATCCAAATTGCAAAATCAATTTGTGGGTTGAGAGAGAATTTGAAAAGAGAGCAAGCCACCACTTGAGCACTTGTGCATATTGTCAATCTCGTGATTCGCATTTGTTACTCTTGGACTCTTCGGTCCTAGACGGTTAGGCGTCGCCGGAGAGCAACCGAGAGATTGTGGTTGCTTCGGAAAGTTTGTAACGGTCGATTCCGCCGCCTCGGAATCAAATTAGTGGAAGGAGGAAAAGGAGTTGGAAAAGACTCCAGCTAGAGTGACCTTCATGGTACCCTCTAGGGCTGACCTTCATTGGGTCGCCCGCAGAGCCCCTCAACGGAGAGTAGGACTCGAACGAGTCCGAACTTCGTAAAACAAATATCGTGTCTAAATTCGCATTTCATTTGATATTTGTGTTGCTCTAGCTGCTCTGCAGTTCTCTCGTGTATATTGTCATCTCCATTAGGTGCCCGCAGCTTTGGTTTGAAGATAGAAATCGAAAGGAGCAAGTTCGGGGCCGATTTGCGAAATCGTATATCTGGACACGTCCGATATTCATACCGTTACACGTCCGGTATTTCCTGCTGGCTTTGAAAATATTTATTCTCTGTTCTAACTTGGTGTTGCGGGTTGTAGCTTCTAGATATATTCTTTATACCTTGTTTACTTTGTGACTAACTTGTGAGGGGTGGTAGTACTCTTAATTTGGAGTTTCCATCTTTGGAAACTCCCCTTTCTAATTGTTTCCGCATTTAAAGGTGTTATTTTTCAGAAACGCCTATTCACCCCCCCTCTAGGCGGCATCCTAGGTCCTTTCAGAAAGGAACTTCCTTCAACCAGAATTCGCATTTGCTAAACTTAGCATACAGTTGATGATCCCTAAGTCTGGTCAAGACAATTCTCAGATGCTCTTCATGATCTTTCTCGTTCTCGAGTACACCGTAATGTCATCGATGAACACTACCACAAACTTATCCAATTCTGGCATGAAAACTGTATTCATCAAAAACATAAAGTAGGCAGGAGCATTCGTCAAGCCAAAGGACATGACAAGATACTCATACAACCCGTATCTGGTGGAAAATGCAGTTTTTGGTATATCCTGTGGCCTAATCTTGATCTGATGATAACCGGATCTCAAATCTATTTTTGAGAACACCTTGGCCTTGGATAATTGGTCAAACAGAACATCAATATGAGGCAAGGGATACTTATTCTTTATGGTCACAGCGTTGAGTGGCCTGTAATCTACGCACATTCTCAACGTGCCCTCTTTCTTTTTCTTCACAAACAAGGCGGGACATCCCCATTCAGACTTGCTTGGCCAAATAAACCCTTTTTTTGATAAATCTTCTAATTGCTTCTTCAGTTCAGCTAACTCATCTGGAGGCATCCGATAGGGTCTCCTTGAAATCGGAGCTGTTCCGGGGATTAACTCAATTCCAAACTCAATCTCCCTATCCGGCGGAAGACCAGGTAGCTCATCCGGGAATACATCCAGAAACTCACACACTACCGGAATCTGATGAATAGGAATGACTGTCATAGCACATGTAACACTTATAAGGTCTGTTCTTCGAGGCAATGGTACTTGGAAAGTACCCTCACCCAGGGGATCCTTAAGGGTAAGTACTCGACTTCTAGTATCTATGACTGCTCCCCAATCCTTCATCTAATTCATCCCTATAATGACATTCAAAACTAGTCCAGGCATAACTATCAAGTTCACTCGGAACTTCCTGCTACCTAATTCAAGGGTGGCCCCTCGAACCATCTAGTTGGTCAAAACATCAGCCCCTGCTGAGCTTATACGGTAACCATAACCCAATTATGTGCATAGTTGTTCATGTTTCTGTGCAAATGCTTGACTCATAAAAGAATGCGATGATCCGTAATCAAATAGAACAACTACTGAGGTTTTGTTGACAGAAACTTACCAAAGCGATGGCGGCTCTCCTCGTGAATTTCATCCACGCTATACTATGCACCCTAGCATTATAAGTCTCTTGCTTCTTCTTGGGCGGATACGGACAAAACCTCGAGAAATGGCCGGGTTGATCACGCTTATAGCGAGGTCCCCTCACCGTCCCTCGGATCCCACAGTTCCTTTGAACCGCCTTGTTTGTACCGAGCTTGTGGTCGCCTTGTTGGGTATCTTTTCGCCATCTTGTAAGGCTTCGGGGGTCCACAGAAATTCTCGACTTCTCTATTGAGGTGGCTTTGAACCTAGCTACGGAGCCGATGGGCGATATGGAGGACGACCTCCCATAGGTGCTCTAGCTTGCGACGGACCACCTTTAAGGGCTCTCTTGCGTGTCTTGGGCTGCGGTGATGGCGTTGTTATTCTTCTCTCCGCTTGAGACGATTCTTTGATGAAGTCATTGAATCGACGCGTTTGTTGGTACCAACATGCTTCATCATTTTTGGATTGAGTCCCCTCTTGAAACCGGCTATCCTCTTAGCATCTGTGGTCAACCATGTCGGGAGCATAGCGACATAAGTTGTTGAAGGCATGCAAATATTAAGTCCACGGTCTTGGTGCCTGGTTCAACGCCGTAAACTCTCCCAACTTCATCTCGGTCACCCCGGGTGGAATATAGACTCCACGGAAGGCCTCGGCAAAACTCTCTCCATGAAATCTGAGCATTTGAGGGAAGGTTGTGCGATGGTGCTTCCACCATATTCCCCCGGTCTCTGCAAGCTGAAGTGCGCAAAGATACTCCGCTTTCAAAGACCTCGGTCATCCTCAACACACGGAATTTATCTTCCATAGTGTTGATCCAATCCTCGAAGATCGAGTGGCACTTTGTTGCTTCCTTGAATATTGGCGACCTGGTGTCCATAAAATCTTTGAAGCTGCTATATTGGTTCACTCCCATGCCACCACCCCGATTGTTACCACATTGAACGTTGTTGGCGATGGTGGTGCGAAAAAATCCTCCATGTTCTTCTCGGATTGTTCCGCATTATACCGACTCCCGAGCAACCGCTGTGCGAGGAACATCTCGAGGGTAAACGGGGAGGAGGTGGCAAATGCGGTTCATGTGGAGGTTCATTGTTGTTGCCATGGGTTCCACCACCACCACCACCACCGGTCCCAAAGACCATTAGCAGCACCGGGCTCAATGGGACTCATACGTGGTACGCAGCGAGTGTTTGTCATCTCGCATATTTCAAAGAACAAGTAATGATTGAGTGAAGTCAGACTAATTAAGTGAAGGAAAAATTATGACGTCTTGAATTTCTTGGAGAGAATAAATTCATACAATAAAAAACAGAGGCACAACAATCGCATCCCAATTAAAACAACATCACTTAATCAAATTACTTCAACAGCAAACATCAAGCGTCCATACAACCAAATTGCCAGCATACATACACTAGACTTTTATGCGTTCAGATATCGCATTCTTAATCAAGTTCCAACCACATGCCAAGTCTCATAAGTTCGAAGCAAAACACATTAGGTTACATGCCAACAAAAGAAAGGTCATTGCGACAGGACCTAGATACTAGCGCAAGGCAACTAGCCTACTCCTCGGGGCCATCATCGGGATCGAGAGACGTCACCATCGCCCCCAGGTGAAACTACAGCTCGTCCTCGTTGTCGTCGTCGATGTCCATGCCAGCAGCGTCTGGTGGAGCATATGGGCCAACCCCATTGTAGAGCGCGTGAAACTCCTCGTGCGCAGTTGCCGTTGTATTCCTCTAGCTCATCGACCCTCTGCGGCAGTGAAAGGTCCCTCTCGTCCCGTGCTTCATTCCTTTCTTGAACCAACTGTCCAATCATGCGGTCTGCATTGTTGTTGGCTTGAGTCAACGTATGCACCCACCGCATAGCTCTATCACCTCTCTCAATCGCTTTGGTCTCATTGTAAGTTCATATTAGCCAACCGCCTCCTACAAGCTAGCTATAGCACGCGGTATCATCTCTTCTTCGCTTTCTCCCCTGAGCTTATCATGACCACGCAAGCCAGCCAAAGTCCGAGTAGGTACTCTCGAGACCCTCATACGCCTCGATGGCGGCGAACATAGCACTCATAGAATGGTTGTCGCTAGCTTTGTCCCTCACCGGACCTTTGACCAAGGCACTTCCACGAGGTGAACCCAAATGGCATCACGAGGATCATCCCTAGGAAAGGTGCCCGCTAGAGCTGCTTTGCAAGCTCACCGGGAAATCTGCTCATAATATCCCCGATGACACACGGAAGGTCTGCTCCTCTGCACCCTCGGTGAGTGCGACCCTCAAACTCAAATGCCAACCATCCCAATCTGGAGCATCACCGAGAGCAGGAACCGTGATCTCTACCACCGCAAGTCCATCCTCTCTTAATGGCTCTCACCCGAGAGTACATCGACTCTTGACCCTCTGGGTACCCCACATCATGGAGCACTCTCCAAAGCAAAGTCGGCATGCCAAACTCGCTCAAGAAGGTGTCCGTGGTGCGGTGCTCCCTCAGGGCCAACGGACGTCGAGGTGCTCTCCCTCCGGTGGACTTACGGGCGGTCTGCTTCGTGCGGGCCATCTGTAGCAAAAGTTCTTTTATTACCCCGGGGAAACATGTTTTAGGTGATACAACTTTTGTTAAAATGAGATAATCAATTTATAAGGGGAGGAATGCATGACATGAATGAAATGCACAAGTAATATGATGTATGTACGTGCCGTACGTTCTCACAAACTTATGAAATAAATAAGTCTAGCGACGAATTCGGTGGCCTACAAACGATCTCTCAAATACGTAGCTAATACGTTCTACACGATAGCGTTGTTATGTACCTGCAGAAGATTCATTTCAACCCAATTCCCAATGAATGCATAAAAGCAGTAAAATTTATCTACACACTCTACATGAATCTCCAGATACATGTACAACGGTAGTAACTACCCGAACCATCATCCTATTGACGGCATCGCCTCAACAGACGGAAGACCCACACATGAGATACCTTTGTAAAACATGCATAGAACATGTAATTACTCCAGCATCATATAAGCATTCACCCTAGATCGGTGGTGTATCCGATCATGCTCTCACAACTCACACTTACCGAGGCGTAGAGGCAATTGATCCATACATTACCACTCAAACAAGTGGCACTCATACAATAGCACGCCGTATGAGCGACGAAAGAGAAATATGATGCAAAAACCCCAAGTCAGTACTTAATTAAGCCACCTAGAGTCCTTAACTGGGCATAAAGGATATGACCACTGGCACACTTTATAGTTTGGAAATCACGTTTTTCAAATGCCTTTTATTTTAAATACACTTGTGAACAGTAACACGCTAAACCATGCTCTGATACCAGCTGTAACAGAACCGACCAATTATACGAAATTAAGTAAGAAAATCATCTGCCAGAGCAGATGATTTAGCAAACTTAAGCCCGTATAACCCGGTAGTCCGTGAAATCACGAAGGATTTCAAACCAACTTCCATTCCAGCCAAGATCGTAATAAGTTTAGCGGTCACCATCACATATTACATAAACGTTTGCATCTCAGATACATCAGAGTTTAAACATAGTTATTACAAAACAAGTTCAAATAAAAGTAGCGGAAGCCATTTGTTCAAACCACACACACTCACACGGAGTTCAAATATAGTGCTAGCGAATGATCATCTCCAACAAAAGCATTAGACGAGACGTAAGGAATGACCATGCCCATGGTCCTAAGCATCACCCATCATAGGATAAAGGCAGTTGATACAGTAGCCGTAATACATCTGTCCATCTGCAACAAGTGGGAATAAAACCCTGAGTACGAGAAGGTACTCAGCTAGACTTACCCGACATAACCGAAAATAAGTGACACCAAGGATTATGAAGGCTTTATAGTAGGGTAGCTGACTCATTTGCAAAGAAAGCATTTTTAGCATTTCAAGAACCTTTCTAAAGACATTATTGTCAAGTTAATTAATTATAACCTGTCGACTAAATTTGCACCTACACTAGAGCAAACATGTGATTAAGCCAATAATGATAACCAACGATCATTAACAACTTCTATACTGTCATATTCATTATAACTGTCCAAGTGTTCCATTAACATTACTACGATGAAGTCACTCAAGTCAAGTGCTCACTATCCAGGAGCGATGGCGATTCGAATCGATTCCTAACCAGCTGGTGATTTATTCCTTACACAAACCTCACTCACCCGCTAAAGTGAGATATTGATCACCGAGTCAACTATCTAGGTATCTCGAGTTTGCCAGGAACCACATGTACCCGGGGGCCGACCGACTGCACTTTGGTCTTATCATCTCGCCCCCGTGTCCTACCACACCTGCTCTGGCATAGTGCGTTGCGGGCAATCTACTCGGCCCGAATAATCTCCCAGCTTCGCGGTCGGAAGGTACTTTATCCGGCCAGCTAAATGTAAGGCATGCGTTCAACATGACTCGAGGCCCAACAACGGTCGGTCCTTAATCGACACAGACGGAAAGCACTACAGTTCAAAACTCTGCAAGTCTCCGTCCGGTCTCAACTTCATTTAACACTTAGTTATATCATGACTTCATAGTCATCCAAGCAGATCCAGGTAACCACCTATAGCTCGTAGGAGACAGGAAATCACTCGACTTCTACCGGTCTAAGCCAGCTAAGCATTGACTCGACTGCGGGTACCAGGGTAACAAGGATATAGTATAACAAAGGTAAACAAGGATAATGCAGCAACGGTTGCAAACAACTCCTGAATGTAATGCATCAATTAAACTAAAGCATTTAATTAATATTTGCAAACCGGGAGAAAAATGCTCTGGGGCTTGCTTCTCTCGAAGGAGCTCGGACGGTGATCGGGGCACTCCGGAAGTTCCTCAACGTCCTCCTCGTCGGCTTCGGGCACTTCCTGCGGCTGCACCTCGAGCTTCTCCTCGGGCTCCTCGGGTATGACGACTGGGTTCTCGGTTTGCGATCCTGTATGATGCAATGTGCGTAAGTGCTTATGCAATCGGTGCATCGAATGAGATGAATACAATGGATATGTTTAAATGCAAGGTAGTCAACATCATCCAAGAACATATACTACGAGCACACGTCATCTACTGTATTCTCTTCTACTACTAATATGTTAAGTCAACACATCTTATTGAATGCTTCAAAGATACACCAAAGCTTCACTAATTTCTTAATCACACTTAAAGCAACACTTGCTTAAACCCTAATTAATAATATGTTTGAATAGCAACATCTATTTTTATTGTTAGAAAAATCTTAGAAAATTACTACAGCATAGTACTACCCTAAGTAGTCTACTATCAGATTTTCATGGTATTTGAATGAGTGGATTAGCCTACACAAAAATAACAAGCTATGGCATGATTATGAACATAAAAATACTTTGAACTGTGAAAAGTGTCAAACAGCAGAGTTAGTATTTTTCCTAGGTTCTTCATAGCATACAATGACTGTACAAAAATTATCACATGCATGTTTTATACAAAGTTTGCTCTCTAGCTAAAATAACAAAAATCAGCCATTAAAGGTACTTGAACTACACCTCAAGATTTTCCCACAGCACATGCATGAAACATATTTTTTCTAGGAAGTACATTACATAAGAAGATTAACAAACTTAGAATCATATTTTTCTGAAGCCTATAAATTTTTCTACACATTTTTCAAGTTATCAGCAATATACATGATTAAATAAAGTTCTACAGAAAAGTATCTCAAAAATGACATGCAATAATTTTTTCAAGTAGATCTGATGATAAGGAACCTAGACAAATTTATTTCAATAGATTTGGAGCAACTTTGAGTATCCAAACATTTTTCAAACCATTTCTATTTTCAAATAATAAAGAATAATTGAAAACAAATCATCCTATTGCTACTGGACCATCCCGCTGGAATCAGCTGGCCCACGGCCACATTTGGCCTGCGCGGCCCGAGCGAAGGGAAGGGTGAGGCGGCCCGGCAGGGCGTCGGCCCATGGCCTCTCGGCTTTGGCTTCGGCCGAGAGAATGCCACCGGCTGCCAAGCTGTGACGTCATGCGTACAGCCTGGCTCGACCACGAGGCCGACCACCATTTTCACCATGACAGAGGCGAAGCTAAGCGGAGCCTGCGGGTGCGCGAAAACCAGCGAAGAAGGTAGCTAGGCAGGGTGGAGAAGAGGAGGAAGGTGCCTTCCATGGTGGTCGAGCACGGCGGCGCCATGGCCGATGGTGGCGGGGCTCGAGACGGCGCTACCTGGGCTCAGCAGGCGGCATAGGTGCGAGCATGATGTGCCGGAGAGCGAGGCGGAGCTGCGGGCGCACGATCGCGGGCCGAGGTGGAGGAGATGCGGTGGATTTTGCCGGTGGGTGCGGTGGCACGGCGAGAGGGAGAGGGAGGGCGCTCGGTGCTTGCGGAGAGGAGAGGCAGCATGGAGTGAGCCAGCGAAGCGCACTGCCCAACAATAAGCGGGCGCGTGGGGGGCGGCGTGAGCCGATCGCGACACGTGGCGGCGACGGCGCATGGCATGCCACGCCGCGCGGCAGCTGCCTCTACATCATGATCGGGACGCCAGGGCGTGTCAATCGGCAAAGGAGCCGAGGAGGCAGCAGCGCGCTGGCTACTGGCTGGCCAAGGCGAGGTGCGCGCAAGTGGGGGAGGCTGGTTGGGCCGGCTTCAGTCGTGGGCCGGAACGAGGCGGCGTGACCCCCGACCGAAAAAAGCCTTTTCCATTTTTATTTTCAAGAACTTTTTAAATGCCAGCTTTCAAATATTATTTTGAGCAAGGAAATGACTTCTTTTGAAAATGGCCCAAAAATAAAAGTTACTTAGAATTTAGTACTCTACAACTTTGCTTTAGGGACCAACTAAAAATTTTGCATAGATTTTGAATTGGGAAGCAAAAGTTAAATAGAGAGGATTTTTGACCCTTTTCCCATAATAATTTCAAAAGCATATTTTGTCAAAAGTTTGAATACAAACTTTACTCCAAAAATTGTGCTAAATAATTCTAGATGATTTACAATCATAACCAAACAAGTTCTACTAACCTAGAAAGCAAAATCAGGGCAAAACAACTCTTAAACAGGTGTATTCAACATTCAGGTTACACAACATGTTTTGTATGTTTCGAAGTAGTGTTTCAGTTGTTATTTACATGATTAGGCATGTATGATTAGTATGCTTTATGATGCATGTTATACATGATTTGCAGTGCCTAAATGCTAGCATAACACCGGGGTGTTACACCTGCGTTCCGTCTGGCCATTCGGCGCTAAGCTCCATGGCCCAGTTGCGGGCGGGCAGCCTGCCCAGCCTGCGCGCATCATTGTCATGTCACTGGGCATGCGCTTCGTCACGCCCACCACTGGCCACGCTTCGTGTCAAGGCTCACCGCTGCTAAGGGCGGCTCTGCCACTTCTTTGGGCCTCTCACAGCGCGCCCGCCTTCTTGTCAGCCTAGCCGCATCGCGTGTTGGGCCGCGCTGTGAATTGCATTTTCTAATTTCTAGTAAATTGTAAATGTTTATTCAATATATTTTCTAGCTGAACTTTGATAAATTGTAGTAAATCTTGTATATGTCCAAAAATAGTGAAACCAAGTTTATTAGGTGCACAAAAATGTCATCTATCTGTTAGTGTAGTTAGTTTACAGTTAACTGTGATGGTAATAGGCTCATAAATCCAAACTAGAGTGCTTAGTAGATTAACATTTGTAGGAATTTTTGTGGTAAATTGGTGTTAGCCATAGCTATAAAATTTTTACAGTAGGCTCACTAGATTATTATGTACTTGTTGTAGATTTTGTAGCCCTAGAGTAGGTTGTTAAATAGAGTAGCTATTATCCTTGTTTTATCATATATAGCGTAAATCCGCATTAGGAGTAAGTATACATGTAGTTGCTATAATATCGTATGTCATGCTTCAGACTTGTTAGTGGTAACAGTAGGTAGCTTATCCCTTTAGTTGGTAGAACTCACTTAGTAGCTTGATAGATGTGTCCTTATTTTAAGAGTTGCTGTTGTCGAAATACTAAGTGTCGCATTATCATTTCATGCATATAGATCACGAGTTGGTTGAGTTCGTGCCCGTCGACGAACCAGAGTACGAGGAGGTCATCGAGGAGTACAAGGAGGACGTCCTCGTGCAGGAAGAAGCCCCGGAGCCTTTTGGTGCCGACTTTGCTAACCCGTCGCCTGCCCAAGGCAAGCCCCGGTGCATAACCCTTATTTTAAATGATCACTGAATATATATCTATGATGTGCATTTACATTATATGCATTTTATGGAAACTACATGCATAAATATATCTACCTATGAGTCCTACTAGTACAGGTCGAGTAGCTGCTATGCTCAGGATATCGGTAGCGTGAGTAACCTGCCGTTACTCACAAGTAGGTGATAAAGATGATCACTCGTGATAAAATGGTGGAAAAGAAAATAGTGACTGGGCAGGGATATAGTTTGGGTACTGGTGGGTGTAAGGGGTTGTGTCCTGCGGCCAACAGGGCATGGCTTGGTTATACTTTTTCCCTGCCTGTGTCGATTAAGGACCGGTCGTTGCAAAAGGCATCGTGGGCAAGTCACAGATTTATTGTCCCGAGCGCATACTTGGGTATGGGCGCAGGGAAGAATTGTTGCTCTCTTGTCGCGGATCCGGCTCTTTTCGGACCGACTGATTGGAGGCGGAGATGGTGGAGGTCCTTGCACCACACTGAGTCCGAGACTCAGAAGTGGGGTCTTGGAGTCCAAGTTTGGACGGGAACCTGGACACCCGAGACAGGAGAGTGATGTGTTAGTTCTGCTTGTGCCTGGGATACAAGCGGGGCGTGTGTTTTCGGGACACCCAGTTGGGCACATTGATTCGCGAATCGCCAGGCGATCCGATACGATTTGTCTCGTGTTTAGCACCGTAGTAAGAACTGAAAGTTAAAAGGAGAAGAAATAGAACTTATTGCTCAACTCTTGCTTGAAAGTAGAACATGTGCTTATATAGACCGGATATATAATAACTTAATACGGCTGATAATAATAACATAAATAAGGACTCACTATTAGTATTGCTTTCTGCTAAAAGAAAACCAGCAAACCATAAATTTTATCATATTTCTTGGAGTCGGAAAATTATTCCCACTAGTCAGATAAGTCTTGCGAGTACATTATGTACTCAGGGTTTATTTACCCCTATTGCAGGTGATGCATGAGAAGTACCCTTGTGTGGAGGATTCTTCTAGTGGGCTCAGACGGATCCTCGTTCTTATCGCTAGATGTTTATTTTAAATTCCGCTGTTTATCATTCCGCACTCTGACACTTGGTGTTGTAATAATGTACTTTTAAGAAACTCTGATGTATGAAATTGACAAGTATTGTAACTCGTTCTCATTATTGGATCCTTGGAAAAAATATGGATCTTTCGGGTTCTCCCTTAGGGTGTGCCCGACGGATACCGTCCGCTGTAACTTGCTTTCGGGGTGCTTAGTGTCTGGTGGAAGACAAGCACCTCTGTAAGCGTGCTATTTCGGGCGGTTCTACCACAATAGCTAATTACACAGATTACGACCAATTTACGAGATGAATTTTTTAAGTCTAATTAGTCCATAATTTGACAATGTGATGCTACAGTAAAGCTCCAGCGGGCATGTGCTACTGACGAATTAACTAGGCTTAATAAATTCGTCTTATGAAGTACTAAAACTTCTATAATTTATTTTATTATTACTATTCAAATACTCTTATATGACACCATAATATAACACCCGATGTGATACTCTATCCTTTAGTTCGTGGATTTAAACCAGGCGTAAGACGTGAGGTTTTTGGATATGCAGTGTGACGCTTGCAGGCTGGCCTGGACCGGCGCGCATGCAGCTGGGCCTGGATTTGATTGAACGCGGCGTCGGAGCCTTGTCAAACCCGTGCACTCATCTAGACACTCGCTTTATTTACCACTGTTTCTCACTTTGCCCTTTTGGCTGTCTTAAAAAACAACTGCGCACCTAACGGGTTGGTTGAACTGAATCTACAGCCAGGTTTTCTTTTTCTCCTCGTTTCACATATGCAATGATGCATGCATGACACCAGCATCATGGTGCTCCTCCTGGACCATCATCGTGTTCATGCCATGGCCCGCTTGACATCTGCCTGCCAGTGCCGCGTTGCCTTGTCAAAGCAGGCCACTGCAAAAGCATTCTTGAACACCAAGCTGCTGACTGATTGACTCTACTACGAGTACTGATTCGTGGTCTCTGTAGCATAGTACAGATGGCATATACTGACTGATATACCCCCATTCACGCCTTGTTTAGTTCCACCTCAACTTCCAAAAAGTTACTACAGTACCTGTCACATCGAATGTTTGCGGCCCGTGCATGGAGCATTAAATGTAGACGAAAAGAAAAAATAATTGCACAGTTTGGTGGGAAATTGCGAGACGAACGTTTTGAGCCTAATTAGTCCATGTTTAAATACTATTTGCCAAATAAAAACGAATGTGCTACAGTAAGTCCCAAAATCCAAATTTCGCGAACTAAACAAGGGCTCAGTCCTTATTCCCTCCTGTTGTGTCGCTAACTACCCTACCACTGATCGAGCCCAGTATTTCGAGGCCGAAGTACGCATTTGCATTGGTCAGAGAAGTGATGGTTCAGCAACTCTGACGGCACGTGTATGTACGCGCGGGTGTGCTTCGTAGATTTGACCACAGACCAATTGGCAATCGGTGAGAATTAGTTACCAACCGAACATACAATCAGCCTATTAACTGATTTCTAGACTGATAAGACGTGAAAAGAAAATATTGTTGGTTAGCTGATAAACACTGACTGAAACCAACAAGTGAACATATTGAATACGCGTGATATCGCTTGTTAGGTGACGCTGCCCTGTCCATCCTCGTGCTGAACGCGAGTTTCTTGGAGAGCATGGATGTCAGATTGTGCGGTGCTGCGGATCAGATCAACAACACATCGTGGTCAGCCTATTCGCTTGTTGGTTTCAGCCAGCCTAAACCAGTCAGTCAACAGTGTTTTTCTCTCACAATAAACCAGCACCAGCCAGCCCAAAATCAACCAGCGAACAGACCAAGTCAGTCCACCATGCACACGGTTTACACTGGACCGCCCAAGTACAGCAGAGGACTCTGCCATGCGAAACAGGTGAAACGGATGCGGGACCTCATCACCCTTCGACTCTGCAATAGAGAAGGAAGAAACAAACACCGGCACACCGCGAAGTCGCGGACTATGGGGGGCTCGTGCATGCTGACACGGCGACACGCAAACCGGTTGATCCCCTATAGATACTACCCTACATATTCGTGCGACCACCGACCGTGTCCCTGCACCGCGGTACGGATGAATGGTACTTGGTACGGTCTCGTCTCGTCCAACCGGCCGCTTCCGCAGTGTTGTTACTGGTCACTGCACGTAGGCCCTGTTCGCTTGACAGCTTGTTTTTTTAGTCGAAATAGTATTTTTCTCTCATAACAAATCAACCAGAACAGCGTTGGTTAGTTTGGTGTGATTATTTATTGCTGGCTGATTTGGTATGAGAGAAAAATACTATTCCATCTTATAATCCACGATCGTATACAAGCGAGCGAACATGCTGCGGATCAACAACTGCGCGCGGTAGTATGTAGATCAAAGACTGCTCGTGCTCGATCAGTCAGTCCACCACACGGTTTACACTGGACCGCCCTACAGCACGCAGGGCTCTGCCATGCGGAAAAGGTGAAACGGATGCGGGACACCGCGAAGTCGCTCGTGCTCGTGCTCGATCCTGCAGTAGTAGTAAAGAAGGAAGAAACAAACACCGGCACACCGCGAAGTCGCGGACTATGGGGTTGGGGCCGCTAGGTGAAAGGCTCGTGCATGCTGACACACGGCGACACGCAAACCGGTTGATCCCCTACTTATATATATTCGTGCGACCACCGACCGGCGTCCCTGCACCGCTGCATGCACCGCGGTGGTACGGATGAATGGTACTTGGTACGGCCTCGCCCGGCCGGTTTATTTCACAGTATGCGTACTGGGCACGGCACGCAGTGGAGACCGGAGGAGAACACCGACTTCGTCGCCGTCGTGTATGTCTAGATGAATCGATCGTACTCCCTCCGTATATAGGAAAGGATGCGATTCTAGCACAGCATCATGGTTTAGTATCTTAAGTACGATCAATTATAGATAAAAAATATCAATATTTATTATATCAAATAAATATCATTAGATTAATTATGAAATATATTTTTATAATAAATTATTTTGGAGCCGTAGATATGAATAATATTCACTAGAAATTTAGTTAAATATGAACTACTTTTATCGGCACGCAACTCATAGTTGCATTCTTTTCTGGACTGAGGGAGTATAGGCCCCGTTCGCTTGGTTGATAAGTCATGGTTGAAAGTACCGTTGACTGATTTGTTATGAAAGAAAAATATTATTCGTTCGCTGAAAAAGTACGACTTATAGTCGTAGGTTTCATCGGCGTGCGATTGCGCGAAGACTGAACGACACTGTTATGAAACTCAAATGTAAGAACAATCTGTATACTTTAATCATGACTTTCTCTGGGCACGTGCAGTTGCGCGAAGACTAAAGGGCAACGTTATATGAAACTCAATTGTACGTCCCTGTTATAATTCATGGTCAAGTTTGGCTAGTCTATGTCTAATATTAAAAGAAGAAAAAATATCTCTCGTTGACTTTAGTCCATTCGTTCCTTCATTCCTTGCTCTCACATCTCTTCTTTCTCATATATCTGTCTATCCATCACTCCTACATATCTTTTTCCATCCCTTGACCAAACACCTCTTTTTGAGGGGCAAAACCTTTGTTGGTGTCGCACCACTCATGTGATGACCTGATCGGTCGAGCTCGTGCACGACGTGGCCCACACAGCTTGGCATGGGGCGAGGGGGGTGGGGGATGGCTCGCATTTCACCTTTTTTAACCTCACAACATGTGCATTAAATAGGCACCTATTTAAGATGAGACAATGGGGGTGTTCGGTTGGTATAGTTATGGAGGAATTTGGATGATTTGGAAGAATTCAAGAGGAATTTGTGAGAGAAAAACACTGTTTCGAGTTTAAGGGCACGCGAACGGGGCCAATCTCCAATCAATTTTCACATAGGATTAATCATTTATTGCACCTATCATTTGTTTGTAGGTCTTGGAATTTTATTTGATTTAATTGAAATCCAACAAAGCAAGCCAACTTATTATAATTGGCTTGGACATATCTAAGTGGCCACGCAATAATAAGTTACTAGTTGAATTCCCCGCGCGTTACTGCGGGAATGTAAGGTTATAATTTAGGTGACCATTTCACGTTGTAATTTAGATGGCCTATTTGGAGTTTAATGGAGAAAAGATGTGAAAGATATATTCCTAATGATATATGAAGTTCACAATTTAATCTGTGAATGATAGGTGACTAAATTCATCGTAATGGGCGCATGTATATAATCTGTTAGCTTTGAATACATCTGGCTTCAGTAGAGAAAAAGGAAAAATATACAATATAGTAGAAGTATTGACTGCAACGTTTTCCTGCTACCAAAGCAGCGACCTGAGCGGCCAGGGCAGCCGCGAAGGCTAGTTAACAGTTTATTTTTGTTACTCTGCACAAAGCAATAATGAATGGTGTACATTATACAGTATTATTTACCTATGCCCTGTTCATTTAGCTTATAAACCGTATTTTTTCAGCCAACGAATAATATTTTTTTTCATAATAAATCAGCCAACAGTACTCTCAGCCATGGCTTATCAGCCAAACGAACTGGGCATTTACATCTTCATCTCGCCTGGGAGGCTGGGACAATACCATCGTCTACAGGAGCCACCACGGCCGCTACTTCCTGACAGCCACTGCGCCGAGCTCCTTGGCGCAAGCCGGTGACATACGCTTCGCTCCATTGGCCGTAGCACCGCACTCCGTCGTGTCAGCCGTGCTCTCTCCACTGCCGCGCATCCTCCCACGCACCAACGGCTGCACCTCCACGCCAGCCACCGTGCGTGAGGCCATGCTCTTCGTGACCCATGCGGGAAGCGCGAGCATAGGCTTCTCCTCACCCGGCCATGGCAGTGAAGGTCTCCTTTCTCACATGACTATTTAAAATGATGGTGGTTCAGTTTCTTCCTCTCATGCGTTTGCAGCCGAGGAATCTATATGAAATATAATATCTGTGTGTTTGATGCTGAATCGCACGTATACGGCCTATTCGCTGGTAGGTTTCTAGACTGATAAGTTTGACCGGTGTTGATTTGTTGTGAGAGAAAATATTATTGACTGACTGATAAGCCCTGGTTGAAACAACGAGCGAACAGGCTGATAACGTGTTGGCGGAGTCGAAGGGATGGCAATGGAGGACGGATACTATTGCCTATTGGTTTGCATTGATTGACCATTATTTGGCTTCGTTGGTTAGGAAGGAGCAGTAGTGGGCGGAGGGAGGTGGTTGAAATCATGAATAATGAAATGCACAAATCTGATACGTACGTGTAGGGGCAGCTGAACATGAGACGGCTGAAAAAATAAACTTGATAAAGATCGGACGGCTGGAAAAGAATGGTGACGTGGAAGCCCGAGAGGTGAGCTTTAGCTAACATTTATTGCTTAGTGGGTATGAACTATATAGATATATTAGATTAGATATGTATGTTGCAACGCATGATACATTCGCTATTATATATTAAAAACAATAAGTTTCTTTATCCTACTCTTTGCCCCTTCTTAGTCCCTCATTCTCTCCCTCGTCCATCAACCCCTCAGCCTGACCTATCTTTTTTTTGGCCCTCCATTCATTGTCCTCTACGTACTCACACTCTTCTCGCTTTCACGGGTGGCAAATATAGACCCACGATAGGAGTCTAAAACCCAGGTAGCAAACGTAGCCCATGGCATGAATCTGAGATACGGTAAATTGTATACTCCTCCACACGACGTAAGTTAACTAGTTTCTCCCGCTCTCTCTGTCATGGCCATGCGGTTGGCGCAATAGGACCGTGTTATCGCGCCAACGCCACTAGCGCGATAAGGAGTTCATGTCATCATTGTCGTGCCAGTATATCAAGCTTGTCATGCCATTGCATGTGGCGCGGTAAAGGGGCTACTTAAAAAAAGGACCTTTTCAGATAGATTATTTTTAAAATATCAATCAAAAAGTTTATATATTTTTTTTCTTTAAAAACTATATTAGCTCCTATATATTTGGATCACTTTTTGTAACTGCTTGCTGAAACTTCATGCCGGCGCCTTACGTTCTTTATCCTTTCCTCCTCTTAGTCGATGAATAGTAGTAGTTTCTATAAGAAACTTTCAACACCATTGACATTTGTTTTTGAAAATAAACACCATTGACATTAGTAATGTAGTATTTGATCACAAACTTTCCTAGAAAGAACCAGCAGGAGATTGGACGATACATACTACCATTGGATCAGGGTTATCAAGTATAGACCTCCGTTTCAAAATTTGATTGTGGAGGGACCTTTGCATCTAGTATAATCGACTTTGACATCAGCACCGATATGACTGCACCACGTAGTGCCATTCTTCAATTCCACGCGTTAATTGGAGGAAAACGATTGTAGTCACCGTCCGTGGCCAAATTGGCTGCAAGTTGTTCAATACGGAGTACTGTATCAGCACCGATATGACTTGCATTGCCGCCATGTTGGTTGACTGCACACCAATTTATTAGCCCTTGACTTCCTGCTCTGAACTCTGGCCATTTGTGACACAGTATGTGATAGGAACCGAGGTTCCTCCTCTGACCGAGCGTAGGTGGTAGCGGTGGGTGATCGGGGGCCGAGGCTTAAACCGCGATGGACCACGGCGGGGCGCCGTGATCTCGCGAAGGGAGAGGGTTGCATAGCCGTCGCCTGGAGTACTGGATGCCGGTCATAACATCTCTCCCCGCCTTCTCAAACAGCTCGTCCTCGAGCTGGAAGTCGGGGTAGAAGGAGCGGAACTCGTCGACGGACTCCCATGTCGCATCCTCTTCTGGAAAACCATGCCACTGGATCAGCACCTGCCAGGTGTCACGGCGTCGCTGGACACGTAGCGCCTTGGCCGGGGTAGGAGTGTAACGGCCATCAAAGGTCGGCGCCAGGCTGGCCGGCGTTGCTGGAGCGTCACCGCGGTGGCGCTTGAGCAATCCCACGTGGAAAACTCATGAAGACGGGCACCCTCGGCAGTCAGAGACGATACGCTACCGCTCCAAGACGCTCCAAGACGCGGAACGGCCCGGCATAACGAGGACCGAGTTTGCCCTTGGCCCTCGGAGAGAGTGCATGGGCGGTCGGTTGAGCAGCCGCAGCCCACCCGGGCGCCCACACGAACTCGGCGTCGCGGTGGCGGCATCATAATATTTTTTGGACAGCTGCTGAGCACGCAAAAGACGTTGGCGCACCTCGGCGAGGATCTCATCACGGATCAAGAAGCGCATCTCAGCCTCTCGGTCCGAGCTGCACCCGCGAATAGGGCAAGCAGCGGCGGAGGAGGGCGACCGTGAAGCGACCTCAAACGGTGTGGCGCGAAGAGCCGTGGTGGAAGGAGGTGTTGTAGCAAGATTCTCCCACGACGTACCCAATCCACCCACGCGCGGGGGCGATCCCCCGTCACACAACGGAGGTACATGGCGATGACCTTGTTCACCACTTCGGACTGGCCATCCGTTTGCGGATGGAAAGCTGTGCTCATGCGCAACTGGACGCCCGCCATCTTGAAGATGTCTCGCCAAACGTGCCCGGTGAACACGGGGTCCCGGTCGCTGACAATGGACAGCGGAAACCCGTGAAGGCGAACGATGCCGTCGAAGAAGGCACGAGCGATGGATGTAGCGGTGTAGGGGTGGCCAAGCGCGATGAAGTGGGCATACTTGGAGAAGCGATCCACCACCGTGAGGATGACCGACTTGCCCGCAACCTTGGGCAAGCCCTCGATGAAGTCCAGTGAGATATCCGCCCACACTTGGGTGGGGACGTCTAGGGGCTGCAGCAAGCCCGCGGGCTGAACCGTCTCCGTCTTATTGCGCTGGCATGTGGTGCAAGAACGCACCAGGTCTTGCACCAACACACGATCACGAGGGACGTAGAAATCTGCACGGAGTCGATGTAGCGTCTTCTGGGTGCCCTCATGGCTACCGAGTGAGCTAAGAGGAGCACTTGTCGACGCAAGTCCCCTTGGTCCCGGCTGCGTGACGCGGGAGCCATGGATCGAAGGCCGTCGACCAGCGCCATGGGGCCGCCACTCCCGCCGAGCTGCGCCCGGCCAGATTCTTGGGCATCGGTAGCGGTTGTTGTTGCCACCGGATGGCGTCCGAAGCTCGAAGGATGGTCCCGACACGGGAGGGCTGCTGCAACCGCAGCCACCGTGACGGCCGCCCCCATCTACCAAGTCCCGCGAGAGAGAGCATCGCCACGATGTTCAAGCGGCCCGACGGTACTTCTCACCGAGAAGTCGAAACCAAATAGCTTGGCGATCCATTGATGTTTGCGGGCAGAGACAATCGTTGATCAAGCAAAAATTTCAAGCTGTAATGGTCAGTGCGAACCAAAAAGTGGCGCCCCCACAAATATGGGCGCCAATGGCGAACGGCCTGAACCAAGCCGATCAACTCCCGCTCATAGGCCGCCAGGTTGATGTGATGGGCCGCGAAGGGACGGCTGAAGTAGGCGAGGGCCAGCGCCAGTGGAGGACGGCGCCGAACCCTGCGCCCGACGCGTCGCAGTCGACCACGAAGGGCTTAGTAAAGTCTGGCATCTGAAGAACAGGTCCTGTGGTCAAAGCGCGCTTGAGCGCCTCGAATGCCCCCGAAGCATCGTCGTCCCACACAAACGCGTCCCGCCGCAAGAGACGCGTGAGTGGGGCGGCGATGATGCCGAAGTCCTGAATGAATTTCCGGTAGTAGCCCGCGAGGCCGAGGAAACCACGCAGGCCACGGGCAGAGCGCGGCAGGGGCCACGCAGCCACGGCGGCGACCTTGTCAGCGTCCATGGCGACGCTGCCCTCGGAGATCACGTGGCCCAGGTAGGCCACTGACGATGCGCCAAACGAGCACTTGGATCGTTTCAAGTGAAGGTGGTGTACCCGAAGCGCGTGGAGGACGATGTTGACATGCTGCAAGTGCTCGGCCCATGATGGACTATAAATTAATATATCATCAAAAAATACCAGCACAAACCGCCGCAGGTAAGGCCGAAGGACATCATTCATCTGCGCCTAGAAGGTTGCCGGGGCATTGGAGAGCCCAAATGGCATCACCAGAAACTCGAAATGGCCCTGATGGGTGCGGAAAGCCGTCTTGTCGATGTCCTCCGGGTGCATGCGCACCTGATGATAGCCGGAACGAAGGTCAAGCTTGGTGAAGAAACGAGCCCCATGGAGCTCATCCAGCAACTCGTCAACCACCGGAATTGGGAATTTGTCCTTAGAGGTCTTGGCGTTGAGGGAGCGGTAGTCGATACAGAAGCGCCACGACTTGTCCGCCTTGTGCACCAGCAGGACGGGGGTGGAGAACGGCGAAGTGCTCGGCCGAATGATCCCTTGGGCAAGCATCGCTGCACATTGGCGCTCGAGCTCGTCCTTCTGCAGCTGCGGGTATCGGTACGGCCGCATCGCCACTAGGGCCGTCCCGGGCAGTAGGTGGATGCGGTGGTCGTAGGGGCGCGCCAGAGGGAGCCCAGTAGGCTCGTCGAAGATGTCACCGTGCTGCGCCAATAGGCGATCCAGGAGAGGTAGCCACGGGTCAGTCGTGACCGCGGTCACCGGCTGCTGTGGGGAGTGCGTCTGAGGGCCGGGCACGCCCTGCCAGGTGACGCGGCGGCCCTCCCTCCAGAACGCCATGGTAAGGGCGTCGTAGTCCCACAACACGGGGCCCAATGTGCGAATGAAGTCGAAGCCGATGATGAAGTCGAAGGCGCCCAGGTTGAGGCCAACACACGTGATGGTGAAGTCCTCCTCGCCGATGCGGACGGGCACGTTCCGAGCAATGCCCTCACACGCCACATGCTCACCGTTGGCGACCGTGACACGGAGGTGGTCACCCCCAGCTGGAGACAGGCCCAAACGGCGCAACACAGCCCCTTGGACAAAATTATGAGTGGAGCCGGTGTCGAGGAGGGCGAGGAAACTCTCATCTTTGACGGTGATGGGGAGCAGCATGGCGTTGGGCGGCCGGATTCCTGCAACAGCATGGAGAGAAACAACAAGGGCGTTAGCAGTGTCTGCTGCATCACCGGCCACACCTTGGCCGGCCGGCTCGTCTGGAAAGGACCTCCCCCGCTGCCTCGTCGACAAAGTCCGTAGACTTGAGGTAAAACAGCCGGGGGCACACATGGCCCCGGACATAGGGCTCATCGCAGTTGAAGCACAGCCCTTGACGGCGGCGCTCCAACTGTTCCGCCGGCGTGAGGCGACGGAACTGACGCACGGGAGGGCGCCGCCGCCCGCTCAGGCCAGCGCCCGGCTGAGCTGGAGCCCCTGCTGCTGGTGGCGGGGCACGCGGGGGCAGGCCGGGACGAGGTGGAGGCCGGGCACCCCGCGGGGGTGGCGCCGTGGGCATGGCCGCCGCCCGACGCTCGAAAGCCCGTGCCAAGTACATGGCCGTCTGGATGTCCTGGGGATCGCGCATCTCCACATCCACCCGAATGTACTCGGGAAGGCCCCGACGAAGAGATCGGCCTTCGTTTGGCCGAGACGCCACGCATGGCGGACACCGCTGAAAGCGGTCGGCGAACTCCTGGACCGTGGATTGGAACGGCAGCGCGCCCAACTCCGCCACCGGTAGTACCGTGAATCGGCGGTCCGAAGCGTTAAGGCGGCACCGACGAAGCGCGCTCCCAAGAAGGCATGCCCTCATCCTGCTCGAGGGCGTAGTACCAGGTTTGCGCCAGGCCCCGGAGGTGGTACGACGCAATCCACGTTCTGTCGGAGGCCGGCCATCGTTGGCCCCGGAAGAATTGCTCGCAGTGGTTGAGCCAATTCAGGGGGTCTTCCGAGCCGTCGTACGTTGCGAACTCGAGGCGATGCGTCTTGGGCGGCAAGCGGTCGAGACCGCCCCCCATGGCCTGCTGAGGGCGCTCGTAGGAACCCTCCTGGTCGGCCCCAGGTGGCACGGCCGCGTAGGCCGCCACAGAGGCGCTGGTGTCGTGGAACAGCGGCCCGTCCACGCTGCCGTACAGGTTCCCTGCTGCATAGGGTCCCCCATGGGCGACCGTTGATGGAGCCTGAGGGATGGTGGATCGAGGCGGCACCGAGGAGTATAGCGGCGCGGTCATGGAGTGGTGCGCCGCCGAGGATCCAAGGGCCCAAGCCGGAATCGGCGACGGCGAGTGCGGAAATTGCAGCATATGGATCGGGACCTAGGACACCGACGGCTGAACGGAAGTCGACGGCGACGGCATGGAGTCCGTAGGCATCCCGTAGGGGTAGGTGATTTGCGGCACCGAGACGGATGAGGGCAACGGCAGCGGCGGAGGAGGAGGATGTGACGGCTGCGGTGGTGGAACCACGTACTGGCCGCTTAGAAACGCCTTCATCATGTCCTGCAGCTCCTTCACGCCATGGCTGAGATTGACGATGGAGGTCGTCACCTCCTCGGGCGTTAACACCCGCCGCGGCGCGACGGTGGTCGGCAAGGATTGGGAGGGCGGCACCACCAGAACGCCCGCCGTAGCAGGGGGCGCGGTGGAGGCGGTCGGCACCGGCGGGATCGCCGGTGATGGCGCGGCGGAGGAGACATCGGGGGTGTCCATGATCGACAAGGTCTCTGGTACCAAGCTGATAGGAACCGAGGTTCCTCCTCTGACCGAGCGTAGGTTGTAGCGGTGGGTGATTGGGGGCCGAGGCTTAAACCGCGATGGACCACGGCGAGGCGCCGTGATCTCACGAAGGGAGAGGGTGGCGGCGCTACAGTACCGGCGCTACAGTGCCGCGGTACTGTTCACGGAAGAGAGAAGGCGGCTAGGGTTTCTCCCGGCTCCCTGAGGAAGCTGGAAACAATAATTGTTTCTACTTCCTTTCCTCAATAGAGTTTACAGGTATTTATATGTCTCTGAATAATAATAGAAAATAACTCTAATATTATGTAAAATATGATAAATATGGGCCTTGAGCCCCCTAACCCGCCGGCATCCTCTAGCCACTGCTGGGCCTTCGCTGGAGTACTGGATGCCGGTCATAACAGTATGACTAGACCGGTACCATTTCATTGGCCACGGCTCCTACATGCTGTCTAGCTGTTTGGACTTTGGACAGGAAAAGTTACACAGAGCCAGTTGGCAAGTTGGCATTTGGGAGCTATGAAGGCTGCTGGTCCTCCGCCAGTCCGTCGAGACCATACAAGTCACTAGCGCACACGAACTGACAGCGCGGAGTACACGGAGAAGTGGAGAACCCCGGGATGACACGGCAAATCAGCCTCAGCATCAAGCGGTGGCAGCAGCAGACTAGCGGTGCAAACGCCGCCACCCATTTTCCGATCCTTCCTGGCGCGCCGGCGGTTGAGGTTGAATCCTTCGTTATGGTCGTGCTAGCAAACCCTGAAGTTCAGTGCGGGTCTAATAAAACCCATTAGGCCTCGTTCGCTTCATGGGAATGAGCCCTCAAAAAAATTCCGGCCCGGAACCATAAATTAATTTATATAAGATTTCCACGTCCGGAATATTTCCTCCCGCAATATCGGCTAACTGAACAGAGCCTTAATTATCCCGCAAACCGCCGGTAGACGTAGCACCGCCGCCGCACGCGCCGGCTACGCTCATGGACCGGCGTAACTGCCGTCACCATCCATCACCTGACCGTTCCGTCGCACGAAGCTGCTAGTGCTGTAACAACGCCCTCTTCCCGAGGCGGTTAACCTGTCGAATATTGCGAATCTGTTCTGTTCTAATCGTCGGATCGGCCTCGGCTATTAGAAGGGTGAGTACGGGAAGAAACGTTCAAAAGGTCACCGGGGCCCCCAAATGTCTCCGGTCGTGTTCGCATTCAACACCTTATTAGTCACCCTCTGCGCTTCACGGAAGTTTCCCGTCACGCATGAATGCGGCCGGCGGCTCTTACCTCCTATAAACCAGCGCGCGCCCCAAACCGGGAGAGATCATCACCAGAAGCTGCTTGCTCTCCTTCCAAGCCTCCAAGGCCTCTCCACCAGCAGCCCAACCACAGCCAGCTATTAGCGAATAGTGATCTCTCTCGGGAGCACACAGCTAAGGCACAGCGCCTGAACGTGCGCTAGCTCTGTTTCACTGATCGATCACCCTTGTTAGCTCGTCGCGGCCGAACCTTCTGATCCTCGGTAGGAAAGGAAAACCGACGTCAAATGGCCGGTGGTAGCAGTGCCGAGCATCAGCTCCTCTCCAGGATCGCCGCCGGCGATGGCCACGGCGAGAACTCGCCCTACTTCGACGGGTGGAAGGCCTACGACATGAACCCTTTCGACCTGCGCCGCAACCGCGACGGCGTCATCCAGATGGGCCTCGCCGAGAACCTAGTACGTACCGTACCCCTGCAGCTACACTACACCTTATAATCACCTCTCTGTACACTGTAACTCGATCTGTAATACTGCCCGCACCAGCTGTCGAATGCTCATGTAAACTACTGGCGTGTTTTGCAGCTATCGCTTGACCTGATCGAGCAATGGGTCATGGAGCACCCGGAGGCGTCCATCTGCACGGCGCAGGGCGCGTCGGAGTTCCGGAGGATAGCCAACTACCAGGACTACCACGGCCTGAAGGAGTTCAGAGAGGTAACTAACAGCTTGGCTATGGCTAATAATAAGCAAAACGCCATAGGCCCCGTTCGCGTGCCCTTAAAACCGGCTTGTTCGGCTTCTTTTTTTCATTCGGAACAGTGTTTTTCTTTCACAACATTTTATCCGGAACAATATTTTCATCCAACTTTCCTCCAGCCGAACGGGGCCCCAGGTTTGCTGCCGTCTAATGGCGACTGCGTGCGAAAACGACGGAGCAGCTACCGGCCGCGCATGCGCGGCTAATTATTAATCACAATGTCATAGCTGACGTTTTCATCGGCTTATCGTTTGTTGCAGGCGATGGCCAAGTTCATGGGGCAGGTGAGGGGCGGGAAGGTGACGTTCGACCCCGACCGCGTCGTGATGAGCGGAGGAGCCACCGGCGCGCAGGACACTCTGGCCTTCTGCCTCGCTGACCCAGGCGACGCCTACCTCGTGCCCACGCCATACTACCCAGCGTATGTCCTGATCGACGTCGTCCTTCATTTTTTCAACCAAAGTACTCTCATGTCCTAGTCATCCATTAGACTCGACTCGAAAGTTGGTCAAAAGCACGGAAAAACTGAGCTAATTCGAGTACGTGTCAAAGTCAACTAGTCAATTCTAGCCCCCTCACCTTTCCTTGTTTGGGTAACGTTTCAAAACTTACCTCGATCAGGAACCTCTAAAAGCAGCATTTTCCCCATAATCAAATCAAAGTAATACTCTTGTTAGTCGCATGGACAATTGTCGTCAAGTGGACAACGCAATCTAAGTTTGTCACGCAAGGAAAAACCATGCACGTTATTTCCTACACGGTCCGTTCCACGCGACTTTAATTTCCATGCACGTTTACATCGTTGACCATCCGATCAACAGGTCCGCATAGTAGCAACGTAAGCATATGCATGCACGCACGACGTACAGCACGTCTGTTCCTCTGTCTTTCTTCATTCTCTCGATCCCTGTGCCCCTGACACGCTTTTCGTTGCATGGTGATTACAGTTTCGACCGCGACTGTTGCTGGAGATCAGGCGTGAAGCTGCTGCCCATCGATTGCCACAGCGCAAACAACTTCACCCTCACACGGGAGGCGCTCGTGTCGGCCTACGACGGCGCTCGGAGACAGGGCACCCGCGTGAAGGGCATCCTCATCACCAACCCCTCCAACCCGCTGGGCACCATCATGGACCGCGGCACGCTGGCGATGCTCGCCACGTTCGCCACGGAGCACCGTGTCCACCTCATCTGCGACGAGATCTACGCGGGCTCCGTCTTCGCCAAGCCGGACTTCGTGAGCATCGCCGAGGTCATCGAGCACGACGTCCCCGGCTGCAACAGGGACCTCATCCACATCGCCTACAGCCTCTCCAAGGACTTCGGCCTCCCGGGCTTCCGCGTCGGCATCGTCTACTCCTACAACGACGACGTCGTGGCCTGCGCGCGCAAGATGTCCAGCTTCGGCCTCGTCTCGTCGCAGACGCAGCACTTCCTGGCGAAGATGCTCTCCGACGCGGAGTTCATGGCGCGCTTCCTCGCGGAGAGCGCGCGGCGGCTGGCGGCGCGCCACGACCGCTTCATCGCGGGCCTCCGCGAGGTCGGCATCGCGTGCCTGCCCGGCAACGCGGGGCTCTTCTCGTGGATGGACCTGCGGGGCATGCTCCGGGACAAGACGCACGACGCGGAGCTGGAGTTGTGGCGGGTCATCATACACAAGGTAAAGCTCAACGTGTCGCCCGGCACGTCGTTCCACTGCAACGAGCCTGGGTGGTTCCGCGTCTGCCACGCCAACATGGACGACGAGACCATGGAGGTGGCGCTCGACCGGATCCGCCGCTTCGTGCGCCAGCACCAGCAGAGCAAGGCCAAGGCAGAGCGCTGGGCGGCCACGCGGTCCCTGCGCCTCAGCTTGCCGCGCCGGGGAGGCGCCACCGCTTCGCACCTCGCCATCCCCAGCCCCTTGGCGTTGCTGTCGCCACAGTCGCCGATGGTCCACGCCAGCTAGTCACCGAGCATGCATTCGGTAAGACAGGCTGTAGGGTGTGCCCGTACGTCCGTACACGCACCCGTTTTTCCGATCACATGACAGTCTATGTGATCGTTGACAAAAGATTGGACAAGAGTAAAGGGCGTACGTAGCTAGTTTGACTTTATACAGAGACGTTGTGCAGGCGTCAGCAGGTAGTCAAGCAGGACCCAATTGTCCTCGATTCTTTCGTGTATATGTTTTTCTTTTTTGCGAAATTCGCGTGTATATGGTTTGGTTTGACGTTACCATAAAGCATGGTAGAATAACGATCGGATATGGTAATTTCGTCCTCCCGATCAATTGTTGCTGTATCACAAGGGTGAATAAAAGACCAGTTTACCAATCATAATTATCTATATCGAGTTTCTCCTACAAGATTTCAGAGTTTTTATTTTGCTGATGAGTTATATTAGCAAGTAGCTTGCGCACGTAGCGCTTGTGGATATATATAGCTTTAGTTATATTTTTACGTGAAACCAGTTCTTGAAATAGTTTTATTTATTTGTTTGCTTATAATTTTTCTCTCCATATACATCCTAAATGTATCCATTGGCACAAGCTTCATATAGTTATTGCCGATCATTTTTTTGATTTAAATCTATCGTTCTCTTTCTTTTTTTTCTTTCTTTTCTCGCACTCCACATATCCTGTGTGTGCGATTTATGTCAAGGCTCAATCATGCTAGTCTTTTTTCTTTGTGAGCTCTTCCTCAATAAAATTTATTGTCTAAGAGCATCTTCAGGAGTTTGGTAAAACAACTCTCTATTAATTTTTAACAAAAAAAAGTCTCCTCCAACAGTTCAGTAAAAAGAGCTTTTTATCTTAAAAATAAAAAAGTTATCACATATCCTCCTCAACTCATAGATTTTCAAAGTCGAGAGAACTCCCAGCTTATCAGCCATACTACAGTGTTTTTTCTCTCACCACAAAATAGCCACAAACGACTTATCAGTCGCAAAAACTATCAGCCGAACAGCTCCATATGGATCTGTTTTCACGGTACTTCTCATGCGAGAGTTTGTTTTTGCCGTGAGATATATTGTTGGCTTGATCTATTTCGCCGCCGCCCATCGGTCCGACCGCCGCTGCCCTTCCGCTCCGACGCCGCTGGTATGTACCTGTCCTTCGCTCTTGCACCCTTGTTTTCACGGTTGTGTGCCTGACGGTGGCATGGAGCAATAGCCAGATGCATGGCCAGGCGCCTAGGCCATTGCTAAGGCTGCTTTGCAGTTGCAGCAGGTGTAGGTCTACACTGCCAGGTGATGGTCGCCGGCACCCAACAGAGCACTCACACACGGAGGGACAAAAGGGAGGCGGCAGTGTGCACGGATTAGCTCCAAACCGATCCGAAAATAAATCAGACATGACCGTACTTTAGATTTTATAGAAAGTTAAAATAGAAAACTGTTGACAAAATATAAGTTGCTATTTCTTTTATTAACTTGCTAAATCGGTTACTTTAGCAACTAAAATTATACCAAAGTCCTGGAGATGCTCTAAATCTCTTAACTATTATTGTTTAGTTTCTTGTCGTTTTTGTAAATATAAATTTTGGACTGTCTTAGACCTTCTCTTATAGGTCCATGGTTTTCCTTTCTGTCCTAAAACATAGCTAAATTCATCGCAACAATCATGCTAGAACAATGTTGCCTCAAGGGACCGCGGACCATATCGCTTTCATTGCACCAATATGCATCGTCACCTCAAGCACTTCTAAACAAAAAAGTGGGACCTAGTTAGTGAGCTTTTTTTCCAGCCAACCACCACGTGCACAGTTGCACGGAGGATTGTAGGAGCCGGGGAGGAGAAGATGGATGTAGTAGGCGTGGATAGAAGAGGGGCGGAGGGCAAGGAGAGGGCAAGCGGCTACCACCTGTCGGTTGGGGCACCGATGCGCATGCACGGCCGTGGAGAGGACGGGCGGAGGTGTAGTCGCTCGGGAATCGAGAGTCGGAGAGCGGGACATGTGGGGGTGCAGTCGCTCGGGAATAGTAGAGGCACATATGTTTCAAAGAAAATAGAGAGATGATAGGTTTTAGATTTGTTTTAGCTAGATGACTTATAACTTTTTCATAACACATGGCTCATAATAACTTTTTCATAGCTTGCAGCTCACATAACTTGTTCACAGCTATTGATATCTTATTACATGTAACTTTTTCAATAATTTTGGAACCTTGTTTGAACCTTGTGTCTTTTGATATCTTATTACATGCAATTGTCCACTCCCCAATGCACATACATGAGAAAATTTTAAAGGCAGCGCAATGGACATCGTGTAGCTTTTTTCCTCTCCACGACCGTGCATGCGTGTCGACGCCCCAACCGATAGGTGGTAGCCGCTTGCCCTCCCCTTGCCCTCTACCCATCTTCTATCCATGCCAACTACATCATCTATCTTCTCCTCCCCAGCTCCTATAATCCTCCGTGCAACTGTGCCCGTGGTGGTCGGCTGGTCGCCACCCACCACCGGGCTCCGGTTCCGCTCCTCTGTGACAGGCTGACGATGTAACTAGGAATCAAGGAACCAGGGGCGCCAGCAGATCCACCACAGTCGCCCACCCCGCTCCTTTATTATCTAGTCCTCCTATTGATCTATTTCTAGATCTACCATTGCATTTACCCTATACATATCCTACTCTACGACGACGTTCGAAAGACTAAGCTGAAACTGAGTCTGTAGATTTTAAAATTGATGAAGTTACTGGCGTCTTGCTATCAATAGATATGTCTCCTACAAGAATAACATCGTTAAATTCTAAGATAATTTTTTAAAAAATGAGCATCTTGGTCAAGTCGATGATTTAAACTTGAGCATACATTACAGGAAAGCCATCCGTCACTAGCTCCGATCCACATAAGCACACTGTTCGTAATCATTTGTTCAATATATGTTCGTTAAGCATTAATTGGTGGTTGGTTGGTGCAGGCCTCCAGGATGACATCAGAGCATGTACAAGAGAGACAGCTGGTGTATGTAAGTTTTTAAAATTTACAATACAGATAGCTAAACAGATAGCTCGTATAACCCATAGTTGTTGTCTATTTGGCTCTCTATAAATCGTTTAATGCTTATATGAGCCATAATCGATCATAAATAGCATTTCTATATACCATAGTATTGCTAATTGATGCAAAATAAATCCTTCAAAGTAAATTATATATTATATATATAATGTAATATAATATATTTCATAACTCAAATATAATATACGATCTTCTTCCCCATAAATCAAATATGATTTAAACATTTATGTCTAATTTTCTTTGTTTTCTTAGCGTTGCCATATGTGTTCAACAATATCATTCCTAAGTTGTCTATATGTTGGCCGTGCTTGATAGCGGAATTCCTTCTAAGCACCTCCGCAAAGTATGGATTGGGGTTATCACTTGTATGCCCTTCAGGCGGAAGCACTATTGTCGTACTTGCATTTTCATTCAAATCTAAGAAAACTCTAACCAATTCCTTCTCATCCTCCACTGTCATTTGTAGGATCAAAGTCATCGGCTTCTAGTAGATCATCTTCATCATCGTTTGATTGATGTGGTTCCATAATACTGGTAAAAACAACTACAGAAGAGATCCTATGCCGACTAAATATAGGAAAGCCACCTTTTTTATAGCTGCAACCTACGACTGAATGCAAATTCACATAGAAGACATGCATACTGAATGCAAATTCACATAGAAGACATGCAAACAGTTGCCACTATCGGACAGTTTCACATAGGAAACATGCAGTCATGCGCAGACAGTGTACAAGAATGCACAGATAGTTTTCACATCTTGGCATGTTTAATTAGTTCACACCCAAAAGGCAACTAACCAAAATCAAAATCAAGTGAACATTAGAATGTGTGCATTCAGTTATCAGATTTCACAAGCTAAATAGAAACATTCAGTTTCCATAGACGCCGCCTGTGAAGCGCACCTCCGCCATGTTCACCTTGCTGGCCCTGGACGAGCTTGCCTCGTTGGGATGCGCCATGCTCGCCCTGCCCCGACGTGCGGCCCAGCTCTTCCTCACCGGCGTGCGCCCACTCTTCGTCGCCGGTACGGCGGTGGTCCGCCATGCCCTCGTCCTCGCTGTGCAGCTCTGCTCCGCCCCGCCCCGCCCCAATGCAGGCGCCCTGCTCGCCCCGCCCTGCCCAGTGCCGGCGCAGCCCGCTCGCTACTTGCCCTCCGCGTGCATGCCGGTGAGGACGAAGGGACAGAGAAGACGGCTTCGATTTTTGGCACGATTTTTTCACCTCACGCCAGCGCAGTTGGATCCGCGCGGCGTCGACTCAAGACGACGGCTCCCTACACCACGAAGCCAGCCGTCGAGTCCGCCTGGGAGCACGAGCGCTCGTTGTCGTCTCACGACGCGGCGGCTTCGCTCTCTCTCCTACAAACAGGGGGACGATTTTGCAAAATTACATCCTGGAGAAGACGGCCAGCACGACCGTTGTACGTGTCCTCATAGTCGATTCTGCCATTCTGGGATAGATTTACGGACGCCAGTCGCCAGCCCATCGTGGTGAATCGAAATTTCAAACTACAAAAGCGAGGTAAAGTGCGATTGCCGATCTTATTTGCAGGTCAACCTTCAAAGTTTGAAAGTTGCGCACGAGTGGTCCATGGATTGACTTTTGGCTTGGATTTTTTCAGTTTTGGTCCAACCATCGGTCGTCTCAAAAACGAGAAAGTGATGCATGTTTTTTTAATTTGACACGTAGCCTATGTTCTGGTCAATGTACTTGATGAAACTGGTAATCGAGTTATTTAGGTTTCAAACTTTAATTTTTTGATTTATGGATCTCTAAAGTTATCTTGGGCTCTAGCACTTGTCCAGACAGAGTCAACCCGCTCTATATGCTGATGTGGTATGTTGACTCAACGCTAACATTTATATGACACGTTGGGTTTAGTACCTAAACTTTGTATAGCGATGTCATCTAAGTTCCATACTTTCAACATTGTATATTATGGTCCCTAAACTTACTAAACGGGCCACACGAGATACCTAAACTTGCACGACGGTGCCACCTAGATCCCTAACTGGGTTGCACGAGATCCAAATCACCATTGTTTACGATAAGCCACCTATGTGATAGCTGATCGTGCACCTGGCACGTGGGGCCCTCATCCTAGGTGCATAGTTCAGTAGCCATACTGTGCCATGCTCCGCTCGCCTCCCTATCATGTTTTGCTGAAAGCGTAGGTTGCAAGCGTATGTTTTGAGTGTTTTGGATGTTTCAGAGGTATGTTGCAAGTGTTTCAGATGGATCTTGCAAAAGTAGATCAGGACGTTGCATATGTTGCAATGGTTGTACACGTATATTGCAAAGGTCTGTTACCAATGTTTTATCTATATTTTCCGGACGCATGTTGCAAGTGTGTTTATCTGAATATTGCATATGTTTCACACATACGTTGCATGTGTTTTATCTGTTTGTTGCATATGGTTGCAGTGGTTTTCAAGTGTTTTCAGGTGTTTTTTTTCAAGTATTTCAGAAGCAATTTTCAAGTGTTAGATCTGCCTTCAGACGTATGTTGCAACTGTTGTATTTAGATGTTTCAAAAGCAAATCCGGTGCTGCATTTCTCATCTCCATCTTGTACTGCATCGTCTCGATGTGTCCTCCTCTCGGTGCCGGCAGAGCATCCATACGACGCCGCGGCCGGATCCTTCCGAATCGGAGGCACCTCCCCCTTCCCCTCTTATCGCTCGGGCGGTGCGAGTCTCACGTGGAGCGCGCGAAACAGAATGCAGCTGTGTGGTCATCTATTCGAACTTCCCGGCGCTGGCACTGCCGAAATCCATTCTAGTGCTTGAAGAGACGTGCCGAGCTCTGTTGGAGCGTGCAAAACCAATTTAATGAAACGTGCACCACAGCAAAAACAAGAGGAAAAAGGGGGGGGTGAGGGCCTTTTCCACACACAAAAGTGAGTTTGTTCTCCCACCGCAAATCCCCTAAACTGAAGCAGCCGTCGACCGTCGTCAGACTTCCGGATAGCGATAGATAGAGCGCCAGGCACCACACACCACTCGTCCCTGATTCAGGCCACGGACAGCGACCGCCGGAATCGGCGTGCTGGCGCTGATGTCCCTGATGACCACCTCTTCCTCCTTCTCCGCCACCCTCCTTCCGTTCCGGCCGCCGCCTCGCCTCTCCGTTGCCCGCCTGCGCCTCCACCCCTGCCGTCGCGCTCTGGTCCGCTGCGCCGCGGTGTCCGAGATTGCCCCGGCCGCCTCAGCCGCCTACGGCGTTCTCCTCCTGGGCGGCGGCGCCTTCGCATGTACTACTCGCATTCCCGGTCCCCTCCCGGTGCATTTGCTAGTGTGCCTGTCGGGTTGATTACGACTTTATTCCTTGACCACTGAGTGTCTGCTTTCTGGTGTTCAGATGCGAGGTCGGGGAGTAAAGGCTCCATCTACGGAGGGCTGGCTGGAGCTGCGCTCATGGGCGCTGTGAGTGGACCTCGAATGTTCTCTAGATTTCCCAAGCACCGCATTTTTCGCTTGTTTAGATTAGAAGAGTCTACTTCGCAGATAAGATATCGAATGCCTTGTCATCGTGCGTGCCATTATTCCTGCGACAACAGCTATTCTGAGTCGGCTATGACAGTGTGCTTAGACCAAATTGCAGACATGATTTTGAATTTTGATCCTGGGTTGGTTGGAAACACTGGAGTTTGAAGTCTTCGGTTGGACCAGAGTGTTGTTCAAGTCCTCGGTAGAATCTAATTGCTAGGTGCAAAATCTAATTGCTAGGTTCTGCAAAGGACTTCCAAGCCCTCAGTTTATTCGAGGCACAAATGGTCTTACACTCATTGTCTTTCTTTTGGCTATTCCTTTGCGCATATGGGATTAGGAAATCTAATGACATAACAGCTACTACTCGAATGAACATTACTAGAAGAACTTTCCTCTCTTTTTTTGCCTGGTCATGGGCTCATGGCACGAGGAATAAGGAGTCCTGTTTTTATTGTTAGGAATAGAATCTAAACAACTATATCGAATCTTAACAGTAGGCAGTTTTCCAGATGGCAATATTTCTTGTGGAACAGTAACCACTAACCAGGATTCTTGTGGAATTGTATTGCTTTCAAAATTCGTCCGTTGTTACAAATTAGGACTCTGATGCTTGTGGAGTTATGCAATGGAATTTGTGAAACGTAATGGGAATTATTACTTTGCAGTGAATTATCATCATCATTCAATTCGTAATACTACACCAAACTGATCATGATAAGTGGAACAATGAGGCTGTTTTTTTTGTTTTTCCTTCTTCTTAGGAAGTGATTCGAAAAGAACTACTACTACGTTGAATCTTAATAACAATAGAAAGTTTTCTAGATGGCATATCATTCTTGTGGAACAGTAACATGGATTCCTGTGGAAATATGTTTCCAGGTTTGTTCATACTGATTAGGACTCTTATGCTTGTAGAATTATGGGATCGAATTCACAAAGAAGTCTTGGAATTATCATTCTGCTTGCAATACTACTACACCAAATTGAATCAGATTCGTAGGCATTTTTCATCATTTATTCCAGTTATGTTTTTGGTGGAGTCTTTCTACCCAAGTTCTGGATTAAAGATTGAAAAACAGTAAATCATGAATGAGATATTTATGAAAAATATGCAGCCTTGGCAAATCAACGAGCTTGTTGAATTTGCCTTTTGGTTTCAGAAACTTTTATCTTCAAAGCAATGCATGTTCATGTTTCCAGTTTTATGTAAATTACTGAAACCATGAGCTTATTTATGTCATCAAGAATCTCAGAACTAATAACCCTACTCTCTTCTGTTTGTAAGCAGATGCCCACTACATTTAATGGCTAATTTTAGCGGGATCATATGGTTAACATTTTTTTTTTGCAGGCCTATTATCTGATGCAGTCGCCTGAGACGTTGGCAGCCGGTGATGCTGTTGGATTTGGATCTGCCTTTTTATTTGCCTGCGTGTTTGGTATGTTCCACATTTTTGTGCTTTAGTTCCCATGAAACTCAGATAAGTCAAAACATCCAACCCCTCCTCGCTTTCAGGTATCAGGTTGTACAATAGCCGGAAACTGCTGCCATCTGGCCTTCTTCTAGCCCTTTCTCTTGGTGCCTTGGGTGTCTTTTACTCTGCTTACTTGCAAGACAAGGTGTAAGCCAATTTGATTTAGTAGCTGAAGAATATGTATCACCTCAAGCTTCCTTGAGGGCTTTCTCTGTTAGGTTGTAGATGTAGAACTTCGGATACTGTCGGTGCACCTTCCTCTCGTTGCAGTTGTAACAAAGAGCATCTAGTGTTCTGTATTGGCTGCGAATGATAAGTTTGTTCAAGCTTTTCAGTGGCCAGTGTGCTGATTGCATCGTTTTTCGTGGGCCGAGTGTTGGCGGACAAATGAAATCTTGGCCTGTTGTTGCCTAGGACGATCATCGGTGCAAAGTACAGGAACGTTTTGTTGGCTTGCTATTTCCACAAGCTGCTCGACAGGTACATGTACAGATATTTTGTTGGCGGTGGAGGATGGACATGAATCCTGCAACAACTATCATGTGCACTGCTCTCCGACCAGAATCGGCAGCTTCGTACGAACTAGCTTGTAGATATAGGAGAGCGAGTGTATCTACCAATTGGCTGTTTGTTCGATATGCAATGCAACAAGAATGATTAGGGTGTAGGGGCGTAAGCCCCTCCTGTTCCCTCAAAACAAGAATGATTAGGGTGCAGACAGGTATGGGAAAGACATTGTTGAAGTTGAAAGATACTATATAGCTTGTTGCCCATTGTCGTTCATCTTATCTGGTGGTTTTGTAGCCTGTCTGATGTCTATTCGTTCATCTTATCTGGTGGCTTTCTACCTTGTCTGATGTCGCCTTCGGTCGATCACTTGGCTTGTTCTTCCAGCTTATGGCACAATGATCACTTGGCATCTTCCAGCTTATCGCACGGTGATGTGCCTACATCATTTAGGACATACTCATTGTCCTACACAATTTCTAAAAAAGCCAAAACGATACGTATCTAAACCCAAAACGACTTACAATTTAGAATAAAAGGACTAGATTTTATATTACTCTATGGCCCCGTTCGCTTCGTTGAAAAAACAAGTCGAAACACTGTTCCAGCTGATTTGTTGTGAGAGAAAAAAATAAGCTGAAAAAGACGGATTATAAGAGAAGCGAACATGACGTATATATCAAGGGCAAACAGTAAATTCCCCCTTGTCCAACACATGCATAACAGACGATCATAATAAATAAAATCATTCTTGTAAATGTTCACTCCTATTACATATGGATATGTCAGGAACAGACAGCAGCCGGTAGTTTCCCCTTTGTCACTCGAACAAGACTCCGCGTAGGGAATTATGTTGTAATAGAAAACATCCTCTGCCCCATAGCTAAAAGATCCTGCTTTGGCGTTCTTGTAAGTCACCTGATGCACACAGAGCACTTCCCTTGCAAATCGACTTGACTCATCACATCGATAGAGGTAATTCCCTCTCCGAAGAAGCATACCATCAGTATGCGTGCCCAAAAGAGGTTGGAACGTCCACGCCTCAAACAGATTAATAGCACATATTTTAGCCCAATGATGACCACGGGAGACGTCGATGACCTCGAAATCACTATTTGTGCTGTCGCAAGGCATTGAGCTAGGCAGAATTCTCCGCCTAGCACAATCAAGTGAGCTGTATCCTTTTCTGATTGCATACTTGGATAGTGTATTAAACTGAATGTTTCATCTTCTAAGCTGAATTTAAGGAAACCTTGAGTTGGGCTTTCAAGAAGAGACTCATATAGTTCCCAGTACATAGACCCCATCAGGCATCTGGGGTCGACCTGCGGCCGAATTGGGTATGGTGGATCATTAACAGTGCTCCTCCAGCACATATCTAGATCATCACCACCAATAGTAAACACTTCCATGCCCGCATCGTAATCTCGCTCTGAAATATCTTTAGAGCGGTAAAAGGAGCGAACAACCTTTGCCCTGTTCACTTGGCTGATAAGCCATGGCTGAAAGTACTGTTAACTGATTTGTTGCGAGAGAAAAATATTATTCGTTGCCTGAAAATGTACAGCTTATAAGCCAAGCGACCAGACGCTTGTAGTTTTCAGTGCGTGGGTCAAGGCCCAAACCAACAGTTTGGAATGCCCCCACATCCTTGTGGCCATCAGGCAACTCAAGGACATCACCTATGGCTGGGTTTAGCATGTATACCTTGGTGTCGGTAGGGATCATCACAAGCCCGTCACAGTGGGACGTAGGGTACACCGATCCAACCCCCCCGTTGAAATCCTTGGATCGCACCAGGCTCGCATCCTTCTGGCCCTCTTGCCAGTGGTAGAAGCAGATGTTGTTGGAGAAAGTGGTCGGCCAGGCCTCACCGTCAATCACCTTGTCCAGGGTATGAGGAGTGATCAGGAAGGACGGCCCCTGCTCTTGCTTGTGAGCTGATCGCTGCAGATGCATGCGGACGAAGAATGGGTCGGAGATAATGGCATGCCAGGCCTTGCAAACTGACTTGAACCGTATGAGATCTTGAACAGGTAGTCGGACAAGGATCTCAATGATAAGCTCTTCAGATATCATGGGAATTGTATGCTGACGCACCCTCCTCTTGTATGTTTTCAACACCCTTCCATCTTGATTGTTCATATCTCTAGTCTTGTTATTCGCGGCAAAGCCCATGGCCTAAATACACCAACAAATAGCAGACTAGTTAATCTTCGTGGAAACCTTGGACAGGCAGAGTCATTGATGCAATGCCTGTTTTGGCTGTGCAAGTATGTGTATATATAAACACAAACGCAATCAAGTCCGATTCCTACGCAGATTTAGCGACAGGAGGTCCGCCTCCTTCGAAGCATGTAACATTTTTCTTTTTAGAAAAAAAGAGATCTAGAGTGACGAAGAAAAAATAAGCTTACAACTTTACGAGTTTTAAATTTGCAGAATTTAGGGGACGGATGATGCCAAAGAAAATCTATCAGGGGAGTATAGCACAGGGAATTTGAAGCAGATCTACACCATTCGGGATATCTGGGGACGGATTGCTACGCTGGCACCGTGCAGCATCAAGCCCCCGCCTAAGGTGACCAGAAATCCAGAATCCCGCGCTGCGTATGTGAACTTACGAAGGCAGCGGCGGAGAAAGAACCTGCAACATTGAACCTTTCCCGACTCCGGCGAGGAATTTTCAACGTAGTAAGATAAAGTATATGGAAATATGGTGCTTTTGAGATGTGAAATACATAAACATTGATTTTACATAAGGGTATAAATAAAAAACAACATTAAAATATGTTATTTTAAGTACGAGTTGAAGTAAAGTCACGGCAAATCTCTATTCGAAAACAAGTCTATTGGAATACCATCTAGTAGAAGTATACTCCCTGCATAAAAAAAAAGAGTACACGTCTTGTTTTCGAGGAGTTAATCTCTACATCTACTCTACAATCTACAATCTACAACTAATAAAAATTACAAAACAGAATCGTTCATCCGGCGAATCAACCTCGCCTGGCGCCATCGCTCGCGCACGCAAAGGAAACCTCGCGCCTCGCGAACCAAAAGGAAACCTCGCGCCATCGCCGCCATCGCTCGCGCACTCGCTCCACGCGCGGCCGCCTGCCGTCCTCCGCATCCGCCGATCCCCATCGTCACCCAGAGTCTAGAGCCGTCCTCGCCGTCGCGCGTGCCTCGGCCACCGTCATCGAACCAAGCGCGGGCACCGTCATCCTCGTCCGCCGCCCCCGACGTCTCCCTCACCCTCAGGGTCCTGCACCGTCTTCGCCGTCGCGGGCGCCGCCATCGTCCTCACCGGCCGATCCCTTCTCTCTCGGCGCTGCAGAGCCCAATGAAGACGGGGAGACGCCGCTCGTCGCCGCGGCAGCAGGTTAGTCGAGATCCACGACGACCATTCTCCCTCACTCAACTAGATCCGTCTCCACTGCCGTCCAGCGGGCCGCCGATCCACCTCTGCCTGTCCGACGGTTGCATCACCAGCCAAAAACTGCAGGTTTGTTCTTGTGATTGCTGAATGGATCATTCTAATGACTGCAGGTGTTTGTTCTCGTGATTGCTGAGCCTTTCCACTGAGTTCGACAGGAATAATCTGGTTAAGGTTCTAATATGTGGAGTTTTGCAGTAAAGTCATAGCCGTAAACCATCCCAAATCCACCTTGATCAATCTCTTGCTCAGTAGAGAAATTAAGTGATAAATCAAGAGTTGTTGGCTCTGCACTTTCATCCCGTAATATGCTTACCAACATATGATGTTTACTATATTCATCTGTCAATTATAGGAAACAATAGTTATATATTTGGAATACCATCAAAGGAAATTTGATACACAAAAGTTGCATGCATAGAAATTTTGCAGAACAGGTGTGCTGGATTGAACAGTGACTTTTAAAAACCTTATCTGACATGCCCTAAAATACACCTTTACTAACCACAGCACAAGTAAATGATGTTCAGCCTAAGATGTGACTGTTCTGTCAAATTTATAGCAGAGTTTAAATAATAATCAGATTCAAGCAAAAACAAAATGGATATACTGAAACTGACGTTTATGTGCTCTGTAATATGCCACTCCTCTACATGAGTTATGGTGATATGAAGTCCTGGAAGCTGGTGGAAGATCGAGTTCTCTAGATAACCTGAAAAAAAAATAATGGTCTTAGTTTTTTTAAGGCATTTTGACACATGACAAGAAATTTAACCGTGTTTTCAAAAAAAGGTGTGTGGTCAATTTTGTGACCCTTAGTTGATGAAGATTGATCTGCACCAATTATTAATCATGTGGCCACCTCTTGTTGCCGGTATTTCATTGACTCACTGCACTATCAGATCTGCAAACCCCTAAAAACAGACAAAAAAAACTAACATGGCCCCCTACCAACTACCATCCGCCTATTCCGATTTCTGATCCAGTAACCTACAAAACTACAATGGAATCATCATGAACCCTGAAACCTAAACTTGGTAAATGGAGTTTGGCTGGAAAGCTACTTCCATCAGTGGAGCATAGTTACAGATCTGATTGGTCGCAAATGAGCTAAATATTGTGTTTCAGAGGAGGGGCAGGGATCGCGACACCGACATTTAGATCTATATTTAGATCTGAAGACTCAACTGATTTGACAAACTTGGGTGTGTGATTAGGGCATCTCTATTGGCTTACAAAGCTACTACCATAGGTGAAATCAGCAAGGTTCAGGTAGGATGATACAATTCATAAAAATACGAGTAGGGCCCTGCAGGATATGGTCACTTTGGTTTAGTATGTATAATTTTGAAAGCTGATTCCTTTCCTATGCGTGCCTATTTTGAATCCAGTGAGCTGTACCAATTTCTGAACTTCTGATGCTTGGGGTTTTAGAGTTCTGTTGGCATTGGGGCTTTCCACCTTCGATGGAGCAGGCAGCACCAATGATTTTTTAGCCTATTATACTGGCTCTCTTGGTGTTACCAGTAACAAACAAATATGATTATATATAGGCAAAAGGAAAACTAGCTTAATGTAGTGGATTGCTTAGATTTGTTTGGGAATACAGCTAGCAAGGTTTTTTTTGTTTCTAGTAAGCTTTTAAATGGATCATATAGAAGGTTGCATTGAGTTTGACACATCATCCTTGTTCCATGCTAATTGAGTGCAAATTTTTTCTTTTTTGTACTGTATTTTATTTTCGGTATTTACTGACAATTGGGCCAGACGGTAAAAGAACCAATTAGTTATATGCTGCAATTATATAAATACTGTAGAACAGTACTCTTGGACGGCATCAAAGTCATGCATAAGTAGCTACTTTAAATTACATCGATGAATTAAAGTCATGTTTCTACCAGTACCACTCATGGATAGGCAATTGAATATGAACCCAGCCTTACAATCACTCATGCATGAATTGGTGAATTAATCTCAGTTATGTATATACTATGATTTCCTCTTATGATCATATTTCCCAGCTGCACACTTGGGACCTTATTAAAGTGAAAAAAAAGAGATGTAACTTTATTGTTGGTTTGGTTTTTTTCAAAGCTGAGTTCCCTTGTATCTAGGAATAATGTCTGCTTCGTTTGTTTTGCTTTGTTATGCAGGGAAGACACTAGCTACAAGCACAAGATGAGCCTACAAGCACAAGATGAGCCTCTGAGGGCTAGCCGATGAAGGTTCTAGGCTGCTCCTGTGTTGTCGTCAAGGTGACTATAAGTTTGGTAAACCTTTGCCATATTTTTGTTTGTACTGTAGATATGCTAGCTATTGCCAGTCCTAAAATACTTGATTGATGGTATTCTGTAGTGCCATATCCTATTTGCGACTTTCATTTCATTATCATCTCTGTTTTTTTTTTTTGGCTCGCTGGAAGGACGGCACCAATCAGCTGATGGGTAAAGTGTGGAATTGGAACAACATGTATGGAACCAAACTGAAGAAATTTGATGGGTGGGTTCTTCATACTACTAACGAGGATGGTAACGGCGTTGAGCATGATGCCGCGGCTCTCCCCAGAGGATCACGAGGGTGGCCCTGAGGATGGCTACGGTGGCGAGGAAGATGATGAGGACATGATCTTCATACATATGACCATGCTTGGAGAACCATATCGAGATCAAGGAGATCAGCGAGGGTGTCCTAACCGAGAAGGAGGCCCGAAGCTCATCCGGTTCGAGTCACCGAGGTGGAGGCCCAAATCAAGTTCGAGCCCATCTCGGGTTCCAGGACCAGTCTGCCTTAAACTGATCACCCAGGACGCATCCGGAATCCGTTTTTGATGGTCCACATATGGATGGAAAGCTAATTCGATAAGGAAGCCAATGCAAGTGGTCTCACGTCAAAAGCCCTTCGAAATCAACAGGAATCGTCAAAACAAGTCAGCGTCCAGAATCTGCTAGGGTGCTGCGACACGCGTCTTTTGGTCCGTTGGACCGTGTATCGTGTTTGGGCCCATTAGGGGGCGTGTCCAGGGGGTGACACCCAAGACTCTATAATTAGCAGCCTCCGCTCTCCTTAGGGTTTGGGTTTTGTTTAGTTCTTGATTTCCTCGTGAAACAGACATCGTTTTGCTGCAACTGTGCCGCCAAGGCTGCTTGCTGTGAACCAGGGCCCAGTTCTTGATCTTGTTCGCCTGTGGCAATTAGTCCTTTTGAATAAAGACTTGAACTCCTTCTCGTTATCATAAGCCTCATATTTATTTGCAATTTTAGATTGCGTTCATCCTGTTCTTGCTTGTGTTCTCGATTCGCTTGCAGGAAAGCCTTCTCGGTGAGGTCAATCGCGTTCGCGTAGTTGATAACCAACGGAGCAGTGGTGTAACGGTTGCGGGGGTCCGAATCAGTCTTGGTTCGAAACCTAGATCGTGAACGTCGAGTCTCCACCAATCGATGCTATCATACCTTTCGAAAGATCGGGTCTAGTCTACATCAGAAGATGCCACAGCCCCCTTGGAGGATCATGGCTACGGTGGCGAGGAAGATGCTGCAGCCACCTTGGAGGAGGATGATGGTGACCAGGATGATCGTGGAGCAGCCTCGGAGGATAGCGACGATGACATTGTGCCATTTGGCCGACGCACGGTGAAGCTGTTGGCCATTCGTGCAAACTTCCGTATTTGCGCTATCAACGGCTACGACTGGCAACTAGGTGCATCTACAGGCAGCACGAGAGGGAAGTACAAGAGGTATATACTAGCTACCTTATATTATCTACTAATTAATTGTCTTATATATGTTTCATGTCTCTGATATATGCTATAATAAATTAAAACCCTTCACATTCAAGCTTGCAGGAAGGAATGGTCGATTTGGTCCCTATTGGACCCTGTGGTGTTCTCATGGCTTACGGCGCCTTCACCTTGGAAGTTTTCCATTCCATTACTAGAGCCGGCAACACTACTACAACTGGCAATGAAGGGTCTAGTAGGGTTCGTTCACCCATCAGAAAGGACTCTGATGTTTGTGGTGCTCCCATCAGAGTGGAATGGGATGTTTGTGGTGAAGATGATGACAAAGAACCGGAGGAATACACACAAACCATCTGCTGCAGAGGCCCTGGCCGCAAGTTGGAGATCACATACTTGGTGATTCCCAACGCCATTGAGACCAATGTTTAGGTCAAGTTGAAGCTCAAAGACTTCGGTTCTAGAAGCCGCGCAGTGTATGGTAAAATGAAGGCGAGCACGGCTGACTATGGGAACAAAAGCGTGCACCTCTTTAGCCGTGAAAGAGGGAGGAGTTGGTCTGTTCCCTCTGGCCCCACGTCGATTCTTCCACTGAGTTCGGCTGTGATTGCCTTGCCATATCGTCGGCAGCTAGAACTCCACATAGAGGTAGACCTAATAGTAATCACAATCTTTGACAACCAAGAAGAGTACAAGAATTTGAAATTCAGTCTAACATTCACTCGTGGAATTAGGAGTCAAGAAAGAGAAGTTGATGATGATCAAGTTGAAGTGAGCATCGCCTTCGATCCGGAAATTTGATACACCGTATCACGAACTGAGGCGCCAAGATGACTATGAAATAAGTGAAGGGGTGATGTAGTAGTCGCAGGGCCAAATCTGGAACTGAACTGAGACGCGAAGATCACTATGAAATAAGTGAAGGTGTGACGTAGTAGTAGCATGGCCAAATCTGGAACTTTGTGTACGTTTGTCAAATCATGTTATCTATTTCCTTTTTTGTTTTTATCTATTCATGTCGTTTTTATCAACTTAACTATTCATGTCGGAAAGTGGGTACCAAGATACTAGCAAAAAGTCTTGTGGTATTCGTTCGCGAACATTCATATTGCGCATTTGTCCTGCAATTTACTACGGAGTACTTCCTCCATCCCGCGAAGAGTGTCCATTTAGACTCTAAAATTTGTCCCACAAAGAGTGTCCTTTTACTTCCTAGGAAACCTCATCTAATTAAAGCAACACTTATACCAATAAAAAAAGCTTGTGAAGAAGCGCAGAGAGCCAATCGAATGATCAATTGATGTTATTTCTCTGGTTCCAATGCAGGTGCATTTATTTAGGATCCAGAAAACTAAGCAGACAGCACGATTTTCAATCGCAAAAGTATTACTCCCTCCGCAAAAAAAAGTGATGTTATGTGATTTAAAATTTATCTAAGAAAAATGATGTTCTAAGTTTTAGACATGTTGTTGGCCCACAGATCGATGTTCTAAGTTTTAGACATGTTGTTGGCCCACAGATCCGGCGCTAGATTATCAATTGAAATGTGTCGGCTGCCTCGGATCTCTGCATGCTTACATGCAACGCGTCTTAATTAGAAAGTAAACCACACGACATCCTTCTTTTAAGAAAATCATGTGTGATATACTAAGGGTATTAGGGACATTTCTCTTCTCCACTAATCTGTGTGAAAAATCCTAAAACATCACTTTTTTTTGGGATGGAGGGAGTAGTTGTTAGGTAGTAAAATCTTCAAAATCTGTGCGTGACTGTGTGCCACTTGTCATAATCATAGAAGCTTCCATAACTAAAAAAGAATAGCTGTCAGGAGACTGCATGTTCAACCACTAGCACTTATCTTGATTTGTCAGACTGATTTGTGCTAATAACTTGGTTTGGCTATAGGGTTAATCTATATCCCTTGACATGATGGTTTTGCTGGAATCATACCCCACAATGTAAAAACATTATACAGTAGCGTGAATTACGAGAGACGGGTTATGTGTGCTGAAGCAAACAAAAATTGGCCTAATGCCTTCTTTATGCTTGATCCTCGACTAAATTTGTTGCTGAGGCATGTATTTTGTCTGACAGAAAAAAAAAACATCACATTTTTTTGGGTTATGTATGTTAATTATTTTTCTTATCTTAGGGATAGTTTTTACACCTAATCCCTTTTGAGGTCCTGAAGAAAGAAAAGGCATTAATTATTTTTCTTTTCTTCGAGACATCTTTGCAGGAATCATAAATAGAAAGCTAAAAAAGATAATTAACATACATAACACAAAAAACTTTCCCTGAGATAAGAAAAATAATTAACATACATAACTGGAGAAAGATCACCTTTTCTTTGAGACATCTTTGCAGGAATCATAAATAGAAAGCTTTGCAAGAATCATAAATAGAAAGCTAAAAAAGATGGCCTATCCATTTTCTCTTGGGTGAATGTTCTGGTCACCATTGGGCATCTTTGAATGTGTGTGGCGCCGCAGCGCTGAGGGACCCTGCAGGTTCATTCAGACTTCTACTGAAATTGAACTATATTCTTTGAAGTGTTGCAAAATTTCTCAAAACCTTCTGGGTTCTAAACTGGATATTGCAGCGCCCATCTTGGGCATCCCCCAATTGAAGGGCAGTGGTGGCGGTAGGCACGTTGCATACTCGAGGGGATGCCAGACCTTATGTGCCATTTCTTCGGAATTCTGAAAAGGTGATCTTTCTCCAGTTAGTTCTTCGTTCTTGGCCATAATAATCTTTGAACGTTTGTTTCCTTATCTCTTCAGTTGTTGCTGCCTTAGTTCTATATTATTGTTGCATAGTGAAGCATGCTCTAGAAAGTCTGATCAATTTTATTACAGTAAACAAAATGAATGCCTGATAAATGATCCAAATGAAACATGTGAGGACCTAAGATTATTACACGTTGATTGCCTGAACATACTGAGCCAAATATATCCATTAGTAAGCATATATCTTTTAAATTAAGATATTTAGATTAGATGTTTGGTTCTGTGGTCTTTGGGTGAACATGTCCTCTCTCTCCCAGTAATTGTCTTTTAGTTTGTTAGGGTAATCCATTTTCTTTTATGAGAACCGTTACCTAGTTGTGAGTGTTTGTCTGATCCTCAATTGAAGACAGCTTTCTAACCTGAGTGTTTGGAACTTATTCTATCTGTTTCTTGACTCACTAAGTAATTAGTTTCTTGACTAAGTAATCAGTTCTGGATGACTGCTCCTATTAATTTGTTCTAACTTCAATCTAGCCTCGTTTACTGATGACCACCGCTGTTTGAAATTTTGTCAGATTATGTTCTTTCGTCTTACGGACCATTGGGCTGAAGCCAATTGTGTGATTCTTCATGAAGCCTAAGAGTCACATGGTCCTGATATTTCAATGGTAAAACCCAAGTTATCTCAGTTAAACTTGTATTGTTAGCTAACAAATGAATCTCACTAAATGTGGAGGGTTCAATCTCTTTCAGGTCTGACTATTGTTAGTTTGCTAACAAATGAATCTCACTAAATGTGCTGGGGTCAATCTCTTCTAGGTCTGACTACTGTTGTTTTTCCTCTCAACGATCGGGGCTAGGACACCAACGGAGATACTCGAGGTGAGAGGTGGCTGTGAGAAGGTTGTTGCTGGTGGCACACTAGCAGCCTTGTTTGGATGCGCATGTATTTATCTCAATCCACATGCATTAAAGTGGATTGGAGTGGAATTAAACTAAATTCCATTTTATTCTACCTCAATACATGTGGATTGAAGTAGATACACATGCATCCAAATAAGGCCTCAAGCAGACCGGCACCAGGGTGGTGGCGAGGGATGAATGTTGAGGGCAAGAGAGAGACGACGAAGTTGCACTGCTTGTTACTCGGATCCTTTGGGAAATGAGGTGGTAGTCATCCGAATTGCCCAGTACATAGTCCCTTGTTTGAAAATAATTTCTACTTATGTTGAAGGCAAAGTGTGTCTCCATTGCTACATGTCCAAACAAAATATTTCCTGTGATGAAGAATGATGATTACGATTTGTTTTCCCCGAATCGATGCATGGGCAAACAAAAATATGGTGTCACATAAGCTAAAAAAATATTGATCACATAAGCCGGAACAAAACAAAAATTGTTGATCACAGACTCTTGATGTTTTTTTTCTTCCCGCTACAACGCACAGATATTTACCTAGTAAATCTCAAATTTGACTAAATATATTAAAATATTAATATCTATGATACTAAATAAGTACCATTAGATTAATTATTTTAATATATTTTTATAATAAATCTATCTGGACATACAAATAGTAACATATATTGTTTCTACAAATCTAGTCAATTTTGAAGTTGATCGGTGATAAAGGCAAGGCTTGTGCATGTGAGGCTGCTAGGACGCGAGGATGAACACTTGCTACCTCTACATCGATTTACACGCGTTGGACCAGGCTACTCCAATACTTCTTCCGCTACACTTCTAGTGGCAATTATCTATGATCTCCTACTCACATGATAGGGAGCTTACAAGATTAGAGTAATTCAATAAATTAGTGAGTCAGGTTTATAATTTCATAGTTTAGTGTCATAGGTGAAAATCACGTAATAGTTTAGAGACCTACAGTGTAATTATGACTACGAGGCGACATGTCGGTTTTATGCTAGATCCCCATTGACAAATACCCCCCTCCATATGGAATCGGAACTCTTGAAAGACCTCATTCACTACTTGGACACTCGGAGCCCTACCGAAGGATCCCACCAGGTGTCCACACAGTGAAGCACGCTCGATGCTTCCTAAGGTTGTGGGTGCGCAAGTCAAAACCGTAAGCAACGAGACAAGCGACATGACGATTGTCTTCCCCTCATCGTGGACGGTTAGTGCACGGATGGGAGACAACGACGATATATACTGACAACCACAACAACACTATTACACCTACACGAGATCGATGACAACAGCTTGATAAGAAGACTCCGGTATCACCTATCATCCTGCACAACGTGGCTGCAAGACTTAATGAAACACATTAGCAATAGCTCAGATCACCAGTGACGGATCTAGGAAAGTAAGTTAAGGGAGGCTTCTCCTATTATTTTCCATCTCTAGCCCCTCCTTTCAAGCTCTTATGGGTTACCAATTCAGAGGAGGGGGAAGAGGGAAGGGCTTAGGAGAGGCTCCATGCTTCGGGTAGCAGTAGCGGCGAGCGCATCCCAGCCCCTGCTCACCACTCTTCGGCCCGTGGCCACGTGTAACCATATACGGCCTGCTATGTTAATTAGTTGTAGACGTATAGAACTTTGGATCAGCTGTCGGTGCACCTTCCTTTCGCTGTAGTTGTAACAAAGAGCATTTAGTGTTCTGTATTATAGTTGCTAATCATAAGTTTGTTCAATGTTTTCAGCAGCCAATGTGCTGATTGCAACGTTTTTCGTGGGCTGTGTTGGTGGACGAACGATCTCAGCCTGTTGTTGCCTGACGTTCGTCGGTGCAAAGTACAGGAACGTTTGGTTGGCTTTTGCTGTCTCCACAAGTCGCTCGACAGGGTACGTGTACATCTATTTTGTTGGCGGTGGAGGATGGACATGAATCCTGCAACGACTATCATCTACTCTCGCATCCGACGCATCATTGCATTGGTCTCCAACCAGAATCGAAAACTTGGTACGAAGTATGAACCAGAATCGAGAACTTGGTACGAAGTAATCTGCCATTTGGCTGTTTCAACCAGCATGATTACTTGTCTACTTGATTAGGCAGCAGGCAGGTATGGGAAGGACATGTCGAAGTCGATAGATGTATAGTTTGTTGCCCATTGTCGTTCATCTTCAGCCTGTTCGATCGGTCGTATTTGGCTTATATACCATGACTTATCTGTCAACGAATAGTTTTTTTTTCTCACACTAAACCCGACAACAGTACTTTCAGCCATGACTTATAAGCCAAACTAGCCCAAACAAACATAGCGCTTATCTGGTGGCTTTGTACCTTGTGTGTTGTCGCCATCGGGTCGTGTCGATTCGCTTGGCTTGCTCTCCTAGCTTTGCATCTGATGATCGTTGGCATTGCGCGATGATGTACCTACGCCCTCGTCCTAAAATATCTGTTGTTTTTGCTTCCCGAGAAATAAATTTGACGAAATATATATTAAAAAATATTAATATTTATGATACATAATTGGTATCATTAGAAAAAATATTTGAATCTAGTTTTTTTAATAAATTTATTTGGAAATACAAATGTTACACGTATTTTCTATAAATTGAGTCAAACTTGTGGCACGAAAACCAAAAGCGACAGATAATCTGGGATAGAGGGAGTACATTATTAGGACATAGTAGTCCATTTATTAATATATGACGTCATGTACATTTAAAAACCAAGGGGGGTACTTGAACAAGGAATGATCAATGATTCGATTATTCTGTCTGAGAGGTGGCCCTGTTTGTTTCCGCTTATAAGTGGCTTGTCGGTGGAAATAAGCGAGAATTCCGCCAAACGCTTTGCTTATTTCCATCGATTCTCGCTTATGTGATAAGCCGCTTCAGAGATTTGAACTATAAGAAGCGAAAAGCGAGAAGCGAGAAAATCTTCGCTTAGATTATAATCGAGCGTGGCTAGAAGAAGCGGAAACAAACATGCCCGTAGCCGGCAGTGCACACGTTGTTGTGCAGTAGTAGTAACATGTGGCACCTGGCATGTCCGGCAAGTTTTCGTATTAGGCCCCGTTCAGTTCCGAAAATTTTTAGCTTTTGGCTACTATAGCATTTTCGTTTGTATTTGATAAAAATTATTCAATTATGGACTATTTAGGCTTAAAAGATTCGTCTCACGATTTCTCGACTAACTGTGTAATTAGTTTTTTTTTCGTATATTTAGTACTCCATGCATGTGTCGCAAGATTCGATGTGATGGAAAATTTTGAAAATTTTTAGGTTTTGGGTTGCATCTAAACGGGGCCTTAGGTACAGGCAGCAGCGGCTCCCATGACCCTGCAACTGCAAGGACAGAAACCGCAGCGAAACACACGTTGGCACGAGCACGACCACTGTACTGGGCTCAAGCCGAATAGCAGAATCTAGCATCAGTCGTGGCGGCGAACGAAAATTGGAGCCGTGGACGAGACGGGCTCAATCTTCCAGCCCCAACAGACCGGCCCCGCAGCGTCTGTTCCCCTGGGCCGTGGCCCATACGCCTCTCAGGTCGACGGGTCCCTCGTAGTATTTGCGTCGGTTGCAAATCAACTACTGTACCTTTCAGTCTTTCAGGCTCCAGTGCACTCCAGTCCTGGAATCCTGGCATATTTCTCAGTTCCCACGCCCACGTCTCGTTTTCTAGCCAGCGCACCCCCACTTCCATGGCTTTGTGTTCATACAATCATAGTACTACAGTACTTGTAGTACAGTAACATTGGGAGTGCATTAGCTCCACACCTACACTAGTCAACGAAATTAGGCCGAGAAATTCATGAAACATCAACCTGTGGACGCGGATGCGGATGCGGATGCGGCCGTGAACCCCTGTCATTTGCAGGACGGTAAGCGCAGATGCAGAGAAGGACGCCAGACAGGCTGCGCATTGATGGCTCATGCTGCCTCTCCTTTGGCAATTGGCATCGCGACGCCTCCTGCTGGGTCCCGCCTCCCGTGCGTCACTTCAACCCACAAGTGAAGTGACAAGCCCACCACCACTGCACTGCACCGTCGCCACCACCATATAACTCAATGCACGGGCCCTCCACTGCCAGCCATCCAACCACCGTCGCCCTCCCTCTCGCAGGCTCGCAGCGACGCCGCCGATCGAAGCGCCTTTCCGCCTGGCCTCCGGCCTGCCTGCATTGCAGTTTTCCCGCAAGCGGCCACGGGTTTTACGGCGAAGGCCCCTCTCGCGTGTCGGCTTGACTCGTGCCCCCTTGCGCGCTCGGAATAAAACGACACTGCCGTTCACGAGATCGCTCGTCTGTCTCGTATAGTCGTATGGTTCGAGAATATTGGAGTCGAACAGAACTCCAAGCTCGAAAGCATTAACAGACAGATCCGGAGAACATCTGCATTACTGCATGCGGTAGATTAGATTCGCGGTACGGCGGCCAAATGACATTGCGAGCAATCGAGCTAAGCAGCACGCATGCAAGCCAGCTACATTGTTTGTACTGCTAGTAGTAACAAGTAAGTGGTGACCGGTGACCACGTACTACGCGTTAGCGCCACGCCCGCGGAGGCGGGGCGTGCCGGCGGCGCGGTGGCGTCGGTGCCCTGGGCCGCGGCCGCGGCGGAGTCGCCGTCGCCGTCGTCGTCGTCGACCTGGCGGCGGCGGGATCGCGGCGGCCGTGGGCCGTCGTCTTGGCGGAGAACGCCTCGTCCCAGATCTCGGTGAAGGCCCGGAGGATGGCGTTGTGGTGGTGCGGCGCGTTCAGCGCCAGGAAGTGGCGGAGCAGCTCGCGGAGCTCGTCGCCCGTCACGATCCGGTTCTCCACGATCATGTTCACCATGGAGCGCCGGAAGTCGCTCAGCGGGTCGTCGGACTGCTTCACCACCGCCACGCCCACGCTCCCGTCGAGCCTCGCGGGGCCGGTGCCAGCGTCGCAGTTCTTGGCTTTCCGGTGGTTCGGGGCCTGCGGTGTCGGGAACATGTTGGCGTCTTCTTTCTTCTTGCCGCCTTTGTCGTCCGCGCTCTTCACCTTAAGCTGCTCCGCCTTCGGCAATGGCAATGGTGGAGGTGGAGGCGGCGGTGGTGGGTGTTTGGAGTGGACCACTTCAACTTGTCTGTCTGCTTTGTCCATGCTCTTTGTCTTCCGGTGCTGCTGCTGCGTAATCTGAAACTGGAAAGAAGTCGTCGGCGGCGGCGGCGGCGGAGAGAAGTTGCCGTGACCTTCTTTGCTGTCGCCGCCACCGCTGTGCACAGCTCGTTGCTTCACTGGCCGCGCTGGTAACGGCGGCGGAGGTGGCGACAAGTAATCTTTGCTGGTGCTCTTCCGCCCCCACGACACGACGCTCTGCTCGAGCTCGTTGAGCTGGCGCAGCAGGCCGGAGAAGCTCACCATGGCCGCCGAGATCTCCCTCTTGCAGTTCACCTCCTCGCCGTCACCCTCGGCGTCCGCGTCCTCCCACGGGAAGGACGACGACGACGCGGAGGGCACGGTGAGCGTGCCCGTAGACCCGGACGCCGTCGACGACGGGTGCGTCGTCGTCGTCGTCCTCGCCCCGCGCCACGTTGCGGTCGTCGCCGTGGACGTCGTCGTCGTCTCCGTGGCGGCGGAGTAGGGCGACGCGGGCGCCGCCACCGCCACCGCCACCGCCACGGCCTTGGCGTCCCTGCAGCCGCACCCGAGCGCGAACCCGCCGGCGGCGACGGCGCCGATGCCGAGACGCTTCTTGGCAGTAGTACCGGCGCCGGGGCTCATCCCTCGCGCTCTCGCGGCGTAGAGTGTAGGTACGTGTACGTGTGCGCTCGTGTCGCGCTCGCGGTTCACAGGAGTCTTGGACGGTGTCCACCGGCCGGCGGGGACCTTATATGCTGGGCCGTTTGTCTCGTAGTCCTCGTGAGCTGGTTAATATAAAGCGACGACGATGCAGGTGGGCTAAAAGGCTGGTTCTTCAGACCTTCGGAATTGAATGGGTACATGTGAAAGTCCTACGGTATCTACCGTAAAAAATCCAAAGGGACGCCAGTTTGAGGCACTGTTTCGAAGACGTCGAACCCGTGAACAGTAGAACGGAAGCACTGTATTGAACTGAATCGGCCGGTCGGCCATCGCTTCGATTTGTCCCCATTAACAGGCGAGCCAGTCGAGTGGACTGTATCCTTGGCCGCGATTGTTTGATAGATACACGGGAACCACTGGTGAATAATACTCGCCACGCATGCCTGCTCGCATGTGCAATCATACACTAGGCACCGCAATGGTCCCTCTGGAGCGGCGAGGATGCAAGATCGGCGGTTGCTGCTGCCTTGAGTGCTAGTGAGATCGGGATCGGAGGAAGCGGAATTGTTTGCTCCAGTGACCGTGATCCGATGGTTCCTTTTTCCTTCGGATAGAGCGGTTAGCTGCGAGTTCCGAGGTGCTTGTCCATATTGGGAGAGCCGAGCCAGAAGCCATGGCCATGCGCTGCAAGCCTGCAAGGCGTGTAGGCTCATATCCTAGCGCCAAGGCGCACATGGGATCGTAGTATTAGTATACACAGGGGTGGTTTAGTTGGCAAATTTTTTTAAAAATGGTATTGTAGTACTTTGGTTGTTATTTGATAATTAGTGTTCAATCATAGTGTAATTAAGTTTAAAAATTCGTCTCGTGAATTTCGTCTAAACTATGTAATTAGTTTTATTTTTTATTTAATATTCATTTATATTTAATGGTTCATTCAATGTGACGGAAATCTTGAAAAATTTTGGGATTAAAGAGATGTACACTTAGTACCGGTAATCTAGTATCTAAAAGTTTATATAAACAAGCTAAACACAAGTCTCATTCCTGACTCACACTGCTTCCTGTATATCCACTAATCTAGTATCCCATGCATGGGCGAATAATACATCTGATATAAACAAGCTTCAGAGGTGTCACAGGTCTCATTCCTGACTCGAGTATTTAAACTGCTTCCTGTATATCCACTAATCTCGTAGGTCCCATGCATGCGGCGAATCCCAATCAGATCATCTGATGGGGGCGTGACCATCGTCCTCATGACAATTCAATACAAGTGTCCACAGATTTTGTCGCGTCATGAGCAGATAAAACAGGCATAATGTTAACAGTGTATACTAGTATCAAAAACTGCTGAGTACGGCCATCGGCCATCTCTGAGACGTGTTTGCAGTTTGCAGCTCTTGGGCCGCACGCCAGTGTGTCTGTACATGATCATGCATTTGAACCTGAAAAGCCATGTAGACGTACGTTCACGGATCAAACTGTCCACTGTCATTTAGTCACAGGTTGGAGCAACTCCAGCAGTGAGCAGTCATGCTGCTTAAGTCTATTTTTAACACCAAAGGCAAAAACGCACTCCAGCAAGTCCACTATTTGGACACCTAAGGGTGTTTGGTGGAGGAACATATTTGGGCCTCGTTTAAATTGAGGTTAGAAATCAGTATTTACCACTTTAGCATTTTCGTTTGTATTTGACAATTATTGTTCAATTATGATCTAACTAGACTTAAAAGATTCGTCTCGTAATTTACAATCAAACTGTGTAATTAGTTATTTTTTTTATCTACATTTAATACTTCATGCATGTGTCCAAAGATTTGATGTGATGGAGAAAGAGTGAAAAAACTTGCAATCTAAACAAGGCTTTGCTATAATCACCAAAAAAAAGAATACTGCTTGAAGATGCTGAAGGAGCATGCCTCTGACAATCTACGGGATGGGCTCATCCATATTTCATGATCTTCATCATTAGTGAATAAACATTCTCTATTAGTATGTTATATTACTACTCAATAATTATGATGCTAATATTAGTTCTGATAACTGCTAATATATTGATTAGAGCATGATTTGTGTGCCAATTAGGTAGCAGTAGTGCTAATTATCATATTTTATTTTTAATTAGTAATAATCATGGCAAATTAATATTCGTACATATTCGTTGATTACTATTATTTTTAAAATAAAAGATATAATTAGTCAATTATTCTTATCCCATTCACTCCTATATCCAACCAACCAAATAAAGAGAGTAGAAGCGTCCAATTCATCCAACTGAACAAGTAGCATGAAAAGTCTTATCACGAATCCATATGGGTGGTTAGCCCTTAAATCAAACACGCCTTAGAAGTAGAAGGCTTTCTGCTTTCTCCCTCAACACCTCATTCCTAGGTCACTCATGCCCCCTACTTTTTTGTTCGTATCGTTTTACTTTTAATTTAGCACCCGTGCCCCGAGGCTCAGCCTTCCTCTCGTTCACGTGCCGCACTACCGCCTTCACTGCCACCGGTCGTTCCTCACAACCCCGTTGATAGGAATCAAGCACCAACCCCGTCCATACCCTCGCTAACTGTTTTTTCTCACCGGAATTGGGGTCTCAACGAAGATCTAGGTTATGGACCGCATGTGCGTGTGTTGTCGTGAACTGTTGAGTTTGGCTTACCGACCGTTGTGTGGTGGTGCCCTCTTCGATTGCCTGACCTCTATCTGCATGACTCCGGTAACATGTCCATCCGGTCACACGAATCTGCGTCGCATCCCTCCGTCTGCTTGGCCACGGTGAGGCACCCCTCTGACTGCTAGTGCATCCCACTAGGAACCCTACCCTAACCGCTTACTCTAGCCGTCCTATCTTGGTTGCCTAAGAGCAGCTCCAAGAGATTATGTAAAACTAAATTCTTAAACCATTGATTTAGCCATTGTCCAAAATAAAACATTCTTAAAAAACACAGAGTAATGCAACAGCCTTTCAAAATTCCCATCGTCTATTTTTAAAACCCACACCTATCATGCTCAGATTGGCTAACTTCCCTGGTTTCTGTGCTCCCGCAATCTGCTTGCATGCCACCAGCGCGAGCGCCATGCAGGAATAGGCGCGGATAGGCTGATGGCGAGCCTCTACGGCTTGCTTTCTTTACCAGCGAACAAACACGGGATAGCAGGCTGGTTATTTTGGATCGCAGGATAGAATAGCTGTTGGACTTTCAATTCTTGCGAAAATACCTAAAATAAGGTTCCACAACACAGATAGCCACTGTGTTGGAGCTGCTCTAACCTTGCATGCTGAGGTCTCTTTGGTAAAGCTCCTAGAGAGGATTCTATGCTCAATCCGGCAATAGCTCTCCCAAACAATTTTTCAGAGAGAAGTGATTCTCTGTTGATTCCGTGAAGTCTCACTGGTAGAGAACCGAGCTTTACTCCCGGTGGGGAACCTCCTCTAGTCCCGGTTCCCCACCCGGGAGCAAGCATCCGGGACTAAAGGGGGGTCCTTTAGTCCCGGTGGGTAACACCAACCGGGACTAAAGGTGCCTCCTGACTGTCGATGTTTTACCACCGATAGCCTGCCACAGGGGTACCGTGGCAGTATCGTTCGGGCTTCGGCGTATGCTGAACTCGATGGTAAACGCAAGAGACAGTCGATTTATCCTGGTTCAGGCCCTCGATCGTAGATCGAGTAACGACCCTACGTCCAGTCGGCGTTTTGCCTTTTGCGTTGGATTGATTATGAAGTGTTATGTTGTACAATTGTTGTCCTCTCTTTCAGGAGCCCAGCCCTCCTTTATATTATCAGGAGGCCAGAGTCCTAGTCGGTTTACAATGAGATTTCCTAGTAGGATTACTTAATAGTTCTTCTATTTAAGATTACATGGGAAGAATCCTAGTTGAACTAGATCTTTTATCTCTCTTGCGGGGTATCCTGTAGGTCCCACATCGACAAGCCCCCGAGCACTTCATGGTTGAGCTCTGAAAGTCTCGCTTTGCTCCTTCAGGTCTTGTTAGGTAGGAACAAGATGTTATCCGAGTGCTTTCTGGAGTGAAACATTGTAGCGCTTCTTGGGACCTTCGAGTGGTGAGTGTTTTGTGAAGAAAAAGTACATCCATCTGGTTGTAGCCCCCGAGCCTCTTGCTATTTGGAACAAGGAGCTGGAGGATCTTTTCTTAAAGTTGCTCTGTTTGTTCGCTGAAGTTTTGTCAAAAAGAACTCGAATATGGCTCGTTCCGGGTTTTTTTTGTCATAATGTCTTGAAGTAGTCTGCGTTGAGGAAGTCTTTTGGTGACGTGCTCTTTTTCGGAGAAAAAGTGCACTCACTGAGTGTAGCCCCCAAGCCTCTTGCTATTTGGAACAAAAAGTTGGAGGGTCTTGATCCTTTATGTTTGTTTGAAAATCTGTGCTCTGAAGTAGTCCCCGAGACTTGAATTTTGTCATCATCCGAGTAGTTTTTGTGGTACCTTTCCGAAGCGGTCCTTTAGTCTTGGATTAAACCATCATCCGAGTAGTTTTTGTGGTATTTTTCCGAAGCGGTCCTTTAGTCTTGGATTAAACCATCATCCGAGTAGTTTCGCGGCGTGCAGCCTCCGAGCCTATGTCCGGGTTCTTTTTTGGTGGGTGCAATTTTTCAAAATTGCACTCACTGATTGTAGCCCCCGAGCCTCTTGCTTTTGCTTGCAAAAGTTGAAGGGTCCAGATTCCTGTCTTCAAAAAATTCTGGGGCTATGTATCCCGCAGCCTCGTGCTTTCTCCGAGTTCTTTTCTTTTGAAAAAGAAGTCGGTTGAAGAGTCTTGATGCGTCGTCGTCGTTGTAGTCTTGAGTTTCTTGTACTTTTTGTCTTTTGTCTTTGGTTCTGAGCCCCCGGGAGTAGTTGAAATGAAGGCCGAATTCCCTAGCTTAGTGTTGATTAAGCTATGATGCTGGTTGAGCCCCCGAGCGTATATCCGTGTTGTTTTGTTCAGGAAGAACTCGAATGCGAGGTCTTGGCGTATTCTTTGATAGTCTGCTGCTGTCAGATGTAGTTGTATGGTGGTGGTTGAGTGTAAATGCTTTTTGTTCACGGGTTGTACTATGATGGTATATTCTTCCGAATATGCCCGTCTTCGAGTACTGTTTTCCTCTCGCCTGAGTCGTCCATTATTGAGTCCTGTCCTTTCACTGTGTTCTTTGTCAGACTTATTCCGTCGATACTCCTGGTCCATGTGCGCCGCTCCTTTGGTCTATAAATACTGTCCCGGAGTGCTTGTTTTCATCTATTGGATATTCCGTTGAAACCTTCGTGGACATGAGCATGGTAGTTTGTGAAGTAGAGCAGCCCCCGGGCATATTTTGTAGTTCCTGTGTGTCTTGTCGTAGCTGGAGGAAGTCTTGTGATAGGGATTAGAGGTAGGCTAATCCCGCGATAGCATTGTGCCAGGATGTATGTGGTGGTAGTTGGAGGAAGTCTTGTGATGTGGGCTTCGTTTCTTCATCTGGCCGTTCTGGGTTGATCCTCGTCGCCTGTCTTGAGACTGTCCAACGCAGATCAACACCATATGCAGTATCACATCGGTCTTGGGTAGACAGATGCCTGCCGGCCTTCTCTGCTCCATGTTGTCCCCGCCAGTCTTTGCCGATTTCCGCCTTTGAGTGCACTCAAGCGTCCTTCCTTTGAAGAAAATACAGTAGCTGATGATGGCGGTTTGTCCTTCCGAGTAGCAATTTGGGACATGTAGTCGCTCCAGAGCCTAGCCGTGTCCGCGTTCCTCTTTGCTACCTTGCTTTTCATGGTGGTGAGGAGTTCATTGGGTCTTGTAAGATTTGTAATCTTCTATTTTTGAAGTCGCTTGTAATGTAACGAATCTTGTCTTTAAGATTTGTAATCTTCTGCTTGTAATGTAATGAATCTTGTCTTCTGAGTTGTCTTTTACTTTTCTGTTGCGATCCCCGTTGTCCATGAGATTACCGGGTTCTTTCTCAAATAACCGAGTTCTTTTGTTCCTTGTGAGGTAGCCTTTTCTTTCTTCTTTCTTTCTTCTTGTTTTGACGAGTTGTTCTTGTAGCGATCTGATAACCCTGCCATGGTGCTGGACGGATAAGTCTAAAATCTGCCCGTTGGTTTGTGCTGTTGTGTGGATTTGTGCCCTCCATCGTTTTAGCTGCGTCGGTAAATGGACCGTCACGTTCCCACATTGTGTTTTATCGGGCCTTGTGGGCCGTTTGTATCGCTGAGAAACCTATTTAAAGACCCTTTGCTGCCCAATTCTTGCCTTTAAACCCTAGCTTTGAAATCCGCCGCCGTCACACGCCAGAATCTGAGCACCATCATCCTACATCTTCTTTAGCGCCTCTTTTGCTTCCGCCAGTTCATGGGAAAGAAGAAAACGCAAGCAAGTCTCAAAGCGACCTTCAGAGACGAGGAGTCATCCCTTTCTTTGATCGAAAACCAGGAGTTCGTGGCTATGAGGGCTGCTCGAAAAGTTTGGCCGGCTCCAACAACAAACGAAGACCACCACCTTGAGCTCGTTAGCGATGGCTTGATCCAAAGCAAAGTCATCATTTGAATGGAGAGTTCCGGGCGAGCATCGGGTTCCACTCCGGTCCCGTGAGATTGTCCTTTTCGTTTCTTTTGTCCGCGCGGGACTTTGCCTTCTCTTCGCTTTTCCTTCATCGGTTTCTTGGTTATTTCGGGATTAGTCTCAACCACCTAACCCCCAATGCCATTCTCCATCTTTCTGTTTTCGTTCATCTTTAAAAAGCTTTCCTTGAATCCTCCTTCTCTCTCTCTCTTTTTCGCTTTTTTTTTCGTCGTGCAAAACCTCAACCCCGCCATGAAGAAACCAGCGTTCTTGGCGGTTCTTGGGATTTAGTTTCGTCGTGGTCTCAAAATTAAGTTTTTGACTATGACCTGGTCGATTCAGTAAAGATTGGCGTCTTAGTGGTTTTACGCCGCCAATTTAATCCTTCCCTTGCCATTCATCCCGGATCTGGTCCTCGTGGTGAATGACCGATGGGACAAGAAACTTGAATCACTGCTTTGAGATTCAAGTGATCCAACCACTCCTTGATAGGATTAGCATGTCAAGCAAAGAGGGTTTGACCGGCTTTGGTATTGTTTCGAGCTTTCTTCGTCAGCCGGTTCACCTTTGAAAGAGCGGGAGCATCTTGGCTTTGAGTATTCTGGGGCCGAGGATCCTTCACGCATGGTCCCAGCTCTTGAGCTGACCGGTGAGGAGGTACTCGAGCGTCTTCGAAGATGCTTGGAAAGGGGTGAGCGTCATTCCTCCTGTTGTCACTGAGTTCTCGGCCAACAACCCGCCCCAAGCTGTGAGTTGTCTATCTTTTGTTTGAGTACTTTATGCACTCTAGCTGCATTTGTTCTTGCTTAGCTTTTCTTTGTCTCGGTGTTTTATCCTTTTTCGCAGGAGTTTGGGCGGAACTTTGTCGACCCGGTCTCTCCTGATGCTTTCCCCGCCATGGCGGAGACTGGAGATAGACTTGCTGGAACTTCTACAATTAGTAAGTCCCAAACCTCTACCGCCCTTCCTGGGGTTTCTTCCGGATTTGTTGATGTATATGAAGAATATGTTCCTCGTCTAGTCCCTCGCGGTCCTCGCAGTGTCCCGAAGAGGGGGGCGAATAGATGGGTCTTCATCCGCCTCGCCTGTCTCAAGAAGCCTCGCAAAACCAAGTACTCTCTCGTGTACTCCAGCTTGTTGCTAGCATGCTCTTAGGTGAGCACATTTAATGCTCTTTGTTCTTTTATTTTCTTGTCTCTCTCATGATCCGATTATTACTTTTTATCCTTTTTTCAAAGAGTGCTCTCTGGTTTCCTTGGTCGAGGATGAAGAAGATGATGAAGTACCCCTCATCATGCAGCGGTGAGTTGCTTTTCATATTCCTGTTGCATTGAATTTCTCTTCTTTGTCCTGACCTTTAGTCTTGATCTTTTTGAAGTAATCGGAGGCCGGGTGTGAGCTCTTCCGAGGCTCCCGTGTCGACTTCTTCTGAAACTCCGATGTCGAGTTCTTTGGAAGCCCCAGTACCGAGTTCTACCGCTCCTTCAGTACGGAGTTCTTCCGCGTCTCCAGCCCCAACTCCTTCCGCAGCTCCGTTGTCGGCTATTCCGCTCTCGTCGCCGGGTGGCGGGGACGTTTTCACCGTCGTGGTTCCTCCTGCGAGGCCTTCTCTTGGCTTTGCGAAGAAGAGAGTGGTTGGGTGAGTAGATTCTAGCTTTATCTTTTTGGCTTCTATTTTCCTTCCTCTGGTTCTTATCGGTGCTTCCTTTTATCACTTTTCAGTGTTTCGTCTTCTCTCATTCCTTCATCGACTTCTTCTCTGACTCCCGCCGTACCAACGAGTTCCAAGCCTCAGGACTCACAACATTCTATTGATGAAGTTGCTGTGGGGGCTTCAGAGCTACCTGGCGAAGTTGCGGTCTTGGCCGCACCGGAGGTGACTGTGGCCGTCGCGCCGGGTCCTTCTGAGGGTTTGACTCCGGCTTCCCTGGAGGTTTCTTTGGTCGTTCCTTCTTCGCCCCATCCGGCCTCTCCTTCCCCTTCTCTTGCATCCGGCGGTCCTTCTTTTTCTGATGATGTGGTGCAACAGTTCGATGCCACCCATCGATTGTCGGAGCTGACCGCAGCCTGGGGGAGCTTGTCGACCCTCGCTACTTCTTTTGGTGAAAAGCTCCAGGTAGGTTTTACTGCCGTTCCCCTTTTGCATGCTCGTTTTTTCTTCTGTCCTTACACCTTGTTTTTCTTTGCCTCTTTTGGCTCAGTCTTTCTCTCGTGATCATTCTGGCTTCTTTTTCTCATCTGAAAATGAGAGAAAGTTGTCTTCTGAGGTGGACGCTCTGAAAGCCGATCTCGACCTACTCCGGGCTGAGTTGGAGACAGAGCGTCAAATGCACCAAAAGGAGGAGAAGACCCTTCGTGCCCGGGTAGTGGAGATGGAGACCGCGGTGGAGTCTGCGAAGAATGAATGCAAAGGTGTCGCGGGTTCTGCCTGTTTTTTCTTGTATTTTGACTTGTTCTTGGGTGTCTTGTCTAGTCCTCCGAGCTGAGAAGCAGAAGCTCTCGGAGAGTATCGATGAAATGAAGGCTCTTGTCCACTCTAGTCATAATAAGGCTGAGGAGGTAATTACTCATGCTGAGGAAGAACTCGCCCTTGCTAAGCTGATTAGGCACGGAGCTGACAGAGATCTTGTGCAGGCCCAAAAAACTATTGAAGGCTTGTCCGGGAAACTGGCGACGGCTACTGAAAATTGGAATGTTTTGTGGAAATCTTTTCGTTCAGTAGCCGATGTTCTCCGGACTCCAGCGGATGACGGGCAATCTTGGGCGCAGTTCATTCCCCGGATTCCGACTCGTTTCCAAGAGTTCGCGAAGAAGTGTGCCCAAGTATGTACCAAGAATGTGCTAGCCCAGGTCCGGGTCCTTGCTCCAGAGGCGCCTCTGGACAAGATAGCCGAGGAAGCTGAAAGCCAAGAATACCTTGATGCCGTTGAGAGGATGGAGCCTAAGGTCGAAGGTTTAGCCAGTAGGGTTGTAGATAGTCTAAATATTGACATTTCCCTTCCTGATGACAATGCCTGATCTGATTGACCAGCTTCTTGTAATATTACACTCCTCTTTAAATGAAGATTCTTTGTTTTCGTTGATGTATTTTTTGCCTGGGTGTGGTCGAAGTTACTTGACTTGCTGAGTATTTTGTCCTGTTTTCGTTTCTGCTCCACCAAACAACTCTGTGTGTTATCCTGACGAGACCCCTCGATTTGTCGAGTACTTTTCTTTTCTTCCTCTTTTGTGATTCGTCGAGTTCTTTGTCCACGCTGTGACTTGCTAGATGTAAATTTTTGTGTTGACATCGCGCTATGAAAAAATGACTCGGCATAGAATGTTGCCTTTTGAGTGGCGCTTGTACTTTTCTGAGGAAAAAGTATTCCTATCTGGATGTAGCCCCCGAGCCTCTTGCTTTTCGGAACGAGGAGCTAGAGGGTCTTTTGAAGTTCAATTTCAGTTGACTAGTTTTGGGTGTTAGCTTTTAGCTACCCTCATCGGCGGGCTCAAGCGTCTTTTTTCAATATTTTGCTCTCGGCGAGGATGCTCGAGCATGTTTTCACCATTTTGCTTTTTATTTCGGTGTTAGCTTTTAGCTACCCTCATCGGCCGCGAGCTCAAGCGTGTTTTCACTATTTTTCTCTCGGCCGGGATGCTCGTGCATGTTTTCACCATTTTGCTTTTCGTTTGGTGTTAGCTTTTAGCTACCCTCATCGGCGAGCTCAAGCATGTTTTCACTTATTTTGCTCTCGGCCGGGATGCTCGTGGCATGTTTTCACCATTTTACTTTTCGTTTGGTGTTAGCTTTTAGCTACCCTCATCGGCGGGCTCAAGCATGTTTTCACTATTTTGCTCTCTACCGGGATGCTCGTGCATGTTTTCACCATTTTGCTTTTCGTTTCGTGAAAACAACTCGTTGGAAGTCATGACAAGACATGCCATGGATGTATATCATTTTATTGATCATGAATATGAACTAATACATATGTTGTCGAAGAATATCGCCTTTCATCGATTGTGAATGTTGGTCCCTTGTGGCTTGCATATCTGCTTTTATCTTGAGTTGTTTTCACGCCAGAGAATCTTCTTAGTCGGGTGATGTGCCATGTATTGTTGACTTCTTTTCCATCTTTGGTTATTAACTTGTATGTGCTCGGTCCGGTGACTTTTGTGATAATGAACGGACCTTCCATGGACCGAGAAGCTTATGTCGTCTGTCCGGTCTTTTTGTATCCTTCTTAGCACTAAGTCTCCAATTTGTAGTGATCGAGGATGGGTACTCTTGTTGTAGTGCCGTCTTAAACCTTGTAGGTATCTGGGTGATTGAGGGTAGCGCTTACTCGACTTCTTCCGAGTCATCGAGTTCTAATCTTCTTGTGTGTTCTCGCTTGTCTTTCATCGTATTGTTCTATCTTTGGTGATGTCCAGATCAAGTCGGCAGCAGCAATGCTTCTTTCCACCCATAAACTAGGAAGAAGGGTGAATGGCCTGTTGCTCGCTTATTTGAGTTCGTAGCCCCATACTACTTTTGGTAATTCTTCAATCCATTTGGACCCATAGTCCACTAGTTCTTCATATAACCTTGGTTTTAATCGCTAGTATGAGTCCATTGGCCCTTTCTACTTGTCCGTTGGCTTCGGATGTGCAATGACGCATAGTCTATCTTCAAACCACGGTCTTGTGCCCAACTTTCCTAATTCTATAGTCGTGAAGGGGAGCCTAGATCTGTGATGATTCGATTGGGCATGCCAAAGCGGTGCGTAATTTCTTGGATGAATTGATTGCTTTTGGTTGCGCTTTGTCTATTGTGAGTGGTTTGTATTCAATCCACTTGGTGAACTTGTCGATTGCTACAAAGATGTACTCGAAGCCGCCCTTTGCTTTCTTCTTCGGGGTCCCACTTGATCCAAATTTCAGCAGAAAAAAGGCCAAGCGGGTGGGATGCGAGATAAGATTGTGAGTCGGCACATGGGCTTATCTTGCAAACATTTGGCAACCTTTGTATTTTCTAACATGTTCTTCTGCGTCTTTCAAAGCGGTTGGCGAAGAGAATTGATGCGAAATGCTTTTCCAACCAAAGTGTCCTTGAAGCGGCATGATTTCCGCAGCAACTTTGAGTGTATCTCGTCTAGGATCTCTTTGCCTTCTTCAAATGAAACACATTTCAGAGTACTCTGATGATGCTTTGCTCTTCAGTAAAGTCTATCTCCTACTAAAACGTAGTTTTTGCTTCATGAATAACTTGGGTGGCTTCGCTTTGTCTCATTGGTAATTTATTTTCTTTGATATAGTCGATGAAAACTTGGCTCCATGAGGTGTTGATTACCAAGATCTGAATGCCTTTAGCCTTGAATTTCGTGGGATGTCTCACCGGGTTGTTTGATAGAGGAACCGATAGCTCTTATATAAATACGCCGGTGTAACCTTTGCTCTGTCGATCCGAGCTTGGCAAGGACATCTCACGCAATGTTGGAATCGTCTGCAATGCGTGTAAAATTTCTAATCCTTGGAAATATTTTTTAAGTTTCCGTATTTCAAAGACAAAGAAGCACCCATGTTTTCTTTTGTGCAATCCCAATCTTTGTTTACTTGGTTGATGACTCTTCGCTGAATCGCCATATACGAGTAATCTCTTTATTCCGAGGGTAATTGCCACTCGTGGCCCGTGGATGAGGGCTTCATATTCTCGCTTCGTTATTTGTAGCTTGCCATAATATCTCAAGGACGTATTTGAGTTGTTTTCCTTCGGAGAAATGAGGAGAACGCTTTGCACGACGGCTCCGCCTAGTCTGAGCGACCCATCAAAGTACATCTTCCAAAGGGTCAAGGATTGTATATGATAAAGGTCATTGAATCTCTCATCCACTCGGCCACAAAATCGACAAGGGCTTGAGATTTGATTGCTTTCCGTGGGGTGAAGTCGATGTTAAGAGCTCCAAGTTCAACTGCCCACTTTAATATGCGTCCCGTCGCGTCTCTATTGTGTAAAATGTCTCCGAGCGGAAACTCTGTCACCACGGTAATTTTGTGGCTTTCGAAATAGTGGCGAAGCTTGCGTGAGGTGATAAGTAGGGCGTAGAGTAGTTTTTGTACATGCGGGTACCGGATTTTTGATTTAGATAATACTTCGCTGATGTAGTACACGGGTCGTTGTACTTTATACACACGCCCTTTCTTCTCTTTCTCGACTATTGTCGTGGCTTGACTACTGATAGTAGTAGTCGCCGCAATATATAGCATCATGTCTTCGCTCTTTCCTTGGGGGTGTGAGAATTGGTGAGGATGTGAGATATGCCTTAAGTTTCTTGAAAGCTTCACACCCTCCTTTGTCCATTCAAACTTGTGTCTGCTTCTTTAGTAGTTTAAAGAAGGGTAACCCCTTTTCGCCGAGTCTTGATATGAAATGATTGAGGGCCGCCATGCATCCTGTTAGTTTCTGAACATCTTTGATACTTCTAGGTTGCCCCATTTCTGTTATAGCTCGAATTTGCTTGGTGCTGGCTTCAATCCCGTGCTGACTGACCAAAAATCTGAGTAGTTGCCCTGAAGGAACTACGAATACACATTTATTTGGGTTCAATTTCCATCTCCATCTCTTCAAGTTTTCGAATGTTTGCTTTAAATCTTCAATCATAGTGTCTGGGTTCTTTGTTTTCACCACTACATCATCCACGTATGCCTCCACATTTTCACCGATTTGATCTCCAAGGCAAGTTTGGATAGCTCTTTGGTATGTGGCACCGGCGTTCTTTAGTCCAAACGACATGGTCTTGTAAAAGTAAGCACCGAACGGAGTAATAAAAGAAGTCTTGCTTTGGTCTTGTTCTTTTAATGCGATCTGGTGATACCCTGAATAGCAATCGAGAAAGGATAATAGTGCAGACCCCGCTGTTGAGTCGACTATCTGGTCAATGCGTGGTAGCCCGAATGGATCTTTTGGGCAATGTTTGTTGAGATCCGTGTAGTCAACGCACATATGCCACTCGTCTGTGTTCTTCTTTTGCACAAGGACCGGGTTTGCTAGCCAGTCCGGATGAAGGATTTCTCTGATGAATCCGGCTGCCATCAGTTTTGTGATTTCTTTTTTAATCGCTGCCTTTTTGTCGGGTGAGAATCGTCGTAGCCGTTGCTTTATAGGCTTGGAGTTTTCATTAACATCAATTCTGTGCTCAGCCAACTCTCTTGGGACACCTGGCATGTCGGCCGGCTTCCAAGCGAAGATATCTTTGTTGTCCCGAAGAAAGTTGGTGAGCGCGAGTTCCTATTTTGCCGAGAGGTGAGCACTGATGGTTGCTGTCTTGGAGGTATCGCCAGTGCCCAAATCGATTTGCTTGACGTCGGCTTCTTTTGGTGGGGTGATGATGCTGGGCTTTTTAGCTGGTATTTCTAATTCTTCTTGGCTTATCTCCGCAGCAATTGTGGCTATTTCTTTTCTTCCATTATCGGCTTGTGCTTTTGCCGCAATTTGGATTGCCTGAACGTCGTAGTCAAAAGCACGCTTCAAATCGCTTCGAAGAGAAAGGATATCGTTGGGTCCTAGCATCTTAAGCAATAAGTACGGATAATATGGTATAGCCATGAATTTTGCCAGTGCTGGGCGTCTGAGGATCGCATGATATGACGAATCGAAGTCTGCGACCTCAAATTTGATAAACTCTGTTCGATAGTTCGCAGGAGTTCCAAAAGTGACGGGTAAAGTAACTTGTCCGAGTGGCATGGCTGCTTTGCCGGGTACTATTCCGTAAAAAAGAGTGCTTGTTGGTGTAATCATCCCAGCGAGTTGTAGTCCCATCTTCCTTAGTGTTTCTGAAAAGATGATGTTGAGTCCAGCTCCCCCGTCGATTAGTACTTTGGTGACCGTCATACCGGCAATAGTTGGGTCTAAGACTAGTGGGTAATGGCCTGCGTTCCCTACGCTAGTCCATTGGTCTTCTCTTGAAAATTGGATTGGATATTGTGACCAATTGAGATATCTTGGTGTAGCCAGTTCTGCCGTCATGATAGTCCGTAGTGCTAGTTTTTCTTGACGTTTGCTTGTGCAATCTGGGGCCCCTGAGAAGATCACTGCTACCGTTCCCCTGGGTTTTTGAAATCCTTTGTCCTCGTGGTTGTCTTCATCTTTCTTGTGATTGTCCTCTTTGGTGTTCTCCTTACTATCTTTTCTCGTGTATCGATCATTGAAAGTGTAGCAGTTTCCGATGGTGTGTCTCCCGTTAGGGTGTAATGGGCAACGTATGTTTTCAATGTCATCATATCTTCTGGGTTTGGAAAACTTCTTTGATTTGTCGGCCATTGCCACGGTATTGTCTGGTCTACGCTTTCTTTCTTGATGTCTGCTATTTCGATGATTTTGCCTATCCGGGTTGTCTTGGTTGCTTCTATCCGGGAACCTTTCTCGTGTTTTTTCTTCTGCAGTAATCATTTTTTCTACTGTTCGTCTAAATTCTTCATTGTTTCTCGGATTTTCTTTGCAGAAGTCTTGAAATTGCCACCTAGCCATGATTCCGTGAGAGAAAGCTTCAATTACTTCTCGTTCGGTGATGTCATGCACTTGAGCCCGTAGTTCACCGAATCGCCGATAGTAATTTCTGAGACTTTCGCCCCCCTTTTGCTTGAGTCCTTTCAGTTCAGCATGAGTGATCGGGTGTGTGATGATACCTGTGAAATTTTCACAGAAAGCTCTTTGCAAGTCTTCCCAAGTTCTGATCGATCCTGGGTTCAATTTATCGAACCATTGGAGGGGCATCGCTTCCAGTGCCATGGGAAAGAACAAGGTTTTGATATCATCGTCTCCTCCGGCTAGTTTAATTGATTGTGAATATATTCTAAGCCATTGTCTTGGTTCGGTTTGCCATCATACTTGGAGTGATTAGACGGTTTGAATTTGTGAGGTAATCGTACTGATGCCAACCTGTTTGCAAAACAGGGGAATCTGTCATGCGTTCCGGCTTCCTTGAATTCGGATTCGGCTCCTTCTTCTGGCCAAGTGTTGTTTTGATGGGAATAATTCTGCGAGGCTGTCTGGGTAGGCCCTCTACTCCTGGTCTTCCTTGGTTGTTCAAATTGATGGCCCCGACTATGTTCCCTCCTACTTTCTCCGTTATGGCTTCCGCCTGGTCCAAGTCTTTCAAAAGCGGACTTCCTTTGATTTTGATCTTCTTGTCTGCGGGTTGTTGATCTGGCGGGTAGTCTTGATCGGGTTCTCTCTTCATGCGTTCTTGGGATCGTTGACCGGAGCAAGTCCTGGAGCTGTTCGTACTTCTCTCCGTGATGTGAAGTTGCCCTGAGTTCTTCTAATGCTTCTCGAATCTTATCGTAAGGCGTACTCACTGTGCCTCTCTCTTCGGCCTCTTGTTGTGATTTTCTTTTGTCGTATTCAGCCAATTCTGACTCGTATCTGGTCCAGGCTTCTCTACGCTGTCGAGCGCGGTGTTGGCGCCCTTGTTTCAACTTGTTTTTCCTTTCTCTAGCCTGTCTCTGACTCTCGGTTTCTCCATCGTAGCCCTGAGCAAAGGGTGATATGTTGGATTCTGATTCATCTGATGACCTGACATCGGGTGCTTCTGGGGGGTTTAATGGTGACCGAGGACGTCGAACCATGAGCACTTCCCATGCGTGAGCCGTTCCGTTATTGGTGTTAGTTTTCATACTGTCGGAGTTGCTGATGACTTCAGTAGGCGTCTCGACGTCGTAGATTGAGTCTCCTTCTTGGTAAGGTAGAATAGCTGTTGTTGTTGTGCCGACTAGTTGGGTTCCGCTATCCTCAGGAATGGATCCTGGCCAGTGGATGATATAGTCTTGCGATGTTATCGTTAGTACGAGACCCTCCTGAGCTTCTGTCAGTGGTATCCCAAGTGTTGGTTTGAAAGACCTTTCAAACTGTCCCTGATAGGATTTTGTCGTGTTGTCGAGCCCAAATGGAAAAGAACTCGGCCTTTTGAAAGAATTCTGAGGATAATCCGAGTTGTTTTGGGTTGTGCTCTGGAATCTTGCCAAAAAGGAACTCGATTTCTTGAAAGCACTCGAATAAGACTTCATCTCGGATACAGAGCTTGAATTCGAGTCGGGTGCGTGTAGCCGTGGAATCTTATTCAAATCGGGTATTATGGGCTGCGCGAATCTTCTGGTGAGCTGATCCGTCGTAGTTGTCGAAATAGAGGATTCTTCATGATGATCCGGATCTTTGAGAAGATGGCTTTGAAGCTTGCCGTAGTTGTCCGCCTCGCAGATCCATGAGCCGAAGATGAAAATCGATCCCGTCGGGAAGATCATGTTATTGAGGTCCATCGAGGTCTCGGATGCAAAGTCGCCGAAATCCCCTACCTGGCGCGCCAGCTGTCGATGTTTTACCACCGATAGCCTGCCACAGGGGTACCGTGGCAGTATCGTTCGGGCTTCGGCGTATGCTGAACTCGATGGTAAACGCAAAAGACAGTCGATTTATCCTGGTTCAGGCCCTCGATCGTAGATCGAGTAACGACCCTATGTCCAGTCGGCGTTTTGCCTTTTGCGTTGGATTGATTTATGAAGTGTTATGTTGTACAATTGTTGTCCTCTCTTTCAGGAGCCCTGCCCTCCTTTATATTATCAGGAGGCCAGAGTTCTAGTCGGTTTACAATGAGATTTCCTAGTAGGATTACTTAATATTTCTTCTATTTAAGATTACATGGGAAGAATCCTAGTTGAACTAGATCTTTTATCTCTCTTGCGGGGTATCCTGTAAGTCCCACATCGACACTGACATGCCACGATGGCCGGCACCTTTAGTCCCGGTTGGTAATACGAACCGGGACTAAAGGTTTTTTTTCTTTTTTCTTTTCTTTTCATTTTTTTGTTTTCTTTTCAAAATAGGTTTTCGAAGTCGTATTGTACGCTGCTAATTATACATTTATACGCGCGTATAGTATGTTTCGGTTCAAGCACAATGAACGTATTAAATCACACAATTCAAGCATAGAAATATATATATATATATATATATATATATATATATATGCATGCATGCATCATATATATATTTACATGCATGCATGCATATGTGTATTTTACATTATATTATTTCATGTGCATATATTACAAAAGATTGCATTACAGTTGTTGTGACATAAAAAGTTTCCTCTCATCCTCTAGCTTGGCTTCAATGGCAGTGTTGGGTCGAAGTAGAACTCGCCCTTGGAATCGATGACCTGCTCATTAAAAAATCCGGCTATAGACTCTTGAATTGCTTTGATTTGGTCTTGCCGTATGACCTTTTCCTCCAACCATCGAGTCTACAGGTTTGAATTAAAGGAAAATAAATTAATATATGTACATATATATATATATGAAGACATAGTAACACAATCAATAATAATAATTAAATGAATATATAGTGTATTTTTAACGTACTTTGAGTCTCTCTGTAGGAGTTCTTTGGGAGAGCACCTTGATAAACTTGCAAACATAGTAACCACAGTAGTTGTTCCCCTGTTCCTACCTCAGACACCACTTTACGAGAAAAAGATTTGTCATCCAATCTGGTGATCCGGTGAAAGCTATATGTTTAATTAATAAAGATGATGCGATTCAGGGGACTTACTTTCAAAGAGATTACATTCAGTGGCGCTTTGCATTTTTCCATGTGTTGCTTCTCAATAAAGGTTTTCTAAACACTGCCCAATAAAAAATTTGCCACGTCATCAGATATAGTTAATCATCATGTTTGTGTGTATATATAGTTGCTAGAGATCCCAAAATTACCTCTGGATAATATCTATCATATCTTGGTAGTCTTGTTGTGGTTTTTCTCATCGAGTCATAGATTATCAAGTGACTTTTCACCAGATCGATGTCCATCAATATCCAGTGATTGCTGCATGTGTTTATAGGATATAACGCATAACACTCATTAATTAACTAGAATCAACATATGAGCCATTAAGGATGATCGACATGATTAACACTCACTTGAAGTTATAGGGAAAGAGTATATCCTTCTTATGGCGTTGGTTCACTAAGAAGTTCATGAGGTTACTCTCTGACTCATTCTTCCAATTAGTCTTTGGAGTAATTGGGTCTTCGAATACTATATGGGGATCAACAAAACCAATTTCATTGCAGCCCTCCTTTCTGAGCTCTGTCATTGTAAATCTGCATATATATAGTACTTGTTAGGATAATTTATATGCATATACACACATATGATGAGTTTAATAATAGATCGAAAGAATTATTACTTACAGGTGCAATAGCGACTAATGATAACTTTGTCCGGAGAGGTCGGTGGCATAGTTGATGAAATTACGCAAAGTCAACATACATAACATCATCGCCATGGGAACCAATATTCGTCTCTAATTCGACACCAACACAGAAGTCTCCATCGTAGACGCCTGCATGTACCACTTGTTTAGCAGGTACATTTGCGTCCCCAGATCAGATAAGGCTTGAGGGTTGTATAGACTCTGGCCTAGTACAAATTTTTTCTTCCAAATATCAACCTCCGACGCACTCTCAATGTATCCATCACCAAACATCTGGTAAAGGTCGAGACCAGTCTCATCAAGAAATTCACCAAGGTGATCCAAATCGACATCCGGAGGTATGTTTGCCTGATGCATTAATCCTAAATTCGAACCATATTCATTACCAACAACTAGCGGGGGGATTGATTGGTGCGCTTGTTGTCCAAGTTGGGCAACTCCTTTCCCTGCCCGCTTCTTTTTCTATGCCGCCTCAATTGACTTGGTGAGAGTGCGGTCATAGTCCGATAACGTTGATTTGGACGGCTTACGAGATTCCCATTGTTGTTGCCGGGTAAGAAGTCACATTTTTCTTAGAATATCTGAGACTACTGAAGAAGTACGGTTTCTCCGGGTTTCTCCTTGCTTCTTGATTCATTTTAAGTTTGTCATAGAATCTAGACATGTCTTTTTATATGCATCAGTTCATTCTTCCTTCTCTTGAGATATTATTTTGGGAATAGCCCTTGGTTTCACGGTGGCTTTCTTTGCAAAGGGGACTGGTTCTTCGTTTGAGGGGTCGGCCTCTTGCTAGGCTTCTTGGTAGGCGGGGGGGGGCGCGTTGGAGACCTCCTTGGAGGTGTTGGCGATGGCGTTGGAGACCTCCTTGGAGGTGGCGGTACATGCGTTGGAGACCTCCTTGGAGATGGTGTGGATGCAGCCTCGTCTTCCAACACAATGTTATCGTACAGAGCACTATGATGATCTGGCGATTGAACAATTGGATTTAGGTTGGGGGAAGATCTGCTACAAAAAAAGGAATGACATATTATTATGAGCAGATTGTTAATTATTTAAGCCAATACAAATTAATGATGTAGTGTTTTCATCCGCACGTACCTATGGTGAGGTAGTTCAGGAGGAGGTGGAGCCGACATCCCTGGAATGATGATGTAGCACTTGCGCCATAGAATGAATGTCTTCTCCGCTTCTCCTAGAGTCTTCTCGCCATCACCTCTAGGAATGTCAAGAGGCAAATCACTAAAACCTTTTTCAACTTTATCTACCGAGATGGTAGCATATCCTTCTTGAATTATATTCTCATGAATCCTTGGTGTCTTGGTTCGGTCGATAGGATTAACAAGACCGATAGCCACCTTGATTGTGGAATTCTCCTTCGGAATGTGTAGCTCACACGTTGTACAAGGTTCAGTGACGTCATCCACAGGGAAGCGCAGTCCTGTGTCCCCTTGATTTGGTATCTCCGTGGAAGCGCAGCTGCTTTTCAACTGAACAGATTGGCTAATGTTGATTCCTGGCTCTGATGCCTGCTTGCTTGCACTCACTGCTATTTGCACTTGCCTTCTGATTTCCTCCTGCATTCTCGTTTCAAGTTTTTTCCCACTCCTGTGCTTCACGCACCGCTTCCTCCAACCTCTGGAGCCGTTGTGCCTCTTCTTCCTTCTTTCTCTGGCGACTTCTGTAGGAAGGTCTGTCCTGAGGGAATCCATGCTCCCACGAGACACTTCCTTTGCCTCTAGTTCGGTCACCATGTTCAATAGTCCCGATGGCGTATGTCAGCTCATCCTTCTTTCTGTTGGGCCTGAACGCACCACTAGCAGTAGCTCTCTGAGCATAAAACAATCTTTCTGCTGCTTCTTGCAGTCTTGCACCATAAACGCACTTCCCTGTCTCCTGGTCTAGTGTTCCCTCATGAGCGAAAAACCAATTCTTTGCACGTTCTCCCCACTCGAGTGATTCTGGTCTGATATCCTTGGCAAGAAGGTCTGCTTCCATTTTGTTCCACTTCTTAATGGCAGTCGGGTAGCCACCTGATCCCAAGGTATGGTGGTATGTCTTCTGTTGGGCATTACGTTGGTTCTTTATCACCCGACTCACACCCTCTTCCGAAGTCTTGTACTGTACAAACTCATCCCAATAGGGCCTCTGCTTTGAGATCGGGCCTAGGACAGTAAAATCTGGTGCTATGTTCTTCTTCACATATGTCGTGTATAGGTGTTTCTTCCAAGTCTGAAACTGGGTGGCCATCTTCTTCATTGCCCAATCCCTAACTCGCTCCTTCAATTCATCACCATCTATTATATCATCATAACCATCTGTTTGGAGCGTGAAATGTACCAAGACATCTTTCCAAATTAACGCCTTGTCACGATCGGAGACAAAACTGATATGAGGAGCATTGGTCTTCTTCTTCCATTCACGGGTACTAATCGGGAGCCGGTCCCGTACAAGGTAACCACAGTGGTGCACAAATTTCATTTTATTCGCCCCCCCGGTTCTCCTGTATCCACATTGAACTCCGAGATGATGAAGCGGCCCTCCAATGGCTTTTTGGGACCTCGAACATTTTTACTCTTCGTTGTAGTTGTTGATGTCGATCCAGAGGGCTACAAAACATAAACATTATTTTTAATGTCATGAGCACACATAAGACATATGATAATATATATAGCTAATAATAAAAAATATATACTTGACCAATATGTTGTTGCTCATTTTGTTCAAGAGCTAAGTACTGACTCCCGTCATCTGCATCCTCTTGCACGTTATTTTTAGCACCATCATCGCTTCAACTTGAGTGCCGTGTTGATCAAATTCATCATCAACTCCTCCTCATCCATGTTTCTGGGTCGGCCATCTAGCTTCAAAAAACAAAACCAATATATAGTACGTCAAATCTTTGCTTACATGCGTAAAATCTACGAACAATATGTATTATTAAATCTTGCCCCTCAACACGGACGCAATTCACCACACTAGGGGCGAACTACGCCGGTACTAGGGCGAATTAGGGCTATACATAAATGGCCGAGGGGCAAATTAAATTATGGTGACTAGGGCGAACCACGTCGGTGACATCAACAGCCTGCGGTTCGCCTCGGTGTGATTGTTTAGCATTAACGATAACGATAATATGAATGTTGATCAACTAGGCCACGAGAAAGGGCGGTGTGACAAGAGTGGCGGTGCTCCACTCCGCCAGTATATATGTCAGTACACATGGGTGGGCGAGGCGGCGGTGGTGTTCATAGTATACATAAAACGCATGGGCGGGCGAGGGCGGCGGTGCTCTGCGGACGATATATATATGCATATGAATACAAATGACGATAAAACCATGTGAACCATGTAGTCATTCATCATATGAGAAAATTCTATGCTGATAATGTAAGTATAAGTCATTATGAAATGTAAGTATATGTGTCTTATTGCTAATATAACCAGAGAGAATTACTCCCGAAGAGGTTCACAACAACATGCCAAAAATGATCGAACGAGGGCAAATGGAACCGGCCTAAACCCTAGGGCGAACGAGAGGCAGTGGCGGTGCTCATACCATATACATAGAAACGCAAATAATGATAAACTAACATATATGCAATAATGTACCCCATTGGCTAAAAAGTACACTATATTGTTTAGTCAAAATTAAATTGTTTTAAGTTTGATCAAATTTATAAAAAAATACTTTGTTATTTATGATATCAAATTAGTATCATTCAGGTTTATTATCATGTAATATAATTTCACAAAGATAATCTATTTAGTATGATAAGTGATGATATTTTTCTCTATATGAACTTGGTCAAAATTATCATAGTTTTTTAACTCAAATCATGGAGCATTGCTTCCCAAAGACTTTATTAACCATAAACAAAATACAAGAAAGTTAGCGAAGTGCTAACTATTTCGACCAAACCTATAAGATCTTTCTTTTTATGATGGACATCACTGTTTTTTATGTTCATTGAAGTGAAATCTTCAATGATCAACTGCAGTCTGATCAAATGTGTTTGATCGGCGCGCGGATCCGAGATTGAGCAAGCTAGCACAGCGTGCTCCTCATCATGATCGATCTGTTGGTCACGGTGTAGCCTGGAGATGGAACGTAGCAAGCAGCTAGCGTACCTTGGGAATCGCGGCGAAGAACATACGGTACCGGTGTGGCCGCGCGTCTGGCGGGGGCGGCCGGGCAGCAGTGGCGCCGCGAGGTCGTCGGCGCGTGGGGTGGCGTGGGGACCACGGACGCACGCGAGGCGGTGGCGGCGATCGACGTCGGGCGGGGTGGCGGCGGCGTCCTCGGTGTGGCGGGCCGAGTGGCGTGGGCGCAGGGGAGAGGAATCGGCGAAGAACGCAAGGAAGAAGATGGCAGTGGTATATATATGCCACGCCCCTTTACTCCCGGTGCGTGTTACCAACCGGGAGTAAAGGTACCTTTACTCCCGGTTGGTAACACGCACCGGGAGTAAATGTTTACCTTTACTCCCGGTTGGTAACACGCACCGGGAGTAAAGGGTTTTTTTTGGCGGGCCATGAAACTGCAGCCCACCTTTACTCCCGGGTGCACCCGGGAGTAAAGGTGGCCTGCAGTTTCGTTTCCCGCCTGTTTTAAGCAATAGTCTTGTTAAATACAATAAAAATGCAATAGTATTTGTTAAATACATAGTAAATTAAATAAAAGGCATAAAATTATTTTGTTAAAAATATGAATTTTCTTTTTGTTTATTGCACATAGGAAAAATCTATAACCTAATTTTTTTTTTATTTTTAATTAGAATTATAAAACATAATGTAACTAATATTTATTATTTCGTTAATGCAAAAATGTAGTGTTTAATTAAAATTATTAAAACTATTGGTTTTGGACAGGAAATTTGTTTTCACATCATTTTAACGTTAATATTTTAATTTTTCATCACTCAGTATCCTAATTTACCTTTTTGAGAGAGAAATCCCACCAAATCAAACATTGATTTAATTTGAAACATGACATAATAAACATCTGAATTCACAATTATTACATAATATCTCAAACACACACTATATTAAATCACTATATCATCAAGTGGGCACAGCAGTGAACTTCTTCTTTACGTATGTCCCTTGGTTATGATCGCTTCGTAACCATGGAGTGTCCTAATCATTTACCAAGATGCTAGGGTCTTTGTTCACTTTGAAGGGCGGAATTCGGTCATCCTTTTCATATTCTTCTGACATGTCCGACTTATCCTCAATTCCCACGATGACTCTTTTTCCTGAAAGAACTATGTGGCGCTTTGGCTCTTTGGTTGAGTCATTATCGTTTTTCCCTCTTTTTGGTTTGGTAGACATATCATTGACATAGAACACCTGATTCACATCCTTGGCAAGGACGAATGGTTCGTCTTTGTACCCCAATATTACTAAGGTCTCTTGTTGTCATTCCATACTCGTTGTCATCATTACCCGCCTCTGGTCACCTTGACCCATTGGCACTTGAACAATGGGATCTTCAAAGTAGGTGCATATTCTAGTTCCCATATTTCATCTATCGTCCATAATATATCTCGCTTATTCCCATTCGGTTCTGTGGCATCTATGCGACGGACACCACTGCTTTTGGTTGGTACTCCTTTTATCTTGGGCTCTTGTGTAGAATATGTTCCCATTTATCTCGTACCCTTTGTATGTGACGATATGCCATGATGGTTGCATAGCCAATAAATCTGATTGCTCATGGATGCTCTCATAACCTTGACATTTTTTTCGCAACCAACCGCCGAAAGTTTCCATGTGCTTATGCGTAATCCAAGCTTCAGTCTTCCCAAAACTTCGGATCGTAAGAGATCCTTGTGTGTCTCAATATACGGATCTACCAAAGAGGAGTTCTCAGAGAAGCTGTGTAGTGCGCTTTATTGAAATAATCATCATCCGTACCAATATATGTTTTCCTCCCTAGTGTCCCCTTTCCGCTTAGTCTCCCCTCATGTCTCGATTTAGGAACACCAATCGAGTCAAGGTCGGGAATAAAGTCAACACGAACTCAATGACCTCTTCTGCTCCATAGCCCTTGGCGATGCTTCCTTCAGGCGAAACACGGTTGTGAACATATTTCTTCAGACTCCATGAATCTCTCTAAGGGGAACATGTTGTGTAGGAACACAGGACCGAGAGTGAAAATCTCCTTGACTAGGTGAACTAGGATGTGTGTCATAATATCAAAGAAGGAAGGAGGAACACCAACTCAAAGTCGACGAGACATTGAACCACATCATTACAGAGTTTAGCTAGATCAGTTGGATCAATTGCCTTCTGAGAAATTGCATTGAGTAATGCACATAGCTTCACGGTGGCTAGACGTACATTTGGAGGTAGAATTCCTCTTAATGCAACTGGAAGTAATTGCGTCATGAGAACGTGACAGTCATGGGACTTTAAGTTACAGAATTTCTTCTCTGGCACATTTATAATACCCTTTATATTCGAGGAGAATCCAGATGGTACCTTGATGTTGTTTAAGCATTCAAACATGATTTCCTTCTCCTCTTTGCTTAGAGTGTAGCTAGCAGGACGTAAGTAATGGCGTCCATCATCTGTCTTCTCTGGATGCAGGTTGTCTCTTTCTCTCAAACAATGCAGGTCCTGTCGTGCTTCAAATGTGTCCTTAGGCTTTCCATACACACCCATAAAGCCTAGCAGGTTTACACAAAGATTCTTCGTCAGGTGCATCACGTCGATCGAGCTACGGACCTCTAGGACTTGCCAATAGGGTAGGTCCCAAAATATGGACTTCTTCTTCCACATGGGTGCGTGACCGTTAGCGTCTTTCGGAATAGGTTGGCTTCCATGTCCTTTTCCAAAGACGACTTTCACATCATTGATCATATCGAGTACATCCTCACCGGTTCGATTGCGAGGCTTGGTCAGGTGGTCTGCCTTCCCTTTGCAGGAAGAAATCGATGATGGCCAAGGTACACGACCTTTCAACATTTTTTCAAGAATACACCTCTAATATCACCGAAGCAGTGTGTGCATGCATTATATCCCTTGTTTGACTGTCCTGAAAGATTACTTTGAGCAGGCCAATCATTGATTGTTACGAACAACAATGCTCGCAGATCAAAGTGTTCCAGTTTGTACTCATCCCACACACGTACACCTTCTTTATTCCACAAAATGAGAAGTTCGTCAATAAGTGGTCTCAGGTACACATCGATGTCATTGCCAGGTTGCTTCGGGCCTTGGATGAGCACAGGCATCATAATGAACTTCCGCTTCATGCATAACCAAGGAGGAATGTTGTAGATACTTAGAGTAACAGGCCAAGTACTATGACTACTGTTCTGCTCTCTAAAAGGATTGATACCATCTGTACTTAAAGAAAACCTTAAGTTTCTTGCGTCATTTGCAAACTCCAGGAATTCTCTGTCGATTGCTCTCCACTGGGACCCATCAGCAGGGTGTCTCAACATATTGTCTACCTTACGGTCTTCTTTGTGCCATCGTAACAATTTTGCATGTTCTTTGTTTCTGAACAGACGTTTCAAGCGTGGTATTATAGGAGCATACCACATAACCTTGGCAGGGATTTTCTTACGTGGACGTTCGCCCTCAACATCACTAGGGTCATCTCGCCTGATCTTATACCGCGACGCATGGCATACCGGGCATGCATCCAATTTCTCGTACTCTTTGCCACGGTACAGGATGCAGTCATTAGGACATGCATCATGCATGTATCTTCTCTATTTCTAGCCCCATAGGACGACAACTTGTTTTGCTTCGTAGGTAGTGGCGGACAATTCATTATACTTCAGAAGCATCTTCTTTTGGATTTTTTAGTAACTCTCCAAATCCCTTGTCAGATACACCATTCTTTGCCTTCCATTGCAGCAATTCTAGTGTGGTTTCCAACTTTTTCTGCCCTGCATCACAAGTTGGGTACAATAATTTCTTGTGATCTTCTAGCATCCGCTCGAACTTGATCTTCTCCTTTTCACTTTCACATTCTCTTTGTGCGTCACGAATGACCTGAGAAAGATCATCAGCCGGCTCATCTTCTGCGGCTACCTCTTCTTCAGCTTCTCCCATTGCAGTATCATTGAAGCACGCACCATCAGGAATAATATCATTGTCGTCCCATTGTTCTTCTTCACCTTCTTCCATTACAACACCGGTTTCTCCGTGCTTTGTCCAACAAATATAGTTTGGCATGAAACCCGACTTGAACAAGTGTGAATGAAGAGTCCTTGAGCAAGGATATTCCACCGTATTCTTACATATGGCACATGGACAACACATGAAACCATCGCGTTTGTTTGCCTCGGCCGCACGTAACAAAGAATGCACGCCGTCAATGAACTCTTGGGAGCGGCGATCAGCATTATACATCCAATGACGGCTCATCTGCATTACATGACATAAATATCATATTAAAACCTAGATCATAATTAATTATTTATACAACATGCGTGCCACCACAAAAGATACAAATTTATGAAAGAATCGCTACAATGTAGACAATCCCAACTACCACTAAAAGAACTAAAGCTAAAATACATTTCAGGAGCATAAGGATTTCACGACCAATCTCAACTAAAACAGACAGATCCCCCGATTGTGCAACATCTTTGGGCTTCTTCGGTTGGATCACTGCCTCATTAGTCAGATGATCTACTGTTGTTGTGCAAGATATTTTTGCACGAGTTCAACATACTCTTCCTCCCAAAGAGAAGCCCGAACATCGTCCACCGCCATCCATCCCACTTGAAATTAAAACAAAAAATTAGAACTTTAATCACAACCATCATGAAAATAGGTATAAACTAACCATAATCATTAAATACGATAAAATAACTCACATTGCGATCCGGACACTTGTAGAAGATACGATCCTTGTTGGGACCCTCCTTCTTCACTCGGTACTCCATCACAATCTTCGTCTCATCACGACACTTGCCGCATGAAATGAGAGGAAGGCCCGGCCTAAGTCGCTTTGGAAACCCATGAGAGGCCGAGGACCCGGAAGCGGTTGCCATCTACTCTTTATACTTATTTTTTAATACACTATAAATTTCTCCTTTTATAAACAAATAAAATTAAGAAACTATAAAATTATCTAGATCTCTAAACAATGATATTTTTAATGGTCATTGTGTTCTCGCCTTTTCTTCATGGCGGTAAAGTAATTCATATGATATTTCCGCAAATTAACAGAAGAATGGGAGTGTACACACACAACAGACTACTACGACGATATCGGGACGTGTGAATAAATAACCATCCGTACTAGTTGAACTTGCTTACGTATTCATCTCGGCGAGCATTTCTTCACCGGACGGCACCGTACTTGGTCAAGGAAGAGCTCCGATTCTACGAGGAAGGGAACACGGTCTTCCACGACCGTTGTCGCTCTCCCTCGTAGAATCAAAGCTCCTCCTTAACGTTCGTTACCGTTCGGCAGAGAACATGCTCGCCGACATGAACACGGTCCGCTAGTTCAACTAGTACGGATTTTCTATAATTTTCTAACTATTTTCTAAGTTTTTCATTTCATAGAAAGTTAAAATAAAAAGTACGGTGATTGACAGACTACTGCGACGATATCGGGACATATGAATAAATAACCATCCGTACTAGTTGAACTTGCTTACGTGATCATCTCGGCGAGCATTTCTCCACCGGATGGCACCGTACTTGGTCAAGGAAGAGCTCCGATTCTACGAGGAAGGGAACACGGTCTTCCACGACCGTTGCCGCTCTCCCTCGTAGAATCAAAGCTCCTCCTTGACGTCCGTTACCGCTCGGCAGAAAACATGGTCGCCGAGATGAACACGGTCCGCAAGTTCAACTAGCTACTTTAACCTTCTTTCATGTAAATATGCAAGCTTGAAGTGATTTTGAGCTCAAATTGCTTACAAATGAAAAAAACCACAATAAAGAACCATATATATATATATAGTGAACAAAATAAGATAAGACAATGGTGAAAATGAGAGTATGAGATTGGTAACCTTTACAAGCTGAAGAATCGACGAGAAATCAAGAAATCGACGGAGGAATCAAGAATGAATGGAGGAACAACGGAGGAGAGAGGAAGCAAGAACACTACTGCAGGTGAACTTCAAAATATCTTTGAGCTCGGGCTCGGGGAGGAGGAGACGGCCGGGATATAAAGGGGAGACCTTTAGTCCCGGTTGGTGGCTCCAACCGGGACTAAAGGTAACTTTCCAACCCCGGGCGCAGCCACGGCCCGAGAGTAGACCTTTACTCCCGGTTAGAGCCACCAACCGGGAGTAAAGTATACCTTTAGTCTGGTTGGTGGCTCCAACTCGACTAAATGTCCCTGCGCCACCTGTCAAGCGCGATGGCTGCTAAGGGGGGACCTTTAGTCCCGGTTGGAGCCACCAACCGGGACTAACGATATCTCTAGTCTCGGGCGCAAAAAATTCCGAGACTAGAGCCCATTTTGGTCGAGAATCAAAGGTCTGTTCTCTACTAGTGTCTCTAAAATGAACTAAGAGGTTAAGAACCGAAAAAATAGCTTCTCCTGGTTCTGTGAAGTGATTCTCCATCATGATTTTAAGAGTTTACGCTAAAGAATCAAATAGAATCCTTTCAACTACAAAATCACTTATCTCAGAGAATCAACTTCTATATAGAGAATCAGATGGAGCACTACCAAACGGATCGTGAAGCTCGGTTTGCCTCCTTGAGCTGTCTGAGCTTGTCCGACCTTGCTGGCTCGCCACTGCCAAGAAAGAGAAAGAGGTGGAAGAAAAAGAGAAAAAAGGATTTACTGGCAAGCATGATCCACTTGTTGCAAGAAAAAACTAGGGACCTGATTTGGAGTTACTGCTAGAGTTAAATTAAAAAGCATACCACCAAAAAGTAGAACAGAAATGTTAATGATCAACCGGTTGATTTACCTGTTGTTATCGACCGTGTTTTTGGGCCATACGATGCGGAAGCAACGGCCTCCACTCTCCCATCCGATCCGTGGAGGCAACACGTGTGCCTGCGGACCTATAAGTAAATGCGCTTCCAATTTTGGCCTGCCGCCGTGACAAAAGACGTGAGCGAGACATGGGTTAGGCGCGGGCAAGAGGCAACACGTGTGCGCGCCGAGACGGCGGCCATCCTCAGGTTCCAGGTCCAGTCCGCGTAAATCTCTCCGCTATCACCTCCTTGTGTGGATTTTGTATTTTTTAAAAAAATTATGAAGAATTTATTAACAATTTAATGTATGTTTCTCTTATGTCTGGAATCCATAGAAATAATTTGTATTTTTTTTAAAAAAATTGGCATATATTTATGTTACTTTCCAAATTACATCACTCTGTCCAATAAATTACGCTAAAAATCACTGTAAATATAGTGATAAGGTGGTGTAAATATAGTTATAAGACAGTGTAAGCGAATGAAAAAAATTTAGTTGATGAGAAGGGTTAAAATAACCGGTAGTTGGCTAGACATCTCCTCCGGTAAAAGCCCCAGTCAAAAAGTAGTTTTTGGGCTACTGCTAGAGTTGGTTTTGACGGCCATGGAGTTTTCAGTGGCCTGCTCATCTGGCTAATTCCTCGCGTACGTGTCCTTGTATGTTCTCCCATGCCCTGCCATCGGCTCGCTGGATTTCTGGTTGCATCTCGCCCGAAGGAGAAAGAGGGCAAGCATGCATGATGCACAAGAAACACCATTACGTTGCCGTGGTGTGCCGGTAGGCATCGTCAAACGTCAATTCGTGATTTCGAGGTTCGACAGCTACCTGCTGCCCTGCAAATCATGGTGTCCAAATGTCGACGCGATTATGCTTCATATTAGTAATCCGTCCCCCCAGCCATGCACACGACAGAAAATAGAACAGTGAGGACGGCTGCAGGTTGGTGCTTTTCGGCCTGTGCCGTCTTGGGAAATCCGGTGATTTTGCGGCTTTGTGCTCTGCAGTCTGCACCCGTACCACGTTATCGCGGTACATGCACGACGAGTGCATTAGCCGTGATCGTAGGTGGCTCTACCTCTAGTCCTCTACCCAGCCGGCCGGCGTGATGACTAAGGAGACAGGAGAGTGATGAGCAGCACCAATGCTCGTGCATCCGTGGTGGCATGGTCCCCGGTCCCTGGAGTAACTGAGATGAAGCATCCGTTTTGGAAGTTAAGCTTGCGAGATGACCAGCAATGCGTTCCTTTTGTGGACTGTGGAGTATGCGACTATGCGAGATGAGGAGCATCCGAGTGCTTGACACTTGAAAATCCTTTCGTGACGATGTACCTGTCCCCCTCCCCCCAAGCTGTTTCAAACAAGAAGCAAGAGCCCAAGAGCCCAAGAACCATTACCTTCTTTGTCGCGCCTCCCGCTTCCACTCTGGCCCTAGTAGGACCCCAAAGTAGAAAAATTGCAGACTTTCTTCTCGCTCTCGGGCATTCGGATCTAAGAGGCCAAAGGCCCAACTACATTGCGGCCAGGATTTGGTTAACCGGGCCAACGCATTCTATCCTTTGCCGCTTGCTGGGCCAACACCGAATCCACGCACGCCGCCCATCAAAAACCCCTCTCACTGCTTGTATTAAAAAAAAAAAAACTCTCCGCTACCGGACAGCGGCGAGCTGGCCACCGCGGCACCGTCTGCGCCTCTACAGCCCCAAAGTACACCGCTAATCGCCGGTCATGGCCAAGGCTCCGGCGCGCGCCGCCTCCGCCGTGCGGCTCTTCGACGCGCACTGCCACCTGCAAGACCCCCACGTCGCGGCCGTCGCCCCCACCCTCATACGCGCGGCCGCCGCATCCGGCGTCGCACGCTTCGCTGTCAACGGCACCTCCGAGGTGCGCCATCCGCTTCATTTACCTCATCTCATCTCCAGGGTCACGGGCGTACATAGCTCGTCGCTGACTCTTCCCTTAATCGACACGACACGTGCAGAAGGACTGGCACCTGGTGAAGCAGATGGCCGAGGATCACCCAGCCGTCGTCCCCTGCTTCGGTCTGCACCCATGGTGAGAGTTGAGGTTCCCCTGCTTGCCTTTCGCGTTGCTCTGCTGATTGTGTTCTGTGGTCCCATCACTTTGGTAGGTGGGTACCCGAGAGGTCGCCGGATTGGATGAATTCGCTTCGGCGGTTCTTTGCCGAAACCCCGGAGGCGGCTGTTGGGGAGGTGAGCTTTTCTGCCACCCAAAAATTCCAAATCCACCATCAGGTGTAAAGTTGTTAATAAGTCTTTGTGTTTCGCCGGCAATTGATTTGCCGTAAGTCGTAATTATCTGGATCTTCTAAGCTCTAAAGTAAGGCTTCCATAGCAGGAATTTGGTTATGTTATTATGGACTTATGGTCAAGGGATTATCAGATTCAGTAATTGGATACTTGTTCTGGTGCCGCTAGGTAGTCAATTCGGGATTGACACATCGAGTATCCTTTCAATTTCCCATGAGTCATAGTCTTTTTCTTATGTGCCTTCAGGGCCCCTAGACCCCCCTCATCTGCTTTATTATTTTGTTTAACTCTTGTCTTATGTTGACTACTAATGCAGATTGGTCTGGACAAAGGTTCACATGGAAAAACCATCGACTTCGGAGAACAGGTCTGTACTTAGCAATAGCATGAACCCTGCACTTCATGTTGCATGTTGTGTATCGGTTTTGTTAGAAATTTCAGTTGCATGGTAAATGTTGCTATTTTAGCTATTAATGATCTTCTGTTAGTTGTTTGTACACAAATGTGCCCTTTAATTTTTTTCTATATCCATAGGTCCATAACAACAGCAAAATCACAGGTTGAAGTGTTCCAACGACAACTTGAACTTGCTAAGGAATTGGAGAGACCTGTTTCTGTTCATTGTGTGCGGGCATTTGGTGATCTTCTGGAAGTACTGAAGTAAGACATGCTATTTGTTCTTCATTACCATCTACATCCAGTTTGAATTTCGTAAATTGCACTTCTCATGTAACTATGTGGCACACGCCAATTTGTATGCAAGGGATATGGTGATTCTGTTACTTAGAAACCAAGGCCATTGTAGTATTGCCTGTCTTATACACAAATGACTTACTGAGTGAGATGCCCATGTAATGCCTTGTTGCTATTGTCTAATAACATACTTTCTTGTGTTAACATTTGGTCGCCAGGCAAACTGGACCTTTCCCAGCAGGCGTGTTATTACATTCTTATATGGGATCTGCAGAAATGGTGTCTGGCCTTGCAAATTTAGGCTGTTACTTTTCACTATCTGGCTTCTTGATAGGCATGAAATCCACTAAAGCTAAGCAAATGCTGAAGTCAGTAAGTAGGCTGATTGTATACTAATGATATTTCATCTCAGAAGGGTTTACCAGTTAACAGTTTTTTTTCTTAGATACCCTTGGATAGAATTCTTTTAGAGACAGATGCACCTGATGCATTACCAAGATTGGACAATGTTTCTGTATCACCAGTCCATGTTCACAGTTCAGATGCAGATACTGAAAAGCGTCACATAGATTCAGAGTCACAGGCTGCTAATGCATCAAATGAGTCCTTGAACCATCCAGAAAATATCCATATCGTAAGTTGTTTTCTTGGATGCTCTTGTCTAAAATTTCTTTCCAGAAGCTTTTTCCTGACTTTTTCGTTTCATGTGCTCATGTACTCTTTCAATAATAAAGTAGTCTTGGAGGCAAAAGCTAGAACCAAAAGAAAAATGTACAACAAAATATGCTTGCTCTCCTTCCTGTGTGCAATTTGGAAAGCATAATTGCATATTAATAATACTGAAGTCCTTTTGTTTAAATTGCTGAAGCAATCCAGTGCCAGTTTGAAGCATTGAGCTTTCCATCTTAAAAAAACAGGCATGTTTACTTCATATTAATAAATAATGGGATGATAAAATACTTCTAACAAACTGTGGGGGGTCCCTTATTTTCCAGGTTTTGAAGTATGTTGCATCACTCCTTGAAATGCCAGAGTCAGAATTGGCAGAGCTGAGTTACAAGAATGCTACCAAGCTGTTTTCTTATCCTGGCTCCAAAGTTCAACCTGAAGCTGAAGCCATCTAAATGGGGTTCAACACTACCTTACTCACTGGTCAGCAAATCTGAAACCTGTTCTTTTGAGTTTTTGACTCCTGTTTTTTCTCCCCTTTTGAATGCTCTTTGTGTACCAGGACTCCCAGAAGGCCAGAAACAATGCTTGAAAACTGAAATGGCTGTACATTACTGTTAATATTGGTGAAATAAAATGGATATTGAATCAAAGCAGCGCAACTGGTATCCTGCAAACATTTTTATCTGCGATTTTTTGTTTGATGAGAAGTACAGTACTCCCTCCGTTCAAATTTATTGGTCGTTTTGGCATTTCTAGAGAAAAGCCAAAACGGCCAATAATTTAGGATAGATGGTGGTACTTAGCAATAAGACATCCACATCAGTGGTATACAGAAAACAGCCAGTGTTCCTTTTTCTTACTTGTGCAGCAGTCTTTGGCGCTGAAGACTAGAACAGATAGATACACTGATTTTGCCTTAAATAGTAACCTGAAAACAGTCTGCGTAATGAGGATTTAGTTGATACTATATATTGTAGGTTTCAGTGGCAACATCTGAGTTCTGCCTTGATAACCTGTTAGCAGAGTTCACTTGCATCCGTACACCGCTCAAAGTTTTGCTAGGCGCTAGGCGAAATCTAGGCGATGACCCTTAGCCTAGCGACTAGTTCAGCCTAGGCTAGCCTAGGCGATGCTAGGTGTTTTTCTAGTGGTTTTGCCAATTTATATTTATATATCAATATATAATATATACATTTATAGCACAAATCATGAATAATTTAGATAAAAAATAGGGAAGGACCAGTAGACATACCTTAGGTCCTTTGTCCTTGCAGTTGATACACTACTGATCACTGAATTTCCTGCAGCACTGCTGCAATAGAAGTGGACAACACTTTTAGATGCAATTGGGCTGAGCCTTCTCCCATCCATTATCAGCATTTCAGCAGCATAGGATAGCCTTTTGAAATCACAAACATGAAGGGACAGCAGGCAGCAACACAGAATATAAAATGGATAGTAGACTAGCAGTACATTACATCACATGATTGATGATTCTCAGTTCTCACAACACAAAACAAGCACACAGCAGGAGTTCTAAGTTCATAAGTTAAAGATACATGGATGCATAATAAAAGCTAAAACATGACATGAAGCTGTCTCACACTTCTTCAGTAGGGTTCATCCATCACATAGTCATCCTCATCTTCATCAAACTCTTCTTCTTCGGACTCAAACTCTTCTTCATAGAGCTCTCTCACCCTTGCACTTTTACGCAGCTCTAGTTCTTCTGCTCCCATTGCATCTCTAAGCACAGACCAAGGTATCCCTGTACCTTCCATGAGTTCTTCCTCATCTCTAAAGACAACTAATGCACAATCATCTCCATTCTCTTGGAGGAAACCTTGAGCTTCAGTTGTATCACTAGACAAGAGAACATCAGTAATTTTCTTTGACTTGATCTTTGCTCTCTTATTAATCAGCCTGTTGTTGAATTGAATGTAGACCAACTTATTGAGGCGGTCTGTAGTAAGCCTATTTCTCTTCTTAGTGTGCACCTATAAATTAAAAATAAGAGCATTTTTAGTTCTGCAATTTAATTGTAATGCTGCTGAAATTTTGATAACAGATAGGTACTAACCCCATCAAACCCACTCCAAGTTCTTTCACGACCAGAAGAACTTGTTGTTAAAGATAGAATCTTGGTAGCCATCTTCTGTAGAGCTGGTGTTTCAGTTCCATAAAGCCGCCACCATGATGCTGACATAAAAAACCTCTCTATTAGTTAGTAGGCACAACATATTTCTTATTAGATGAACACAACAAACAACCATGTAAAATCAGCAAACAACTTTTACCTGGATTATAATCAAAGTTTTCAAAGGTCCTTGCAAGCTTCTTGCTAAATGGTCCTCCTCTATTCTGATACTTCTGGAGTTCAATGTTGACAGCTTGTTCTTGCATGTCTTCATCATGACAATAAAAAGTCTCCACACAACTGATAAATCCTTCTGTCATTTTGGGAGCATCAAAGATTGAAGGGTCAGCATAATTGTAGTGTGGATTCAGCAAATAAGCTGTCAAATGCAATGGAGAATCAAGTCTTCCAGCCATTTTCTTGTCAACAGCAGCAATAACATCCTTGAAACGGGACTCATTATTGCCAAGGGCCTCTTTGACCTGTCTCTTTGCCTTTAATAGTTCTCCATATACAAAACCCATGGACGGCTCACATCTCCATCAACCAAACGGAGAACTTTGAACAATGGCTTAAAAACAGCCAATGTCAACTTCACATCCTTCCAAAAGTTTGGATTCAATATAGTTGTTGTGGCATTTTTTCCCTTCTTTGATTTCACATCATTCAATGAGTCTCACCTACTATGCACCACCATCTTTCTTAGTTGATCCTTCTTCTCTTGTATGCTGTTCAAAGTCAAATAATTTGAAGCAAACCTAGTCACTCCTGGCCTTACTATCTCTTTGCCCTCAGTGAAGTACCTCATGCACTTTAGTGTTCTTGTGTGCCCATAGACAAATATGGTGAATGCCTTTGCTTGGTCAATCACCTTCTTGAACCGAGGCATGTTGCCAATTCCTTGGAGCATCAAGTTGATTGTGTAAGTTGCACAAGAGGTCCAAAAGATCTGTGGTCTCTTCTCATGCAGTAGCTTCTTTGCTCCCATGTTGTTAGAAGCATTGTCAGTCACAACTTGCACCACATCATTTGGACCAATATCTTCGATTGCTTTGTCCACTAGTTCAAAGATGACTTCACTTGTGTGTGACACATCTGACATCTCTTTTGAGGAAATAAAATCGGTTCCATCAACACAATTAGTGCACACATTCATTATGCTTCTCCTCTTCTTATCTGACCAAGCATCGATCATAATAGAGTACCCATTCTTCAACTTCTCGGCTTCACGTTCTTGCAGCAAACTCTTGGTTCTTGCATATTCTTCTTCCAACAATCTTCCTCGCAGGTCAAACATAGTTGGAGGTTCAATTCCAGGCCTAAATTGTTCAATTGCTTCACACATTTGCTTGAACTCATCATTGTCACATGCATTGAATGGTATTGCTGTCAATGTTACAAAAAAAAAGAAAATTAGTGTTCAGTTCAGTACTACAGCAAGGCATCCAATGAAATTGAAATCTGAAATAAAAAAACAGCAAGGAAATTGCCATGGTTATAGGCCCATCTTGCAATATATTTATGCACCTCATGTAATTTTTCTTTCCAAAGTTCCTTGTTCAGCTTCTGTTGAGTCAAAGATTTAGATTTGGTTGCTGTAGGATCAATAGCTTTTGTCCATTTGTCCATGGGGCCTAATTTGTGAGGCTCTGAACTTCCAACACAAGTGACTTCCTCTGACCCTAGAACCCTAGATACATGAACTTCCTCTATAAGTTCTAGCTCACGAACAATCTTCTCCTCCCTCTTCCTTTTTGCTTCATCTAGTGCTTTCTTGCACTTTTCTTGAGCCTCTAGCAACTTCTCTTTGGTGGTCTTCGTGCCCTGGCATTTCTTCACATTCTTTCCTTCCTGGGCGATATGTTGCTTCAACCGATAAACCCCTCCAAACATTTGCTTGTCACACAGTATGCACTTCACCTTGTCCTTGTTGTTCGGATCAACAAGAACCCCATACTCCCATCCCACATCATCTGAATTCCTTCTCAAGACAGTTGCTCCCTCTGTTCCACTTGCAGTTTCAGATTGACCCTATGTTCCCGTCATCTGAGTTCAAGCCATCAATCAACAAATTACAAACATATACATGCAATCGCCAATCAGTCAACAAATTCATATATATATATATATATATATATATATATATATATATATATATATATATATATATATATATATATATGCAGTCAACAATTTCACATATTCATCATAGTAGATACATGGAATCATTCAACAATTTCAGATTTTAGAAACATAGGAGAGGAGAGCAGGGAAAAGGAACAACTGCAGGGAAAGAAAACAGAGGAGACCGGCTGTATATGTTTGCAAACAGACAAAGCAGGGGAAGGAAACAGAGGAGCAGGGGAGGAGGACATATAGACCTTGGGAGGAGACCGGCGGGGAGGAGCTTCTGGCGACGAAGGCGAAGAGACCGGCGAGGAGGAGCACGACCCGCGGGGACGAGCTCGTCGAGGAGGAAGGAGATCGACGGGGAGAAGCGTCGCCGGCGGGTCTTGCCAGGCGGGGAGGAGGCTCGCCAGCGGGATCTGCTTCCAGGCGAGCAGTGCAGCCGGCGGGACCTGCTTCCCGACGGGGAGGAGCACGACCCGCGGGGATGAGCTCGTCGAGGAGGAAGGAGACCGGCGGGGAGCAGCGTCGCCGGCGGGTCTTGCCAGGCGGGGAGGAGGCTCACCGGCGGGATCTGCTTCCAGGCGAGCAGCGCAGCCGGCAGGACCTGCTTCCCGGCGGAGGTCGAGGTCGAGGCGAGTACGACTTTCTCTCCCCTTCTCCCCCTTATCCTTCTCCAGCGCAGCAGCGCGCGGCTTTTTCCCGCGCCTGGAGCTCTGCGCGCGCGCGCTCGCCCGCGGAGCCATTCTTTCGCGCGCGATGGCTCGCGTCGTCCGCCTAGCTCGATTCCGCACCGCCTAGGGCTCCTGAGCGCCGCCGAGTCGCCGCCTAGCTCCGCCTAGTCGCTCCGCCCGCCTAGAGGGGCGATTACCCCCCTAGTCCAAGCGCTAGGCCATAGCCTAGCGACTAGGCGCGCCTAGGCGAGACGTAATCGTCGATTTTCAAAACTTTGACACCGCTACGGTCTACAAGGATGGGCTGGCTCTGGTGGTGGTAAAACAGAGTGAGAGAAGGGAACATAATATGGTCTGAAATCTAATGGCTGCCATGCCGCTTGCAAAGTTGCATTCAACGAGACAGTCAATAGGATTGAGGATTGTGTGTGTCAAACAATGGACTATTCTGGGATATCAGTTGCCACTTCCCAGGTCATTCCGTACCAAGCAAAATCCTTAGCAGCCTCGGTTGGTCCATACAAGCAATTACGACTTACGAGATACTCCTAGGTTCGTACTTCAGGCACTCAGAAGAACGCGTTCTTTTATGCTAGGATAAGCTCAGGTCCGAGCCAACGAATGAACCGGCCGGTCCAGTTCCAATATTCTAGTCTTATCGTTATTCCACTGAGGAACTACCCGGTGAGAAAAATCAACAGCCGGGCCCCATGGCCGCATAATGCACGTCAACTTCTCGACATGACGCCGACCAATGGAGTACACGATTCGGCGGCTAGCACACGCCCGCCTTGGACCTGAGAAGCGAAACAAATCAGCCGAAGGGTCGCGCTCACCGGAGGAATCGAAGGGAGGAACCGACCAAAGTAAACACATCATGTCGACGCTTTCCCGCTCTATCTGAGAACATATCACCGTAGCAAGAACACATATTTTTGCAGTATCGAAGTACCGAAGAGATTAACCAGAGGAAACATGAACATGTAAGCATAGGTATGTACATCCGATTACAAAATTATGAAGAAGCCATAATGAAACTATACTACGGAGGTGCTCTGATCAAAACACGTATGTACAAGCAAGCGCGGAAGCAACTGAGCATGAGCATCGATCGACGATCGTACACAAAAAGGCGCGGCAGCGCGGGCTGGCGCAGCTAGCTAAGCTGACGCGTACACGCCAGCGTCGGGCGGTGGCGCCTGGCGGCCACACGGGCCGGAGGCGAGGAGGGAGAGCCAGGCCAGGACGGGCGTGCCGAGGAGGACGAGCCCCGCGGGCACCATCCAGAGCCGCGCGTTCGCCGGGTGGAACGCCAGCGCCCACCACACCAGCAGCGCCGCGCCACCGAGCCCCACCGCGACGAGGCCCGCGGCCGTGGCAGACAGCCACGACGAAGAGCACGGCGCAGAACGCCGCAGCAGGCAGCCGGGCTCCGTGGCTGCGGGGTGGTCCGGCTTCTCAGGCCCCGCGGCGGCCTCCATGGTGGATCGGAGCTGCTAGTGGAGAGCCGACACGCGGCCGGCCCGGTCCAAGCTTTGTGTTGTGTGCATATATAGCCGGCCCCGCGCGCCCGCGAGTTCGGTGCACCGGCGGCGGTCCTGCCGTTGGTCAGGCTGATAATATTAGATGCGCGCACTGCTTTTGCTCGGTTCTTCTTCAATTTTGCTTGGGGTCATCGTGCGCTTCTGTAGCACCACTCGTTGGCCTGGCTTGCGACTGCGATGCACCATACGCTGGACTACCGGGCTCGACCCGTCGACCGTTCGAAGACAGCAACTAGCTGTAGCCTGAGAAAAAAGTAGACCCCAGAACACGTACTTGGACTACCGGGCTTGCGACTGTTCAGCATTTGCAGACCCCAGAAAAAAAGTAGAGCAAGAGGACATTGTTCCAAACCCAAGATATTAAAAAGTGAAAAAGAAGAAATTGCACTTGGAAAAGAGCGGATTGGTCGCATTCTTCTCGTCAACATGGAACAAATTGACCAATTTGCAGCCATTCCTAGTCAACCAGAGGAAACTAAAGCAAGCACAAGCAAGCCTAGGAAAAACTCAACAAGGCAGACGAAACTACAGCAAGGGCAAACCAACGAAACACAGAACCAGCTTGCACTTCACGTTGAGTGCCAGTCTTTCTTCCAACGATATCATTTGTGCCCGTACTCGGACAGCTCGCGGACATTGATAGGCCAAGCCGCAACCGCGTCGCCGTCGAGAAGTTTACCGGCGACGATGAGGTTGGCAGCTTCAGTCGGGTGGAACGCATCCCAGAACACATACTTGGAGCGGTCACTGCACAGCGAGGAGCTGGAGTTGGCAGACGCCAATGCATAGAAACGGAGGGAAGCTGCCGCCGCAGCACGGGTCCAGCGCATCATCGAAACCTGGCGGTGCCAAAGAGCCAAGATTTCATTTACCACAGGTGAACCTTTGTATGTTCAGTAACAGCAGGAGGTGTGCTGTTTGTTGGAGTTCTGAAATCTGCATTTTGCAGGAAGCAGAACTAAGAAGCAACGAAGGAAAGCGTACCATATTGGCGGTAGTTCTGAATGATCTCCATAACGATCTTGTACGTGTCTGTGTACACAAATTTACTCTCCGGACCCAACTCCTGGTTCATCTTATCTACCATCCTCTTCAGTTTCTTGTTGTAACCTTCAGTGACTCGATTCGCTGATGCTGAGCACTCACCTGCAGGCATGAACTCCAGAGCACGAACGTACGGTATACAACCGAGCGGCCCAACATCGGACACAACAAACTTCCTAGCCCCGAGTTCATTTAGCCTCTTCATTGAGGAAAAGAAAATGTATGTCAGTTTTGAAATAAGAGCAGTCGACTGAAAACTTCAGTAGACGTTTAACTGCGACTGAGAAGTTGGTAGAACCTTCAGATAAAATGTCAGGTTGGAAACCAATGCATCCTGGAAATGTGATGGATCAGGCTTCTCTCGTCCAAAGAACGGCACTGAAGGTGACAGATACTCCAGGATGTCATTGGATCCTGCTGCTACAATAAAGAGTGCCTTCTTGAAGAAATATGTTGCAGCTTCTTCGTCCATCGTCTCCCGTATCTGTGATCTGGTCTTTTCGAAGTATCTTATTTGCTGTCCTAGCGAAATTCTTCCAATCTACAATGATGTTTTATATTTAAGAAAGAAACATTGAAAAAATGGTAATGACAGCCAAGTAATTAATGAAGTCTCGTACATAAAAAGAACCAGTATCATCAAAGATGCCAGAAGAACCAGGCCATAGTTGATCCCGCTGTTGGTCATTGCAGCACTTGAGTTCGGGGCCAAGAAGGGTGGAGGAAGAGATTTCTGCCCCAGGGATTCACCTGACAGCGCAGTGCCTGAAACGTTAAATCCAAGTATATATGCAATCACAGTTATTCATGAAACTCAGACCTGACATTACCCATGATATCTGCAATGGTCATCCCATTTGTGAACCTTCCGGTTGGCTTGCCACCGGAGAATGCAAAATCGACGCCATATGGTGGAGTGCACGGGGGGACAGAGTCATCTTGTGCCTTTTGCATTGCAAACTTGAGACCTGGGGAGACATGTCTGAGGTTGCATATATTCACATGCACATGCACTTGGCATTGGCATGCTTTTTGTGTGTGCATACGTTGCCTGCACAGGCTGATGTACACTTTCACATGGTCATTGCCTCATTGGCCTGACTGCCTCATTGTAAGCGACCGCGTCTTCGTCTCCTCCGTCGTGGGTGACGCGTTGCTCGAGTTCGAGGCGGCCGCCTCTGGCGAATCCAAGGTCACCGCGCTCCTTGCCTGCCTCACTGCTGCACCGTCCTCAACCTCGAGCAGCCTTCCTCGAGCACGTCCAGGCTCCCCTCACGATCTGAGTCAGCGTGGGGCCTGGGCGAAGCCAGGATAAATGGCCGCCGGGGTCGACACTAAGTACGAACTGTCTAACTGAGTATTAAAATATAGGTTGAGATAATATAATACCATACATAATGTAAAATTAATACGAGCCTGATGGCCTCGAACTTCTTCGGCTCGCGCAAGGAAGAAGAACCTGGCGGCGGCGCGGAGAGAGAGACGGCTGCCAGCGCAAGGGAGACGAGCCTGGCGGCGGCGCGGGGGACGACGCCGGACGTAGGAGCGCAGAGGCGCAGCGGGAGAGGAAGAAGCAGAACCGTGATGGAGAAAAGCTGGGCGTGAACCGTGATGGAGAAAAGCTGCTTTCATGTTGTATTCAAGAATCGGGTCGGCCGCGAGGTTGAGAGAAGAGAGTTTTACCGTGTACCATTAAAAAAAAGAAGATGATTTGTACCATTAAAAAGAAGAAGATGATTTTTACGTCTCTAAAAAGTTCAGACGCACCCAAATATTATGCATGTAAGCTTCTTCTCTTTTTTTTTTTCCTCTCAAACCATTCCATTCACTTTCATCATAAAAAGTCCAAACTGACTTCTGCAGGACCTGAACGTGGACTCCGGCTGCTGATGCGCATGCCACTGACATGTGAGCCCTCCATGCCTTAGGCCACTGACCTGTGAGCCCTCCACGCAGTCCGCCAGCCAGAAGAGTAGAAGACTGAGAAGATAGCTAGCAGATTCACTCACTCACGTTAACTTGCATCTCAAACTTGCACAAATTTACAATCCATCTCACATAATTCAACAAAATCTTAAAAAATAAAAAAAATCTGAAAATAAAAAACATGACAATAACATTTCTGGTGACAAATAAAAAAAATCTGAAAAAAAACAGCAACGAGCTCGCCTCCGGCCGGCGGCGGCGCGCACGGCATATTCGTGTCCAGCGGCATCAGCGGGTTAGGCTACGGCGTCGTCGTGTCCAGCGATCCTCCTCGTGATCACCACCGTCGCGCTCGCCATCTACTTCTGCACCCGCACGTCCATGCCTGTGTCCACCGCCGCGCCACGGCCATGACATGGAGCGGGCCAGCGGGCCAGCGGGGCATCGACGAGGCGACGTTCCCGGCGGTGGCCCAGCGCGGCCACCACGAGCGGCTCGGACGCCTCGGGCAGCTCCGCGGCAATGGAGACGGTGGCCTCGGCAGCTCCTACGACGGCGTCCACCCCTCGGGCCACATCGAGCGGGAGGTCAAGCTCAGCAACTACCGCGGCGTGACGCCGGCCGTCCCTTCGCACAACTGGGAACAGGTGTTCGCCTTCTCAAGGGAGACCATCCAGTCGTCATTCGTCAAGGTGTATGTGCACGGCGCAAGCTGTCAGTGACCCCGGCCGCGGTCTTCGCTGCGCCGCGAATCCCGGGCGGGATGAGGAGCTGCTGTTGCAGGTACGGCGCTGCGCTGCGAGCGCCCGCCTATACCGCGCCTGCGAGCAGGGCGCAGACCACGACAACGCCGAAGGCGGCCCCCGACGCGAGGATGTAGACCAAGGCGAGCGGGGTGCCCTTCGGCCCGTGCCCCGAACAGCATGCCGACGACGAGTCCGAGCTAGATGCAGGCGAGCATAGGCAGCGCCTTCACCGAGAGCGCGACGCCGAGGAACACGCAGAACGGGAGGAAGGCAGCGCGGCTAGGAGCCAGCCACGGGACGGTAAGCTCCAACACCAGCACGAGGCCCCGCGCCGCGAGGAACGACGGCACGATGGCCGCCAATACGACGACCACGCTGCACGGCCTCGCAACACCGCCCCTGAGCTAGCTCCCTTCGCGACGGGCAGGCCTCACCCTGCACCATACTGTCCACGCGACGCCATCGCCCTGCCTGGCCTCGCCCGCCCTGCTCCATCCCTGCGCTGGCTTCGCCTCGCCCCTCTCTAGCACAGCGCCGTCGTCGGCCATCTCATCCCCTCCGCCATTGACCCCGCTCATCCCCTCCGCCCGATTTGCTCGCGGCGCTCCTTGGGCGAGCGCGAGGCCAACCACCGCCCGACGCACGCCCCAGCCTCCGGGGCATATTTGGCCATGCAGCCCGAGCCCATCGGCCCGGCCCGCAGCCCATTTTTTGGCCCAGCCCGGCACGGAGGCTAGCGGGCCCGGGGTGGCCCTGCCCAGAGGAGCAAGGCGTGCCTGGGCCTTACCCTAGGCACGTGGGCCGGCACGGCACGGCCTGCTACAGAGCAGTCGGCCCGCTAGTGGCCCGGCCTGCCGCCTCCCGGCCTCCCCGCACCCTCTCCCACGGCCCAGCGCGGCCCACGCGCTCTCCGCTGTCCCCAACCCGCCTCCCCCCCTCATATAAAAGCGGGCACGCCTACCCCGTGGCGGCTCTCCCTCTCCCTCACCCCTCACCCTAGAGCCGGCGCCACAGACGGACGCCCCCTCCCCTTACCTCATGCTCGCGGCGGCTCTCCCACTCCCTCACCCCGAACCGCGGCGGCTCTCCCTCTCCCTCACCCCAGCCGGGGCCGTGGATGGACGCCCCCTCCCCTTCCCTCACGATCGCGGCGACTCTCCCTCTCCCTCACCCCGAACTCTAGAGTCGGCCCCGAGCTCCGCCCCGACGCAGATCCGGTACCAAGACAAGCTCGTCGGCGGGCGGCGGCCACTGCCATCTCTGGCCTCGCGTTGCCTCCTTCCTCGATCCCGCCACCACCAGATCTGGCCACGCTGGGTCTTCTCCACCGCGGATTCGGCTCCCCACCCTTGCCTCGACGCTGGCGCGGCGCCTCCTCCCCGTCCCTGCCTCCCTCACTCTCTCCCTCGGTGGCCTTGGGCTTAGGGCGCGCAGGGGCAGATCCGGCGGCCAACTCCTCGCCTCCCACCCACGCGGCGCCAGCGCGCGCTTCGCCTCGAGCACACATCGGCCTCCCCCACGCGGGCGGATCGGCGGCCAACTCTCGCCTCCCCCACGCGCGGCGCACGCGCAAGCACGCTTCGGCCTCGAGCACGCCGACAGCCGCCCTCCTCCCCCAAGGCCCCCACGCGGTGGCTGGCCTCGAGCCCCCGTCGCTCCTCCACGCCCCCTGCGTCCCGGCGACGGCGACCCTGCCTGCTCCCGGCGACTCAGTGGGCCTTAGGCTGGCACGGCCTGTGAAAATGGCCGTGCTTCTCGGGCTGGCCCGGCACGAAAATCGGCCCATAGGGCCATGCCTGGGCCGAAGGCCAGGCCCGTGGCCCTGTGAGGCACAGCCCGGGAGGCACGGCGTGCCATGCCGGCCCGTTGGCTATCGGGCCGTGCTGGCACGGGCCCGTGCCAGGCCGGCCCGTTGGCCATCTATACTTCGGGGGGGTTGTATTTTGAACACCTTCACTGGTCAGGCCCGCATGTCAGGACAGCTAAATGGTGAAAACTGGATTGGAGGTGGATTGAAATGGCTTGGGATAAAAAAAAAAAAGCTTACGTGCATTGCGTCTGGGTACGTCCGAAATTTTTAGTGACCCGTAGATAAGGGCTATCTTTTTTAACGTGTACACAGCTAAAACTCTCCCGAGGGAATCAGTCTTTTCACGGGATCAGCCTTGCAGTCTCAGTAGTCCAGGAAGGCAGCCATGCATTCTTATCCTTTTTACTTCATTCACTTGTGAATGCATGCCTACTCGAAAAGAGGAGATGATTTATACAACAATTTACTGATAGTCGCTGTACAAGCCGATAATGTTACAGAATACCAGCAAGATTACAATATCAAGGGATCACTAACGTTTGAGGTGTGCAGCATGGAGCCACGGTGCCTGAGTTCACTGTGGCTTTCGTTCGTTCCGTAGAAGCCACATGCTACTTCTCCAGCAACTTTCGTCAGAAGTAAACGGCGATAATATACAACCAGATAACCTCACTTTTGTAATACCTAACAGGCTAATCGGTGCTACTCACACAAACTAGGGGAATGGCTTATCAGCTAACACAGAGGTGGAAACAACAGAATTACCAACTACATAGTACATACAATGTCGTTATTGTATCATACCCAAGCTTGTCTTGCTTCTCTGGGGGCATCAAAGACCACGACATCTGCAGACTTCTTCATGGACCTACTCAACTGAAACACGGGATGCCTGCAAAGCCTCTCAACCCCTTTCCTAAAACTAAATCTATCGAACAAGCCTTCGCCATTTCTGTTACCAAATTCTCTTCCAGAACTGTTGAATCGATTGTTCGAATCGCTGCCAAGAGAGGAAACATCACTCTGGCTTTTCTTGTGGTCCATACCAATTCCAAACTTTTTTGGCTCATCCGAACAGATTTGTGAGTCATGATGGAGAGCTTTCTCAGCTCCAAGGACTTGAACAGGAGTGTCCCTATCAATCATGGGAAAATCAAACTCTTTTTGACTTGACAGAACTAAAGGTTTCTCCAAATGCTCTGACATCTGATGTTCATCTTGGTCATTTGGAGAACCAGAGCATGATTGCCATGCCTGAAGTGCTCCATCTTTCTCCTTTCGTTCCTTTAAAGTCTTCATGATTAAAGTCTTGAGGAAATTCATCACCTGAACTGCATGTATCAGGGCAGTTAATGGATCGGCCATCTGGAAGAGAAATACGCCAGGATTAGTGTATGTGTAGGTATGAACCTTGTATAATCTGCAGACACAGTAAGATGCATGTCAGTTAACCTGAGTCATATTGGGTGCAAAAACCATCGCGATGTTCCGGGCATTCATCTTGTTGTAGTTTTCTTGCTCTACAACATCGGCCATCAGATTAATGGCCCAATCAAGTAATGCTGCTTCCACCGGTGGCAGTATAGAAGCAAGGAGAGCGCACTCCTCTTCCTTGTTGCAGTGCATTACTTGTTCTGGTGTTAGTGCATCCAATACACCTGAAGGAAGCTCCCGAAACCATGCCTACAAAAAGGCACCACACAGATCATGGAATGGTGTACAAGAAAATAAATAAGTAATGGGAACTTGGGTATCCCACAATAAAAATAATTACATGTTAATTATTCCTAACTTCTAACTGTTTGATTTTCATAACACTTAAGGTGTTATCTGCAACTCTGCATCTTTGGCTGTCATTTTCAATTCTTTCTTAATCTGGAGGTCAAAGAACGAAATCACATGCAAGACGAATGGTAAATTGGGGAGTTCAAAATACCTTTATCAACCCAGCAAGGCAGTGCAAGTCAACTTCATCTGGAACCATTCCACTGTTTAATTGGTCCCTGACATAGACTTCCTGGCTATTTTCTGCATTAATCCTAAAGATCCCTTCAATCTAAGACAAAAGTGGGCATATATAAGTGTCCAAACAGGGTTGAATACTGAGATTCTAATTCTAACTTTGTTAGCTCGGTTGGATATACCTTAAGTCCTTCATGCGCATATAACTTCCTCTGCATCATTAGCAATATAGTGGGCACACTGTTTCCTCTTTGATCATATGAACATTGCAGAGAGGTAGGTGAAACTCCAAATACACTTACACTGCATGTAGAATTTGGCCTGGAAAAAGTTAGAAACTAGCACAAATAGTGAACAGGGACCCATGTTTAAAGGCCATATGGCATTCAGGTCACCAAACAGCTAAAGTGCTAAACACTGTGTTGGCAACAACTACTAGTAAAGAGATAGAATGTAACAGCAAGCACCGCAAGGAAACTATCCATAGTCCTTAGCTCAATCGAATAGGTCAACTGAAGAAGATCCTGATCTTATTTCAACAACCTAAAAATACCATGCAAAGCCATTTTCAAAATGGAAAAAGACAAAAACATCTGAGACCATATTCGATGCAAGTACAAATGAACATACCCCAAAATAAAAGATTGGTTAGAAGATTCGTTGCCCATGTTGCCCAACAGGCCAACCACCTCAAACAGCCTTGTTGCTTCAAGTTCAAGCACATGGGCAGATCAAGTTTGGCGACAAAATTCACTTGAGGGCTCAATATACCATTGCCCATGTAAGTATATCCTATAAACATTTTTTTTAATAAGAACGCATTTATCTTCAGAACAATATGCCCTGAAAATTCATCTTCAGAAACTGTTCTACGCCAGGTGCAGAGCAGAGTGAACAATCCAAAATAATTAAATTCTCATCTGTACTTGCTGATACAGAAAACAACAAGTTGTAGTACTTTAAAAGTACTGTCTGTCGTCTATCTTCACGAGATCAACTTGTTCAGTTGCTACTAATTAATTCGAACTTATTACAAAACTGTATCATTGCTAAACACAGAGAAGAACGGAACACAGCTCACTTCCGCCAGCTTGCTTAGGAACACCCGCTGGAAACAGCGTGCCACTCAAACTGAATTTAGAAACACACCATTTTTTCACACAGCGTGTTTGGACAACGGCCACTTCATCAGAAAACTACAATTCCATCACGGAAGCGGTCGAAAAAAAATCAAGGCACACAAAGCTACAGGCTGCTAAAGGGAAAAATCCAGGAGACAAAAAAAAAGTAATGAACGCTTAATCATTCGCACAGCAGGGCAGTGGCGAGCTGCTCACCTGGCACTGGGCGTGCGCCGCGGCACGTCTGGCTCGAGGTCGGCGGGGAGGCCGAGGAAGCCGCCGAAACGGTCGAAGGTGACGTGCGAGACGTGCCGCACGTCCGTGGGCCGCCCAATCTCGATCCCCTCGTCCTCGCTGCCGTCCTCGTCGTCGTCGTCGACACCCACGGCGCCGGCGCTGCACATCACCAGCGACCTCCGCAGCGCCCCCACGACGGCGCCCACCAGCCCTCCCCCTCCCCCACCTCCTCCTCCTCCCCTCCCTGCCCGGAGTATCATCGGCGGCGAGGCCGTCCCCTGGCTCTCCATCTCGTCATACTCCTCCTCGTCCTCTTCCTCTTCCTCCTCCTCCTCGGCGTCGTCGGAGCGCGCGGGAGAGATCTGGAGCCCGAAGCGCATCTGGAACGGCGCCATGGCGCGCCGCGGCGGCTAGTTCCGTTGTGAGCTGCGCTCGGGTCGGGAGGCGGTGGCGGTGGCGGTGGCGGCCCAGGTAGTTTTTCGCGAGGTCGCCTTTAGTAGCCTCGCAGTTTTTATACCCGGCTTCAAACGACCCCGCACTAATCCCCCTGCTTTATTACCCCCATCAGATTACCTGCCTGGTTGATTAATGATTAATGATTAATCCCACGTTGTTACCGCTGCAGCCCTCGCCGTGGTGTTTGCTGATTCTGAAATGCGCGGAGGAAAGCGGGCGGAGTGGTTGGGTTGTGGCGGGATTATTAAAAACCCTGGGCGTTGGTTAGTGGAGCGAAGTGGGGTGGGCCGGTGGGGAGCGGCCGGTGTGGTGTGGGCTGGTTGCCTGGCTCAGTGCCTCTGGCCGCGCCCAGTCTGCCTGCGGGCGCGCGTGCGTGGTGCGGCTGGTGGACTGGTGCCTGCGCGGCTGAGCGCGCGTGTGCGCGGATGCTGAAATTTGGCTTACTGTTCTACGGTGGAAAGTAGTTCAGGGTGAGGTCTTTACAGCCTGGGTTAGGCGGAAGCCAGTTGTGGTTACAGCCAGAGGCCGCCCAGTGCCCAGAGACTTACCACGTGCGGTCGTGCGGGCCTGGCCTGCTGCTTCGCGCCGCGGGTGGGTGGGTGGGTGGGGTGGAGCCGCGATGCAATGCAATGCAGCGGCCGCCTCGCGCGGGTCAGGACCCCGGAATGGTGGCACACCGCACACGGCGGGACGGGATCGTGCATACACGCGCGCCGGTTTGGTGCCGGGGGGGCGTCGCGTCGTCAATGCTACGCGGGCACCGTGGTACGGCGCGGTTGCCGCGGGTAAATGCGGCGGTCAGGTCGGGGACTCCGGACTCGGGACTCGGGAGCGTGCCGTGCCCGTGGCCGGCCCGCGGGTACGACGGGATCGGGATCGGCATCGGCATCGGCCGGCGTTTTATCCGGCTGGTTTTCTCGCGTCCGATCGGGGAAACGACGGAAGGGATCACATGTTTTCCTCCCGTGGCCGGGGAAAGGGCCTTTTCCCGTGCCGGCGACAAACACCGGCCGTCCGGGCGCTTCCGTAGAGCCGAAGATCAGATCAGCTGCCGGGCGGCTGCGATCGATCGACGCCTGGCGAGCACCAAGTACTGCTAGTACACGTACGTACACGCGCGTAGTTATTCCGGTACAGTGAGTCAGTGGCAGCACGGTGTGCAGCGCGCACTGTGCGATGGGTCGTTTCCGGTGTTCGCCGTACGCGGAGGACCTGCCTCCCTGCTTGCTAGTGCCATGCTAGTCGATCGGTTTAATTGTTGGCGCCAGCCATGCATGATGCACCCTACTGTAGGACGGACGGAGAGATCGGCGAGTCGTCGAGATACAGATAGCTAGGAGACATGGTGATGGCGTACATCTACCCATTGGTGTATGCATGACTGCGTGTGATGTGGGTGAGTAATTGTGTGTATGTGTTGCTTTGTGTAAAAGGCAAATCTCAGGACCACCGTACTACCTTTTGATCATCGATTTCTCTCCGGCCAGCTCGTGTTTATGGTGGTTTTGCGTACTCGCGCTTGCAGTTGTTGCCTTGCCTAATCCGGTCTATCTGCCCAGCGCCTAGCGGACACCATATGGTCGGTCCTTGGACCACTTCGCGGTACTGCCTTCGTTGTTCTTCAGCGTATCAATATCTGCGACTGATGAGTGATGAGTACTTGCCAGCAGGCGTCATTTTGCATCTAGGTACGGTTATTATGCCACAAAGGCTTAATAGCGACCTCAAATTAGACCTGCAGCTAGGTACATATATAGCACTGATCAATATATAGCTAGCCAACATGTAATCATCGTTCATCTCTTTCATAATTAGCACACTGGCTAGCTTCTCCTAATAATAAGTATATGTAGGGGATCCATGAAAGCATCAGTTGTGCTCTCGATCGCTCTCATGTGAAGCACTATTATTGTTCATTTCCCCCGGCCCTAATATAAACATCACATTTTGGTAGCCTCGCGCTCTCCCGAGAAAAAGCTACTGATTTATATGCGCACTTTGCAAAGAAGGCAAGCTTAGAATATCTAGCTCTCTAGATGGACAGTTTAGACTTGCAATTATATACATATACGGAGTAAACCTTAGTTAATCTAGTATGGCCTGCACTTGGCTCCGCCAGTGGTCGTCGGTACCCGTGGGCTACTACCTACGTGGAGGTGGCGTGTCAATTGCATTCTGTTATGCGGTGCCACCTCGACAAGACAGCTCGGGATAATAGAATCCATAGTGATGGTACAATGGGGATGGCTCCTAAATACCTTTTCCCTTCGTAATTTGCATTGTTTATTACATATAAGTAGGGCGGCTCCCACGCATTTTACTTGGGTTTTAAGCATGGCATGCCGGTCGATCGAGCGATCGGTCGAGAGCTCAAGGATTCGATATGCTTTTCTGCGAGCCATCACCTTCCCTCACCTGCACGTCGTCTGTTAGGGCATCGCTTTTCGGCAAAGAAAGGAGAGACGGTCGATGATACTGGCTACGTGTGTTCTTTGCCATGTTCTGCGATTCGCATCCTCGATCGCTCGCTATCAGGTGTCAAATTTCTCCCTGTTGACAGTGATACACTGGCAGTAGCGTACTCAAGCAGGATTCGAACCTGGAAAATTCGAGGTGCTAGCCTGCTACAGTCTGCTATGCATAACAGAGCAGTATGTATTGCGTATGCAGGCGAAGAGCAGATCGATCTGTTTGGAAAAGAAATGGTCAAATGGAACCTTGTTGGAGACGAAATGAACTAGGTCAAATAATGCCATACAAACTGACATGGTCATATGGAGACGAAACTTGATGAAGTACCTGCTGAGAGTCGTATGGCCGGGCGTGTGTCCTTAGTACGCGGTTGGTTACACCAAATTTTCTGTGCGCGCGCACCTGATACGTTTGTACACGTACAGCTATAGGATAACCTGCAGGGTGCAAGATATATGCCCCTTCCGCTTGACGTGTGGTAGGTCAGAAAACAAAACAAGCATGCGTGGTTATGACCGTTAATCAATACAACAACAACAACAACAAAATCTTTAAATCCCAAATAAATTAGAGTAGGCTAGAGTTAAAACCCAGCAGAAGCAATCAAGTTTCAGACACATGAATAGCTATTTTTCAAGTACTCCTATCTAAGTCTAAGTCTTTGATATATTCCGTCCTTTCAAGTCTCTTTTTATTACCTCTACCGAAGTCAACTTCGGTCTTCCTCTGTCTCTCTTTACGTTACTATCCTGGCTTAGGATTCCACTATGCACCGGTGCCTCTGGAGGTCTCCATTGAACATAACCAAACCATCTCAACCGGTGTTGGACAAGCTTTTCTTCAATTGATGCTACCCCTAATCTATCACGTATATCATCGTTCCGAACTCGATCCCTTCTTGTATGACCGCAAATCCAACGCAACATACGCATTTTCGCGACACTTATCTGTTTAACATGCCGTCTTTTCATAGGCCAACATTCTGCACCATACAGCATAGCAGGTCTAATCGTCGTCCTATAAAACTTGCCTTTTAGCTTCTGTGGTATATTTTTGTCACATAGGACACCAGATGCTTGGCGCCACTTCATCCACCCTGCTTTGATTCTATGGCTAACATCTTCATCAATATCCCCGTCTCTCTGTAGCATTGATCCTAAATATCGAAAGGTATCCTTCATAGACACTACTTGACCTTCCAAACTAATATCTTTCTCCTCTCGAGTAGTAGTGCCGAAGTCACATCTCATATACTCAATTTTAGTTATGACCGTTAATCAATAATTATCATAATTCAATCACAAAGCAGCAGGCAGTGATCACGATGATATAGCTAGTAGGAAAATTAACCCTGCTCAAGCTCAAGATGATATGCGTTCGGAGCTAACCACCATTTTTCCATTAACTTTTCCAAATTAAACCCAGTGGACGACGAGCACCCAAAAAGAGAGGAAGACAAAGCTTGAAGCACCCAAACGCCTACGTGCTACCTGAAGACGATGTGCACCCAAAAAAGACGAGCAAACGCGGGAGATCCAAAAGCTGAGGAGGGGGCGAAGTGCGCGTGTTGCTTCGCCCACAAACATTTCGATTTCGGTTCTTGGTGCAAGGCGCTTTCTCCGATTTTGACAGGCGGCGAGGAGCTTTGGTTGGACTCGTCGGTTTGGTGGCCACTGGCACTGGTCACTCCCAACGGCAACTGGACCGACACATTCAGAGCTGCAGAAGCAGCAAGTGTTGCAGAAGCAGAACCCAACCCATGCTGCTGCTGCGACGACGTCAGAGAGACGTTGCTTTGGTTGGTTGCTGCAGGCTTGCAGATTGGTGTGAGATCAAGATGGCGTTGTCCTCTTCTAAAAAAACAGAAAGATGGTGTAGTACTAGTACATCCTCCAGTGGAGCACTTGAACGGTTGATGGAATTATGGAATGATGATGTGCTATCTTTTTTTGTGTGGGTGTCGTCGCCGACTCGTCGGCACTGTGGCATGTTAGACAGTTCGCACTCCCAGCCTCCCAGGCATGATAGCGGAGCGACACTGACAAGTATGCGTTCTGGATTTTTTCACTTTATTGTAGTGGAGAGTAGTAGTATATTGTTGTGTGTGTTGGTTTGGTCAGAATCTGGTAGATTAGCAGATACAAAAGCGGTCAGATTCTTCTGCTTGTTACTCCATAAAAAGGTTATGGGATAAGCACGATACAGTTTCTTGTACTGACTATGCGGTCAGATTCTTCTGCTTGTTACTCCATAAAAAGGTTATGGGATAAGCACGATACAGTTTCTTGTACTGACTATTATCCCATTGAACTTGGTTGTCACTTTGTTAGTGCTCCCATAGTTACAGTCACAGTCAAGGAACTCATTATCTGGTACCAGCTGCTCTGCTGAGCAGCTTTGTTGCCGGCCCATTTGCGGTCAGTTTAGATACTGAAACGGACAAGCGAACAAGGCTGGTATAGTTGTACGAGTAACAGATGCTGCGTTTGTAAAGCCGGTGCAATTTTTTTTAAGAAAAAATGGCTACTGAGACTTGAAGGAGCAGCACAGCTTGTAGTGCTTCTTCGTTCAGTGTTCAGCAATCAGTATTGAAGTACGGTCTATAATATTGGTAGATGACCAAACTCCCAGGGCCCAACAATCATCACTTCTCGTCTGCAGCTAAGACTGATTGCTGATACGTTCAAATTTTAGCAGGTTGTATCCTGCCTTGGTCTACGAATCCGAAACCATGACCCAAAATTAACAACAGATTCAAAATGCACACTGGGTAATTTAAAATTTTTGAGCTTAATATAAATAGACAGATGGCCATATTTCCATCATACATAATTCAATTTATATCTACATGGTGGTGACCAGGTGCAAGAACACCATGCACGAAACGAAAGGGTAGCAGCAAATTTGTAAGGCTATTGTAGCAGCTAACGTTTCAATGAGTAGCTCTTCCCACTGAACGCTTGAAACCTGGGCTCGTCCTTTTTCGCGGGTTCCTCCTCTTTAACAGGAGCCTGTTACAGCAATTTAACAGATAGCAACAGCTCATATAATGTTGACTCATAATGACTTGGCTGACTTAGCATGGACCATGGAGTCAATTACCAACAACCAAATTACATTTGGCGTAAAAAAAAAACCCAACCAAATTACATTTGATATTCTAACCTGTATAGTTGTATATATACCTTGTACTCCCTCATTCCAAATTATAGTTCTCTTAGCTTTAGTTTTGCCCTATCAAATTTCTCTGATTTTGATCAAGTTTATAGAAAATCCACCAACATTTAGAACATCAAATTTGTTTTATTGAATTCACCACGGAATATGTTTTGACAGAGCATTCATTTCAACTATGATACTGTATTTTTCTTAAAACTTGGTGAAAGTTGTATACGTTTGATTTAGGACAAAACCAAAGTGAAGCATAATTTGGATGTATATATACAAGTATAATGAGGGAGTACCAATGTATATATACAAGTCCAAATATCAAATCTATAGCAAAGCAGAGTACACAAGAGTGCCACATACTCTTGAGAACAATGGACTAACAGAAAATTCTAGAATACACATTTGTCACTCAAATAATTCATGATGCATGTGAAACATTTACTCCTAAGTTCTATTTTTTAACCAAGGCTTGCAGATAATTCTCATACTGTCATGCTCAATAACTTCTTTTTTAAAAGGAAAATATTTCAAGCTAATGCATGAGATCGATGCTAGTCACTATGCTACAACAGGTAACAGAAAATGTTGACGACATTGAATAAAAAATTCACTCACTAAGAAAGAAAGCACTCTCCATTAGAAAAATGTCTGACAAAACCAGAAACTTCAAACGAATTTGAGTTTATGAGCACAAATGAATGCTAAATTGTTTTAGCATGTTTATTTTCTATGGGCATACGCCATACATTGAAACAAACTCGATTAAGTCTTTGGTTATATGGCTTATAAGATTAATACAGATGATTCACCAACCATATTCACTAGATTTATCGAAGCAAACAGCAAACATTTGGAAGGAGCATAAAGAACTGAAAATAGCAAGGATTCATTGCAGTAGGATATACCTTTTGTGGTTCCTTATTGTTGCTTGCACTTGAACCAAAAACAAGCTTTCCAGTTTTCTGTCGACTGTAATTGCTAGCTCCTGAAGCTGCCGGTGCTGAGATTTGCTGATTTGCTCTTTTGTTTGAATCTGAAGGTGCAGCAAGTGCAGTGGAAGGACCCTCAGATGCTTGCAGCTTTGAGGCTTTTCCATCCAACCGCTTTCCAGAACCAGTAAATGGTTTGAATTTTGGTTCATCCTCCACTACAGTGCTGCCATCTGCATGTTAAAACAATAAGCAACCCTTTTAGGAAATATCCAAATAACACCATACGCAGCTAGTATTACATGCACTTAACAGTTTCATGGATGTTAAATGCTAGCAGCTCAGCTCAGGATCAATGGAACTCGACATTATGAACCTATACGTTCAAGCTATAGAGAAGCAGACAAGCAGTAATACAACCAATGCTAATTTGCACAGTTCTAAGTGCAACTCCAAGAGCCTCTTTATATCTTTCTGTATTGATAGGAATAGAGATTTTGGTGAAAAAAAAACCTCCAACAGCCTCTTCGATTGGATCCCTAAATACAACCAATGCTACTGGATTCTAGTAGTCTATATAAATAGGAACAGTAAGATCAACTGTAAAACAAGCACATGTAACAAGTCAACAGAATTCATAGGCCATGATTTCTCCAAGACGCTAAATACAAACCTTGAGCAGGTGCCTTGCTTGCAGGAACTGTTGGTTGTCGTGGTTTCTCAGGTTCTTTATAATCAAGAGGAGGTGCAAAGTCCACTTCACAGTCTGTCTCAATAATGCTAACTGCTGAAGCAGGCTTTGTTTCAACAATATCAATATAATACTGTTTGTTGTTGTAGGCTACCATGATGCTGTCTCCCATGGTTAAGCAGGAGAAATTTCTTAAAGTTTTTTCCAAGCTGGAAAATTTCACAGCAAGTAATGAGAATGATAATGCCGAATGCCAAGAGGAATGAAGAGGATTTTCAAGATAATTATATAACAATTTTATAGGTTTACTTACATGGCCTTCGGATTTGAAATATCCAGAAAATCAGTTGTGTGAGGTTGCAATTTCACATATGTACCCTTGGGAAGAGTTGCATTTTTGACATGGACAGTGTCACCCTCTTGAAGAAGCATGTTTTGCATCATCTAAACAAGTGAGAATACATAAAATAAATAAGTCTAGACGTATTTCTTTCACCATATAACAGAAGATACAAGTGAACTAAGTTACCCTTTATACATACCCAATAGGGCATGATGATCATGCCTTCTTCTGCCACAAACTCCAAAACACCACAGTGTGAAATCCGCTGGGTTGCATCATTGTGCAGCTCAAATAGCATAGGGTACTCGATGTGCAAGGAAGCTATTACAAAGAGTCCAAATAATTACTGAGACTAATCTCTATAACTAATCAAGTCGAAAGGAAGTTACATAAATCATTTGAAGGAGAAAGGAGCTAATAATGACCGAACTTACCAAGACGATCAAGGGCTGACGGTGGCATAATTACTACATTTGACAATGGTAATACAATATCAGATGTATGTCACATTAATTTTGTACATGAAAGAAAAAACAACAAGCCAAACTGACCCCGCCCTTACCTTTATCACCTCCTTCCAGGTGTGGCTGAAAAACAAGAAGTTTAAATCCAATTTAGCAATATAAGAACAACAAAGTGCTACATATGAGCAGATAAAATTTATTGCAACGAATAATAGCATACCTTATCAAAAAAGGATGCTGGATAGCAACGGTATGTTTGCTCAAACGAGTTGCCATGGTAAGCATATCCCCCATAAAACTACATGAAAAATAATCATGCTAATTAAGCATATACCACTTACAGAATTGAGGGAGAGAAGTCAAATATAATGGCGACAGAGCATAAAGAAGAAATGCAAGTAATGTTTGCATCATTGGAATTAGCGTAAATGCCTGAATCTCAAGGAGTATAGCATAATAAGGAAATTTCTATCTACAGCATTTAATGGGAAAAAATAGCTGTTGGAAGCTAAGAATGAAATAGGACTGCAACTTAAGAAACTGTGTGCTGTAATGTTCAATATGAAGCTCATTTTGTGGGGCTGACCATTCTTGGCTTAGTTTATAGCTGTCTAATCAAGTGGTTCCATATTTTGGTCTGACAAGTAAAGACTTGTACACATGAATTTCAAAAGGTACATACTTTTTAGACTACGGATCATAAGCATCATCTACCAAATACCAAACATTTTCCACTGAAGCAGCATGGACAGGCATGTTTATTGTGCACGTACGGACCAGCTAGGAGCCATTATTAATAATAAATTTGATCATAGAGTAGATGAACTATCTGACAATGTGAGAATCCCAATGTCCCATATACTAGGTAAATGGTACAAGATTACAACCATTCAAACAACAGAATGCTTTGAAATAATATGCATGACAGTGAGTTGTGTGATAAAACAAAATAAATATTGCAGTGCAACGTTATGCATACCATTTTTACTTAGACCTTTGCTTCAACTTCCCTTGACCTGCTATGAACAAATAACACAAAGTTGTGTGAGCACAGCTGCTAGACTTGAAAAGGAGCAACCATTGATGTAAATACACAGTAAAAAGGCGCCATGATAAAAAATGAAGTCTTGTAATCAATAATCAAACACAATGCATAAAAAGTAGCATAAATCACAAATGATGCAAGCTTCGCTGCAGTGTGACCATGAACAGATATTACCATTGTTACAGTATGCACTAATAGGAAAATTTCGGATGCAAATGAAAAGGGGATGAAGGGAAAAAATAGTGAATTAGTAAAAGCTACCACCAGGTACCCCAATCACTATTTTTTTTCTCGCAGCGGAGAAATTTGATAGGAAAATTAACACACACCTGATACCCAAATCACTGTTTTCACTATTTTCCCCCACCAAAGTCAAAAACCCATGAGCAAAGCTCAAAAATTTTCGTGTTATTAAAACCAGAACAGCAACAGTGATGCTGGTATTGAGACAATGCAGTGGAAAGGCAGGGCAGACCCAGTGCCGGAGGCTCCCACATGAGTGGGGTCTGGGGAAGGGAAAAACCGAGGTAAGCCTTTCCCCCGCTGCGATGCATTGGTATTGAGACAATGCAGTGGACAAGTCACAAAAACCTAGAACCTCTGCGATGCATTAACATATACTAATAGTTTACCCGGAGCCACCAATATTTGAACAAAATTAAGAGCATCAACAAATTCCAAACCTAGTCAAACCAGAACAGATATGACGGGTGCCGATCAGAATATCTGTATTTTCTGACTGTGAGATGACGCAGCTAAGTTCGTGGTGTTTCATTGAATCCGCGAACTGCATGACTACAAAGGCCACGCCCCAAACTTTAGATTGCCAAACAACTGGGGAGAGTACCTGGCGTTGCGTGCGTGGAGCAACCACTTGGGCCGCAACTGGGATCGATCTTTCGTGCACCCAAGAGCAAACCACTAATCGCACGGAACCGCAAACACGGATGGATGGGATAGCGAAGGAATCACTATAGCAAATGATAAGAGGGAAACTACCCTCATAGATCCATCCCCAAGCAAGTTAGGGTTCCTTACAGACAGAAGAACTTGAATGGATCTCAGCTCCTTCGAGGCGGCGATCGCGCTTCCCGGAGGAGGTTGCGGGTGAGCTCGGGCGCAGGTTTAACACTGAGAGACGGTGCGAGCCGCGCGGCGGGCGCATATATGCCACCGTCCCACCGAATCCGATCGAAGTGGGAGCGGAATGTTTCGATTCGATGCGATAGGATTGGGTTTCGAGAAGGGGGAATTCCTTGCCATTAAAAAAAAATCGTAATGTTTTGCGCTAGAAAAATTGAGTGGTTGCTTTAACTTTTTCTTTTTTATCCTCCATGTCACTATCATCAGTCTAAGCTCTAACGTCGTTAAACTGTAGATGTAAAAAGTCAAAAATACGTCTAAATATATCATTAATTTTTTTTAGCATCTTAACGACTTTAAATGAAAAAACTCAAAACTAGAAAGTTGTAGATCTCGTCGAGATCTATAATTTTCATATAAAAATTATTTTCATTTAATTCCGTAAAAAAAAGATATAATTTTTCTAAGATATATTAATCATATCAAATCATATTTTTTTGCGGAATTAAATGAAGATAATTTTTATATGAAAATTATAGATCTCGACGAGAGCTACAACTTTCTAGTTTTGAGTTTTTTTCATTTGAAGTCGTTAAGATGCTAAAAAAAATTAATGACATATTTAGATATAAGGGTATTTTCGACTTTTCACCCCTGCAGTTTAACAGTATTAGAGCCTAAACTAACAGTAGTGGCATGGAGGACACAAAAAAGTTAAAATAATAATGCTGAAGACCACTAAACTTTTCTAAGAACATGTAGAGCATTATGATTTTTTTTAATGGCACACCAGTAATCCCCCTTTCGAGAGACAGAGAGCCAGGGGACCGGGTTGGGTTCTCGACACGAGCACGGTCGCACGGAGCATCCATGGGCCCGGGAGCACTGGAGAAGCATCAGTCTTCTTGGGCCTAAAATGTTCTGCCTACGGCTGGATTTTCTGGGCTGGGCTGATTACATGTTCAGCCACGACATGAAAATGACTGAAAGCCACGTCAGTCTTCTTTTCGTTATTTTACCTAACAAAAACAAATAAACAATCACGTTCTTTGTTAGCCGATGAGTAATGAAGAGATACCCAGATTCAAAAAAAAAAACAAATAGATACAATGGTAAAGGTTTCTTTTCTACGTTAATATAAGGATCAGTCCGGTACTCCGGTATAGCTCCTCGTTGTTACGGTTCTTCTCCTCACGTGAACATGGTAACTAGAGCTATTTGTCTCTCTTACCAATATGAACTAGGGAACTAATGAAGTCATTTTTTTATTCACAGGCTTCGTCGCTTCGATCCCTCCTTCCTAAACCGAACCCAAGCTAGAGGAAGCCCTCCAAACACAGTCTAAGGTTCTGTTTGGCAAGGCTCTTTCTGGTTCTGACTCCATGCTACAGTGTTAGAGGAGCCGGAGCCGGAGCCAAAGAAGCCAGAAAATCTAGCTTTTGTAGGCTTCCATTTTATTTCGTGAGGAGATAGAAAAGCCGGAGGTTATTCATATTATAAGCTATATGCTAAAAATTAATACCATTGAAGAAGTTGTCTTATAGCTGATAACTATCTTATACGGTTGAGAGTACCCTTACGCCTGCAACCATTCAGAAAAGCCTACGTCGTCTCTCCTAGAGATCCGACGAGTGGCTCCACCTATGAGCTCCACGACATTTTACTCCAGCAAAACTTTACTTGAAGGGCGAGTTCCATAAGTTGTTGTTTTCCCAATAAACAATAATCTAGCGGCCATCCTTTCCGGATCTTGACAACAATATTTAGAGTAAGTATAATAAGGAGTTGAGAGTAGGCTTTATACTAAGATGGATGAGAGAGAACAGGAAAGCGAAAAGAAATGCAAGCCGTAAGTTTACAGTCGGTTGATGCACAAGCTTTTTCTGTGACTTGTGACTGAAGAAAGTGAGTCATATATCAATAAACAATGGTGAAGTATATGAATAGGCTAATAATGAGCTGTAATGTTTATTAGCCTTGCTTTGCTTTTATACTGCGTCTCAGCGAATTATGACCAATTCATTGCCTTTGAGGTAGCGGTGACCAGTGACAGACTGACTGTGAGTGGTCTCCCATCTGTCCGCCTCCGACCGTTGTTTTCAGCCGGCCACATGGCAAGTACATTCTACTAGTGGCAGCAGCAGTCCTGCTGCTCAACCTACTCGGTGAAATGTGCAAACATACAAACGCAGAACGTCGACACTGCTTGTTGCTGGATCCTGGTTGATGGCGAGTAGGCAGCGTAGCGCCATGCCGTGCCTTCAGTTTTGCTTACGTACTGTACGCACTACCGCTAGGCCTATAAACGCCCCAATTTTTTACAATTTGGCACTTTTTTTAAAGAAAATTTACGTTTGGCTCCTGGAAGACGTAAACTCATCTTTGACCCTGGGGGGCGGGGCCAAGACTCATGGCGCCGAGGTAACACGTCTCGGCGCCACAGATCTCGGCTCCAAGGTGCCTGGCCGTGCACAGCAGGGCATCTTAGGTGGCGTTGACGTGGCCGATATCTCGGCGCAAGAATACATGGCGCCAAGCTCGGCGCCACAGATCTTGGCACCGACCTCGGAGCCATGTATTCTGGCGCCGAGCATGGGGTGGACCGGCGTGGGGTGGACGACGGGCGGTGGCCTGCTGGGGTGGAGCGGGCGGCAGTCGGCGGAGGAGGCGCGGGAGACGGCGGCGACGGTGAGAGGGAGAGACAGAGCGCGAGAGAGAGCTGTGGCCACACGCGGCTAATCCATGCTTGGCGCCAGAATACATGGCTCCGAGGTCAGCGCTAAGATCTGTGACGCCGACCTCGACGCCATGTATTCTGGCGCCGAGGTATCAGCCACATCAACGCCACCCAGGCGTCGAGTTAACACGTCTTGACGCCATGAGTCCTGGCGCCGACCCTAGGGTCTCAAGATGAGTTTACGTCTCTCGGAGAGCCAAACGTAAATTTTGTTAAAAAAAAGAGCTAAATTGTAAAAAAATGGGGTTATACGCCTATACTACGCATCACGTGCTACTTGCTCTGGGCTTCAGGATCTACCAGATCCGTCCAAGCCGCATTGCTACTACTACTAGTAGGAGTACGTGCTATAGGCAGCTAGGTGTAATGTGTGACTGTGTCTGTGATGCCAATCCGGTTGACAAGATGCCATGGGTTGCAATCTCCCCAGATCCTGAGTCCTGACAGCGTCGCTCTCCCAGGTCCTCTGGCATCGAAAACCTCGCGTGAAACGCTCGAAACCCGTGTGGTGTCATGGGTGTGGCGCTGGCATGCCATTGGCATGCCGAGCCGCGAGCAGGTCTACTGGCTTCAAGACAGCGAGTGCGGGGGGGCATTCAAAAGCAGCGGGATCGTGGTGCGTGCCAGTCGTCGCTCTCTCCTCTCCCCTTTCTCGACGCATTGAACTGATGAAAAGAAAAGAAAGTAGGAGTACGAGTGCAGAGTGCTCTGGTGACGCTTCAGTTTGGTGAACGCCATGCCATGAACATTCAGTGCCTATACTGATCTGGAACATGTACATGCATTGCGGCGTGTAGGACTCCTGCTGAAGAAACAAGCATGCAGCATTTCAAATGGAAAATTTTCTCCCGCATTGATCTTGCTCGGTTGCACGTTCAGGTGTCGTACGACGAGATCGAATGCAGCTTTACGCGCACGACGATTGATGGCCATGCAGGTACCAACAATGTTCAGGCGCGAATCGAATCAAGCTGTGCGTGCGGATGCACGGATCGGTGAGGACAGTAGAACTGGGGCTCACGCTTACCCCAAGTTCACTACCCGGGGTATCAAGATCTCTCACCAGGCATCGGCTGCCCGGCAAACGTGGGGTAACGCACAAGAAAGAAATAATGGCTTGGGATCCTAATGGTGTCGCGGTCTGGGCCACTTGCCAGTACAACGTTCCAAAGCATTTAATCTAGAGAAATAAGCAGCGTCCATCATTATCCTGGACAAACAAACAATTGCAGGGGAAAAAACTAATCATTCACAAAGAGAACAGAACAAGCTAACGGTCATGAGCATCATCCATCCATCCACCCCACTGAACCGATCAGGACAACAAAATACAGACAAATGTACAGCACATGGCACAAAAAGCGGTCGTTGTTGCTTTGGTGAAACAAGATTAAAGACAAGGATCCCAGGAAGCCAAGCAGGCCCCTACACGAAATCAATCGCTAGAGAGTACAAGGGGTCGTGGTACAGATCGGCCGAGATCAGTGGCCAGGAGGCGACAGCCATGTCCTGCACAGTAGCCGTTGCCGATGCTTGGGCAGGGAAACCCCACATGCGCAGCACCACGACACGCCTGGGCTTGGCATGGCAGGAGCATCACGCCGTGCCAAGCAGTGCGGCACATGGCTCCCTGCTCCCCCGTGCCCGGTGCTGACGCCTCCCCTAACCAACGAGATTAGGACGCCCAACGGCTACTTCCGCCATGGGCGGGCCAGGACCTCCATCCTTGGCGGGAAACGGTTACACGCTTGCCGGCTTAGCTGAGACTAAAACTAATCTGAACTAATTAAGGAAATTAATCAGCGACAGAAAAAAAAAATGGAACAAGCTACCGAATTGAATCTGGCAGGCGGCAATGCCGGCCGAGGGCCGCCGGGAGATCAGGCCGGCGACGGCTGGGAGGTGGGGTCGGCGGAGGACGGGATGTCCTGGCCGACGCGGCAGCCCTCCAGCATGAACACCACGTCGCCCATGGCCGGGCGGTCCAAGGGGTCGGACGCGGTGCAGAGCAGCCCGACCTTGATGCCCAGCAGGAACTCCTCCCACTCGGAGGACTCCGGGTCCAGCTCCAGCAGGCCCGGCTCCAGCAGCTCCGCGACGGCGCCGCGCTGCAGCTGCCGCTTCACCCACTTCACGATGTCCTCCTCCTCCCCGGCGAACATGCCGGGGCGCCGGCCCGTCAGGAGCTCCAGCAGCACGATGCCGAAGCTGTACACGTCGCCTTCCCTCGTGGCCTGCCCGGCAGCGGCCGCGTCGGGGGCGACGTAGCCGAGCGAGCCCACGTGTGTCGCAGCTGATGTTGATGCGGCGGCAGCTGCTGCAGCGGCACCCGCGGTCACCACCATCGGCTCCAGGCCGAAGTCAGACAGGTGCGGCTCGAAGTCAGCGTCGAAGAGGATGTTCTGCGGCTTGACATCACCGTGCACGACGCCGGACTGGTGCAGGAATGCAAGGCCGCGTGAGACGCCGAGCGCGATGAGGTGCCTCATTGGCCAGTTGAGGATGTGGCCGTCTTGGTGCGACGCTTCCTGCAGCAATGTGGCGAGGTTGCCATTGGGCATGTAGTCATAGACCAGCAGCCGGACATCCGGCGGAGGCCCGGCATAGTAGCCACGGAGCACAGTGAGGTTCCTGTGCTTCACCTTCCCGAGAGACTCGGCCTCTTTCCTGAACGAGCCCTCATCAATCACCACGGCACCATCAGAAGATGTGGACGGAAGCCGCAGAATTGCCAGCACGGTGCCATCACTGTAACAAGCCTTGAACACGAGGCCATGGCGGCCTCGGCTGAGCACATTCTCCTCGTCAAACTGGCGGGTTGCCTCAACCGTGTCAGCATAAGTGATCCTTGAATTGAACATAATCAGCTTTGGCTGGCTGACACCGTTCTCCGTGCTTGTGCCACTCGACCCACTGCCACGTCCTGGGCTGCGTCTTCTCTTCTTGACACCATCACGGCTCTCAATGAACCGACGCCTCCATCGCAGCAAGCTAAACACACAGCAGCAGCAGAACAGCGCAACGACCAGCACCGCAGCAGCCACCACACCAATTAGCAGAGCCAGGCGCTGCACCCTCTGCCGCTTCCGCCGTCGCTGGTACTCACCGCACTCACTCTCCAATGGCGGACCGCACAAGTCTGAGTTTGAAGCATATGCTGAAGCAGAGCCAAAGCGGGAGCCAAGCATTGCCGGTATCTCACCAGAAAGCTCATTGTGTGACACATTGAATGACAAAAGGCCAGGAATCTGAGCCAGTGAAGCAGGGATGCTGCCGGCAAGATTGTTGGACGACAGGTCAAGCGTCTGCAGCTTTGAGAGGTTGGCAAGAGAGGCTGGTATGTCTCCACCAATATGATTGTCATCAAGCTTGAGAAGGGTGAGTGATGAGCAATTGGATATCTCAGGTGGTATCTTGCCTGAAAGCTCATTGTAGCTGAGGTCAAGCTCCTCCAATTCACCAAGGCGTGAGAGGTCACTCGGGATGGAGCCGGTCAGCTGGTTGCCGCTGAGCTCAAGCACAGTAAGGTTGGAACAATTGGCAAGCTCGGCTGGCAGCTCCCCAGAAATGTGGTTGTGTGAGACCGAGAGCACTTGAAGTGATGGCAAGTACCCATATGTCGCCGGTATTGACCCAGTGAAAGAATTGCCGGAGAGGTTCAGATTGCGCAGACTCCAAAGACTGCTGAATCCTTCAGGAACATCGCCAGAGAAGGAGTTGTCCGCAAATGACACATACTGCAGCTGCGGTAGGCCGAAAAGCTCTGCCGGGACATTGCCAGAGAGGTTCTTCTGACCGGAGAGATCAAGAACTCGCAGGTTCTGGAGGTTGCCAATGGTCGTTGGAATGTGGCCAGAAAAGGCATTGCCGCTCAAATTTAAACTCTGGAGAGCCAACAAATTACCGATGGCCGGAGGGATCTCTCCGGTGAGGTTGTTCTCAGATAGGTCCAGAAACGTCAGGTTTCCCAGCTGGAAGAGCTCACCAGAAAGGCGACCAGTGAGTCTGTTCCTCTGTATGGACAATGCTTCTAGCCACGACAGATTCCCCAAGCTCGCCGGAATCTGGCCGGAGAATGTGTTCCCACCAAGATAGGCCTCCCTGAGCCTCGGGAGACCGCCAAGAGCTGATGGCACCTCGCCGGTGAAGTGGTTGTCCTCGAGATCAAGCACCTGGAGTGAGCCGCATCTGCCAATCTCCGCAGGCACGGCGCCAGTGAAAGCATTGCCGCCGAGGCGCAGCTCCAGCAGCGAAGTGAGCTGCCCGACCGCTGGGGGCAACTCGCCAGTGAACGCATTGCCCGAGAGGTCGAGCAGCGTCAGTCCCCCCGCCCCAGCAAGCCAAGTCGGGAATGGACCAGCTAGCTTGTTGCCGCCGAGGTCCACCACCTGAAGATCCGCGGCCAGACCTCCCGGCACGTCCACCTGAGAGAACTCGTTGCCGCCGAGCTGCACGATGCGCAGGGACGAGTTCCCCTGACCGCCGAACGCCGCGGCCGGGATGGTGCCGGTGAGCTGGTTCCGCGACACCGAGAGAATCTGCAGCGTGGGTATCGCGGCGACCGCAGACGGCAAGATGCCGCGGAGCGAGTTCCCTTGGAGGCTCAGGTGGAGCAGCGCCGAGCAGTTGGCCAGCGCCGCCGGGATGGTCCCCTCGAGAAGGTTCCCGTCCAGCCAGAGGTAATGCAGGTTCTGCAAGTTGCCCAGCGACGCCGGCACGGTGCCCCGGAGTCGGTTGAAGGACAGGTTCAAGAACTGGAGGTTCGCCGTGGAGGCGCTGATGTTGGCCGGGATGGTTCCGGAGAACGCATTGGAGGAGAGGTCGAGGTACTTCAAGTTTGGAGGAAATGAGACGGGGACGGGTCCGGACAGGAGGTTGCCGGACACGTCGAAGGTGTCGAGGTTGGTGAGGTTGGCGAGGAAGGACTGGGGAATGGGGCCGGAGAGCGAGTTGGACTGGAGGAAGACGGCGCGCAGGGATGTGACGCGGGCCAGCGACGCCGGGATGGCGCCGGAGAGGTCGTTGGAGCGGAGGCTGAGCCGCTCGAGGTACGGCAGCGAGCCGAGCGCCGGCGAGATGGGGCCCGATAGGCGGAGCCGCGGGAGCTGCAGCTCGACGACGCGGCCGCCGGAGCCGCCCTGCGCGCACGCGACGCCGCGCCAGGAGCAGGGCGCGGATGGGGAGGCCGCGTCCCACCCGGACATGGCGCCGTAGGGGTCGCGCAGGCCGCGGCGGAACACGAGGAGCGCGTCGATCTCCGCCTGCAGCCCGGAAGTCCTCGCCACCGGCGGCGCCGCCGCCGGCGCGGCCAGCGGCTCGAGCGGCGCCAGCGCGAGCATGAGCAGCAGGAACAGCGACCGCGACGGCGGCATCGCGGGCGCCCGGGAGGAGGCGAGAGGGGAGAGACAAGAGCCGCCCCTTTTTCTGGCTGTCTTGTCAACTCTGGCGGCGCGCCTAGGCTCTCATGGAGATGGGGAGAGCGCGAGCGCGAGCGAGGATCGTGTTTGCGTTTGCAGCGCGGAGCAGGGAGAGAGAGCCAGAAAAAGGAGGGGTTTGGTTGAGAGGTTTTGGACGGGTTTGGGTGGCCTTCGAGGCCGTTTTTCACTCCGGTGTGCGGTTTCTGTGCAGCCTTTGTTTGTTTTTTTCTCTCCCCCGGTCCGTCTCAGTCCCTCTCTCTCCTCAGGCTTTAACGTCATTTGAGAGAGGAGAGAGACTGTCCTAGTGCTAGGTTAACGTTAAACTCGCTTTTAGTGCGCGGGACAGGCTGTCACCGTAAAGACCTTTTACTGGGGACGAACGCTGACGGGGGCGTGGCCGGCGAAGCGACGCCGACGAGCGGGGCCTGGCGAAAAGCTGGACGCGCGTTGTCAGCGACGCCGTGAGCTGGGGCCGCTGTGTCTGCACCGCATCATACTGGAGCTGGAGAGGCTACACGGATGGGTAAAGGGAGGGATTAGTTTAGTCTAGCTGGCGTTTAGGAGGTGCAGCAGATGTTGACTGGGCTCGCCGTGCCACGTAGGCTGTGCTCCCTGGACACAGGCACTGCTCCATGCCTGCCTGCCTAATGTTGCCTTGCCGTCCATTGTTGTAATCCGTCGTTGTTAGCCAGTACTACATGTAGTAGGTGACAGGATGATGTTGGAACAGTGCCTGGGAATCATTTTCCGGGGCTTCTTTTGAACCAGAATCTGGTCAATCTTGGAGATGGTCTGATGGACGGCTCTAACCGCTGGCCGGAGACTGAACCTTTTGGTTTCACCTCAAAAAAGGGTGAAATGGCGGGCAATTCAACACCACAACAGTTTTTAATTCAAAAATGCATTAACGCCCTTTTGATGCGGTTTCCGCTTGTATATATCCATCCATGCAGAGAGAGAAGAGATGTCACATCAAACTTATTTCCAGAATTTGACACTACGTAAAAAGAAGATTCTCCGTCACATTAAACTTGTGGTACATGCATGGAGTACTAAATGTTGACGAAATCAAAAACTAATTACACAGTTTGGTTGTACTCTGCGAGACGAACGTTTTGAGCCTAACTAGTTAACGATTGGACAATTATTACCAAATAAAAACAAAACAGTACTGTAGCTACAGTACGCCTCTTTTTTGGGCGGCGCCGAATCGGCTGATGAACTAAACGCGGCCAAAGTTTGAATCGTGCGAAGACAACAATGGGAGTAAACACAGAAAATTGACTGAAATCGTACCTGGTGTGATGCTTCAACTCAGAAGCCGTGCACAGCGCACCCTGAATCGTCCAGGCTTGTCACATACCCCGTATATCAATACAGCAATGAATTGCCACATGCCAACCATCTGCGACGTTCGCCTCTGGCAGCACCATACTCCTGCGGTCCTCCGTCGATTGCCAACTTCAGAGTTCTACTAGACCTGGCGCTAAAAACGCTGGTTCCATCAGATTTGGAGAGTTCTACTAGACCCAAATGCACACCTGATTTTGAATGGACAATGCCGAACCAATTTGGTGCCTGTTCGACTGTTCCTCCCACTGGATCTGGAGCACACGAGCACAGATCATCATGAACTATAAGTACACACGTTGCAGTTTACTGTATTTAGGCCCTCCACCTCCTTCTAAAATTCTTGTCACATCGAATATTTGAACACATGCATGGAGTACTAAATATAGACTAATTACGAAACTAATTTCACAACTTGCGACTAATTTGCGAGACGAATCTTTTAAGCCTAATTAGCCTATGATTTGACAACATGGTGCTACAGTAAACATGTGCTAATGACAGATTAATTAGGCTTAAAATTCGTCTCGGAAATTAGTCTCCATCTATGTAATTTGTTTTGTAATTAATCTATATTTAATGCTCCTTATTACTCCCTCCGTCCTTCGTTCAGAGGCGTATTGGCTTGGAAAAAGGTTTGTGAATTCACCGGCGCCTAAGCCGTTGGGTGCATCGGGAGCCAGCGCTCACGTCCTGTATTCTCGCGCGTAGTAACTGCGACACCTCGCTTCCAGCATCAGCTGCATGCATGCATGCAAGTTGCTCTCCCTTCCCAACTGCACTTCCTATTTTATCCCTCCCGCTTGCGTACTCAGCCACGAAAGAGAAGCACCGGCCATGGACGCGGAAACCTCGCCGGCCACCTCGCTGGAAAAGGGTTCGGCCACCTCGCCGGCAAAGGGTTCGGCCACCTCGCGGGCAAAGGACGCAGCTGCTTCGCCGGCAAAGGGCGCGGCCGCCTCGCTGGCAAAGGGCTTGGTCGCTTCGCCGGTGCTCATTCGTGGTCTCAACTGGGCACCGGACTCCGAGGACGAGAGCGAGCTCGTTACCATCGATCGTGAGGAGTGGCGAATCCGTCGCGGCGTCAGGATTCCATGCTCTCGCTGTGGTCTCATACACAGTGAGTATGAGATCACATCATGGATCTATGGCTTCAACGAGTTTGACTGCAAGGTACTTTTCCCTAACATCGACGATCTAAAGATGGATGTCGATACTGTATTGCTCCCTGCACACATATGGATGGCCGAGAGTGATGCTGATATTCAAGATTCAACCAGTGTAGGCGAATAGCAAGAGTAGTTGTTTTTGATTCAATGCAACCGAGCAGTAGTAAGAGTGCATGTAACGCTGATGCTACCTAGAAGTGCTTATGTCTATCTATTTCTTCATGCATTCATTTCAAAAGTCCCTCTAAACATGCATCGTCTAAACATCATGACTAGCTTAAGATTAACAGGAAAGAAGTAAACAGACGCTACCCATGCAAAAGATACTCTAAACATCATGGCAAAAGAAGCAAGTTTAACCAACGAATCCTAATGCTTGATTGTAAATTTCCATCGGGCACTCATAGCTAATTGGAAGGTTGCCTGTCATCTCCAAGTGCTTCTTCTTCATGTGCGGGATGTTGTAATATTGTCCTCCATTTTGCTTCATGATCTCCATCATGCAACTCTGTTGTGTTAGGAAAATCCGATTGGACCTATCCACAGGGTACTCGCGAAATGCCTTGTCAACCTTTTCCACAATTTTTTCGATGTTTGTTTGGAGTTCCCTTGTAAAACAACGCTTGAATTGCTGCAAAGAAACCAAGGTCCAACACATTAAGATCGGGTGAGTTTGGTGGCTGGCATGTTAGCCGTATGTCCCACCCATCTGCTTGGGCAGCTTCTACAAATGCTGGATCATTTACAGCAACGTGAGTCCTGGCATTGTCCTGCTGGATGAATATTGGCATTCCTCTTTCTTCGGCTGGCCATTTTTCCTTTATTGCAGGGAGGACTTTGTTGATAAGGAATTGCCGGCTAATTTCCTTGGTAACAGACGTCATGGCCTTTGTTACCATGACACCTACAGAAAGCATATACCCTTTGTTAGCCAAATTAAGTAAAAAAGAGAAAATTAAATAGAAAAGGGAAAATTTTAAGTACATATGCATGTCATACCTCTATCTCTATTGGGGCTCCATCTCTTTGCAGGCTCTACGTAGACAAAGGGAAAATTGCCAATTTTCCCATCAAAGGTGCATACACCATGCTCATCAAATCTAGGCCGAGCAACCACAGTAAGAACCATGACCTTTTCAATGAAATTTTTGCTTTTAACCGCTCTTTGTGGTCTTTCTTCATCATTGGCGAGATAGTTCTTTTGGTTACGCCTAGTCCTATAGAACCACTTCTCATCGATGTACACGATGTTGTACATTGGTTTGAACGTGGGAGCATTTGGAATGTTGTTTGTGAGCATGGACAAGCAGTACTTAACTCGTGCCTTCTTGTTTTCATCTGTTAAACTAAACTTTAGGTCATTTGTGTGCCGACGGAAATAACCCTCCCTAAAACGACTATGAAGTGCGCTTTTAGACACACCGAGCGCATTGGCTAGATCACGGATTGTTGTGCGCTCTTTCAAAGGCACGTTTTTTATGGCTTCCATGTCTATCTCAATTCGTTTGCGACCACAATTCCTAACCAACTTATTTTTAACACCATGTATCCCACCAGCAAGTTGTCCTTCTCGCCATATCCTCTGCACTACTCTACGAGTCACACTGTATTTCTGTGCAACTTCCTTACTCACTCCACGTTGTAGTATAGGTGGTTTTGTTTTGGCTAACAAATCACAATATATAGCCATCTTAATGTCATCGGTGTAGAACTTCCTCTGTCTCCCACCGTGTTTAAAGATAAATCGAATTTAAAACAAAGAACATGGTAGTACAACGTGAGAGTATAATATGGTCATGCCCATGCTCATGCAACGTGCATGAAAGCAACGTGCTACAATACCATGCAACAAAGAAGCTAACAGATGCTGATGATAGAAATGCTAGCTTACCCTCTCCAGTGTAATTGTTTCCTCCATGATCCAAAGCATTGCTCATGGCATCGACTTGCAAGGGCACCATGGTCATTGGCATCACCATCTTTGGGCGCCATGGTCGCTCGGCATCTCCTTGTTGGATGCCATGGTCGTCGGCATCTCCTTCTTTGGGAGCCATGGTCGCGTCCAGACATCGTCATGATGATCTCAACTAGAAAAGCGAGGGAAAAACAAGTCGGCGGAATCATATTTGGCACAAAACAAACTGAATCTTTGAAAACTAGCGGCACCATTATTTCCATCATCCCACACAAAGTTGTAGCCGAGAGCATGTACAGTTCCCTTCCCACTCACCGATGGCTTCCCAAATAATTGGATTGTCCCAATGGGGCGCCTCTTGGTTGAGATCAAAGCCTAATGGCGCCATGGATTGGAGAGGTAGGGAGAGGAGAATTGACGAGAGAGAGAGCTGATTAGAACAGGTTGCAGGAGAGGGTATATATAGAACTGTGGAGGCTTCATAGGCGTGGCAACTGTGAAAATTTTAAACACCTGAAACCTTAAGCGGGAGATTTGATTTCTTATGCATGGTGGTAATTTTCAACGGCAAAACTGAAACTCAAAACGCGACAATTTTCAACTGCAAAACTGAAACTAAAAACGCGGGAGCGGACGCGAAGCTTGATCGCGGGCGTTCATGACGTTGAATGCTTTTGCATGCAGCCATGCAGGGAGTTACGGTCAGCGTGGGATACGAAGGGATTTTGCGGCGTTTGCGGCTGGAGGTTACGGCAATTAAGTTCTCCTTGGTCTCGGTGAAAAATGCTACTACGCCTCTGAATAAAGGACGGAGGGAGTAGCATCTAAACATTCAATATGACATGAATTTTAGGAGCGACTAAAGAACCAAACACCCCCTTATTATACTGTGCCATACATTACCGTTTTCTTGCATTCCGTGACGGTGTCAAATCAATCGCCTCCGTGCCTCATCATTTGACCTTTTTTCGGGGGCCCTTTTTTCAGTGAGCAGCAGCAAATGGAATGGCGTGCTCTACTTGCTGCATGTACTGCCGTCGTACGCTCCCAAAATCTCCCAGCTGGACCCATCCGATTGCATCAGCCGCCTGACTCCCAAAGTTATGAACGCACATGCGTAAGCTGGTGTACCATGCCGTGTAGCTTGGCCTCAGTAATGCCGTGCAGCACGGCTGCACGGGAGCAGTAGAATACGAGCAGCCTGTCTATCTGATCCTTTTTTATGGTTATTAACATTGTTGGAGAGTTCCCCACCAATTCATTGGTGCAATACAGATTGCAACTCAGAAATACTCCTACAGAGTAGCATTACATGCCCCAACACGGGGTGAAGGGGGATGGGATCTTCAGAAGCTTAACTGCCTCCTAATCAGCACATGTGCAGACCACCGTAGGGCGGCAGGCAACGTCTTGCAAATTTGTCCTTCTTTACTCTTTCTATACCCGGGTCTTTTGCAGAGAGATTGTGTACGTTGCCCACTATGCTTAGGCGCTAAACAAATATAAAAGCACCCAAGTTGATTTCTAGGCTTTATTTGGCTACCCTAGACAGTACTCCCTCCATCATAAATTTATAAGTCATCCCAACTTTTTTTGGAGAATCAAAGCATCTCAAGTGACCAAATTTATATAATAAAATAATAATATTTATGACATCAACTATATATCATTAGAATCTTCATTAATTATATTTTTATAGTATATCTATTTGATGTTATAAGTCCTTGTAATTCTCTCTATAATATTGATCAAAGTTGAGATGCTTTGACTCTTCAAAAAGTTAGAATAACTTATAATTCGAAACGAGGGCAGTAGATTTCACAAATCACAACCTAGGACGTGATGGCCAAGTTGATTTTTCCACACCCGAGGCAATGAACTCCTCCTAGTTCAACCAAGGTCAAAACGCATGGTGAATCTTGGGCTTTTCCAGGGTAAAAATTTCTTTGCCAATGGGCCCCGTTTAGATCCAAATTTTTTTGGATTTTGGCTCACTGTAGCATTTTGTTTGTATTTGATAATTAGTGTATGATTATGGACTAATTAGATTCAAAAATTTCGTCTCGCGATTTCTCACCCAACTGCGTAATTAGTTTTTTTTTTCGTCTACATTTAGTACTCATGCATGTACCGCAAGATTCGATGTAACGGATACTGCGTAAAATTTTTTGGAATCTAATCAGGCCCCCAAAGACCTGTTGGTACCTCCCTCCACACCACACCGCACAGCACGGGCAGGACGCCTGACGAAACCAGACGATTTCCTGATCCGTACTGCCACACCACAGTGGCACAGTGCTCCAATAATTCATCAAACGGCCATATGGGCGCGATCTGCCACTGTTTCAGCTGACAGTGGTCACAGCGGCACGAGCACCAGCAAAGCCGTGTCAGCTTTACTGCTCAGTCGTCACTGTGCCGGCCTGCCGGGTGCTCCTCCCGTCGAGCCTGGGCGTGAAGTGAGGGCTTCTGGCCTCGGTGGTCCTCCCGTAGACCCCTACGGCCCTACCCTCTCTGCTCTGCAGACCATATCGGTAAAATCTGCCGCATTCCTGAAAGGGACCTGTGGTTCTTGAAGATGGAAATCCTGAACATGCACTCCCCGGGCATTACTGGTCTCCACCAGCCCCTTCCTCCAGCAGTGTTCTTCATTAGGTGACCAAGACTTCATCTTAAGAAAGAAGTTTGGATTTGGAGGCGACACACTTCAGAATTATACCGCAGCATTTTGCGGAATATCAGCACAGCTCTTGCAGAGTTTCTCGGAAATTCTAGTCTAGGTTTCAGATAGCTAATTCAGGATCAATGATCGTGAGGTTTTGATCGAGGTCATGATTGGAGAGCTAGTTCGCGACAGTGATCGTATAACAATTATTTAGTGACAAAGACATACTCCTATACTAATCCCTTTTGGAATGGAAGACAACAATAAATGTGAACTTGTGGACGGACATGCATGTTTGCACACGCACACAGAACATAACAGAACTCACGACATCGGAACCTTGGGCTGGATCGGTCTCACACCCTCCAGGTGGACGCCTTGCGTGCCCATTAATTTCTAAGTGCTGCCTAGCTACCAGTTCGGAGCCGAAATGCAAATGAGCGGGAAAAATAAGACGACGAGAAGCCAAAAGAAAGGCCTGGTCGCTTTCCTGAAAAGGAGAGGTTCTGGACGCATTTCGCATGTCATTGGGCGATCCATGGAGATGGCAGATGAAGACTAGCGCCCGTGTCATGGCCGGCGAAGACGTGGCTTATTCGCACATGCATAGCTATCAACTCTCGTATCATCAAACACGTCCGTCTATCGGTCAAATGTAAGCACTTTTGGTTCGGTGAGGAACAAAAGGGGTTGTTACGGTTTGTCTATACGAGCGGCACAAAAATGTAATCGGGACTGAACTGCATACGGACAGTTTCGTCCATACGCATAGAAGTGCTCAAAATTCGTTTCTTGTCCCCGCCTTCCAAGGCACTAGTAAGGCCTTGTTTAACGCCCGGTTTAGTTCGCGAAAACTTTTCTCAAAAAATGCTACAGCAGCCATCATATCGAATTTTGCGATACGTGTATGGAGCATTAAATGTAGACGGAAAAAAAACTAATTGCACAGTTTGGTTGAAAATTGCGAGACGAACGTTTTGAGCCTAATTAGTCCATGATTGAACACTAATTACCAAATAAAAACGAAAGTGCTACAGTAGCCAAATTTCCAACTTTCATCGACTAAACACGGACTAAATGGGTATGTGGTCGAGACCTGGACGGCACCTCCCGCTAAATTCGGCCAAACTACCATGCTGAATCATCTGATTCCTTTATGTCCCTGTTCATGAAATTCAGGTGTCCGTTCACTTTCTCCTTCTGTCGTTATACGATTCCGTTCCGGCCATGAATTTCAGGTACCAACTCCCGGCAACGTCACACACACTCACCAGGCTCCTATATGAAACTGTACGAGTGCACTAGGCTACGCAAACGAACAGGCACTAGCAGGTGGACGATAAAACGGTGCTGAACAGAGTTTCTTTTTGAGTTCAATGTATGGTGCCCGGCCCCCACCACCTGAAGCGAAAGGCAGGGTCTCATGGTGTCTGCTCGCCGGTGGATCGAGCCACCAGGCTAGTGGCCTAGAGGCACACTCCATTATTGTCGTCCAGTTTCAGGACGTCCCAGTACCAGGCAAAAAAAGAACCAGAATTATGCTAGGGACTGAACTAAACAAGACCTAAAGCGACTCCATACAGGCGATATGGGCGAACACATGTCCCGGCGGGGAGGATTAGCCGGGCAAAGACAAGGAGCGTGTCCCCTCTCGCGGATCCGTGGATGTGCTTTCTAACCAAACGCCTTAGATTCCGGCCCAGGTGAGAAGCATGAGTGCTGTAGGTTGGTGGCAGTTTGCTCACTTTCATCAGAGAACCGCTTCCTTTGCTTAACGCTTTTGTCATTATGCGCTACTTTAGTGGACAAAGACCTGATTACTGTGGTTCATGAGTGTCCTTAGATGTTAAAACGGGAATGGAAAAGGGGCACAAAGTAGCTTGGTGAGTGGTGACATCATAGGACTTATTGCACTTGAGAGTCTTCAGACATCAAAGTTTCTCTAGAGTTATGCCTATAGGCGATGGGTTTCTCTTTGCAGAGGTTCCAGTGACTAATGCAAGGTGCAGAACGGATTTCTGTATAAACAAAGCGTGATCCTGATCACAGGAGCAGCCTGCGATTTTAACTGCATTTGCCAACATATCTATCCAACAAGTAGCGTTAACTTTTACTGTTATTTCCAATCTAAAGGCTTCTATGAAATCTGAAATCTTAGATAGTCTGATGAATCATTGGCAACTCTTCAGTAACAAAAGCAGTAATACCAGCAAATTGTGATGTTCGATACAGAAGAAAATTAGCAGAGAACAAGGCGCACCTGGCAACGGATGATCCAATTGAAGTATCGGGTCCATGATCATAAATTAGTTAGGTAGATTATCCTTTTGGCCTAATATCATTCCAGTTTGTCATTAATCATACCTATCTCCATTCCCAGTAAGGATTTAGTCTGCTGTAAACAGCAGAAACCTGAGAAAGCCTCAGAATTAGAAATTTGGGGTTGACATAATCAAAGATTCAAACACACCGATTCAAATACAAGACCCACCACAGTACTTGCGGTAGGATTTCAAACAAGATGTAAAATGGAAGGCCTTCTTAGCAGAGATCAGAGTACCAGGCATAACTTACTTAAAATCAAACAAGTATCATTGATGACATGGAAGGCTGAGACAATGAAAGTATGATGAACAATAACACCATTTGTCTCACTATCAGCTAGATAGTCACTACTCCCTCCGTTCCAAATTGTAAGTCGTTCTGGCTTTTCTAGGTACATGGATTTTACTATGTATCTAGAAATGCCAGAACACCTTACAATTTGGAATGGAGTAGTTGATAAGTCTATGGTCCTGAAGGACTTCATTTTCAATGTCAATGCTAAAAAGTATTAATTAATACTACTGTACATCAAATATCTGTGTATTATAATCTACATACACAAACATAACCTTATAAGTACATTCAGAATGATTGGAACTACTTTAAGTTAAACATTGCAGCGCTTCAATTGGTACAGTCACATTTACATGAATATCTGTTGTATGTAGCAGATGAAAACAGACAACAAATGCTGTTGGCATTTCTGGACACATCTAGCATACAAATGGAATGATTGCGTAGCGCGAACGAGGGTAGTCTTCAAATTTCTGAAGATACCATTTATGTGTTTGTACCGCTGCAAAGGACAAGTTTGTTATCTGCACAAAAGTGAGTCAGTTCAGCCAGGTGCGACGAAAGAGAATGAAAGGATCCATAATGACAACTAGCTTGGATTCTGAACGCCAAATGTGAAAAATGTCACAATGAAGCATACCACAAAAAGGTACAGGAACCACACCGAAATGTCTGATCCACCGCTAGCTATCAACATGCCAAAATATATTACCTATATACCAAAATAACAGCAAATGTTAATAACGTACTGATTTCGAACCCAAAAGTTCACTGGCCTATATGAATTAGACAAAGAACAGCAAAATGTTCGACATCTACATCATTTAGATATTTGCCAATGGTGAAATAAATCGTGTTCCTAAGGTAACACTAAATTTTTATCATCCTTAAGCCTTATAAGAATATGTATATTCTCCTCCTGAGATATATATAATGCAGAGGAAACTAGATTGGCAAAATGGATAATCAGACGCACAAGGAGCTCACAACAACAACAACAACAAAGCCTTTTAGCCCCAAACAAGTTGGGGTAGGCTAGAGTTGAAACCCAACGTGAGCCCCTAGTCACGGTTCAGGCACGTCAATAGCTGCTTTCCAAGCACTCCTATTCAAACAAAGATCTCTAGGTATATTCCAACCTTTCAAATCTCTTTTTATTGACTCCCCCCACGTCAGCTTCGGTCTTCCTCTACCTCTCCTCACATTGATATCTCGACTTAGAAATCCACAATGCACCGGTGCCTCTGAAGGTCTTCTTTGGACATGGCCAAACCACCACAACGCACAAGGAGCTCAACTCTATTATAATTCTGGGAGCTTTGACAATTTGGGAACTCCATAACCGGTGTCTTTGCTGGGGCATCCCAAAATTTAGCTTGAGAAATATTGCTCGCTAAAGAGGAGCTGCTGGACTGGAATTTGGCCGGGGCTAAAGGAATTTCCCACCTCCTTGCCCCTTGCACTGGATGGGGAACAGTAGCAGGCTTAGGCTAGGTCAGGTTGTTCTGTATTTTGTCATCGGTGATCTGTGTAACCTTGTGAAGTGAACTGAACTTGTTTTGGTGTGTTTATGTAAGGGTTATCGTCCCTCCTTTTCTTCTTAATACATAGAAACACAGTTCTCCTGTGTTTTTGAGAAAAAAAAAGTTGGCAAAATGGGGAGCATAGCATATTTGATGAGAACTATCATTGCATCACATAGAGCTTCAGTGTAAACATTAAAAGAAATCTGGAATAAGGGAAGCATGAAAATTCCCTGTTTGTTAGCACCCTCATCCATCAATAGTAAACCAATCCCAATATCTTGTTGGACCCCGATCTCCCTGCACAGGTGAGTATCACCTCACACCACACCCACAAACTCACACAGCTAGAGGTAGAAGAAACGGTTGAGCACAGCACACACACACAGCTCGAGCAGCAGCTCTGCAGCTCTGAAACTTGTGGCAACTGAACTGATTTTTCATTGCCTTGGGTGTAGAGTATATACAACTACTAGTACCATTTAAGGTACACTAGTACACCACTACAATGTCCTCTAGGGCATGGCTGATATCAGCACCATTCATGGCTGAGCCAAGCCATTTCTACCTAAGGTACAACCTGGTACAAGTGATGGCCTATTGCCATACTTGAACAGGAAACAGGACAGCAAGAGCTGACCATTGCCAACTCCTGCTGCGCAGGAAAAGAGAGGGAGTGGGGGAGCAGCAGATTATGTCTTACATATCCCAGGCTCCCAGACCCTAAAATTACAGAAAATGGAAACTTTATTTTGTTGGTAGCCTACATTCACTTGACATCATTATTTATAGCACCTTAGTGGGATCTTCCATATTCATCAGTATCTACAACATCCTGAATATCAATTAAGACTGGAAGAGAGTACGAACTCACTAGTTCAGCAAGGTAATGAGGGCAAGACACACGACTAAACCAGTCACCGCACGGAATTACATATTCATCGGAATCTTTGTGTTCACGCAATGATCCCTGCCAAAGCAGAAAACAAAAACAATGAAATCCAAAAGCATAAAATAACTCTGTAAAAATGTCTCCTAGAAGTTTGCCAGGAAAAATGCATATTAAACAACCATTATCTTTACACTAACCAAAAACAATTGTTGTTTGCAGTTTCAAACATGGGCATATTCTATACATACCAACTGCTGTTGCATGTTGTTCGCATTTGCAACAAACAAATAACTAGTAGAATGACAGAAGTGAATACATACAAGAATTGCATGGCAGCGGATCTGATGGAGTGAGCCCCAGATGAAAATAACAGCACCAATCCACTGGCACCACCCCAACTTTAGAAGAGGCTTCAAGAGATGTGTTGGGTCAATTGCTAGATCTGGCATTCTTGCTCGACCCTTCACTATGAACTCAGCTATTTGATATCGAAGATACTGTATTGCTTCAGGAAGACAAGAACTAGCAAGTGATAAAGGTGCGGCCACATAGTAGCTGGCAGGAAAAAAAATGAACAATATGTCATCCCAAAAGGCTAATACAATGAAAGAAAGGGCCAGTGCAATGATACTTGTCCAAATAAATTCTTATATAAATAGGTGATGGTTTGTGTAAACCTCTAGGTAATATTACCATTACAACAAAGGTCAATAACTTCAAGTATTGTTTAAAAGAGAGGCAGCCATAAATGTTGACCCTTAGGAGCTGAAATTAGCAGCAATATGTTACGTTATTTTATGTGCCACATAATCATGACAGGTCAAGGCCAATTCATCTGCTAAAGCATCTTCTTGCTGATTAATCCAATGTATTTGTTAGTCGCTGAATTCTTACTCTTGGTAGTAGCAGAATTCTTACTCTCATCGAGAGAGGATGACACAAGGAGTTGGGGCAATTTTCTGGTTCATTTCTCACACAAATGCCATGCCAACCTGAGGGGTTGGTGATATATATTTATAGGCTGCTAACCAGCCAAGCATATGCCAAGATGCTAGTCCTAGATGCTAAGATGTTGTCCTAAATGCTAGTCCTAGATGCTAAGATGATGTCATAGATGCTGTCCTAGATAGGCAGCAAGACCACCGTGCTGCCACAAGGATCATATGCTGCAGCCCCACAAAGACCAGCTAACACAGAGACTTATCCATCATTCCCCCCCTAAGTCTTGTGCGTCGTCTTGTGGGAAAGTTGAACCATCCCGGTCCTGGAGCAGAGCTCAAGGAACTTGATCCTCCCAAGAGGCTTGGTAAGCAGGTCCGCAAGCTGGTCCTTGGTGTTGATGTAGCTCGCCTTGATGCTCCCTTCCTCCAAACAGCCTCGGATGAAGTGGTACCTCACCCGGATGTGCTTACTCCGTTCATGGAAAACGGGGTTCTTTGCCTGGGCCAGAGCGGACTTGCTGTTCATCCTGAGTTCCACCGCTCTAGTGTCTCTGCCGAGATCACCAAGCAGTCGAGCGAGCCAGAGCGCCTGAGTCGAAGCGGTGGAGGCCGCTATGTATTCGGCCTCGCAGCTGGACAGGGCCACCACCTGCTGCTTGACCGACTGCCAGCTAACGAGGCACTTGCCGAGGAGGAAGAGGATCCCGCTCGTGCTCTTGCTGGTGTTGATGTCGCCGACGTGATCGCTGTCGCTGTACCCGACGAAGTGCGCCGCCCCAGGGCACCTAGGGTAGTAGAGGTCGTGGTCGAGAGTCCCCGCAACGTAGCGGATGATCCTCTTCACAGCCTGCTGGTGCTCCGTCGTCGGTCGCTGCATGAACCGACTAACGTAGCCGACGGAGAATGCCAAGTCCGACCGTGTGTGGGCGAGGTAGCGAAGGCTCCCCACAAGACGCAGGTCTGCGAAGGCCCACCTCCTCCGTCGTCTTTGCTCGCGGCTCGACTTGACCTCTCCTCCATCGGAGTGAGAGCTGGGTTGCACTCGGTGAGCCCAAATAGCTCAACGACGCGCTTAGCGTGGGCGGTCCGTCAAGCGTGATCCCGAGTCATCTGGTGCACCTTGATTCCCGGTAGAAGGAGAGAGGCCCAGTCACTCATATGAAAGGTGGCCTTCATCTCTTCCTTGAATGCCGCCACCTCCGCATCCTTGGTGCCGGTGATCACCAAGTCGTTGACGTAGACACCCACCAAATGAGCATTTCCTCCTTCGCCCGTCGGTAGATGGCACGCCTCGTCGCGGGCTTTGCTCAAGCCACCCCTTTTAGCGTGGAATCCAACTTGGCATTCCGCGCTCGGTCTGCTCGCCGCAAGCCATAGGGCCTTGCGCGCGAGCACCTGCCCTCCTTGCCGGAATCGCAAATCCCGGCGGTGGTGCACGTGGGCCTCATCCTTCAAGTCGCCAGTTAAGGAACGCCGACTTGACGCGTCCATGTGATGAACACGCCACCTCCTCTGGCAGCTAAGCGCAGGAGGAGTCGCGACGGACTCCATCCGTGCCCGCGGAGAACAAAGGCGTCGTCGAAGTCGACCCCTCCCCCGCCGCACGAAACCTCGTGCCACCAAGCGAGCCTTGTGCTTGACGATGGCGCCGGCTTCATCCTCTTCACCATGTACACCCACTTAAGGGTGATCGCGTGGTGACCACGAGGAAGGTCGAAAGCTCCCAAAAGCGGTTTTTCTCAACAAAGATCCATCTCCAATCGCATCGCGGCGCCCATGCCGCGTGTTTCTCGGCCTCTGCAAACGACCGAGGCTTGCCGTCGTCACACGCAAGGTGCAACTGCGCCTCCAGGTCGTGAGGCACCAGTCCCGGCACCGGCTGGTCGCCGAGAAGGTTCTCCATCGTCACGGTATCAAGAACGCTCGCCGTCGTGGTACGCGTCGATGCGCTCTTCGTCGTGAGAGAGCGGAGTAGCAAGCTCAACCGGGCTGTGCTCGACACGAGCTGGTGTTGGAGTAGACGTGCCCGGAGAGGTGTCTGTCGGTGCTGGAGTGCGTGGCATTGTCGGCTATGGTGGAGTCGGCGAAGAACTCATCGCAGCCGAGGTCCTGGCTGGAGAGCGTGGTGCTGTCGGAGTAGCAGGCGCCGGGGTCGGTGGAGGCTCGGGGACTAGGGTAGACGCGCTCGTCGAAGAAGAGCTGCCTACTCCCCCGCTCCCTCGGTGGGCGTACTTTCGGCGATGAAGTCGTCGTGACGCGTCGGAGCCGAGCCGTCGTCCACCGCCTTGTCCCACGCCCATCCTCGCCCTTCTTTGAACACAACGTCGCGGGCCGTGCGCACACGCTGTGTCTTCGGGTCGAGGATGCGGTAGGCCTTCGAGCCCTCCGCGTAGCCGATGAACACTGCCAGAGTGCTCCTGTCGTCGAGCTTGCGGATGTGGCCAAGCTCCTTCGCGAACGCGAGGCAGCCGAAGACCCGCAAGTGGGAGACCGCCGGCTTGCGCCCATGCCAAGCCTCGTACGGCGTCCTGCCGTAGAGCGCCTTGGTAGGCGAGCGGTTGAGGATGTAGACGGCCGACACCACCGCCTCTCCCCAGAAGACAGCCCGCATCCCCTCTCTTGAGAAGGGCCCGAGCCATCCCCACAACCGTCTGTTGCGCCGCTCGACGACGCCGTGCTCTGCTGCGGGCAGTCACGGTAGCGAAGTAGTAGTGGCGAATGCCCTTATCGGTAGCGATGACGATCACGAATTCACCGCCGTGAATTCGCCCGCCGTTGTTGGTGCGCGACTTCTTGGCGCGACTACCCCACAAAGACCTCTACGCTACCGATGATGGCGTCCGCAGCCTCTCCCTTGCTGCCGAGGACCATCACCCACATGTAGTGGGAGAGGTCGTCGACGAGCAGCAGGAAGTAGCGTCGTCCTCCCGGTGTGGCCGGTGTTACCGGGCCACACAAGTCCCCGTGCGCAAGCTCGAGCCTCTCCTTGGCTCGAAAGCTCGCCCGCTGGGGAAAGGGGAGTCGCCTCTGCTTTGTCAACACGCAGACGTCGCAGAGCTGCTCCACATGGTCGAGGCACGACAGGCCTCGCACCATCTCCGTCGCGGCAATCGAGCCGCCTGGGCCTCGGTGAAGGTGCCCGGCGCTGCGTGCCGCTCGCCACGCCTCGTCATCCCGACGAGCAGCGAGATAGAGGGGTTGTGCCATCTGCACGCTAAGGACGTAGAGTCGATTTGCACTTCTGGTTACCTTGGCAAGAAGGCGACGACGGCGATCCCAAATCCTCATGACTCCATCCTCAACCACCACGTGCGAACCATTCTCATCCAGCTGTCCCAAGCTGATGATAGAGTTCCTCAACGCGGGGATGTAGTAGACTCCGGTGAGCAGCCTGTGCTCACTAGACACGGTGGTGAAGATGACGGAGCCGACACCCTTGATCTCCACGCCGGAGGCATCCCCAAACTTGACGGAGCCTCAGACGCTAGGATCAAGCTCGGTGAAGAACTCCCGTCGACCGGTCATGTGATGGGTGGCGCCAGTGTCGAGGCACCACCCGTCAGTCTTGTCGTTGCCGGAGCCGTCGCCGAGGAGGGCGTGTGCTTTTGGCTCGTCAAGGTGGAGGAGAGCCACGCGGCGGTGCCGCCGAGGTAGCTCGATGCTTGCATGTGCCATGAACAGAGCCGGCTCCTCCTCCCACGCTTTGTCGCGACATGGGCCCGCCGCGTCGTGGTCGCCGGCGATCCTTGGCCCAATGACCAAGGCGGCCGATTCTGCGGCGGTGTAAATCTCGTCTTAAGCTTGTGCTTGCCGGCGGCGCCGCCCTGGGCGCCTCTGCGGGCATCACCCTCGCAGACGTCCTCGCTACCGGCTCAGGCGTCTCTGCAGCGCCTGCGCGCGCTTGCCACGCTTATGTCGCTTTGTCACGCGGAAGAAGGCTCCCCCTTCTTCTTCGGTCACCTTGGCGGCAACCCCTCGCTCCCGAGTGAGAAGGAGCTTCCCGCCAGTGGTGATGGGCCCCGAGAGAGACTGTGGCTCATCGCTGTCGACCACCTTGAGGGGACCTATCGCCTCCTCAATCGACATCGTGGAGAGATCTAGCATGAACTCGATCGAGCGAGCCATCTGCTTGTACTTCTCGGGGACGCAGCGGAAGAGCTTTTCGACAGCTCTCTCCTCGCCGTAGGTGTCTTCGCCGAACTGCACCATCTTCTGCAACAGAGTGTTGAGACGGAGGGCAAAGTCATCAACGTCCTCACCTGGCTTGAAGGCCAGGTTCTCCTACTCCTTGCGAAGTGCTTGCAGTGTGGACTTGTGGGCGCGGTCGCTGCCGATGCGTGCCGCAGCGATGGCGTCCCAATCCTCCTTGGCAGGCCGCTTGTTGGTAAGCGAGAACTGCATCTCGGACAGGACTGCAGCGATGAGGGCATCCAGCGTCCGTCGATCCTGGTCGTAGTCGACGTCGCCATACCGGACGGTCTCCCACATGTGCCGCACCTGGAGTTTTACCCTCATCACCGCAGCCCACTCGACGTAGTTGGTCTTAGTGAGGGTAGGCCACCCACCGCCGGGGCCGACGTCCCTGACAACAGCCTGGAGCCCGTGGTAACCACGGTACCGATCCGGGGAGGGAGAGCCACGCTGCCTGTGAAGGCCACGCTGTCCATCGACCCGTCCGCCACCGTTGCAGTGCGCGCCTCCTCCAGGAGCGCCACCGCCGTGCGCGCCTCCTCCAGGAGCGCCACCGGCGCGTTCGCGCCTGTCTGGGCTGCCGCCGCTCTCGTGGGCGTGCGCGGCTACCCATTGTGCCGCCCGCGCTCGCGCTACCTCCCTCCCCAGCAGCTCGAGATCCGCGTCGGCGCTATCGTCAGCAGAAACGGAGCTGCTGATGCTGTCGCGCAGAGCCTCGACCTCGGCTGCCGCCGCACGCGCTGCATCCGCCGCCGCCGCCGCTTCCGCCTCCGCTCTGGCTGCTGCCAGCCTCGACACCCTTGCCGCCGCCGTAGCGGTCTCTGCCGCTGCTCGCTCGCGTTCCTCTGCCGCGGCAAGTTCGGCCTCCTGCCGACGCCGCGTGCTCGAGGCGACCGAGCGTTGAGACTGTCCTGCGGACATGACGCGCTACTGGGGGGCTGCTGCGTTGGGAGAGGGCTGCTTCAGACGAGCTGCGCAGAGGGAGAGGAGTGAGCAGGAGCGGCCGGAGCTGCTGCTGCTCCCAGCTGGGGCTGTTGTGAGGCTGGGAAAGGAGATGAGCAGGAGATGCTCAGGCTACAGGATAGTACGGCTCCGATACCAGTTGTTAGTCGTGAATTCTTACTCTTGGTAGTAGCAGAATTCTTACTCTCATCGAAAGAGGATGACACTAGGAGTTGGGGCAATTTTCTGGTTTATTTCTCACACAAATGCCATGCCAACCTGAGAGGTTGGGGATACATATTTATAGGCTGCTAGTCAGCCAAACATATGCCAAGATGCTAGTCCTAGATGCTAAGATGTTGTCCTAGATGCTGTCCTAAATGCTAGTCCTAGATGTTGTCCTAGATGCTAGTTCTAGATGCTAAGATGTTGTCCTAGATGCTGTCCTAGATGGGCAGCAAGACCACCATGCTGCCACAAGGACCATATGCTGCAGCCCCACAAAGACCAGCCAACACAGAGACTTATCCATCAGTATTTTCATGTTAAGTGGATAAGATGTGCACAAGCTATCACAATGCAGAAAAGAACTTCCATATAGGATCTTTTAGCACAGGCATGTGAATTATGACAAAGCATGAAGGGAACAAAATGAGGGAATATATATACGAGTTGGCATGCTTACATTACTTGATATAACTCAAGAAAATGTAGGAAGTCAAATGAAAAGGCACTGTGGAACTTACAAAATACCCGTTAGATATCCTATGATGTGCATTCGAGCTGAAGGGCTGTAGTGGAAGACATGTTCAGTCTCATATAGGCGTCTCAGGACCTGAATTTCCATCAATATCAGTACAAATACAGTACGCCAGACACGATACTTGTGTTCCATGGGGCGTGACGACCAGAAATTTGCCAAAGAGAATGAGTTTGAACCACCAACAAGATGGCTAGCAATTGTGGAGTAACTCGATGCTTCTGGCATCAAAGGTGTCATTTTCATGTATGCATAGAACCATATTGCAAGTAGCAAGCTAGTCGTCACAACCGCACCCACCACGTAAAAATGCAAGAAGAATTTTTGTGGAACGGTGAACCTCTGCACTTTTAGAGAAGAATTATAAGTGAGTTTCTGAGAGTCGCAAAATTCTGATGCTTAAAATAAACTGCTCAACAGAAAATTGATGCATAACCAGTTAACTGTCGTTGTTGATGTGTTCAAGAAAATAAATCTCGCTGTTGATAGTACACGTATCAGTTTTTGTTTTCATGGGACTCATTTGGCATGTGGTTTGAATATTATCAAATTATCGTAACTAAACCTCGAAATTGATATAGCTATTTAACAGGCTAATAATCATGTTTTTGGAAACCCAGGTCTCAAGAAACTTTTCAAAACTAAACTACATTAGGTCAAAATTTGACTTACATTTTGTATCCTTAGATTAATCATGGAATATATTTTCATAGTATACCTATTTGGATTCATAAATGTTAATAATATTTTCTATAAACTTAGTTCCATCCAAATCCATAATTGCATCCTTTTTGGGACGGAGGTAGTATCTAGCAGGAGCTCAGTAATTTACAAGCCAACATCTCAGCAAAGTAATCACATCAGCTCAAAATTCTATCAGATTTTCTCTAGTATCCTGCAAGAAAGCAGTTATCCAGTAACCAGGAACACAGGTAAAGGTTTATGGCACCACATCTAACCTAAAGTGTGAGCTACAGGGATTACTGACTACTCCAAAACTTCCTATTCCTCGCCTCTTCAAGCACCATGGCAACCATTCCACAGCTATGTAACGTTCATAGGAACCTTATGTGTAGATACAGAAAAATATCCTTTATTCTCTCCGTTATATGTCACTTTTGCTTTGTCCTAATTTAAACTTCCCCAAGTTTGATCAAGTTTATAGAAAAATGCATGAACATCTATAACATCAAATTAATTTCATTAAATTCACTATGAAATATATCTTGGTAAGGCATTCATTTAATAATTAATATCCTAGATGTAGGATAAAGCTAGAGTAAACTATAATTTGGAACCGAGGGAGTAGATTTCAAACTAATCCGCAATTTAGCTTGGACAAGAGAATAGCACAGTTGACATAAGCACCGTTCAGAGCCTACACGCTTCTGTTACTAGAGCAATTCATAACCAGCAGAAAATCAGTATGAACATATGGGGACAAGCATCAACGGTTTGTTTAGACCCTGCACGCTTTATGTTGCCAAATCAATTCATAACCAACAGAAAATCAGTACGAACCTATGGGGCCAAGCAAACAACAACTTGTTGCAATCCAGCACCAATCTTACCGCCTTGGACGAGGACGAGGACGAGGGCCTGACTGTCTTCCCGCGGGACGAGAAGGCGCAGAGCAGGCCGTGGATGAAACGGCCGCCGGCGGCCCCGGGGATCGGCAGCGCGGCGGCGGCGATGGGGAGGGTGGCCGCGACCCAGGCGACGCACAGAAGATACTGGAGCGCAGGCCCGCTTCCCGTATCCATTCGAACGCCGCCACGCAGCGCGATGGCAAGGACTGGTGCCCGCGGAGTGGCGACGCGGCGCGGCGGAGGCAGTTACCGGCGCGGCCGTCGGGCGTTCGGGTTGGTGCTTGAAGTGGGAATGAGGGAAGCGAATCTAGAGGAAGGCACGCGATTTTGGTGCGTTTGCTTCGCGTGGCGGGGAGGTTTTAGATCGGTTCCTTCTGGAAGCGGGCCGACAACTGATTAGTTGAGTGCCCTAATCGAAGAGGTTAATGTCAGGTTTGAAATTGCCATTGGATGCTTGACCCATCATCCATCACCTGACTTTTGGAGCTTGTTCGGCTGGTAAGGGGAAAAAACACTGTTTATGCTGATTTGCACTATTCATGATGATTTACTGTGAGAGAAAAACACTGTCCCAGCTAAAAAACAAGCCGGCTTCTTGGTCAGCCGAACAAGATCACGCACCGAGGACCTGAAGACTAGAGAGGACATGGGAGCGACGAGAAACAGAGAGGGCCTGGAAGCATGCGGCATCCCGCATCCGCGACGGCGCCGCATCCGTGCGAATGCGATATGCCAATGCCTGAGGGCTGACGACTGATGTAGGAGGGGAACGAGAACGAGACCAGAACATTGATGGGCCTTGGCGCTTACCTCGTTCGGACGGATTCACCTACATATGTCAATATGGGTTAGAGTAGAATTTAGTTCAAGTTTCACTCTAATCCACCCAACATACGTGGATTGACGTCAATCCGATTACATCCAAATAGGGCTAGGGATGGCCGAGTGGTTGGCCAGCGTGAGCGTGAGGATCAATTTTTTATCACGAGTATAAAGAACGAGCCGGGTGATGGCTATTGGGCCTCCGTCGGTCTACTATCCTTGTGTTTGTATTGAGCTCATTATGCACACGAGAAGCTCATGAGCCAGCTCGTTATGCTAATGAGCTGAAACACTGGCTCAGCTAGTTAAGAAAACACAACGAACCGAGTTAAGCCGAGCCGAGCTAGCCACGAGTCACGAGTTTCTCATCTAGCCCTAATTACGGTTCGCGGATAAATAATACGCAGTAGTAAATTAGGAGTTCAATGAAAACATTACGCAATCCGACTGATGTTTCACTTTCTTTCCTGCACTGCACGTGTGAGAGTGAACAGAAGTGGGTGCAATCTAGACGAATGCAGCTTGATCACGTCATTTAACCTAGCCTCATCGGAGAATAGGTAGTCATCCAAAAATGTGCATAATTGAGGTTGGATACACGATAATGATGGAGACAACCCTAGCATTGATGTGTCACGGCTGAGTTTAGATACAGACGGATCTTTCGAGAAAAGGAATTTGGATACGGACACATATATGGATGCGGGTGTGTTTGAATCATTGGCTAAAGTTTAACTTTTGATACACCGAATGTTCGGATACTGATTAGGAGGACTAAACATGAGCTAATTATAAAAGTAATTATAGAAGCTCTGAGCCAATTCGCGAGACGGATCTATTAAGTCTAATTAATTCATCATTAGCAAATGTTTGTTGTAGCACCACACTGTCAAATCATAGACTAATTAGGCTTAAAAGATTCGTCTCACGAATTAATCTCTATCTATGTAATTAGCTTTGTAATTAACCTATATTTAATACTTCTAATTAATATCAAACATCCGATGTGACGGAGCTAAACTTTAGCGTAGCAGTATCTAAATGGGGCCATCAGTTCTCTATTTCAAGGAGAGCAAGTGTAGTGGTGACTAAGTGGTACTATCAGCAGGCAAGTTAGTAGATAAGCAGCTGGCGCGGTCTTTTGTGTCTGTCATGATTGGGATAATCGCCAGTACAATGGGATGTTTGGCGCGATTGTCTCTGATTTCTCATTGTCAACTGCTTTGGAACACTGCTTGATACTCCATTCGTTCTAAATTATAAATCGCTTTAACTTTTTTGATACATCGATTTTACTATGCATCTAGATAAATAATATGTCTATATATATGTATAGTAAAATGGATGAAACAAAAAGTCAAAGCGACTTAGAATTTGGAACGGATGGAATACTATTTAAGAGATTGCTAATTAAGGTTAGTTGTAGTTGTACGTCTCAATTCTAATAAAAACGAAATTGACCAGCAAGCCGAGTGTGACACTGCGCTTGCCACTGAAGAACGGAGATGCTACCGGGACTAGAAGTAACTCAGCATTTACATATCAACTTTGTTTGGTGAGGAAAAGGGGATCATACTTTCATAGTGAATGCTAGCAACTGAGCCAAAAGTATTCTAAAGGAAAAGAACTTGAAAAAAATCCAGTGGCTACTAGGCCATGCCAATCCCTGAAACCAGAAAAACCCTCGACGGTATTCTCTTCGAGGGTCGTTTGTCTCCACAGACACACACGCACCTAGAGATGCAATCGATACCTGCGATCCGAAACCTGATAGGCTTTTATCCCATTAAGATATAAGTGTGGGCTAATTTACTTACCTATGGATATGTTAATAGAAAAAATCCATACTCATTGAGTTCGTGGGTATGGATATGGTTATGTTCTACCCGAACGTATAAATCCATGATATGTATATACTCAATATGCAACTATAATTGAAGCCATTGCCTAACCTAATGTACTCCAAAATATGGTCCAACAAGGCAACTTGCACACCTAGTGCCATAAAAGAGAGGTGACATATAATATCATTTTTCTAGTATATTTGTTACATATTCGTTATTCCATTACTTTCTCATATAGTCATAGTTTAAGCATGCATTACATTTCTTCTCAGGCATGGGTAACCCTTGGGTACCCGCTACCCGTATAGGCATGGGTACAAAATTGCACCTGCACATGGGTATGAGCTTCTTCATGGGTGCAAAAAATTCTGATAAATATGAATATGATGAGTGATACCCATTAGGTGCAAACCAATTGTTATCCATATACACACAACATTATCAACCACGTGCGTGACCCGTAGGAGGATGGGGCAGAGAAAGCGTGGGTCGTTGCCGTGACCAGGTGCGCAATGTTAAAAAGGCATGCTTTTGGGGTCTGATCCAAGATCCAACCCGTCATTGATCCTCGCTTGTCAGCCTGGTCTGTGCTCTGTGGCCTCCTAACCAGTGGCGGAGCCAGAATCACAATCAAGGGGGGCCAAATTGGTCAGATTGATCATAGTTTTGTGGTCGATCAGCTAGTACTTGCTAAATATAGATAAAACAACTACTGATTTATATATGCACTTTGCAAAGAGGGCAAACTTAGAATATCTAGCTCTCCAGATGGACAGTTTAGACTTGCAATTATATACACGTACGGAGTAAACCTTAATTAATCTTGGATAGCAAGGGGGGTCGGAGCCCCGTATGGCCTGCACTTGGCTCCGCCAGTGGTCCTAACTCTAACAAAAGTCCAACTAGTACCACACAACGAAAATGTTAGAGTTAGGGATGGCAGTTGGACCCGCGAGTACGGGCGTGGGTGCCAAATCACACAAGTGGGTCTCATCGAGTCGAGTCCCAAAATGAATAAGGGTCGGGTGCAGGTACTAAATCGCATGACTCACCTATGTGGTAGATGACTAGATGTATGCTACATTGACAAACTTTGCTTGTTTCAACTTTCCATAATTATTAACGCAATCATGATACTATATTACTCGTGATATTAGCACACCCAACAAGTGCCTAAAACCCACGAGCGACCGCGGACGCCGGTGCAAAATTGCACACGCAGTATGTGTTTAGGGTGGTTTAACATTATTTTATTGGTTTTACTGTGGACAGGTATTTGCTACATCTGCACTACTCTCCTCGTCCCACTCGAGAAGTCAAACATTTTTAATTTTAACCAAATACATATAAGAAAACATTAATTTATATGGTATATAATTACTATATTATATTAGATAAATCATTGAATACATTTTTATAATAAATTTATTTGTACATGCAAACATTATTAATATTTTTATAAACCTAATCATTTTTTAAAAAAATAACCAACACGAATCTTTTTTTTTTTTACTCGCCAACACGACACGAATCTTTATAGTGACACTTGGGACCGAGGAGTGCACCTGACTCGTCATATATCCTGGAGCGCCCACGCGCGCGCATTGGCGGTGCACGGGTAGAGTTCGCGATAAGACTGGACTGCCAAGCTGGCACCACCCAACGATATTTACCTCAACTAAGGATGAGAACGGAAAGGAAATATCCATATTTTCTTGTCCGACTTTACCGTTTTCGCTTTCGCATTTAAGATGTTTCGTATTTCAAATGTAAAAGTAGAAAACGGTTTAGACATTTTTCGACCGTTTTCTACTTTTCTACTTTTAATTTGAAATATTCCGAATTCAAAATTTGGTTTAAACCGAATTTGGCTAACTGCACAGGTCATAATAAAGCCCAATTGCTAGTTGCTACATCTAATTTTAATTCATATTATCCTGCTAGCTACTAATTGCTTGTTCTAGACTTGTATTTATGTGTCGGCTATTGTGTTAAATACATAAAACCAAGGATCATGTACTTGTTAATTATTATATGCACTTGAACTTGATCATGTATGTAGTTAGTCATGCACTTGGTCCTACGAGTCAGTATTCCGTATTGAGTTTTCGTATATCGACCGTGTTCGACATAAATCCGCTCGAATTTGTTCGTTTTCAGAATTCTCGATATTTCGTAAGTTCGCGTTCATTTTCGTGTCCAGCTTTACTGTTTTCGCTTTTGTTTTCGTATTTCAAATTTAAAAGTATGAGTTTTTTCGACCGTTTCCGACCTCAACTACTGGATCAGGTTGGCGACCGGCGTCCGGCGCGGTACTGCGGGCTCCAAAATTTTGAATCGCGCGGCCAACGAAATTTGATTTACCCGGCGCGAGGACCGCGGGGTGAACATGTGCTATAGACTGTATCGGCGGGCACGCCATGACCCATGATGAACACGCAAATATTGGATAAGCTGCGGATCAGAAGAACCAGTCAGTTCTCACAGCGAACTCAAACCCATTCATCGGTTTCATCCGTTTCGGCCGCTGTGATCCCAATGCAGCTACGGACGGTGCCCAGCCACCGTTAGTCTGTTGCCACGGCCACCACGATTCCTACGCTAAAAGACAGTAGTGACAACAGTTCTACGTGGAAGAAGAGCAGTGGAGCACGAAACAATTGTGCACTGCATCGCTCGATAAGCTGTATTTTTTGAAACAAACCCCTCCAATTCACTTTAGAGGACGATAAAGCACAGAAATAAGCCACTTTGCAGGACGATTAAGCGCAGAAATAAGCCGCACCCCAAATGAAAAGCGAACCAGCGGAATCCTCCAGCGTTGCCCAAGACATCAAGGCTTTAGATCAGAACAATTATGCAATCGTGTTTCGGGGGAAAACATCCAGGACTGCAAGATTAAACGACAGTGCGCAATCACAATTCAGAATAGAGATTTCGGAAACCAAGTTGATTTCATATATGAGAAGAACTGGATACATCTGCATCACAAGAAGCCTACCGATTTGCATTTGCTACACTAAGAAACCATGGCGGATAGAACTTGCCTACGACAAAACAAACCATCAGATACGCTTTGGGGGCAACGCTTCGTTTGTACAAATCCTAGCCAACACCACGCCACGATCAGAGCTACAACCTAAGCAACCCATCTCACGCGGACACCTTCCGGGCCTTCTTGGCGGCGGGGGACTTGACGGTCTTGGGCTTGGCCTTAGCCTTGGCGGCGGGGGACTTCTTCGGCTTCGCGACCACCTTCTTCTTCTCCGGCGCCTTGCGCTTGGTCCCGGCGGCGGCCTTCTTGGGCTTGGCTGCTGCGGCCGTCTTCTTCTTGGGCTTGGCTGCTGCGGCCGTCTTCTTATTGGGCTTGGCGGCGTCCTTGGCCGGCTTCGGCGCAGCGGTCTTAGCGGCGGCGGGCTTCGCCTTGGGCTTGGGGGAGGCCTTCTTGGCGGCGTCGGAGAGCTTGTACGAGGCCTTGACCTTCACGAGCTTGCCCTTGGCAGCGAACCCGCGGAGCTGGATGGAGAGCATCTTTTTGAAGTTGGCCGGCAGCGACGCGCCGTGCTTGTCCTCCATGTACTTGGCGATGGCGTGGGAGCTGGAGCCAGTCCTCTCCTTCAGCGCCGAGATCGCCTCCTTGATCATCTGCAAGGGCACGGATCAGAACAAGATTCGATCAGCCCACAATTCGGACGAAACCCAAATCAATGAAAACCGTACGTAGATCGACGAGACTCACCTCGAAGTAGGGCGGGTGGGAGGCCCCGGCGGCAGCTGCCTTCGGCTTGGCGGCGGCGGGCTTCGGCTTCGGCGCCGTGGCTGTCTTGGCGGGGCGGGAGGCGGGCTTGGCGAGGGCAGGCATCGTGGCTGGTGGGATCGTGCGAGGCAAAGAGGGCTCTAGAAACTGGAGCTGTGTGTGCTACCTTGATTTCGGAGCGGGAGCTGTGGAATGGATAGATTCGACGGGACCCGTCGCCTCCGTTTTATAGGCGGGGAAGGGAGCGATCCGGCGGGAGGGGAGTCTGCATCCTGATTGGCTGGAGAGGCGAAGCCACGGATCGCGATCCGCGGGAGGGGAGCAGAGCGCATCGGAGCCGTTGGATGGAGTGGGCGGTGCGGGCGCAGGCCAGTGTGCGCCGCCCGACGCGCACAGCGGGAAATGCAATTTCTACCTTGAAACAAAACCGCGCGAGCGCCCGTTAGTGGAACCCGTGCACTGTGGACCGGTGAGTGGTAGTTCTGCTCTCGCTGTCGACGTGCGCGATGGGTCGGCCGGTCGGGGGATGGGGTTGGACTGATTTCCCGGTGTTCTGTGAAACAGGTGTACGAATATACTGATGGGCGTGGATTTGCGCGTGGTTTCAGGCCCCAGTTCCCAATCTGGATACGGGTGTATCTGGAGTTTTCAAGAACCTGGGGTTACCAAAATGCCCTTGGTCTCCCTCTCGTGAAAATCGTGATCAATCTCATCTAGAACTATACACGGTGTTATTGGTTTACGAAATTTGATTTATCTTGGGCAGTCTTTGGTTTATTATGAGAAGAAAATATTGTTGGTTTGGTTGTTTTGGTTTTGGTTTGAAACCAACAAATGAAATAGTGATAATAGGCTGATGATCAGACGATTCGTTTGGCTTGTCTTTATCGTATCGATCGTAAATTTTCAAATTTTAATAATATTTTTCTTTCACACAAACCAAATTAAAGATGATTTCTTCACGAACCAAAGAACGACGTCTGAAACCAAAAGTAAACAAAACAAAGTGAGTATAGCTCATCAAATTTTATAAGCAATATATTCATATTATTAAATATTTATTAGATTTACTATGTGAAAAAATCGTTCCGCAGCACGTAGTACTCCTTTTTCTCCATAAAACAAATTGACTTTTCTTAAGAAAACACTCCTTCATTTATTCATTGTTCATAGAGAAAGAGTTACAAGTGCCAAAAGACCCGCTTAAATTTATCTACCTAGGGACTCGTAAACACAACTTCTAGCCAAAGAGTGTGCCGGGCAATAGTCAAACTAACGGATTCATATGGTCAATGTCCGTAGACCCTGTGTCAAAGAGGGACTCATGATGAACCGAGCGTAACTTAGGAAGTGTTCGGATTTTTTTTAGACTCTGCACTCCTCGATTTAATGATTACCAGGAGAGTAGCAATTACAAACGCCTTCTAGCGGGTTCATAAACCAAACAAATCTATTACTACTCTCGCCTGTTGGACTTACGACTCTCGCCAACAAACTTCACTGAGACAAACTCCACTGGTCGTGCATTGGTCTCCTGAATAATCTGGGCATGAGGACCCATACTTGCTCCTCCAATGCTCTTGATGAGGCTCAAGCAGTCCGAAGCAATCTAAAGCCTCTGTATGCCAGATCGCTGGCCAATCCCAGCACTTCCCGGCAAGCCACTGCCTCAATTAATTCTGGCCTCATCGCTTTACCAATGCCGATGACCCCAAGAAAGCTTCATTCCCATCCCGTGCAACAGCAGTTGCCGAACCAGTATGCATATTCTTGGAGAGAAGTGTCGACGTTGATCTTCGACCATCGTGCTAGAGGCGGGATCTAGCAAGGGACATGGGCCTGCCCCGGCGCCCTACTTCTCCTTTGGTGCCGGTCCTATCACCCCAACTCCTCCGTTTTCCGAAGAATATAGCTTACTATAAAACTCGGAGACCATGCGCCCAATCTCCTATGTATCTTGAGTGAATTCCCCATCCGTTTTTTAATTTCTCAATCTTATTCCGGCGTCTCCTCTGGCTCGCATGGAGGTGGAAAAAACATGTATTCCTGTGGCAGAACCGTCCGAATAACACACCTTCGGAGGCGCTCGTCTTCCACCAGACACTAAGCATCCCGAAAGCAAGTTACACCGGGCGGATTCCGTCGAGGAAACCCAAGAGAGAACTCAAATAATCCACATTTTTCCTCCAAGGTCCAATAACGAGAACGAGTTTACAATACTTAGTCCATTTTATACAACCAGAGTTCTTAGAAATATATTATTTCAATACCAAGTTCAGAGTGCGGAAATTAAACAACGGAATTAAAATAAACATCTATCGATAATATACAAGGATCCATTTGTGCCCACTAGAAGAATCATTCATACAATAGTTACTCCTCAAGCTGCACCTGCAACAGGGGTAAATAAACCCTGAGTACACAATGTACTTGCAAGACTTATCCGATCAGTGAAAATAATTTCCTGACTCCAAAGGATATGATAAGCTTTATGGTTTGTTGAGTTTCATTTTTCCGGAAAGCAACACTAATAGTGAATCCTTATGTATGTTTATTATTAGCGGTCATGATTATTTCATTGTCTAACAATTGTATGTAAGCACATATTCTACTTTCAAGCAAGGGTTGAGCAAACAACTCCATTTCACCATCTTTTATCTTTCAGTTCTTATTACGGTGCTAGACTATAGACAAGTCATACTAGATTGCCCAGCGATTCACGAATCAATGTGCCCAGCTGGATACCCTGAAATACATGCCCCTCTTGACCCCAGGCACAAGTAGGACCAACCCACCACTCTCCTATAAAGAGGTCCAGGTCCCCGTCCAAACTTGTACTCCAAACCCCCACACATGAGTCCCGGACTCAGTGTGGTGCTTATACCTCTACCATCCCTGTCTCCAATCAGTTGGTCCGAAAAGAGCCAAAACCCATGACAATAGAGCAATAAGCCTTCTCTGCTCCCATAAATAAGTATGTGTTCAGGATAATAAATCTATGACTTGCCTAAAACCCAATATAATGGCTGGTCCTTAACCGACACGGACAGAGAAAACAATGTAACCAAGCTATGCACCGTTAGCCGCGGGACAACCTCTTACACCCACCAATACCAATACATATCCCTGTCCGGTCTCTATTTTTCTTTCACCATTTTATTATGAGAGTGATAATAATAATCATCTATTGTGAGTAACGACAGGTTACTCACGCAACCAAAAATTCTAAGCATAGCAGCTACTCGACCTATACTAGTAGGACTTATAGGTATGTATATCTATGCATATAGTTTTCATAAAATGCCTGTAACGTAAATGCACATCATATATATATATATATATATATATATATATATATATATATATGCACTGGGGCTTGCCTTGGGCAGGCGCGGTGTCAGCAAAGTCAATCGCTGGTGGCCCGGGGCTCCTTCCTGTACGAGAATCTCCTCCTCGTACTCTTTAATTACCTCCTCGTACTCCTGCTCACCCACAGTCATGAACTCTACCAACTCGTTATCTACATGCATGAAATGATAATGCAATACTTAGTAATACGGCAACAGCAACTCTTAAAATAAGAATACATCTACCAAGCTAACTCTAATGACTACGATGCTAAGCTACCTATTATTCCCACTAAACAGGTATGAAACATTTCACGTATTATCTTAGCAACTAAAGGCATCCTTATTCTTATTACCGATTTAATATATCTACTACAACAAGGAGTACTTAGCCACCATATTTCTCAACCCATTCTAAGGCTACAAAAATTACAGTGAGCACATAATAATCTAATAAATCTACTGTAAAAATTTCATGACCAAAGCTATTACCAAATTGCCACAAAAATTCCTACAATTATTAATCTAAATAACATTAAACACTTCCAAATGATTTAATAGACCTTAGCATCAACATAGAAATGTATAAACTAACCATACTATTAGATAGACAACATTTTTAGGAACTCAACAGAATTTATTTCACAATTTTTGGACACCTACATGATTTTATATAATTTACGGGAAAAAGGAAAAAACCTATATGATTTTCAGGAAAAAGGAAAAACCAAATCCTCCGCGTGGCCCGCAACGCGTGGCACAGCGCACGCATGAGCGCGGCCCACGCGAGGCGGCCCACAACAGGGAGGCTCGCGCGGACGCGACACATGTGCAAAAACACCCCTACACTCCTGGCAAACTAACCCAGGGTCCACGTTGCTATTCCAAGAGACAACACTTATGCAAATGAATCCTCGGAACATTCTCTTCTTTACAACGGTGAGGCCCCCCGCCACCCGCGCGCGCGCGCCGGCGATCGCATTAGGTGGCCTCGCCGGCCAGCTAGGACCCACGCTGGCCCCACTAACGGGCCGACACCCATCTACAACCCTAGCGCCTACACTAGCCTAGGCTACAGGAGCGGCGGAGCTTGAGGAAGTGGGGACCACGGCGCGCTGCCATGCGCGACAGTGGCATGACCACGCCCGCCACCCTAAGCCACCACGGGGTGAACTAGCTAGCATATAGCATCACTGTAGTACCCTGGTTACGGCTGCGGTGGTGGTTTGGCTGAAGATTCCCCAAACAGTGCTGGCCACGTGTGGTTGGTGAAATGCGGCGGCACTCCAAGACGGCGTGGTCGAGTCAGCGGCGGAGTGGAGCTAGTAGCGACTAAACCAAGGCACGCATGACGAAGAGGAAGGCAAGGCACACCTACAGGCGTGGGCAATTAGGCTCGGGTGGAGAGATGAGAGCCCTGCCCTCGCTCATGGCTGCGGCGCGGCCTTAACGGCATACCGACGGGAAAACGCCAAATTGGCGCATGGCTGGGCCGTCATCAAGACGGTGAGGGGTCAGACAGCGAGGAGACGTGAGGGCAGAGGTGCGGACAAGACGAATTGAATATAGGTGACCTATCTCGGGCGCACTCGTGGACACAAGGCGACGGCGGCGGCGGAGAGAAACAGAGGAGGGAAGAGGAAAAGAGAGAGATGTCGCAGCAATGAGCTCGGCTCGTCCACTCCTTGGCGGGACTCGAGCGGCGGGGTCAGGAGGCCCACACACCGGCTCTAGCCGACGGTTGTGTGCGTCTGACCGGCGTGGCCTGTGCGGCCGCAGTGCCATAAATGGCAAAGCGACTGCGGCGCACACGGCCACGTGCGGATGGCACCCAACCGGGCTAGGAAGAGGCAACGTGATGCAGCACGCGTATAGGAGCAACACGACAGCAGCGGCAGCGTCAAGATGCGAGGTGGCAGAGGCGGTGGGGCAGCGAGCTGGCGTGCAACGCGGTGATGGGATGGCGGCAACGTAGAGGCACAGGCGGACGCGACGGCAGCGGGCTGTGGCGCGGCACCGAGGCGGGGCAGTCACGCGCCCGGGCTATCGGCCACAGCGGCCAACCAAGCGTGGCCAGGCGTGCGTGCGCGCGGCCGGCATGCCAACGCCGTGGCACAGGGGCACGGTGACCACACCTACGCGAGGAAAACGACCGAGGCCATGCCATACATGCTTTTTAAAGCTTCCAAATTGACTAATCGGTTGTCCAAACACCCAAACCATCTTTGCTATAGCTAAGAGGGTATATTAAGCTACTAAAACAAGTCATAATACAACACCACTCCTTAACCCAATTTCTCTACAAAAATTACCAAACATAGCTTTGTCAATCTATTTTCCGACTTACGAAATCGACTCTTTGGTTGGATTTGCGTCAAATTCGATTTTCAAGCTATTAGATATGTTAGCTAGTGATATTATTTTTCGACCGCAGGTATTTCATCGTCATCTACAAAGTTTATACTTCAAACTTTATTCAAGTATCACATATATGTTCTATAGCATTTTTGCTTAATAAAAATTGATTTTAAACCCTAAGTGATATAACATGACTATGGAATTAACTTTCGTTATGCATTTCCGTTGATCGTTTTGAGTGACGGAAATTGATCTACACTCTATATTACATGCATTAACACATAAATATGATGCTCATGACATGTTTTAACAAATGATTTACAGTGTAACACCGAGGGTGTTACAATTTCGGTCCCCTGCCAATAATCACATAATGCGAGAACATTGTCTCCACGTGATTTCCTCATGTTGATTAAGTTCAACAACTCTCTCCGTGATCTTAATCTCCTCATAGCTTGGCTCTATCTGTTGTGGATCAGATTGCAGTTGATCGAGCTTATCTTTTAGCACCTTTAGTTCTTGCCGAACATGCCCAAAGGATTGTAGACTCCAAGCACTAATGCTAGCAGCCATATACGTTAGCTTTTCTCTAACTCCCTCACGGTTCCTGCCTTCCCGTCTCGATGCCAAGCTTGCTAGATGAGTCGTAGAAACTCTACATAGGTTTCCCGCACCACTTCATATTTAAATGCCTTCCTCTGCCTCCTGCCTTGTGACCGCTCCCGTGGCACCCACCTTACAAAGATGGGGTTCATGATCGGATGCAGCCTCAGTCAAGTGTTCAGCTTTTGCTTGAGGAATTCGCGTATACCATGTGCCGTTGCAAGAGCTTTGGCCAGGCGGACCTGACAACACCCCCCCGACAACCTTCTTCTCAAAAGTCCAACTCCGACCTTCGTACCCAAGGTCGTACATGCCACACACATCAACCATCTCCCGAAAAAACCGCTATCTGAGCATAGCTCCTCTCTTGAACGCCAACATGTTCCGAGCGACGTAAAACTTCGTTGAAGTCACATATACACATCCATGACAACAGGGATGATGACTTAATGAACTTAAGCATGTCCCATGTCTTGTACCGTTCCGCTAGCTGTGCTCCACCATAAACACAAGAGTCTCCATGGATCCCTCCCCTCCTCCGTAATCACACAATCAATATGATAATGCGAGTAAGGTAGAGTCTCGACTCAGGTATTATATCTAAAAAAATACCAATACCACCACTACGGTCGATACTGCTTATCGGGGAAGAATTATCATAGCCTAGTGTGCTTTTGAGACCTTCAATCGCGCACTTTGAATCTGCGTTTCTAGGACACGATACGATAGGGGCAAAATTCTTCAGCAACTTGTGAAGCTCCTTAATCGTCGCAATATTGCCAAACCACAACAATTTCAGCTTAAACAACTCATTGCTCCTAGCGGCGCTCCTCAAGGGAGCCCACCCCGTCAACTCCCTCCTTCTCCGCATAACTCAGACGTAGGGTCCTGAGAAGCCCTTCAACATCCACATCGCCATCCGTCGATCTCATTCACAATGCATCTGCCAACTACCATGGCTTCACACCAACCTTGACACCCCAACTCCCAAACCCCAAGTCACCTCTCACCAAGGCCGGGTAACTGCGCAGGGGCAATCCCTTGGTCAGCCGTTGTCAGAAGCCTCTGTCGAAGCAAAAACGTCGGTGGAGCGAGAAGCGAAAACGATAATTATTTAGGGATCGAGGGGAGTAGTTTCTCGGGGAAAATCAGGCTTCGCTTTTTCTTTGGATAATGAGGTTTGGATGTTAGTAGGCCTGTTCCGTTCAGCTTGGTTGGGACTGGGTGGTCCAATCCAGTGCAGGGACCGTGTACAACGGGCTCCAAGGTTTTCCCACACTGAACTGCGTCGGGCTGGGCCAAACAGTCAGGTTGATCGTGTGGTCAACCGCCTAAAAGCCGAGTCCACAGTCCAGGCACGAGCGTCAGCGTCAACAGGTCACTTCACTCCGCAGGCACGTTTGGTTGGAAGCCTGGATGACTTGTCTGAAGAAAAGTATTGCCTGAGAGTTGCCTAGAATTCTGAAGCCAGGCAAGTTGAGAGTTATTCGTTTGGTTAAATGCCTGGCCTGAGAAAGCTAACGAATAGAGATCATGTGTTTTCTTCTCTGCTGGAGGGGTAATTAATTCATTTTCTTAATTAATAATACCTCAAATATACACAAATAAATATACGGTGACAAAATAAAAATAGATAAGTGAGTTTTCTTAATTTATAATATGTTTAAATTAATGTGTTTTTATTTATCTTTGTATAGTTAACATGTATTTTTATAATATGATTAACCAAAATATATAATTTAGTAAATTGTTGTCACGTGTTTAATATTAGATAATCACGTTTAATAAGATTAAATAGGAAATATATTGATAAATTATGTCTTTTAGTATAATATATGATTTTAATACTTTTGATTAAATAATGTGAGGATAAATAAAAAATAAGTAATCAATATAAGAAATCCTAATCTGGATTTGAAAAAAAAAATTGTTATGAACAGTAAAAGACCCTTTCCATGCATATGTGATAATAACGTGGATGTAATTTTTTTAGTAAGCATGTGTATCTTTTATGAATAATAAAAGAACAGGACAACAATAGTTAATAATAGAACAAAAGCGGCACAGTGCATCATTAATGCTCAGGCAACCTCACGATCATCCAGGCGCTCGTTTTTGCTCGCCTAGGCCTGGCGTTGTTGCCTAGTACAGGCATGTGTCCAGGTTCGCAACCAAATGAGTACCAGGCAACATCCAGGCGACCTGCAGCTCAGGCAAAGTAGAGCCAGGGTGTTAACCAAACACGCCCCAAAACCCTTACCTACCTCGCAATTATTTTTGTTCGTTCACCGGAGAAACAAGGCGCTGCCGACGGCTAACCCGGGCTTCCGTCTAGGCTGCCAGGAGGCTCTCGCGACGGGCTTGGGGTTGGCGCCGCGGCTGGCACTGCGTCGTCCCGCCGCGGTCTCCCGGCATAAGTTTGGTATCCGTATCCCTGAAGTCTTCGATTTCTGCCGTTTGTTCCGTTCATGTATGGAGAGTTGCAGTCAGTTGAAGCGCTAATTTTATTTTTCATTCTGCTTGCTTAATCCGCCCGCTCGCTCATGCAATCGCAAAATCGTATAGTCCATAACTCCGTATCCTCAAAAACTGTCCTCGCAATAAAAAGAGGGAAATAAAAGAAAGGGGAAAATTGGTTTCATAGTATCAAAGATTACGACATTCGAAAAATACTATCAAAAGACGTCCGTCACGTAAAATACCACCGAAAGAATGAACTGTTATCTTCAAATAGCATTCTGTCACGGTGACTACTGCTGCCGTGAATTCCTCCGTCGAGACATATTTCTTCCTCAACCCAGCTACATGGTTGGGCATGGACACGCTGATAGGCAGCGACACATGCCCTACGCCACGTGGCTACCTCGCACGGCCCAGCCGTGTCGGGTCCGCACGGCGGCGGCCACAGTTGCCTCACGCCCTCACCTCCGTGGACACTGCCAGGATACCAGTGCCCTGTATGCGACTGTGCGTACGTGCATGGATCATCTATCAATGAGCTCACAGTGCATGCAAGAGCAATCGAGTTTGCATGCATGCATATAGGAGTACTCGCGATGGCTGGGACCTGGGACGACAGCTGCCTGTGCCTGGTCCACTCGCCTATGCCTGTGCCTGGACGCCAAGCTCGAAGCGGTCGATCTGCTCTCAGCTCTCACCACTACCTTTCCCCACCGTTGGCACCACCGTACCACTGCCGAGCCGTGTGCCCCACCATCTCCGTCGGGATGTTCTCACCCCTGCGCACGATAGCATATAACTCCGGGTCGAAGCCACGCCATGTCGCCAAAACTGCTGCCGTTCGCCGCCATGGCCGACTCTCGGTCCGCCATCGTTGTTCCCATGGGTGCAGACCACCAGCGCCTCGCCCGAGCGTACCACCGCTGTAACACCCTCGGTGTTACACCGTTAATCATCTACTAAAACATGTCATGAGTATCATACTTGTGTGTTAATACATATGGTAAAGTGTGTAGATCAATTCTGTAACTCAAAATGATCAATTAAAATGCTAAACGAAAGTTGGTTCGATGGTTCATGCTTATCAAGTAGGGTTTAAAACCAATTTTTATTAAGCAAAAATACTATAGAACATGTGTGTGATACTTAAATAAAGTTGAAAGTGCAAACTTTGTAGATGACAATGAAATACTTACTGTTGAAAAAGAATATTGCTAAGTAATATTTTCAGTAGCTTAGAAATGCAATACGAAATTAAGATTGGCTCAAACGCTTAGAAAATTTCTAAGTCTGTGGACAGCTAGACGCTGCTATGTTTAGCAATTTATTAGGAGAGATTGAGTTAAGGAGTGGTGTAGTGCTATGATTCGATTTAGTAGTTCCATATGCCATCTTGAGTATAGTGAAGCCAATTTAGGTTTAGGAGCAACGGTTTGATCGTGATTAGCGCTTTAAAATCGTGCATGTCACAGCTTTGTGTTGTCTGGTGCCGTGCGCGTGGTCACCACACGTGGCCAACCCGCGTGGCCGCGCACCAGCTGGCCGTGGGCGTCGTGGCCTTGCGGCGGCTTGGCCGCTCTGGCCGCACCACTAGGCCGCCGGTTCACTCTATGCCCGACCGCCCCAGCCACCGTGGCTGCCGCTGGTGCTGCGGCTGCCTCCACGCCCGCGCTGCGATGCCACGGCTGCCGCCACCGTCACATCACCATGCTGCGTGCCTGCAGCTGCGCTACGCCGCTGGCCTGCCTTGACGCTGCGCGCACGTGGCCATGTCGTCCTCGCCTTGCCATTGATGGCACTGCGGCGCGCCCTTGCTGAGTCGCTGGCTGCTCCTCCCCCACCGCTCCCTCGCTCTCTCTCTATTCTCGTCTCCCTGCCACCGTCGAATCACATCGACGCCGCAGCTGCGAGGGGTCACCTCTCATCAATCCCTCTTGTCCGCGCCTCCGCCCTCACGTCCCCTCTCCAGCCGCCCCACCCCGCTTTGATTGCGGCTAAGCCGAGCCTCAATTTTGGAGCTTCGCCGCGCCACCACGCCGTTAAGACCCGTCACCGCCCGCGCCATGGCCAGCCTCCACCACTTCACCCCGCGCAAATTTCTCTACACCACTAGCTCGCCTTGGCTCCCTCTCCACCGTGTGCACGCCAGTGGGAGCGCTACTGCCTCCCCGCCGCCGCTGACGCGGCCACATCCACCGTAGCTCATCGTCGTGCTCGTCGCGCGCACGTGGCCAACCCTGCTCAGGTAGTCGCCTTGCCATTGATGGCATTGCGGCGCGCGGGCCACGCCGGTTGCGACCGTGCGTGTCTATCGGCTAGTGCCTGGCCGCGGGCTGCGCTGGTCACGCCAACCGTGTCCCACCAAGGCACGCCCTTGCTGAGTCGCTGGCTACCCCTCCCCCACCGCTCCCTCGCTCTCTCTGTTCTCGTCTCCCTGCCGCCGTCGAATCGCATCGGCGCCACAGCTGTGAGGGGTCACCTCTCATCAATCCCTCTTGTCCGCGCCTCCGCCCTCACGTCCCCTCTCCAGCCGTCCTCGCCCCGCTTTGATTGCGACTAAGCCGAGCCTCAATTTTGGAGCTTCGCCGCGCCACCACGCCGTTAAGACCCGTCACCGCCCGCGCCATGGCCAGCCTCCACCACTTCACCCCGCGCAAATTTCTCTACACCACTAGCTCGCCTTGGCTCCCTCTCCACCGTGTGCACGCCAGTGGGAGCGCTATCGCCTCCCCGCCGCCGCTGACACGGCCGCATCCACCACAGCTCATCGTCGTGCTCGTCGCGCGCATGTGGCCAGCCCTGCTCAGGTAGTCGCCGGCCGAACCACCACTTCGACCGGGTTCGTGGTGTGCCCTTAGTGTTTATCCGCTATCTCTATCGTCCTGTTAGCGCTGTAGCTCGCCGGGATGACCGTGGCGCCGTCGTGGGCGACCGCGTGCGGTGGCAGCTCGCTCCAGTGCGCCCTGTTGCTCCGTATCACCGCTTAGGGTAGGCGTTAGGATCGTAGATGGGGTTCGGTTCGTTAGTTGGGTCGGTGCGAGCCTCGAGTGGCCGGCGTACCGCCTAGTGCCACCGTCCGCCGCGCCAAAGAGCGTGGGGCGTCTCGGGGACCTCTCCGGCATGAAGGTGAAAAGATATGAGGGCTCCGTTGTAAAGTCGTTATCTATAGAAATAGAACGTGTAGTGTTCGTGCTATTGTCTGATAACGCGAGGGCATTTTTGCAAGAGTGCCAGCACGTGCAGGGGCTCCCCACCGCGGGTCACCTCCGCGCGTGGGCCTCGCCCCGCGTGGGCCACATTGGGCCAAAATCGGTTTTATTTTTTTCGTGGAAAATAGAAATAGCTTTTTATTTTAATTCTGAGCTAAACTTTGGTAATTAATATAAAATAATGTAGATATCCAAAAATTATGAAACTAATTTTGTTAGGTTCCCAAAAACATTATCTACCTGTTAGTATAGTTAGTTCATACATATCTATGTGGTTGCTAAGGAGCATTAAAATAGTTGAGATACTTAGTATTATTTCGATTAATAATTATAGGAATTTTTGTGATAGATTGGTGAAAGCAAAAACCCTGAAATTTTATAGTAGCTTCATTGTATTATTATGTGCTCACTGTAATTTTTGTAGCCCTAGAATAGACTAATTAATATGGTATCTAAATACCCATTAAGGCTAAAGGAATAATGGCATGATATTGGTTTGTAAAAGTTAAGCACTTGTAGGGTGAGCTTGAAATGTATTTGATAGAGATAATGATTAGCTTAGTATCTTAGTCATTAGAGCTAGCTTAGTAGCTTAGCATGTGTATTCTTATTTTAAGAGTTGTTGTTGCCAAAATACTAAGTGTTGCATCATCGCATGCATGTAGAGAACGAGTTGGTGGAGTTCATGACCGCCGGAGAGCAGGAATACGAGAAGGTGATCGAGAAGTACGAGGAGGAGGTTCTCGTACAGGAGGAAGCCCCATAGCCACCGACGACTGTCATAGCTGACAATCCGCTTGCCCAAGGCAAGCCCCGGTGCATAACTCTTAATTTGAATAATCACTGGATATATATATATATATTTTGTGCATTTACGTTACAGAATTTATATTGAAACTACATGCATAGATAAACCTACTTATGAGTCATACTAGCATAGGTCGAGTAGCTGCTATGCTTAGGCTATCGATAGCGTGAGTAATCTACCGTTACTTACAATAGATGATTATTATTATTACTCTCATGATAAAATGGTGAAAGGAAATAAAGACCGGACAGGGATATGGTACGAGTATTGGTGGGTCTAATAGGTTGTGTCCTGCGGCCAACGGGGCATAGCTTGGTTACACTGTTTTCCCTATCCTTGTCGGTTAAGGACCGTCCGTTGCTGTGGATGGTAGTTAGGTCACAGACTTATTATTCTGAGCACATACTTGCTTATAGGAGCAGGAAGGCTTGTTACGCTCTTGTCGTGGGTTCCGGCTCTTCCCGGATCGACTGATTGGAGGCGGGGAAATGTGGAGGTCTAAGCACCATACTGAGATCGAGTCTCAAGTGTGGGGGCTTGGAGTCCAAGTTTGGATGGGGACCTGGACCTCTTGACAGGAGAGTGGTGGGTTGGTCTTGCTTGTGCCTGGGGTACAAGCGGGGCATGTGTTTCGGGGTACCCAGCTGTGATACATTGGTTCACGAATCGCCGTGTGATACGGTACGACTTGACTATGGTCTAGCACCGTAGTAAGAACTAGAAGATGAAAGAGGATGAATGGATCTGATTGCTCAACTCTTGCTTGAAAGTAGAACAGGTGCTTACATAGAATGGTTAGCTAATGAACTAATAATGACTGCTAATAAAACACATACACAAGGATTCACTACTAGTAATGCTTTTCGCAAAAAAGAAACCCAGCAAATCATAAAGCTTATCATATCCTTTGGAGTCGGAAAATTATTCCCACTAGTCGGGTAAGTCTTACGAGTACATCGTGTACTCAGGTTTTATTTACCCCTGTTGTAGGTGCAGCTTGAGGAGTGACCGTTGTGTGGAGGATTCTTCTGGTGGGCACAGACGGATCCTTGTATCTTATCGTTAGATGTTTATTTCAATTCCGCTGTTTAAATTCCGTACTCTGAACTTGGTACTGTAATAATGTATTTCCGAGAACTTTTGTTGTATGAAATGGACTAAGTATTGTAAACTCGTTCTCATTATTGGATTCTGGATGAAAAATGTGGATTGTTCGAGTTCCCCCTTGGGGTGTGCTCGATGAAACCGCCTGATGTAGCTTACTTTCGGGGTGTTTAGTGTCTAGTGGAAGACAAGCGGCTCCGAAGGTGTGTTATTTCGGACGGTTCTGCCACAACCACGTCCGTCCGAACTTCTTCCGACCGCGTCTCACCTAAACTGGGCAAATTCGCTCTGGGACATTGGATCCTGCCGCCACCAGGTGCGTTGTTCCTACTGCTCGCCATGGCCGCCGCGTGGGGAACTCCCGCGGACAGTTCCAATCGAAGGCGCCTCCACCAAGCCAGCTACACTGCCGCATCCACCACCACCGCGTGCACCTCCTTCGTCCGAAACTCCGCCGGCAGCCCTGCTTCACGGGCCGCCTCCGTCCTGCTCGACGCCGACCGTAGACATTTGTTTTTTCCGTATGGTGAGCCACCCCATCGCTCTTACTCAACCCCGCACAAGCCATGCCCAGAACAGCCCCTCTAGCATCCCCACGCACCTGACGTGTACCCACGCCAACCTTGTTGTCGCCGGGTTCGCTATTGCTGCATGCCGCCGCCGTCTCCCGTGTTGCATGCCGCGCGGGCACGGGGCCATGCTCATATGAGCCATATCAGGCCACGCCACTGACATCGATAGGTGCGGCCGGCCACCGCGAAGGCCGCCGGCTAGTCAGTCACGGCCGCTGTGCCCTCTCCAGGGCGAATCGAGCTGTGCCCGTACGCCGGCGTGTGTGCTCTGTTTGTCTGAAATGGGGGAACAAATGTGCCTCAACGGAGGAATTCATGGCAAAAGTGGCCACCGTGACAGAATGCTATTTAAAGGTAACAATCCATTCTTTCGGTGGTATTTTATATAACAGATGTTTTTCGATGGTATTTTCCGAATGTCATGATCTTTTGATGCTATGAAACCAATTTTCCCTAAAAAAAATCTGTCGGTTTGTTTGTTTATAATCCACAATTTCCCCCATTGATGTACACAATATACATTAGCTTCACAGAACGTAGATCATCAGATGCCACTTAGCAGGATTTGGATGGTGGTGAATTGGAGACCAAGGATGAGCAATTATTGCCTTGGATCGTGCGAACCATTGCCTTGTGTGCTCTATAAACAATGCGAATGAGATGTTACTTCAGTTAGGAACAAACATATGGAATGATGTCTGATGGGGAAAACTTCTGTAGGAAAAAAGAAAAGGCGGTATTGTATCATATGAAATGAACCATGGACACCCAATTAAGATTAATGAGCTGCAGGCAGTGCTAGAACGGCAACCTGTTTACTAGAAGACTTTACCAGTCCTAGCAGGTCATTTTTTTTAATTCTGGATGATGTTTTTCTTTGTGGACATAGTTCTTGTGCGTTAAACGGCAATTTATACCCTCTTGTCACAAATACAGTTATTCTGGACTTATACAGCATTGTCTCCAAACACAACTTTGAACTTTGATAACAAATTTTCCAAAAATCCATTAAATTGCAATATTAAGCATTACATTCAGAAGTCGATATCTTTTCATGTTTCCTGTGTAATTATTTAAATATCATTGTAGTAAAAGTTTAAGCGGTTTGATGGTTTTTGCAACCAAAGGGAGTGCACAACTTGCCTTGATCTCTTCTTTGGTCTCTCTGTACTACTGAAGATATAATAACCTTCTTTGTTTTGTTTTGTTTTTGAAAGATTGGCCTTGAGTGTCTAGATAACTTATTCTGCATACATTGTCTGTACTTCCAACACAACAATCTAACATGTGCAGGAGCAGGACTGGCAGAGAGAAGTTTCCAGTGGCAGCAACCAGTCTAGATGACTATCTTCCAATGCGAAGCACTGAAGTGAAAAATCGGTAACTTGTTTAATTCAAAGCGAGTGCTGGCATTTTTTTGTTCCTTAATTAATAAATTTATCTGAATCATACTTTCTAGCACTTTTAGCTCGATACCACTGGGTGTGCTGTTAACTATTATTATGAGTAAAAGTTGCTATGTATATCAATTTTAAAATAATAAATTCAGTCTGTACTAGATGTTCTATGGCTATGTTTGCCCTTCTATTCTGAACTTATATTGTAGAAACCTTTATCATAAAAAAGTAATTCATCAACAGCACCATTTGCCAATTGGAACATGAAGTCAGCTTATCCATACCATGATATAAAGACCTCTTTTGCTGTTTTGCAATTGATTCATTGAGTTTTTTTATCTTCAAGATAGGTATAGTTCTTATTTCAATGAGACTTCAAAGTCATGCGATTTCCCATTTTGATCTTACATAATGCAGACATACTTAGTGAAGGAGAAACATTTACTTAATTGAGAAGCAGAAAATGTTCTTGTTTTTCATGAAGCCAATCCTGCAAAATTAACCTGATTATGGCGTGTCACCCCTTGTCTCTGCAAGTTGGCAACTTCTAACAGGAAGAGTCTAGCCAAAATGCTAAGTGCGAACTCAATATATCATAACATCTATATGCTCGATAATGTGGTGCTTCTATTGTAATCTGAGTTCACTTGTTTACGGATTGGAGCAAAGTGGGATCATACAACCTCTGGTGACTGCAATTCAGTTTGATGTTACTCCCTACATTTCAAATTGTAAGTCGTTTTACCTGTTCTAGATACATAGTTTTTACTATATATCAAGAATTCTGGACATAATATATATCTAGGTGCATAGCAAAAATCATGTATCTAGAGAAGGCAAAACAACTTACACTTTGGAACAGAGGGAGTATAGCTTAACTGTCACATGGCTATGATACTTGTTATCTACTTCCTGAGGTATTTCCTCTATCTTTGATTCTATGGTGCAGGACATCAACTGGTGATATCACAAGTCTCAGACTAATCACTGCAGTGAAAACCCCTTATTTGCCAGATGGAAGATTCGATCTTGAATCATATGATTCTTTGATAAACATGCAGATAGAGGGTGGTTCTGAAGGTGTAATAGTTGGTGGAACAACAGGAGAGGGTCACCTAATGAGCTGGGATGAACACATTATGCTTATTGGGCACACTGTTAACTGCTTTGGCACTAGAATTAAAGTGATAGGCAACACAGGAAGTAATTCTACCAGAGAGGCTGTTCACGCAACAGAGCAGGGATTTGCTGTTGGCATGCATGCAGCTCTCCACATCAATCCTTACTATGGGAAGACCTCAACTGAAGGATTGATCTCTCATTTTGAGGCTGTTCTGCCGATGGGTCCAACTATCATTTACAATGTGCCATCCAGGAGTGGCCAGGATATTCCTCCCCAAGTTATTGAGGCACTTTCAGGATATTCAAACCTGGCAGGAGTGAAAGAATGTGTCGGACATGAGAGGGTCAAGTGCTACACTGACAAGGTATAACAATATGGAGTGGTAATGATGATGAATGCCATGATTCTAGGTGGAAATATGGTGCCACTGGAGTTATTTCTGTAGCAAGCAACCTTGTCCCTGGTCTGATGCGTAGTCTCATGTATGAAGGGGAGAATGCTTTGCTAAATGAGAAGCTGTTGCCTCTGATGAAATGGTTATTCTGCCAGCCGAATCCCATCGCACTCAACACTGCTCTGGCTCAGCTTGGGGTGGCAAGGCCTGTTTTCAGATTGCCGTATGTTCCTCTTCCTCTTGAGAAGAGGATTGAGTTTGTCCGGATTGTTGAAGCTATTGGACGGGGAAACTTTGTGGGACACAAAGAGGCTCGTGTTCTCGACGATGATGATTTTGTTTTGATCAGTAGGTATTAGTAAGCGAGCTTGTTAGTCCTATGTATTTTGATGAATAAAACTAGCATCGTGTTATGAGGATTTTTCAGACTTTTGTAAAGAAATAAAACTACTGTCATCATGTTACGAATCCTGATTTAGCTTCTTCAGTCTAATACTACGATTACAGTTTTCTGTGGATCCATGTGGCCATTTCTTATGCGGAACTGGCCTAGATCCATTAAGAAATAAGGCAAGAGATGTATAGCATCACTTATTATTACGTTCTTCCTGTACTTATTATGGAAAAAAACCATACATTTCTTCTGGCTAGTGTATACAGTAATAATATCCTAATCCGTCTATATGACGCAAAGTCCTGGTATGGAGCGTCGTTTAACCATTCCTAGTCTGTTCTCTCCTCTTCCTCCTTGTCCGCCGAGTGGCTCTTGGTGATGGAGGACACGAGGGACAGGGGCGCCTGCTTGGCCCATCGCTTGATGTCGTGCACCCTCTTGCTGGCCCTCTTCCCCCTGCCATTCGGCTTCACCGCGCCGTTCTGCCGGTCCTTGGTGATGGCGATGGCCAGGTCGTTGGGAAAGAGCGATCGCCAGACGAGCGCGTGCAGGAGCGTCGACACGAGCAGCAGCGACACCATGGTCGACGACATGAGGGAGAGGCTCAGCGCCAGGGCCCTGCTCCCGAAGCACGGCACAGCCTCGGCGTACTTGACGGTGGCTAGCGACGCCGTGGTCATGGGGAACGTGTACGACCACCACGCGAGAGAGAACCTGCGTGCGGTGACACGTACGCGCCCACACAGGTAGCGGTCAGTTTGGTCGGCCGCGCCGACGATCGAGAAGTCGAACGGGGGAATAGCTAGGACTACTTACCGGAACCCCCGGAAGAAGTTGATGCGCACGACGAGGGACAGGTACAGGAAGATGGCCATGAAGAAGAAGGTGCGTGCCACGGCGTCGAAGCTGCCGTAGATCGCGGCCCAGGCGAGGCTGGCGGCCGATGGCGTGGCGATGAACATGGAGTACACCGGGTGCAGCTCCTTGGGCAGCGCCTCGTTGGTGGGCAGCCGCTGGTACAGCGTGACGAACACGACGATGTAGTGCGCGACCCCGATGGCCCACAGGAGCTTGCCGGCCTCCGCCCACCCGACCCTCGCCGCCAGTATGGCCCCGACGAAGTTGCCCACCACCGAGAGGTGGGACGACGGGTTGGCCACCTTGCACAGCCGCCGCTTGCCGCCGGACAGCCACTGCCCGTATATCTTGAGCTCCAGCGCGAAGAGCGGCAGGACGAAGGCGCACCACACGGCCGGGTGCGGCCGCTCGGGCGCGTAGGCGCGGGGCAGGCCGATGGTGACGAACATGGCCGCGATCCACGGCGCGAAGAAGAAGTTGACGCGGACCGGGTGGAAGTACTCGCGGCGGATGGCCTCGAAGTAGAAGACGCACTTGAGCACGTAGGTGACGGACGTCGCCACGAGCACGGCGACCGCCAGCAGCCACAGCGCGACGTTGATCATGGGCGTGACGTGCAGGAAGCGCATCGCCGGGCTCGCCGCCAGCGCGCCCCACAGGATGGCCTGGCTGCCGAGGCCCAGGCACACACCGAAGCAGCCGATCGGGAACCGCAGCAGGAACGGCCACACCTCGTCCTTGGGCAACAGGATGTCCTCGTAGTCCTAGAGAAACCATGTCCACGTTTCATTCAAGTGTCAGTGAGACGTGCATGCATACAGGGTACATCGTGACACGAGTATGCCAAGAACGAAGAGACTACTTACGCGGACTTCGTCGAGCTCAGGGCCGCGGAGCGCGGCGAAGTAGCGGCCGGCGGGGACGCTCTTGTTGAGCGGGTCCTCCGCCGGCCTGCCGGCGGACTGCTGGTCCTCGACGTGCGTCGGCAGGTCGAGGTCGGACTCCCTGATCCTCGTCGGCAGCAGCGAGTTCTGCTTGCTCAGCGTCGACTTTGTCCGGAACATGCTGAAGTCACCACCCCTGCGCGCGGCGCCGTCGCCGCTGGCCTGGCCCAGGACGCCGCTGTGGTTGAGCACCCCGAGGCTCCTACCACTGCGGGGGAGGGCGCGCTGGCCCCTTCCGCCACCGTTCCTCCCCCCTCTGTCCATGTCCAGCACCGTCACGCCGCTGCCGAGCGACACCTGCCGGCTGAAGGCCCTCTGCATCGGCGGCGGCCTCCGGTCGCCCCGGACGTTGAGCGGCCCGCTCATTGCCATCTGCCTCGAGTCCTCGGGCGGGGCCGCGCGGATGTCCGCCGTTTGCTGGCCCGTGGAAGAGGACGAAGGATCGGCTGCCATTTCTGCAGCTAAGTGATGATCAAGGTGCGAGCACAAGCGCCGATCGAGTTTATGTTATGTGCGGCGGCGCCAATATATGCTCGGCCGCGGGCAGTATGTCAACATGACTGGTGCTTTCACGTGCACCGGCCGACGCCACCGCGTGCATACGTGGTGAAGGCCAGGGCGAGGGGAGGCCATTGCTGTCCAAGTGGTTGGTCGATGGGGAGGAGATGTATCGCTGCTGGCCATGCCTTTTTGCTCCAAAGGAAGAAGCCAATGGCCAGGTCACGAGATGTCAAATCCATTGGCTGTGATCTGCTCCCACCACGCAGGTCGTGAGATCTTCAGAAAGTTGAGCTTCATGCATGCCCCCATGATAAATGTTACCGTGATATACTGTATGCATTAAGAGGTCGAGATTCGAGAAGAGCCGATGGCCTCCTGCTGACTACCGGAGGTTGGCATTCAGCAGCAAAAGGCTCACGGGCGTGTTGCCAGTTTGCCATGCAAGCGTCCTTGGTGGATTCCAGCCACATGTACGCAAAGTCAGAGGCAGCAAAGGGAGGCTAGTAGGACAACTCAGCAATCCAGATGTACGTGGAATAGCGATTCCGCTTGGCTCAATAGAATGTGTTCCAATATGAAGCAAAAGCATTAACACGAATAAAAATGTATGTGTTCTCGAACCTTTGAAGTTCAGAAGATGCACACGACAAAATTAAGAAAAACAGGCATAACGGAAGGAAGAAGGCCTGTTATTGATTATGGGGTAAAATAGCATCAAAATCAAGAATCACGTCAAGGCCTGTTATTGATTATGAGGTAAAATAGCATCAAAATCATGAATCACGTCATGCGGTTTTCTTAATCATCTTGCAGCATTTCTGAATGAAGATGCATACATGTAGTGCTGCAGTATTTGTAGTTGTATCGGTGGAATGGCACCTTGCCCGTCAAGGAAGCGAAACAGCACGAACACGAATTGTCATCTGGTACTGCCCTCTGAGCGGAGCAGTTTGTTGCTGCCGCACCTGACGCGCTGGCTCCGGCAGATTGAGCAGCGAGAGCTGCAAGTCTTCTCTCTGCTGCAGCTGCTCTCTTCTCTCTTTCTTCAGCTTGTTTTCTCTGTCGTTCCTCCTGATTAAAAAGTTCAGCGAATAAATTTATAATCACGTGACATGTGTGTAGTTCGAAACTACCACTCAGCAATTTGCCAGGCGTGAAATCGTTCCTCTTTAGAACATATACCTCCTTTGCTATAAGTATCTGCTGTGGCGTCTGATGCTTTGGTTTAAGGCCTGGCAAAGATGCTGCAGTTCTGTTGGCCATTTGGCCGCTTGAAGTGCCTTTAACATCACTTTGTGATTGTGATGCTTGAGCCTACAGTTCAATAGTACAAAATAGCATAAATACGAAGGTAAATAGAAGTCATTGAAAGGAAATTTAATAACTAGTAAGCAGTAATGCTTGCACTTTGCTAATCAATAAATAATGAAATACGGATTAGTGAACTAAGCACCACATTTTTGGGGCGACCATTGACACTAAACACCATTAAACTATGTACATCATTCATGAGCAACAAGGATATATAAATTGGATTTATACAACCAGATGTTATGTTAAAAAAAAGATTTATACAACCAGATGCACTTGTAATTCTGAATTCAGTACTAACCTTAGCCTTCTCCTTCTCCTTCTCTTCCTTTTCTCTTGCTTTTTTTAATTTCTTCAATTCCTTTGCACGTGCTTTCTTTTTGGCATCCTTGTCTGCCTATAGTAACATGCACAACCATGTTCGGTGCATTTACTTAATGATGAATTTTACAATGGAAAACTTATAAATTCATGAAACAAGGGCACAAAAAAACTCACTTGTTTCGCAGCTTGTGATTCTTCCATTTCTTTTGTTAGTGCACTAGGGACATCTGCGGCATGCCAATCCCACTTGTCAAGGTTCAGCGCCATAAATCTTCTGAATGTATTTCTAACTTCCTTATCTGAAGCCAGCGAATAAGGTGTCTTTCCTCTTGCATCTTTTATGCAAGGATCCAAACCCTGCTCAAGTAACTCCAGGGTCAGCTGAGCATTGCCACACTTTGCTGCCTCATGAAGAGGTGTTGCTTCATTCTTAAATGATGGTATGGTTGCTGCTTCATTCTTATTTAACAATTCCAAACTCGCAGACAAGTCAGAAATAGATTCCTCAGGGTCTGCCGCCACATCCTTCTTTTTTCCTTGACTTTCTTCAACATTTTTCATACTTCCAGCATCAGGTAAGGGTTCATCTGTGGCTGAACATTCCATCTCATAGTAGAGTTGTGTTAGGTTACAATATACCCGCTTAGCTTCCTTCAAGGTGGGACGATGGACAGTCAATGGAACTGGACGAATATCACAAGACTGAATTACTGACTGAGTCTTCTCCCCATCGAAGAGCATCTGGCGGTTCTTCGATGGAGCATAAATGAAGGCACAAACACATGTCTCAAAGTATGACTTCCATGAAACAATTAATTCTTGAACTTCCTGCAATAAGACAAACAAAAACGAAAGACACCTAAAAAAAATAAGCCAATGGGACATTTACTTTTAATGAGCACATAAAAGTCAACAAGCACCAAATCCAACACCTTTTTCAGTGCTGCTTCATTATAGCGCCGTAGAGAAGAGCCTGCTGAGTGTGCAACTTTTCCAGTAGCATCTTTTCCAGATTGCCTCTTCCCAGCCTTTGCTCTTACAACATACCTAAAGAAATACATGGGCAAATAAGAACAATTTGTCACTAACATGGAGAAAACAAAGTATTGCCAGTAAAAGGTACAGGCAACAAAGCAGTCAATCTAGCCAGCCGCAAAGTTAAAATTATGCCCATCAGCAAAGGAAATATGTTACGGAACACAAAGAGGAAGTAGGAAGTCATTTCTGTTGATAGCAAGATTCACAGCTATATTTACATTGAACACAGGAAAGTAGAAGCTTTCTGCAGCACTCAAAAGACTCATTTTTACTGGTTGTGTACTGCTAGCACATAATAGAACGCTGCTGTCACCTGAGATTCCAAGGTTATCAAGAAATAATGCAATATGTCTCACAAGTTCTTATGCATAAAAGTTGAAACTGGCAGTGTCGTTACCTATGAAATGTTTTATGAGCTACAATGGAATTTCCATCAAAAACACATCCAGCAAAATGTCCACCGCTTGTTAGTAGAACAATTCTCAAATGTGATGCATCACGAGGTTCACAAGTCAAACGCTTCACCCTATTTATCATCTCCTCCTCCTGTACACAAGATGCATTCTCCATCTGACCAGACTTACAATCAATTAATGGTTCTTCATGTTCTTTCAACAGCATGCATCTATAGATAGAAATCGTGTCACCCGATGCACAGCGAAAGTAAAGTTTCCTCCTGAATTCTTCCTTGCCTCTAACTGAGAGTACACGTTCTGATGCAGGTCCATTTTCTTGTTCGTCCTCTGAACCAGAGACACTAGATATCTCCAAATCATCAAACAGAGAATCAGAATCTGCTTTGTCTAGGTCCTCTTCCTTTATAATAGTTTTACCAGAAATACTCAACTTAACCTAATAGAATGCCAAAAAGAGATGCAAGAGGATCAATGAGATGAGACATAAGTATGATATATTTGGTACATTATGAACGATATTTTGCAGAGAACCAAATTGGACCATATGGAAATAAAACAAGAGGACAGTTACTCATTTTCACCCAAAGCTCTATGCAAGAATATAACTGGTTATTTTCTAAGTATGTAAAAACTGGCTTACCCCAACTTGTTTGGGACTTTAAGGCCTTCTTCTTGTTGTTGTTGTTGTACTTTAAGGCTTTGTTGTTGTTGTTGTTGTTGTAAAAACTGGCAACTAGAAAAAAAATGCATGTAATCTTCCAGCAGCACCGTACAGTCCAATGCAACAATTCTAATCTCTAATCTGACACTCCCAGAGTTTCTGGTGCTTGAATGTATGGTTTAGGAGCTTCAGTACAATGGCAACGAGTTATGTTCAGTTTTTGGGACATGATTAAGCTCTTCCATGGCGTATCTATATGATGTGATCAAGTTAAGAGACTCGATTAGTCATAAGCCCCCATAAATTGTCTCTCTCCATTCTCCAATAAGTAATCAAGGGACTCAACTATTCTACCTACATGCAAACATTTGATAATTGAGCATTGTATCTTCAACTAAATAATTCCAGCTATGATCAGCACAGACTGCTAAAGAAAATGTTAAGCGCAGCCCTTAAACCGTATCAATACCGTAAAGTACATGCATTCAAAAAATCAATCAGAAGTAGTCAAGTGAAGAGAAAGGGCACAGATAGATACGTTCAGGCGGTGCAGGTCGGACTTGAAGTGCTCGCGCTGCTCCTGTAGCGAGTCGAACTCCGCGGCACAGGTGTTGCACGTCCACCTGGATCCCGAAGCCTCTGAAAGTTGCTGCTGCTGCTGCTGCTGCTGCTGAGTCGTCGGCGGCGGCGGTGGCCGGGAGGGTTCGGACGGTTCCACCGCAGAGGGGGGCGTGGAGGGGTGAGCCCGAAGGAGGACGGATGAATCGAAAAAGTCAGAGGCGAGTTCAAAGAGGGAGCGAGGGAGCCTCTTCTCTGGCGCCGCCGCCGCCATCTAGGAGGTGGAGGAGGATGAACCGGCGGCGGGGAGAGGGCGTGGATCCGTTCCGGGCGGCGTGCGGTTCGTGAGTTTCGTGAGTTGTGACTACTGACGAGACGGCGAGTCCGCTAGTCATCCCAAAGGCACGCTGGAGCGCCGTTAGATCAGAGATCGATGCCTGACCAGCTCCTTTGGTGCCGTCGGCTTCTCTTATAATATGTACCTTTCAACCCGTTTTTTTTTTTTTTTAGAACAGTATTTTTCTTTCAGAACAAATTAGTTGGAACAGTGTTCCAGCTTATTTTTTCAGCGAAGCGAACGGAGCCTTTGTGCTTTGTTCTGTCATTTTAGTTTTACAAATCTTATTTTATAACGCTCGGTCGAGGGTGTCCGGACTGACGGACAGACCGACCCCACGTGCGGGTCCGCATCCAAGGAGCTCGTTCCGGGTGCATACGACACGTGGGGGTCTACGTATGCGCGTGACCACAGACAGAGGACTGGCTGTCTTTTGCATCCGCTGCTAGTTGGACCAGCCGCCTAGGGCCCTAGCAGCATGCGCCCAGGGCCTCAGGCCTCCTTGCCGTGCCTGCCCTCTGTTACCTAGCACCTACGCCTACTGTTGCTGCTTGCCATGCTGCTCTTTTCTCTCTATGGGTTGTCTGCGCCCAGGGCTGCAGGCCTCCCTGCCGTGCCTGCCCTCTGTTGCCTAGTGCCTACGCCTTCTGCTGCTTGCCATGCTGCTCTTTTCTCTCTGTGGGATGTCTGCGCCGAGGCCAAGCTGTCTTGCTGCATGCTGTCTGCCGTGTTGCTGCTTTGGCCGACCGGCTTAGGCGCTTAGCCAGTTGCTGGGTCGGCCAGGACGCTTGCCTGTTTGTGAGAGGAGCACGGGGCCACATCTGCATGGCAGCTTAATGCTGGCTCAAATTTTTCTATCACTTCATGGCATCTAGCTTCGTATGTTTCATGCGTTTCAGATATATGTTTCATCTGAATGTTGTATGTGTTTCATCTGGATGTGGTATATGTTGCAATGGCAATACAGTTATGTTGCAAGTACATGTTTTAAAATGTTTTAGCTGTTTTAAACGTATGTTGCAAGTGTTTTATCTGGATGTTACATATGTTGCAATGGCTATACACATATGTTGCAAGTGTATGTTTCGAATGTTTCAGCTGTTTCAAACGTATGTTGTAGGTGTTTTATCTAGATGTTGCATATGTTGCACTGGCTATACACGTATGTTGCAAGTGTATGTTTGAAATGTTTCAAACGTATGTTGCTAGTGTTTTATCTGGATGTTGCATATGTTGTAGTGGGCATACACATATGTTGCAAACGTATGTTTGTAAATATTTCATTTGTTTTGGACGTATGTTGCAGCAAATGCTTTATGTTGCAAGTGTTGCATGACCAGGCGCGGCAACTAGGCGCAGACGGAGGTGGTCCCATCGTGCGTGCCGGAAGCGAAGCGGGCGCGACGACATCCACATGCACGCGCAAGCGCATGCATACCACAACAGTAGGCGAGGCCAGGTCGGCAGCCACGGCAGCCGCACCGCGTGGACAAGTGCGGCAACAGCGTGCCAATGGGTGAGCAGGAGCTTCATTCACGCGTTGTGGGGCCCGCCTAGGCAAAGTGAGAGGCGGAGGCGAGGTGCACATATCCTTCCATTGGTCGCATGATCCAAGGAAGTGCATGCGATGTTTTCCTGCCGTATGCAGAGAGAGCGTGTCAGGCGCGTGGGCGAGCAGTATGTGCGGGCGCCCAGACGGACACAGTGTCCGGACATCCGGGTGCTAGTCTTTCCTTTTTCTATACTAAAAAAAACTACCTCTGTGGCTCTGTCCCCTGCCCCACCCCACACCCAAAAAAAATATTGCAATTCTAGGTGCATTTCTTTCTTGGTTATAAAGTGTCTAAAGTTTGACCAAATATATAGGTAAATACATTAATATTTATGACACTAAATAAGTATATTATAAATACATGTTTCGTGACGAATGATTTGTATTTAGTTCGATAAATATTACTATTTTTATGTAAATTTAGTCAAGCTTGACTATAAAGTGCTATAGCTGTTAAATTATATGTAGACATAAATAGCTTGACATATCTACCGCTATAGCTAGAGATTTAAAACCGATCGTGGTTCCAGGAAACAACTTTCTAAAAAAGCTGGAACAATTTCATTATGAACTTGGAACATCTTTTAGTCTATGCTATGTTTTTTTTCTTGTGAGGCTACTTTATAAATAAGTTTGGACAATGTTGAAGTTCAAATTATAATATTTAGTGTAGACTATTTATTCTCTCTTTTTTTATAAAAAAAGATTCAAACTATTATGTGGCATGTACGTTGAAAGTGAATGAAAGATGATAGCTATATAACTATTATGCTGCTTTCAAAATATTAGTTACATGGAAATAAGAATTCTTTGGTTATGTAAATAGAATCGTTTAGTTGTTCCGATCTAAAAGCTCACATGAAGTTAGAATATAGTTGTCGGGGACCAATACTAGGGTACCCGAAGAGAAGGAGCTAATGGTCATCAATGTTGATTCATCTGAGCAGTCAAGAGCGCGACTACAGCTCTAACTGACCCCTAGGTGCGCGGGCTCTGCCTCGCCCGACCTCTAGGGACGGGCTACACCTCGCCCGACCTCTGGGTCAGGGGCCTCGCCTCGCCCGACCTCTGGGTCGGGGGCTCCGCCTCGCCCGGCCTTTGGGTCGGGGGCTCCATCTCGCTTGACCCCTCAGGCGAGGCTCCTGACGGAAGCCCGTACCGCCGCCAACCACTACGGGCCAGAAAGTACAACACAAGGTCAAACTTTTGGCATCGTCCAGGGAACGAGCACATCTCAACATGACCCGTGCCCACGACATGTCACTCCAGGGGACTCACATCACCAACAGTGACGGACGCGTGGTCACTATGCTGCCTACTCCCTGTACGGCCGCTGACCAACACGCTGGTTCGCCGCGTCGCCCGCCGGGACGGAATGGGACGTCACGACCCACTGACATCAGCGACGAATAGGCGCCCGACGTGGAGTCATCCCTATCACCATCTGCAGTGTCGGCGAGACCCGCATAAAGGAGAAGAAAGGTCCGACGGTCCTAAAAGCCTTCCCCTCCTTGGCTCTTCTCTCTCTTTCTCTCTGTGTTAACCTACTCTTCCCCTTCGTCTATAAAAGGGGAAGCAGGATCACCCTAGGAGAGGGGAGGGTGGTTCACCACTCTACACGGCTGTAGACATCAAAACACATGCCCTAACACACCTTAGGAGCACATGCATATTAGAGACTTGGGACCTGTCCCTCTCTCGCTCATTTGTAACCCCTACTATAAACTTTCAGTGCTAGTAACACGAGCAACAGCGACGAACTGGATTAGAGACTTTCTATCTGAACCAGTATAAACCTCGTGTCCTCTAAGCACACCATCAGAACTAGACGCGCAAATACAATTTTACTCATCGGTGGTCCAAAAACACCGACAATAGTTTAGTAGAAAGTTAGGAACAACAGAAGTTCGCTTATAACGTAGGATAGGGGTGGGTATAAATTTTTGAATCAACAATTCGGTTCCTACTTCTAAGTATCCAAATTTAGTATGGTTGGTTTGGTTTTAACTCTTAGTTACTGGAAAAATAAAGTATAGAAACAGCCATATAAACTTATTAACTTGTATGTGTGTAGCCTAATAGCTAACCAACCTTAGGTTAGCCCAAGAGTCCAAATAATATATCTTACTACAAAACCCTAACACACTCCTCTACACCCATCCCCCTCTCACGAGTATGAGCCACCAGCCGACACTCCTGAGTCAGTGATGGGTCAATGCCGCACTCCAATAGGGCGCAAAAGCAGCGACAGAAGGTGACACCTCCCCTTCTCTTAGTTCAACAACATCAATCTAGGCACAAGTACATCACGTAAGTGAACGATGGTCACTCCTCGGTGAATCGATGTCAAGACTTGCATCCATTCCACCCAACCACGCTAGCATGCCCCACGGGTCCATCCACTCTTTGTAGAATTCTAAAATATTAGATGCAAACACTATGACACAAAATGATTTTGTGAGGCGGTGCCCTTTATTAACTAAGGCATTTACAAAATCCAACTGCCACGGTTAATGCCTGGTGATTAATGGAGGCGGTCATTTTATTTACCGAGGCGGTTGGAAAATGTCCGCCTTCGAAAATGGATTTACGAAGGCGGTGGTTGTGGCAGAACCGCTCGAAATAACACGCTTACGGAGGTGCTCGTCTTCCGCCAGACACTAAACACCCCGAAAGCAACCTACAGCGGGCGGTATCCGTCGGGCACACCCCAAGGAAGATCCCGAAAGATCCACATTTTTCCCAAGGATCCAATAATGAGAACGAGTTACAATACTTGTCCATTTCATACATCAGAGTTTCTTAAAAATTACATTATTACATTACCAAATGTCAGAGTGTGGAATGATAAACAGCAGAATTTAAAATAAACATCTAGCGATAAGAACGAGGATCCGTCTGAGCCCACCAGAAGAATCCTCCACACAAAGGTACTTCTCATACATTACCTGCAACAGGGGTAAATAAACCCTGAATACACAATGTACTCGCAAGACTTATCCGACTAGTGAGAATAATTTCCCGACTCCAAGGAATATGATAAGCTTTATGGTTTGCTGATTTCTTTTAGCAGAAAGCAATACTAATAGTGAGTTCTTATTTATGTTATTATTATCAGCCGTATTAAGTTATTATCTATCTAGTCTATATAAGCATCTGTTCTATTTTCAAACAAGAGTTGAGCAATCAGTTCTATTTCATCACCTTTCATCTTCCAGTTCTTACTACAGTGCTAGACACGAAACAAGCCGTACCAGATCGCCTGACGATTCGTGAATCAATGCCCCAAGCTAGGTACCCGAAAAACACACGCCCCGCTTGCACCCTAGGTACAAGCAGGAGTAACCCATCACCCTCCTGTCCTGGGTGTCCAGGTCCCTGTCCAAACTTGAACTCCAAGCCCCCACTCTTAAGTCCCGAACTTAGTGCGGTGCAAGAACCTCCACCATCCCCGCCTCCAATCAGTCAGTCCGAAAAGAGCCGGATCCACAATAATAGAGCAACGAGTCTTCGCTGCGCCCATACCCAAATATGTCCTCGGGATAATAAATCGGTGACTTGCCCACGATGTCTTATGCAACGACCGATCCTTAATTGACACAGATAGGAAAAAAGTGTAACCAAGCTATGTCCTATTGGCCGCGGGACACAACCCCTTACACCCACCAGTACCCAAACCATATCCCTGCCCGTTCGCCATTTTTTCTTTCCATCATTTATCATGAGTGATCAAAATTATCACCTGTTTGTGAGTAACGACAGGTTACCCACGCTACCGAAATCCTGAGTATAGCAGCTACTCGACCTGCACTAGTAGGACTCATAGGTAGATATATTCATGCTTGTAGTTTCCATAAAATGCATATAACGTAAATGCACATCATAGATATATATTCAGTGATCATTAAAATAGGGGTTATGCACCGGGGCTTGCCTTGGGCAGACGACAGGTCAGCAAAGTTAGCACCAAAAGGCTCTAGGGCTCCCTCCTGCATGAGGATCTCCTCCTCATACTCCTCAATGACTTCCTCGTACTCCTGTTCGTCCACGGGCACGAACTCTACCAACTCGTGATCTACATGCATGAAATGATGATGCAATACTTAGTAATATGGCAACAGCAACTCTTAAAATAAAAATGCATCTGTCTAACTACTAGCTAGTGTTACCGGCTAAGGTATTAAGTTACCTACTGTTACCACTAACAAGTACGAAGCATGACATACATTATCACAACAACTAAAGGTACTCTTACTCCTAATACCGATTTAATCTATATATGATAAAACAAGGATAATAGCTACTCTATTTATCAACTTACTCTAGGGCTACAAAATTTACCGTAAGTACATAACAATCTAGTGAGCCTACTGTAAAATTTTCATAGCGATAGCTATCACCAATTTCCCACAAAAATTCCTACAAATATTAATCTACATAATGTTAAGCTCTCTAGTTTGGATTTATGAGCCCATCACTATCATAGCTAACTGTAAACTAACTACACTAACAGATAGATGCCATTTTTTGTGAACCTAACAAACTTAGTTTCACTATTTTTAGATATCTACAAGATTTACTACAATTTACCAAAGTGCGGCTAAAAACTATATTGAATAAACATTTGTAATTCACTAGAAATTGAAAATTTTATTCTCCAGCGCGGCCCAACTCGCGACGCGGCTCGGCCCACTACCGTGACCCGCACGCACACACCAGCGTGGCCCACGTAGCGGCCACAGACCAGACCAGCAAGGTGGGGCACACGCGCGAGCGACCTAGGCGGGAGCGGCACACGGCCGGCCCAGGTGGGAGCAGGCGGTGGCCCAACGCGGGACCGATGGATCGAGCGCGGCCAGGGCACGCGCGCGACCACAGAGGAGGCTGACGGCCCACACGTATGGCGCGTATGGCCCAGCAAGCAGAGCGCACGCGCGAGTGGCCCAGTGTGTCGGGCGCGGACGCAAGCGGCCCAGTGCGGGGGCGCGGACGCGAGCTGGCCCAGCGTGGAGGCGCAGACGCGAGCTGGCCTAGTGCGGCTACGCGGATGTGAGCTGGCCTAGTGCGGCTACGCAGGCCATGGCCCAATAGAGCACTTAAGGTGGCCGTATTTCTAATGTATTCAGGGATTTATTTTCCTACAAGAAAGCAACCCTATATTGGGTGTGATGCAGGGATGATGTTAGGATGATGTTAGGATGATGTCAACAAGCTAAGAGCAGGGGCACGCACCACCGACTGCTAGCTTGCTCTGCTTGCTTGCGCGAGCGTGGTGCGGTGGTGGTCGCCGGGGCGAACAGAGCACGCTAGTGTGCTGTTCGTGGCGCTGCTACTGGCTCGACGCAGAAGGGCGCGAGGGTGCAGATGAGCCGGCTGACCCCGCCGAGCCCGCGCTAGAGGTTGCCCGGAGCCACGAGGGGAACGCCCCGCACAAACCTCATCGCAGGACGACGCCCCACACAACCTCACCGCAGGACGAATGCTCATCGGGACGACTCCGATCGGAAGCTAACTACCCGAGCTCTATGTGTGCACGGTTAATTGGAAAGATGTGGAGTACGTAAGGCCAATTGCTTGGGCGATGCCGTTTGGAACTTATAGCGGCCGACGATGGCAAAAACTTGAATCGACGCCCCGACATCTTACTACCGCAACAGTGGCGGGTTAGGCACGAAGCTGTACTCCCATCCGTCCTCCAAACGTGCGCGGTAACAAGGATGGGCCAGCTCAGTGGTTTGGCCTTAGCGCGGCTCGGCTGGCCGGCGACCTTCCAGACGACGTGACGGGAAACTTGGCGTGGCCTCGCACGCAAACGTGAAAGCGAGGGCAATCCCACACGCGTGCGGCCAAAACATCAACTGGAGCAGTAGCCGCGCGGCAGCGCCGGACGTCACGCAGCGCGACCGGGGTACAGCTCGACTCGACGGCGAGCAGCGGGCTCAGGCAGACGCGATGGAGGCGGCAGAGCAGCCAGGCCCGCGGGACCCAGCGCGAGCGCGTGATGCGTGCGGCGACGCCGGCCACACCACGGGGACCGCGGCCAGACGCTGGCACCAATCCAAAAACGTGTCTTGCACTCTTTTTAAAGCTGTTTCCAAAAAGCCAACTCGATGATCCAGTAGCTACACCACCTATTTTACGCTCTAGCTGGTATATCAGGCTACTAAAGGAAACCCTAAAACCATGCCACTACCTAACCCGATCTTTCTACGCAAATTGTCGAACACGGCTTTGTCGACCCATTTCTCGACCACGAGTATGTCACCGTCACTTACAAAGCTTGTACTATGAACTTTATCCAAGTTTCTCATGTGCGTTCTATAGCCTTTTCGTTTAATAAAAATTCGTTTAGAACACCAAGTGATACAACGTGACATGCAATGTAACATTCATTTCGTGTTTCAAATGAACGTTTCAAGTTCCATATATTGATTTATACCCTATATTACATACATGTACACACAAGTAAAATGTTCATGCAATGTTTTAGCAAAAAGCTGTACAATGTAACACCGAGGGTGTTACAGTCGTTTTATGACAATTGCCTCGAAAAATGGTCCATTTACGGAGGTGATCGTTTTAAGGCGTCTGCCTCCGTAAATCTATTTTCGGAGGCAGGTACACTATAAGACCCGCCTTCGAAAATACTGGCCCAACTCCGAACCAACGTAAAGCCCATACCTAGCAGTCTATCGGGCTCATATCTAAGCCAACATTTAGGGTTTCCTCTCTCACTTCTCTTCCCCCCTCGCGTAGTCGTGTTGGACAGAGCGGGCGCGTCTCCCTCCCTCCCTCCCCTGTTTCACGCATCTCTCCTCTCCCTCACCTCTCTCACTCTCTTCTCTCCCTCACCTCTCTCGGTTGCGGTGGTGAAGGGCTTGACCTCACGAGCGCTGGCACAACGTGGCCTCCCGGCTCGGCGGCGTGGTCTCGCGGGCGTGGCCTCGCAGACGTGGGTGTGATGTGGCCTCTCGGCGCGGCCTTGCCCCTCCTCCTCCGTGACCCTCCTTCGTGACCGGTGGTGGATCCTAGCTCGCCGTGCTTTGATCCTCGGCAGCGGATCTGGTTGTGGAGACACGGATCCGGTGGTGGTGCGACTGGATCTGGTGGTGGTGCGACTGGATCCGGTAGTGGAGGCGCGGCGAGGGGCTCATCCCTTCTTCAGCGGTGTCGGCTGCTCAGATCCGGTGAGCGGCTGCAGCGGCATGCACATCTAGCGAGCGGTGGCGCATGGATGGACTCGACAGGGTTGTCCACGGGTTTTCTTATTTTTTATTTTTTATTTGATTTACCGAGGTGGGCATCTGAACCGGCTCAGGAAAAATCGATTTACCGTAACCTTTGGACCGAGACAGATGTGGTGCCCGCCTCGGTTAACCCATTTTGCCCGCCTCCGAAAAGTTTTCTGTAGTAGTGAAATTCTAAAATCATTCTGATTGATGTCCAACTTGTTTTAATAATATCTCATGACAAAAGTATGAGATGCAACCAACAAGAAGGCATCACAAATTTAATACAGAATGCATTCATGCTAGCTCCATCTCATATTTTTATTGTTAAAAAGTTACATTGTTTAGAATTTCTCGACAAAAGTTCATCTTCTATGTTTTCCCTTTTAGGTAGAACTAAATATAATTTTGAGAAGATTTGAGGGACACTTTCACGAGCTCTCGATATTTTATTTGTGTTTTTTTTTTATCCAAATCTATCCCTAGACTTTTTCTCGTTTTTCTTAGAAGCTTAGAGATATTTTTGTTATTTAAAGACCTTACCAGTTATTCACTAGATTTTTTCCAAAAAAATAAAAAGAATAAAACCACCTTGAAAACCACTTCTAATAGAAGGAGGTAGTTTAACAGTTCTGAGAGTTGAATAATAAGATGTCCGAATTTAAAATACGACGAGCAAAATCAGAACGAGACGATAGCTATAGGATGTTATATAAACGGACCTACCGGACTCGGGCCCAAACTTTCAGCCACAGGCGAACGGGCTCTAAACAGGCCCAGCCCAATCAACAGAGCCGCACCGGAAGGTTTGACCACCGACACCCCGACAGGTCAACCACGCACGCGAGCTCTTGTTAGTGGTGAGGCCCATGACGGGTGTGGCCGCGTGGGCCTATATGGCCCGCCATTACCGACATCAGGAGTCTGGTTTTTGCCTCTTGTACAAGAATACGGTCAGAGTCAGGGCCCCAATGGAATGGTCTACTGTGCGTCTGTACCTGTACCGCGCACGGGCGTGCTAATCTCCAGTAGTCCAGTTCTCCACTACATTTAAGATACGTGATGACGAAAGCAGAACGCTTAACCATCTTCTCTTGGAGTTCAAGCAATCAATCTGTTCAGGGCTTATCATCTATGATATAGTATTTTCCTCTCACAATAAATCAGCACTAGCCGAGCTTATCAGCCTAGAAATCAACCAGCGAACTGACTGAATAGCTTTTTTTTATGAAACTGGAGAGGCAGAAATCCCCTACAGAAAATTTATTGAAAAGGGCGTCAGAATACTTGCATACTTGCACATCTAATTCTAACGGGGAATACTTGCATACTTGCACATCCAAAATGCTCCGGTCCAAACAAAACAGAAGGGAGCAGAACTAACAGAATTAAGAACCAAACAAAACAAATAACACAGAAGGGAGCAGAACTAACAGAATTAAGAAAAAAAAAGACAAGCAATAGCATTTTGGATGTGCAAGTATGCAAGTATTCCCCGGTTCCCCCCTCCCACGGAAGCAAAGGGCGTTAGAATTAGAACAGTCCTGTGACGAGCGCATTTTTTTTTCTTGAACTAACAAACAGCTCGCATCAGTGTGGGGGGACAGCAATTAAATGCACTAATCCGTTGGCATTTTCGCTGGCTATACGCAGTGATCGAGCATGGGAATCATGCCATTCTGCTTTTGCCTTCACGCTCATCATGTACGATGATGGTGTAGGTAAGCTGCTGTCGTGACGGCGGACGCGGATGGATCGACGGATGACGAAACAAGGCTCTGTACTGTACGTTACGAGTTACGACCACTACAAGTCTCCATTTTTATGACCCAACAGTTTAACAAAACCGGCAGCCGGCCTATACCCACCCTGCAGCCAAAACAAACATCAGGCTGTTCGGTTGGCTGGTTCGTGAAGAAGTACTGCTGACTGATTTGTGTGAGAGAAAAATACTGTTCCGGCTAGAAATTTACGATCGTTTACGACAAGCCACAGCCAAACGAACAGGCTGACCTGATAAAAATTCAAGAGTCTTATCCGGTCACGGTTATCCCACCCAACCCAATTAAAGCAATCAAACTCATAGCAACCTGATAAAAATTGGCTCTAACCACACCGAGATTTGGCTTACACTGATTTATTACGAGAGAAAAACACTGTTTGCTCGATGAAAAATACTGCTGAAGTAGTTCAAGCGAATATGACCTAAATTAAAACGACGTACCGTCTTGTAACGTTTAAACGGCGTGTAAACAGGTTAAACGATTGTTTAGATGAACAATGACTACGGTATATCATTATGGTCATACGTTACTGGTGCCTATATATTTTATGCTTTTTTAGAACATACTAATCTTATAGAAATCATGTAAGAATTTTACAAAAATAGGTTCATATAAAAAACACAAAACATAGAAAATCTCATAATCTAAAGAGGCCTTACAAGTCATGGATGGACATAGAGTGGTAAAGCCCGACCAGCGGCGGATCTGTCGGCCTCCCTCCCTAAATTTTCCTATCATTGGAGGATGAAAAGAAGGAGCTTGAGAGTTGAGCTAAGATTGAAGACGATAAGCTGAACTTGGTGCATTTGCCCCCATATGAACTTAAGCCCCCCCCTAGATTTTTATCCTAGATCCGTCACTGAGCTCGACTACCTTGATCTCTGTCCGGCGGGTTCCTCGGGGTCAATTAGTATGCAAATCACGTAGAGGAGATTATAGGCTCGCTTGACATGATCCTTCAGGTACCTCTCCGCCCTTGAGGAGGAGGCATTTTTTTTTGTGGCTTAAGCTTCTCATTCAAAAATGGTTCCAGTTCCAACGCCTCTACTGTTCATTAAAAAATTCTTCTCTTTCTAAACCGTTCGGTACAACTTTTCTGGTTCATCCGCGTAAGCTTCTGCCAAACAGACCTTGATGAGGCTGTGTGTTTAGTTCGTGAAATTTGAGAATTTGGCTATGGTAGTACTTTCATTTTTATTTGGCAATTGGTGTTCAGTCATGGATTAATTAGGCTCAAAACGTTTGTCTCGCGATTTTCAACCAAACTGTGTAATTATGGCAGTCCCAATGAAAAAAATTAGTAGTTTCTATAACATAGGATACCGTAAAAAAAAGTACTATTTTTCAACCCATGGTTTCTATGAGTAATAATTATTTTCTCTTCCAACTCTATCTTCTTTCTCCAATGGAAGTGCGATACGAGCTCCCTAGAAACTGGTGGTTTCTCCCCAATAGTGATTTCATGGTTTCTTGGTGCATTGGGTCAAGAGTAGACCTGATTTCTTCATGAGGAAACCATTTCTATGATTTTTGCTCTCTTTTTTCATTAATTACGTTGCCATGTCAGCGTTTTGCCTACGTGGCAAGTCATTTAATGAGGATATAAACCATCATCAATACACCATTGGGACTGCCCTTAGTTTTTTTTGTCTACATTTAATACTCCATACACGTATCACAAGATTCGATATGATAGCTACTGCAGCACCTTTTGAACTAAACACAGCCTTACTCAACTGCTTTTCACTAAACCATGGGAACTCCTAAAAGGCTTTGGATCCGCTACAGAGCGCGTGTTCAGTTCCATCCTAAATTTTCAAAAAGTGCTACAGTACCTATCACATCGAATGTTTGCGGTCTGTGTATGGAGCATTAAATGTAGACGAAAAAAAACTAATTGCACAGTTTGATGGAAAATTACGAGACGAACGTTTTGAGCCTAATTAGTCCATGATTAAACATTAATTATCAAATAAAAACGAAAGTGCTACAGTAGACACAATTCCAACTTCAGGGAACTATATACTGTATGCAGTGGTTCTTCTAGCGATTTGGCATGAAAAATATATTTTTAGTGCTACTCCTATATACTGTATTTATTTTAATTATCGGTGAAATACAGACACAGCAATAGTACTGCTAAAATGGCAAAATGGGCCATATTTCCTTTCCATAATGGCCTGTGCTGCTAGTCTGCTCCTCGTGCTCCACTCCATGGCGTCCCAGCACGCGAGTCACCCCACCTCACCACAGAAAATCATCACTGCAATCGAAGCACCAGCACTTGCACAGACTTTTGAGCCCCACACTATCTGCCAACCGCGCTACAACCCCGAACCTTAACCCATGGTCGAAACCCAACCCAACCCGGCAACCCCCAGGCCCCAACGGCCCAACCCAACGTCTCGCCACGTACTCCAAAACGGCAAAACCCAGACGCGGCCACGCATAAACGCCGCCTAAACCCCTCGTCGGTGTGGCTCCCGTCCCGTGTGGCCTGTGTGGCTGTGTGGCCGTGTCCCCTTCTCTCCCCAGCAGCGGCACCGCCCGCCACCACCGCGCCATGGCCGCCTCCCACCACCTAATCCTCCTAGTCCTCTGCCTCACCGCCGCCGCGGCCTCCGCCCACAACATCACGGCCATCCTGGACGGGCGCTCCGAGTACACGCTGTACAACAGCTACCTCTCCGAGACCAAGGTGTGCGACGAGATCAACAGCCGGAGCTCGGTCACCGTCCTCGTCCTCACCAACGGCGCCATGTCCTCCCTCGTCGCCAACCTCTCCCTCGCCGACATCAAGAACGCGCTCCGCCTCCTCACCCTCCTCGACTACTTCGACGAGAAGAAGCTGCACTCCATCGGCTCCAGCTCCCAGCTCACCACCTCGCTCTACCAGACCACGGGCCAGGCCGCAGGCGACATGGGCCACGTCAACATCACCGACCTCCGCGGCGGCAAGGTCGCCTTCGCCTCCGCCGCGCCCGGCGCCAAGTTCCAGTCCACCTACACCAAGCGCGTCGCCGACTTCCCGTCCAACCTCTCCGTCCTCGAGGTGTCCGACCCCATCACCTTCCCTGGCCTCTTCGGCGCCCCGTCGGCGTCGTCCGCCAATCTCACCGACCTCCTCGAGAAGGCCGGGTGCAAGCAGTTTGCGCGCCTCATCGTGTCGTCCGGGGTGGTCAAGACGTACCAGGCCGCCATGGACAAAGCGCTTACCCTGTTCGCACCCAACGACGACGCCTTCAAGGCCAAGGACCTCCCCGATCTGAGCAAGCTCACCAGCGCCGACCTCGTCGCGCTACTGCAGTACCACGCGCTGCCGCAGTACGCGCCCAAGGCGTCGCTCAAGGTCGCCAGCGGCCGCATCCCGACCCTCGCCTCCACCGGCGCGGGGAAGTACGACCTCACCGTCTCCTCCAGCGGCGACGAAGTGTCGCTGGACACCGGCGTGGACAAGTCCCGCGTCGCGTCCACCGTGCTTGACGACCCCCCGATGGTCATCCTCACGGTCGACAGCGTGCTGCTCCCGCACGTGATCTTCGGCGGCGCGCCGTCCCCCGCGCCGGCGCCCGGACCGGCCGCCGACGTCCCCGCTTCGGCCCCGGCTCCCGAAGGCTCCGCACCGGCTCCCGCTCCCAAGGCCGCCGGCAAGAAGAAGAAGAAGAAGGCCAAGTCCCCTTCGCACTCCCCGCCCGCGCCCCCGGCGGACTCGCCCGACTTGGCCCCAGCCGACGCGCCAGCGGATGACGCCGCGGACAAGGTCGAATCCAAGAAGAACGGCGCCGCCGCAGCGGCCGTGAGCTTCGCGGCCTCGGTGGCCTCTGTCGCCCTGGTCGTCGCGTTCCTCCTGTGAGCGAGCGGCAGGCGTTCGACGCCGAGCCCCCGTAGTTTTCTCTCCAAGAATCTGCGCGTGCATGTTGTGACGCGGCGAAATATGTTGTTGCTCGTGAGTTTCTCGTGGGCTCCATTGATGATTTGATAATGCTCATCAGGTGTTTCTTATTCCTCCTGGTTGGTTAGTTGGTTTGTTGGAGGAATTCTAGGATTTGGTCCTCCAGTCCTCGGGTGGAGACGGTGATTGTGATGACTTTTTGTAGTGTTAGAGCTCGAAAGTGTCATTCGATGTTGATTTGTTCTTGTTCTTCATGCTGTGTTGTTCTTTTCCTCTTGGTGCATTCTACCTATCAGCGACTGCACTCCACATGATCACATCCAGTAGTTTTCTGAATCCTTTTTTCCGAGGAGTTTTCTGAAGATTCTTGCAAATGCTTTGATTCTTTCTACTTTAGCCGTATCATTCGTTGTGCCAATCGAACTATGGATTCAGCCATTGCTGATGGAATGTAGTACTACTTATGGACTACTATGAGAAAGGGGACATGAGAACGAACAGTACTAAGAACGAATGGCGTTTTTCTCTTCTCTCGTAACAAATTAGCCTGAGCTTCAGCAGTAGCTAAAATTTCAGCTAAACCAACGGGCCCGGTCTAGTTCGTCGTCAAATATTGATTAATGAAGCATTTTTTACCTCATGAACTTGAAATTTTCACCTTCATTTACTGTGTCACTGCTTCACTTTTCCCACCTGCACACACAAATGACAGTAACTGCCCCCTGGTGCTTCATGTGACTCTGCATTGAGCCCTGGCACCGTGGACGTGACTACAACAGTACGTATACGGGTATACTACTCGCCACTCTTGCACTGTTGCACCCTGGCCGCGATGGTCAGGCCGTGGCCGTGGCAGGAGGAGGGAAGCACGCACGAGGAAACACGGAAAGCGACCGCTCCAACCGCGCACAGGCCTTGGCTCGGGACTCGGGAGAGGATATGAGGATCGCATGGCTGGCCAATATTTTTCTCGGTTTTCTCACGTTTTTGCCAATCTTTTTCGCTGGGGCTGGCCATGCTTTGCCCCTGCGGCGCATCCTTCGCTCGCGTCTTGCTGGCTGGTTCGGCATGGCCTCTTCTGTCTCCGCCTGTCGTCTTTCCCAGAAGTCCCTAGGATCCTTTTGCTGCTCCGTTCCCGGGGGCGATAAAGCGGAGCGGTCGGCGGTCGCTGGTTGTCTGTGACGATGGCGTAGTCCTACGGGCTATGGGGGTATGGGACTCGTGTGGTTAAACATGACTGCGAAGAGCCTAGAATCTGTTGGTAACCTATGCGCGGCCGACGCTTAACTGAACAATCTCAACTAATCACGTGGCCTAATTGCGCCCGCTAATGTTCCCTGCAGCTGACCAGTTTTTATCCCGGAAGTCTGCAATACTGCAACCGCAAATTCGGTAACTGTGTTTCAAACGTGCGGCGGCTCGATCGTCTCGCGATGGATCCTGAGTTTGTTCCGGAACTGTATGATGGATGGATCCTGAATTCGTGAAGAAATCGTGCGGTGACCCTGAATCACTGCATTCCACATTAGTAGTTTCGCAAATCGCAATGATGGGGAGGTAGAAGAAAGGGAGCGTTGACCGTTGCAGCACAGGCGAAACACAGAGAGGCACCGCGGCACTGTCAGCAGTGCCGTTGGACACTTGATTCCGCCGTGATCACCGATCAGGGTACTTTGGCAGCCATACGTAAGCCTGGGAAGTAATCGGAGGGGAGGGATTTTTTTGACAGCGGAAACCCCGTCCAACCACAGGGGAGATATCCACGCATGGAGATTGGAGAATTTTCCTGTTGTTGTTTGAAAGCGAAGGGCAGGTAGCTTCGGTCATCAAGAAAATAAGGAGCTCTCTATTCGTGGTTGTCACGTAAGCTAAATGCGTACAGATGTACATATTGTCACTGTACCACATCTTTCCAACAAAGATATATACACAGAAGATAGCACAATACATAATATGAATAAATTACGGCACCAGAATCAAATTCGTACAGAAGTTCTACTCAAGTATCATCTTTTCCAACAAAGCTAATATAAGAAAGTGACATAAGAAAAAACATAAAATGCGAGTGACATAAGAAAGTGAGTAACATAAGAAAACATGCATCAATCAAATGACAAATTACTCTGGATACAGTCCAATTCATGGAAAATTTAATTCAAGTAGCACCAAATGTTCAACCAAGCTAGCCCATTCATCACCAAGTCAAATAGTCATCTCCATGCACACATCTAGACAGACAATGAAAAATAAAACAAGATACTATGTTTTTGACCAAGAACTTCGGCACTAGAATAAATTATGGTTTAACTCCTTTTCAGAAGCAATGTTCAAGTTAAAAAAAAACTCCTTTGCATAAATTTCTCATAGGCATTGCATTTGCATTTTTCTTCTCAAATCATAAATTGCTTCCACCAAGAGCTCTGCAAGTAAACACAAAAAAAAACATTAGCATCTAGAGACATACCTAAAGTAAACATGAATGTGTATGGTTCCAAAAAAAACAAGTGTATGGTTCTAATACAAACATGAATGTGTATGGTTCTAAAAAAACAAGTTTTAATACCAAGCAGTTCTGTACAAAACATATGGTATGGTTCTAATACAAACATGAAATTTCAGATACAAAACAGTTATGTACAAGTGTTAAAAGTTTGAAGGAAATTAAATTAAACTAGCAAAGAAATATTAAATGACACAGGAACAAAGAAATGCTCCTAAAATAGAAGTGCCAAGGAAACTATAGAGTTGGCAACAACAACAAAACGGCTAAATCGATGACTGGCTCCCGAACCGTGATGGCATAATATCTCAAAGTACTGGTCTCTATCCTATGCTTGAAGCAGCAACCACAGATTCGAGTCCTATGCTGAACCCTATCAGTTCGTACCATCTCAATCTATCCAAACCATTGAATATTTAAAACCCTAAACACAAACACACTAGCAGATGAGCACCAGCTTGCTGTCAAGAATTTAGATCAGAACAAAAAAAAGGAAGTTCGGTTGTGCACAACAAGCTATTGACGGACAATAGTAGGTTGCTTGCTCTGAGCTGAAACAGAACACAGGACTATCGAGCTGCAGTTCAGACAAGAAAAACAAACAAGAAAAATGAAAGTGCCTAAACTAGCACTAACAATATACCTGCATATATTGTTCAATTTAGCAACACATAGCTTAAACTAGCACTAACAATGAAACAAGGGTTATTATTTTCAATTTAGCAACACATAGCTTAACAACCTGACAACAGCAATCAAAGATAGCCCAGGACAAAAAGAAAAATGAGAACTTGAACCTTCGTATATACCCCAGATATTAGTTAGAAGGACAGATTCAAATAATATACCTGCATATAATGACTGCAGCTGCATTTTTCTTCTCAATTCAAACATTGCCTCCGCCAATATTGCCTTCTCCAACATTGCCTCCACTAATAGCATTGCAAGTAAGCACAAGGAAAAGCATTAGCAGCTAAGACATACTAAAGTAAACTAATCTTGTGCTAATTAGTACGGGGAAGAGATATACCTAATCTGGCGCTTGAGCCAAATAAAGCAAACATTTTTATTTTTCATTTTCATGAATACCTGCCTGTTTATCTCAGATTTGAAGATATCCATAGCATAAGCCTTCTCCCCATCCGTAAGTCCAACCATTGCGTCCACTTCATCAAGACACTTGTGGATTGAAAATTCTTCGTCTTGTTTCTTCTTTTCGTTGAGGTCTTCCAAGATTTTGCTCGTTTGCATCTTATTAAACTGCACAAAATCCTCGATACCAAACCAATATGACTTTGCTTACGCTTTTTCCCACCCCTTGCTCCTGCACAGAATCTTGATTGGAAGGTGCAGATTGAGCTTCATTATGTGCACTTGAGAAGTCTATCCCATCTAAACTAGCAAATGGATTTGTGCTCTCAGAGAGTGCAGTGAGAGCAACTGGAGCAGCGGGAGCAAGTGGACCATGAGCAGGAGCAAGTGGAACAAGAGGAGCAGGTTCCAAGTTCTCGGTTGATGTGAAGTTTAGATCTCCTGTAGCCATACTTCCTATGCAAAAAAACTGTGCACAATCATACTTCAAGTGTAGGCATACTATAACTAAACTAGTGCTTTACTCTCAAGTAGAACAATAAGGCTACATAACCTCAGAGAGAAGTTTCAAATAACATACCAACATACAATGACGTACAATCTTCATATAAAAGAAACGGCTTCTTTTGGAACCTAGCCATTTTTCCATTATCTATTTAATACCAAGACAACAGCATAGTTAGTGCTTGCAACCAGAATATGGCAACAATTTTTTGGTTCAGTGAAAAATTTTTACAATAATCAAATTTTTTTCCATTTTGCTGGTTTCGCAATGACAATGGCCAACGAGTCATTCCAACCAACACCACTTTCCTTTTTCGCATCTCGTATCGTCTTCCAGCTGCCCTTTAACTCCTTTTCCTTCTCTTGTTGTTGCTTTGTGAAGTGGCAAAAGGAATCATCCGGTTGAACTTTTTTGAGATACTTCTCCAACCATCTCTAGTCCATCCATTCTGACCCCTGAACATTGGGATGTTCACATGGTTTCTCATAGTGTCAACAAGCCCTTTCTCATATCTAGAGTTCCATAATTCAAGATTGTGAGAATGTATTACAGAAATACATAAATCATAAAGTATTATAGAATGTATTGCATAATTTATTACAGAATGCTGCATCACAGAATGTATTACAGAAATACATAACTCATAAATTATTATAGAATGTGTTGCAGAATGTATTACAGAATGTTGCATCACAGAATGTATTACATAAATACACCGAGCCGCGGCGTGTGGAAAATCACCGCTTTCCACGTGGGTTTCTAGCCCCGGGAAAACGGCGGGATCCCGACGGGGAAAGCTGCTGCCAAAGTAGCCCTCACTAGCCGACTGGTGGGAGGAAGTGGCAAAAACACAGCCAAAGGAAATTGTCGTATCTTTCAAAATAGCATGCAGCCTGTCGGGACTGGAGACAGCCTCGCTCGCATGTGAAGGAAGACATGGGGGAGACACGCCTTCTTTTTACGCGCTCTTCAACCGTTGTGGTAACCTGCTTTCTAGTGGAGTAGGTCGCCGTGGCGGGTATCTGTACTATTAGACATTCTTATCTCTACCTCAAATGAAATGGCAGAGCTCCTGCCATATTTCTAATAATAATAATAATAATAATAATAATCAATTAAGGTACCATATTGGTGTCTAAACATATTTTAGACGGAAAAATTCTATCCAATTTGTAAAGTTCCAATCCACCAAGGAATTGTTGCAATATATAATGTTCCAAAAAATCAAATAAAAGTTATTCAATCAGAATAGAAAGATAATAAAAATTATTATGTACGGAGTACATAGTATCTATAGAACATTGATAATAAATCCCTAACAAATGTTATGATATAAATCTAAGATTTAAATTATTTTTAACCAATCAGCTATATATAGTCAGTAATGAAAAGAGGGGCGATGGTGTTGTTCTAGGCCTTAGCCTTCGAACACCAGGCTGCTACTCAAACTACCGAAAGCTCAACGAAATCGAACGAAGGGAGCGTGGAGTGACGAAAGGTATTTGCATATATCTCAAGGAATTAGGGTTTCATTCCTCTCCCTTTACACTGCTCACTTGGAGCTCTATTTATACACATCCGTAACTTTTACAAAGACTAAAATGCTCTCCTAACCACTCAGATCCCAGAGCATATTCCAGATCCACGAGGTGTCCTTGGTCTATTCAGCTTATGGCCTCCCTCAGTCGGCGCCTTCCTTCTTTGGCCCCCCTAGCTCTGGCCCTCGGCTATCGTACAGAGGACCCTGCGGAAAGGACGGGAGCCAGTCGACCTCCGTCCCTTCTGGCTATTTCGACCTCTTCGCGGCGACAAATGACCTGCACAATGCCATTCCATGTTACACTGGTTAGGACATGACAAACCGAAACGTTTGCCCCTGTGGGTGAAACGCAAGGCGAAAGCCAAGGACGCCTTTCGCCATTGGTATCGTCAATGGACCATATGGTCCCCGCGGGTGCAACATGAGACGAAAGCTATTTCACTTAAAGTGTTGTGGTGACTAGATGAAAGCCAAAGACATCTTTCGTCATCGGTATTGTCAATGGACCATTCGGTCCTCGCGGGTGAAACACGAGACGAAAGCTATTTCACTTAAAATGTCGTGGTGGCTGGATGAAAGCCAAAGACATCTTTCGTCATCAGTATTGTCAATGGACCATTAGATCCCGCAGGTGAAACACGAGACGAAAGCTACTTCACTTAATCGCGCTGGCTAGGTGAAAGCTGAAGACACCTTTCGCCATAGGTATCGTCAATGGACCATTCGGTTCCCGCAGTTGAAACACGAGACGAAAGCTATTTCATTTAATCGCGCTGGCTAGGTGAAGGCTGAAGACACCTTTCACCATAGGTATCGTCAGTGGCCTATTTGGCTTATGTGGGTGAAACGAGGGTCGAAAGCTATTTTACTTAGGGGGGGGGGGGGGGGCAAACCTCATGGCATCTCCCAACAGATGGTGAGAAAATTATAAACTTATATAAAATAAATTAGTATATAAAGAAAGATTTATTAATCTTTAGATTCGCAATACTTGCTACGGCAACATTCAAACCATCCCATTAGTGTTTTAAATAACAGATAAATAGACGATTCGATCCTATATTTGTTCTCACAGCATAACTATTCTAACACTCTTTATTTGCTACCACCACATGCCTTTTGTAATATTCTTTGCCGACGAGCCACCATCAGACCCAAGAAGGATTCCGTAACTTCAACGCCTTTATTAGTCGTCGAGAACACCAACTGCAAAATCAAATACATTGAGCGGACATCAGCAAAGCAGAGAAAGGCACATATCAGTAATTGTCCATTATGCACATATATGTTGGAGTTGCACATGTATGCGTATCCATCTTCGAGGTCATCCATCTGGCAATTAAAGTCACGGTGAATGTTCTTCACGTCACTGTGGAATGCGTACTCTAATAAGCTCTCTCTTGGGTGAGTGTGGTTGATAGCTTCGAGAGCGTCTTCAAGCAGGATGTGGCTTATAGAAGCCAACCCTCTGAGGGCGTCCACAAATCTTGGTGTTTAGATCTAGGGAATAAAGTTTTGGGTATCACATCGGATGCTACATGAAGATGTCGTATGAAGTATTTGGATACTAATAAAAAAGATTACAGAATCAGTCGGTAAACCACGAGATAAATTTATTAAGTCTAATTAATCCGTTATTAGCATATGTGTTACCGTAGCACTTTATTGCAAATCATGGATTAATTAGGCTTAAAAATTTCGTCTCGCAAAGTAGTCGTAATCTGTGCAATTAGTTATTTTTTAGTCTATATTTAATACTCCATGTGTCAAATATTTGATGCGACGTGTTTAAACAAGGGCCTAATCGTGTCCCTGTCAAACGTTCAGTTGTAACAGTCTCTGAGACGTAGAGGAAGACGTCCACGTACGCTCCAAGTGTCCTCTGCACTGTGTCTGCGCATATCTTACTAGACAGACCGGTGGCAGTCAGGCTACGACTATCCTGAAAATTCATCGTGATAAAAAAAAATCACCAGCTAGAAAAGGGTGCGTTGATGCGATGCTGTGACCAGTAACCAGTTAGTGAACTTACCACGAGTTGGGAAGCCATAATGACAGCTTGTGCTGCTAAAACACAGACACGGGCCGACGTATTTAAGGCTTCATAGCGCTGCCAGCCATTCAAGAGCAAGTATAATAGCGAGGTATAAGCTATCTAAATGTTGATATGGTAGAGAGAGGGGAGAAGAGATAAGAGAAGCGAGTTGTAAGTTTACAGCTGGCTTAACCACAAGAACCAAGAAATTCTATGAAACAGACAAGTGTGCCATTTATTAACAGCGAAGAGCTAACTACTATATGGGTGGACTGAGAGAAGGCTGCAAGGAACCTTATAGCCAGCAAGCTGGCTGTATTATTAGTCTCGCTGAAAGCTCTAGTTTGATTTTGATGAATTAATGAAACTCTAAGTGCTAATCTAGTTTATCAAGTGATCATAAGATAGGTAGCACACTTCAAGTGGCGAAGTAAATGAAGATCATAGCATGATGATAATAATGGCATGGTGATGATCAAGTGCTTCGACTTGGAAAGAAGAAAGAGAAAAACTAAAAAAAATAAGGCAAAGGTATATTTTGTAGGAGCTATTTTGTTTTGGTGATCAAGACACTTAGAGAGTGTGATCACATTTAGGTTTGATAGTCGTACTATTAAGAGGGGTGAAACTCGTATCGGAATGCGGTTATCAAAGTGCCACTAGATGCTCTAACTCATTGCATATACATTTAGGATATAGTGGAGTGCTAACACCCTTGAAAATGTTTGTGAAAATATGCTAACACATGTGCACAAGGTGATACACTTGGTGGTTGGCATATTTGAGCAAGGGTGAAGAAGATAGAAGTGAAAAGGAGTTAGTGTTGCTGGCTATACAGTGACCGGACGCGTCCGGCCATGTATGGCAGTGAAGACGCCAGCGTCGGTGAATGACCGGACGCTGGGTCATGGACAGACTGGACGCTAAGGGTCTGGGTCCAGTCGTGTTGTCAAACAGCACAGACAGATGTCAGCGTCTGACCGGATGCTGGCAGGGTCCGGCCAAGCATGACCGGACGCGTCCGGTCGAAGAAATTCATTTCTAGAACCTTACTGGAAATGACCGGACGCTGGTGGCTGAGCGTCCGGTCGGTTTGTGCACAGTGTCCGATCAGGAGATGACCGTTGAAATCTGACGAACAACATTTGAAGCAGGGGACATGTGGCGTATATCACGTGACCGGACGCTGAGGCCAGCGTCCGGTAAGTATGACCGGAGCGTCCGGTCATCCCGCGTTGTGCGCAGTGAAGGGGTACAACGGCTCTATTTCGTGGGGGCTTCTATTTAAGCCACATGGCCGGCTTAAGCTCACTCTCTTGGCCATTTATATTGATATAGCAATCTTGTGAGCTTAGCCAAAGCCCTCCCACTCATCTCCATCATTAATTCATCATATTTGTGAGATTGGGAGAGAATCTAAGTGCATTGTTTGAGTGTTTGCATCTAGTGGCACTTGGTGTTCGTGTTTCGCTGCGGGATTCACTTGTTACTCTTGGTGGTTGCCGCCACCTAGACGGCTTGGAGCAGTGAGGATCGTCGAGCGGAGGGTGGTGATTGTCTTCGGCTTCGATCATGGTGATTGTGAGGGGTTCTTGATCTTTCCCCGATGGACAGTCAAAAGGTACTCTAGTGAATTGCTCGTGGCTTGTGTGATCCTCATCTTGTGTTTATTATGCGGCACCCTATTGAGGGTTTGGCATATGAAGTCAATTAGCGTGTGAACCTCCAAGTGAGTGAATCACCACAACGAGTAGTAGCTTGCCGGCAAGCAAGTGAACCTCGGTAAAAATTATTGTGTTCATCCTTTGATTCCGAGGTGATTGGTATTTATTGTTATTCACTCTTATGATTGATTGGCTTCTTCATCTACACGGCGGTATAACTTTCTTGATCACTCTCTTTATATTACCGTAAACTAGTTGTCAAGCTCTTTATTGTAGTTAGTTGTGAGAGCTTGCTTGCTTAGTTGGTGTGGCTCTTTAGTTAGCCTTTGAGAGCACATTACATAGGGTAATGTCATAGCCTTTGTGTGAATAGATACTATCTAAACTAGAATTATGGTAGGTGGCTTGTATTTTGAGTAGGTTAGCGCAACACTTACTTCGTCTCATAATTGTCTAACCATTTTGTTAAGTGTTGTTGTAGAAATTTTTAGGCTATTAACTTCCCTCTAGCCATTAGGACCTTTCAAGTGGTATCAGAGCCGAGGTCACCGTGATTTGAGGCTTAACAACCTTCGGTGTAAAAATGGCTCAAATCAACAATACAAAGAAGCCACCCCAATTTAATGCCACAAATTATCCATATTGAAAGTCAAAGATGACCACACATATCAAGTCAATCAATAGAAAGGTGTGGAAGGTGGTAGAAACCAAAATTGAGATTGATGATCCGGAGAATCCCACCGCGGGCGAAGAAGTGCTTCTCCAAAATAATGATATTACTCTAAGTACCATTCATGATGCAATTGATGAGAGAACATTTGAGAAAATCAAGAATATTGAGATGGCTCATGAGGCTTGAAAGAAGTTGGAAGAATCATTTGAGGGCACTCAAGCCGTGAAGGGTGCAAAGGTATACATTCTCAAATAGAAGTTTGCAAGCTTCTAAATGAAAGAGGATGTGAGTGTGCCGGAGATATTCCATAGGCTTTAAGTACTTGTCAATAATCTCAAAGCACTTGGAGAAGAGGTGAAGGACAAGGACTTCTCCCACAAGTTCTTGAGATGTTTGCCTTCAAGATTTGGTACATTGGTCACTATTCTAGTGAGAAGTGATTTAGACACCATGATACCAAACCAAGTGTTGGGAGACATAATGATCGATGATACATATAGAGATGATGATGAGAAGGAAGAAAAGAGGGAGCAGAAAGATGAGAAGAAGGATGACAAGAAGAAGAGCATGGCATTTAAGGCCACATCATCCAAGGGCAAAGCCAAGCAAGAAACATCAAGTGAAGAAGATGATTCATGGGATGATGATGATGATGAGAAGATGGCTCTCTTTGTTAAGAGATTTGGCAAGTTCATGGTGAAGAAGGGCTATCGTGCTAGAAGAAAGAAGTCTTCGTCCAAAAATAAGGAAGAGTCAAGAAGATGTTTCAAGTGTGGAAGCAAAGATCATCTTGTTGCTCAATGTCCACACAATAGCGACAATGATGATGACAACAAGAAAAACAAGAAGAAGGACAAGAAGGAAAAGAAAGAGAAGAAGGATAAGATGGCCTTCAAGAAGAAGAATGGTAGTTCATATGTGGTCACTTAGAATAGTGATGCTTCCTTAAGTGATGATGATGATGATAGTGATGATCACAAGACCACCAAGAAGAAGGTTCTAGCAAGCATTGCCATCAATGAAAAGCCTTCTCTCTTTGACTCTTCATCATGCTTCATGGCTAAGGCCACTAAGGTACAAACTTGTGATGATGAAAGTGATAAAGAACGTGATGATGATAATGAAAATAAAAATAAAATAATAATGATAGTGATGATGATGAACCTACTAAGGATGAATTAATTGACATGCTAGAAAATGCTAGAGAACACTTTGACATCAAGAGAAGGGAATGCAAAAGCTTGCATAAGGAACTAAAAGCCCTTAAGCAAGCCTTTGATGAGCTCAGTGCATCTCATGAGAGGCTAAAGGAAGCCAATGAGAAGCTTGGCAAAGCTCACAAAAAGCTTGAAAAGGCTCATTACTCTTTGCTTGATGAGCAAAATAAAAAGAAGCATGTTGATACTTGTGATGTAGGTTTAACTTGTGACATAATTGATTAATCACTATCTATGCCTCTCATTGCTCCTTCTACTAACCCTTCTTATAGTACTTCCACTTCCACCTTATCTAGTGGTGATGGCCTCACTTGTGATGCCTCACTAGTGGTTGAGAATGATAATCTCAAGAAGGAGGTTAACAAGCTCACTCACACTTTGGCTAAGGCCTATGGTGACGAGGACCGCTTGCTTATGTGCTTGGTAGCCAAAGAGCTTCTCTCTATAAAGAGGGATTGGGCTATACCTCCAAGAAAGGCAAGGCGGCCTTTGCTCCTAACAAGACTTGTTTTGTGAAGAACAATGGTTAGTTTTGCATTAGTTACAAGCAAGTGGGTCATAAAGAGTATGAATACACCAATAAGAGCAAAAATGCTAGTGTATCCTCCCTTAAGCTTGAATCATGCTACATGCTTATTAAGGGTACAAATGGTGTGAATGCTAAGTTCATTGGTAAACTATGGATGGCTTAAAGAAGAAAGCCATTTGGGTACCTAAGATCTTAGTGACTAACCTTCAAGGACCCAAGCAAGTTTGGGTACCTAAAAAGAATTGATCTTCTTTTGTAGGTCAATTACAAAGCCGGAGGAAGGCATTGGGTTCTTGATAGTGGGTGCACTCAACACATGACCGGTGATACAAGAATGTTCAACTCAATCAACACCAATGGCAATGATGGTTATGATAGTATCACATTTGGTGATAATGTCAAAGGCAAGGTCAAAGGACTTTGTAAGATTGCAATATCAAATGACATGAGCATATCCAATATGTTGCTAGTAGAGAGCTTGAACTTCAATTTGCTATCCGTGGCTCAATTCTATGATCTTAGATTCAAATACATATTTAGAGTAGATGATGTAAAGATCATAAGTGTAGATGGCTCTAACTTGATCCTCAAAGGCTTTAGATATGAAAATCTATACTTGGTTGATTTTAATGCTAGTGAAGCTAGATTATCTACATGCTTGTTCACTAAGTCTAGCTTGGGTTGGTTATGGCATAGAAGGCTTGGTCATGTTAGAATGAAACAATTGAATAGATTGGTTAAGCATGACTTGGTTAGAGGCTTGAAAGATGTTGTGTTTGAAAAGGATAAGCTTTGTACCTTTTGTCAAGCCGACAAACAAGTTGGAAACACCCATCCTAAGAAAAGCATGATGAGCACTAGTAAAATATTTGAGTTATTGCACATGAATTTATTTGGGCCAACACAATACACTAGCATTGATGGTAACAAATATGACTTTGTAATAGTGGATGATTACACTAGATACACATGTGTATTCTTTCTAGTGGACAAAAGTGATGTGTTTGCAACATTCAAATCATTTGTCAAGGGCATTCACAATGAGTTTGAAACAACCATCAAGAGAGTTATAAGTGACAATGGTAGTGAGTTAAAGAACACTAGAATTGATGAGTTGTGTGATGAATTTGAAATTAGACATCAATTCTCGGCTAAGTACACTCCACAATCAAATGGTCTTGTTGAGAGAAATAATAGAACACCCATTGATATGACAAGGTCAATGCTTAGTGAGTACAATGTGAGTCAATCCTTTTAGGCCGAAGCTATCAACATGGCTTGCTATTATAACAACCGCCTCTATTGTCACCCATTGAAAGAGAAGACACCATATGAGCTCTTGAATGGTAGAAAGCCCAACATTGCATATTTTCGGGTTTTTGGTTGCAAATGCTATATCTTGAAGAAAGGCACTAGATTGGGCAAGTTTGACAAGAAATGTGATGAATGATTCCTACTTGGTTATTCTAATACAAGCAAAGCATATAGAGTTTGGAATTTGGATAGTGGTACTCTTGAGGAAGTTCGTGATGTTGAATTTGATGAAACCAAAGGTTCACAAGTAGAGAATGAGAACTTAAAAGATGTTAAAGGCATTCAACTTTCAAATGCCATGAAGAATATAGATATTGGTGAATTGAGGCCTAGGCAAGTGAATGATGATGAAGATGATCATGTGCAAGTGCTCTCTAACTCAAATGTGCAAGATGATGCAAATCAAGCTAGTGCAAGTGGCTCTCATGACAATGAACAAGATCAATTGGCTAGTACATCATCTTAACCCAATGATCAAGCAAGTACAAGCAATCAAGTTTTAATCCTCCAACCAACCAATGTTGCAAGAGATCATCCATTGGACACTATTATTGGTGATATTTCAAGAGGTGCTCAAACAAGATTAAGATTGGCTTCATTTTGTGAGCATTTCTAATTTGTGTCATCCATTAAACAAAGAAGATAGATAAAGCTTTGAAGGATGTTGATTGGGTGAATGCTATGCATAAAGAATTGAATAATTTCACAAGAAATCAAGTATGAGAATTAGTAGAAATACCAAAGGGACACAATGTGATTGGAACCAAATGAGTCTTTAGAAACAAGCAAGATCAATATGGGATAGTAGTAAGGAACAAAGCAAGATTAGTAGCACAAGGCTATAAACAAGTTGAAGGTCTTGACTCTAGAGAAACATATGCCCTGGTTGCTAGATTGAAAGCAATTAGAATCTTGTTAGCCTATGCTTGTGCCCACAACATCAAGCTCTATCAAATGCATGTTAAGAGTGCATTTCTCAATTGCTACATCAATGAAGAAGTATATGTTGAGCAACCTTCTGATTTTGAAGATGATAAGAAGCCCAACCATGTGTACAAGTTGAAGAAGGCATTGTATAGCTTGAAGCAAGCACCTAGAGCATGGTATGAGAGATTGAGGGACTTCCTACTCTCTAAAGGGTTCACAATGGGCAAGGCTGATACTACTATTTTCATCAAGAAGATTGAAAAAGATCTATTTGTGTTGCAAATCTATGTTGATGACATTATATTTGGATCAACCAATCAAGATTTTTGTAATGAGTTTGGAAAGATGATGGCTAATGAGTTTGAGATGTCCATGATTAGAGAGTTGGGTTACTTACTTGGTCTTTAAGTCAAGCAATTGAAGAATGGTACATTTGTAAGTCAAGGCAAATATATCAAGGACATGATCAAGAAGTTTGACATAAGTGATAGTAAAGTTATTAGCACACCAATGGAAACCAATGGCAACTTGGATAGTGATGCAAGTGAAAATATGGTAGATCAAAAGTTGTATCGGTCTATGATTGGAAGTTTACTCTATGTGACCGCATAAAGGCCGGATGTCATGTTTAGTGTATGCATGTGTGCAAGATTTCAAGCCTCACCAAGAGAAAGTCATTTGAAGGCTACAAAGAGAATATTGAGGTACTTGAAGCATACACCAAATGTTGATTTGTGGTATTCCAAAGGAGCAAAGTTTAAGCTAGTTGGTTATTTCGACTCGGATTATGCGGGATGCAAGGTTGAAAGGAAGAGCACCTCGGGCACATGTCAATTGTTGGGAAGATCACTTGTTTCATGGTCATCAAAGAAGCAAAATAGTGTTGCATTATCAACCGCCGAAGCCGAATACATATCCATCGATAGTTATTGTGCACAAATACTTTGGATGAAGGTCACTTTGAGTGACTTTGGAATCAAGTTCAAGAAAGTGCCATTGCTATGTGACAATGAGTGCAATCAAGTTAACAAACAATCCGGTTCAACATGCAAGAACAAAGCACATTGATATCCGCCACCATTTCATAAGACATCACTAACAAAAAGGGGACATTTGCATTGAGAGTGTAGGCACCGAAGATCAACTTACCGATATATTCATCAAGCCATTGGATGAGAAAATGTTTTGCAAGGTAAGAAATGAGTTGAACATATTGGATTTCTCAAATATGTGTTGATGCACCCCCACTTATATGACATGCCTCTCCTTCGAGCAATCCAAGGTAAAAGTTGATTGGCATGGCATACATCCTTGCTAAGGACATGTTTAGGGCATCTAGTTATCTCTTCATTTTATTAGGCTCATTTATAAAAATCAAATGAATTTGATGCTCATATGGTATCACTATTGCTTCTATGCTTGACTTGATCTAGTGATAGCATGTGACATGTTTGTGGACTTGTAAACCTAGTGTTTAATCTAGAAAATGAGCTCTAAGTGTTTAACTCAACATGGTACAAGATAACCCTTATTAGGAGGAGTGAAGAAGCTTGTTCTTGATCAAACCGAGTTAAATATCTTTGGCAAATAATCTAGTTTGAATCAACTTTGAGAATATGATCCTCACCCATTGATTGACATTGATTATCTCAACCCTGCAAATGGTATTATTTACCTTTTTGAATCTTTATGTTCATTGATGACAAAGGGGGAGAGAATAGTGTACAAAGATAGTGAAAAGACAACAAAGAGGAAGAGAAATAAAGATATAAGTGAAAGGGAGAGAACTTGAAATAGAGAAGAGATATGACAAAGGACATAGATCAATTATTAAAACTTTGAGCACACAAGTAGGGGGAGCAAGCTCATGAACTTGTATGGTGCATTTGAATGTGCATTTCATATGTTTGCTTGCATAACACAAGTTTTAATTTAAATATCCATGCTTGTGTGATGAATGATAGTTGTAAACTTGAAATAATGAAATAAAAATCTAGCATGCATAGGTTTATTCACAAGTGGTATCATTTCCAAGTATTATCGAATGATATCTATTTCAAATAGATTTTCAAGTAGTATCTTTTACAAAGTTTTTATAAGTGGTATCTAGCTATCATTCCGAAGTATTCGTCAAGTGGTATCTAGCTAACCATGGTGCTAAGGATGGTATAATGGTGCACTCCGATTGGTATCACGCTTCAAAGGTCCATCTTTTATACCTAAGCATCATTTGGTAGACATTGTCTTCTATATTTCCTATCTAATCATATGTGCAAGCTACAATCCAAACTCTTAGCACATATATAGGGGGAGCAATTGCTACCATATGAAGTTCATGAAACTTGTCCATATCCTTTTACACATGGTAAATATGCTTGACAAGCAACATGGATTCAATTGAATTTTAATTCATATCTTTGTATAGGGGTTGTCATCAATTACCAAAAAGGGGAGATTAAAAGCTCTAGTTTGGTTTTGGTAAATTGATGAAACCCTAAGTGCTAACCTAGTTTATCAAGTGATCATGAGATAGGTAGCACACTCTAAGTGGCGAAGTAAATGAAGATCATAGCATGATGATAATAATGGCATGGTGATGATCAGGTGCTTCGACTTGGAAAGAAGAAAGAGAAAAACAAAAAGATTAAGGCGAAGATATATTTTGTAGGAGCTATTTTGTTTTGATGATCAAGATACTTAGAGAGTGTGATCACATTTTGATTCGATAGTCGTACTATTAAGAGGAATAAAACTCGTATCGAAATACGGTTATTAAAGTGCCACTAGATGCTCTAACTCATTGCATATATATTTATTGAGAAGCACGTCGTCGCGGCCATGCACCTGACACCGGCGTTGTTGATAAGCACGTCGTCGCGGCCATGCCGCGCCAGCACGTCGCGGACGGCGGCGTCGACGTTGGCGTCGGAGGTGACGTTGAGTTGGAGAGCCTCTGCGGACGGCGTGCCAGCGAGGTCGGCGACTAGGCCGAGGTGATGCCCTCGCTGAAGTAGCTGTTGCTGTTGCCGACGTAGTAGACGTCGTCCCGTCCTCTCGGCGCCAGGAAAAGTAGAGTAGTTGCCGGCTGTCTCCTTTGCGCTGCGCTGGGTAAGCGCTGCCATGTAACGAATCTGTGTCGGGCAGTGGCGTTGGCGCGTAGAAGACGTGCTTAGGATGGTAGATATGTAAACCGTGCGTGCATAGCGGCATAGCGCTGAGCAGGAACTCGGCAGCGCGGTGTGGCGGCCCACTCAGAGATGAGGAAGGCGAAGTTGGCTATGTCCACGGCGCATGCTGGGAACTGGCACGCGATGTCGAGCCCATGGAAGCCGCTATCGTGGGCAAGCGCGACGGCCCCGGCGACGAACGCCGCACGGGAAGGCGGGTCCACGGCCATGGTTGCGAACGCTGAGTTGATCTCGATGAGCAAACACTGGCGACTTCCTGGCCTGCTGCTACCTCTTCCTCTGTGTCTTCTCCGTTGCTGCTGCCTCTCATTGCCGCGGCGAGGAGGAAGTGGAGGAGGAGCCCAGCGAGACCTTTAGGGTCTACAGCAGTGCGGCAGACAGGCTTTGGACGACTTGTGACCGCTGCGTTGCGTTTGGGTTTAGGAAAAGTGCATACTGTCGATTATTTCGGTTGAAAGGAAGGAAGATCAAATTAAATCTCCATGATTGCGGGCAGAGCAACCTCCTGGAAAACCGGTTGCGGCATCGCCGCCATCTCGTAATTTTCTCCCGTAACTCCCTGCTGTTGCCGGACTGGGCGCTAGAGGGCGGTTTTTTAACGTAGAGGAGTCGAGACCAATCGAACTTCGATCCAAGGAGCGTGCACACCAAAATCATGTCCGAGACCGATCGGACTTCGATCCAAGGACCGCGCACACCAAAATCATGTGGACGAAACCCTCTCTCCCTTTTTAGGTGGTAATATAATAATAGATATCTCTATCTCTATCTCTATCTCTATCTCTATCTCTACAACTAAAACATACGGATTGTCAACATCTAGCCGGCAGAACCAAAACACTCATGCAATCCATATCCGGTAGATAAATAATCACCGCATCTCATGCGATCCATATCCAGCAGGCAAATAATCACCGCATGAAGACACTGGAAGGCAAGTAAATAAAATAGAATAAAACTCACGGAATCACCGGCAGACAAATAATCACCGCATGGAGACACTGGAAGGCAAGTAAAAAAATAGAATATCACCACGCAATGATCATAATCGTGATCCAAATCTCGTTCGTCGTCCTTCGCGTGTTGACAACAAATACTTTTTTTCCCAAAAAATGAATTATTGCCATACCTCATGCGGGCTAGGATATTGTAAGTCCGAGTATATATGTTTTGGCAAGACAGAGCATGGATAAATTCAATTCGACGCCTAGCAATAAATTTTCAGCCTTTGAGATAACTGATGTTTGTCGTAACTTTCGGACAACGATATCCAAGCCTAACTTCTATTTCAGATTCATTACGATAATGGGCCTGTTCGCTTGTCTGAATTTTAGAGGAATCTGGATGGTTTGGAGGAATGCTGGAGGAATTTGTGAGAGAAAAACACTATTCCGGATGAAAAAATAAGCGGATCAAACATGATTTAAGGGCACGCGAACGTGGTCAATGAATGTGTTTGTAGACATTATTATGGTATAATACACGTGAAAAATTGAATTGATATATTCTTGATTTTAATTTGGTTAACAAATATCTCATTTAATTTATGTTGTATCCGTCGTAACGCACGACCACCCATCTAGTAAAATAAAAGTATGTATATCTCGTGGAGCTAGCTGGGGCTCCGAATCAACGAGATATGACATAATCAGATCGAGATATGACCAATCAAAACTATTGTACTACGTAATAATATATCCAAATTCGGCAACCGGATTCTCAACCAAAAATATACAGTATTTTTCCCATAATATAAACTACGTGCTAGCTAGGCTGGCACACGGATGTACGACGGACGTATCGGACTTCTGCCAAAAACATGCACACATTCGCATGCAACTTGGAATAATCCGTAGGGACAGTAGGTACCTCGTGCCGGATAGAGATTCTAACTTCTTATGATGAATTTCTCACCAACATATGGACCTCCAATCCGAATTTTTTTTCCATAATAAATAATATAACTGGAATTGTAATTATAGTAAGTAAATGGTGGACAAAATTTTCAAGAGAAATTTCCCTATCTAGCATAAAAAAAAACTTGCTCTTCCTTATTTAGCACAAAAAGTTCAAAACTTCCCTATCAGTACATAAGTGAATTTTTTCTTCCCTATCTAGCACTTCCGTTAGTCCGGACAACGATATTAACTCTAAGGCAAAAAGACATTTCCATTAGTCCAGACAATTAACGTTGTTAACTCTGAGACAAAAAGACATTTTTTGCCTCTCTTTGGTTTCCATCGTTGCTGGTATGTTATGCGCCAGTTTTTCTTCAGCACGTTCGTTTGGCTGTGGCTTGTCGTAAACGATCGTAAATTTTTAGCTGGAACAATATTTTTCTCTCACACAAAGCAGTCAGCAGTACTTCTTTACGAACCAGTAACGAAACGAACCAGCCAACCGAACAGGCTGCTTTGGTACAAACTTTTTTCTTTTAGTTTTTTTTTTGCTTTATTAGTTCTTTTTTTTTTGGCACAACAACATTCTTTTTGCATGGACTATTTCATTTTTTTCCCACATGTAACATGACAACAACATTCACATAGGATTGAAATGCAACATGATGGTGGTGGTGTGCTCATCAAATGGTGGTGGTGCGCGCTCACCACTAGCAAAATCAGTAGTGGTCCACTGATGGCAAGCTGGTGCTTGTTTGGGCAGCGGCAGAGGAGCTTTACCATGGTCCATGGATCGTGCGCGGGACTGGAGTGGGAGAGAGATCATTGCCGGCCCGGAAAGGTAGAGCGATCCACAGAGCTACTATGCCCTTGTACCAGGTGACTAAGGTAGGGACTGCGAGAGACTCTTGCATAGTATTCCTTTCATTCCAAATTATAAATCATTCTAAAAATTTTAGAGAGTCAAATCATCTTAAGTTTGACCAAAATTATAGAAAGAACTATAAAGATTTTTTACATCAAATAGGTATACTATGAAAATATAATTGATGAAGAATCTAATGATACTTAGTTTAGAATCATAAATATTATTATTTTATTATATAAATTTGGTCAAATTTAATATACTTTGACCCTGGTGGGTAACGTCCCTCTGGACTGTCCTACCACTAGACCACGTGCCCATTTGCTGACAAGCCCTTTTGCTGCTCTTCGTTTCATTCCATCAAGTATTCATTCGACCACGAAAATGATCGGAAAGTAGAGCCAACTAGGAGGCCCATCAGGTTAGTGCCCAGAGTTGATGATGTTCCGTATGCCGTGCAGTAGTCTATTTAAAGAGGCCCAAAAGTAGCACGATGCAGAGCTTTTTCGGCCCATATTAATGTCCTATACCTTATTAGCGACTAATAAAGGGGAAAAAATCTATTTTACCTCCCTCAACTATCCTCAAAGTCTAGTTTTCCTCCCTGAACTCCAAAACCAGATAAATCACCTCCCTCAACTTTTAAAACCGCTCATTTTACCTCCCTAGCCCGGTTATAGGTGGTTTTCAAAGGCGGTTTTGTCTTTTTCTTTTTTATTTATTTCGGCTAATTTTTTAAAAAAATCATAGTAAATCACAGAAAAATCATCAAATGGAAAGTCCAATTTTCTTTGACTCCACATGATTAGATATACATAGTGAATATATAATATGGTATTCTTTAGTACAAAATTTTTGCTGTAACTTTATATCTATGATTTTTAGTAATTAATTCAAAGCTTGAGTTTTTGTGGTCCAATTGTGGTGAAATTTTTATGGTGGATTAAATTTTATATGATTGAACTGTAGTAAAAATTTCATGCTCATTGGACCAGGTATAACTGAGTTATTGATTTTTTTATTTTTATGCTTGTTAAATAGTTTTAAAATAGTTAAAAGTGTGTAAGAATATAAACGAGTATTTTTACTATAGTTAAAGCATACCATAATTAGACCATCATAAAAATTTCACCATAATTGAACCATAGAAACTGCAGCTATGAATTAATTACAGAAAACATAGATCTAAAGCTACAACAAAAAAATTTGTACTAAAGCATACCATATTATATGTGTCTTGTGTAGATCTACTCATGTGGAGTCCAACAAAATTAGAATTTCCATTTTATGAGTTTTCTACGATTTACTATAATTTTTCAAATATTTAGCCAAAATAAATAAAAAAAGAAAAAGACAAAACCGCCTTTGAAAACCACATATAATGGGGCCATGGAGGTAAAATGAACGGTTTCAAAAGTTGAGAGAGATGATTTACCCAGTTTTTGAGTTCAGAGAGAACAACTAAACTTTGAGGATAGTTCAGATGTAAAATGAACCTTTTCCAGTAATAAAAGCCCAATGATGAATTGTTTACGCGCGGTTCGGCCAGGCCCCAACTCTGGTACGACAGCCAGTTCTCCAAGAACAAAGCTGAGAACCGGCGTAAAAAAACACAGGTGTTTACTGTTTAGCAGGAATTAATAAATGCTTATAAACGTCTAAATACCGTTTTTGACCGTTGCCAATTCCTTCAATTAAGGAATCAACCTCCTCGCCACATTCCTCGTTGCCTCCTCGTCAGCAGAGATCTGGAGACAGAGCCTAGCCAACCGTGATCTGCTTCAGCTATACTACAGTTAAAGCACATCATAAAGAACTCAGAGTATACTACCAGTCTGTTTATCTTAGATCCAATGATGTGCCGAGCTCTGTTAGAAAGAACGTCTTGCAAAAAAGCATGGGAAGCTTGTGGCAATCGACATAGAAGTTGTCCTGCAATGCAATAGTGCCACCAAAATCAACGATCCACAAAGGCACTATGCTCGCTAACACGTAAGGCATCTTCTGGACTTGCATTGCACGTCGGCACGCTACATGTACAGGAGCTGTAAACTCAGATTCTGTTGTCTGAATACTGTCTGTAAACCGTTGAAGACTTGGCTGGACTTCAGTCCACGGTAAATGTTCCAAACAGCCGTCTACCACGTTGGATACGGGACCATTTTTAATTTTTTATTGATCTGCCCAATTGATTCCCGGCTCCATTTAGTGCCAGGCTGCCAGCTGCAAGAAATAAAAAGAGCGCCAGGGGCAGTGAGAGTGTTGGGCTCCATGGTGACATGCCGAGATCAGATCGAGGAGCCAATCACTCGTTCATTCTGAGCACAACAATATACATTGAGCATAACAATACATTCCGGGTCAAATTTGGTGCTGCTACTACTACAAGAAAAGATTACAGTACAAACTTCAACATTCACGGCGCCCAATCTGCAGTGAGTCACGACTCACCAGCATGCAATTCATAGTACACGAATTCATACTCTCTGATTCTGTTGTAATTAATGACTGTAAATTTACAGCTAGAGCCGCGGTAGCACAACTCGAGACTACGCGCAGTAATCTTTAGGGGGCGAGCAAAATTCCTCACACAAAGAATTTGGAAGATGAAAAAAAACCTGTAAAAAAGAATGATCAATTTGCTCTGCTGCAGAAGCTAAGATCACGTCGTCCGCCATCTCGGGCGTTGCTCGGCGACCCGCCGCAGCATGCCGTCGATCATGATGTCGACGGCGTCCTTCATGCCGCCGCCCGCCGCCGCGGAGTACACCAGCCCGCAGTCACGACTCACCAGCATGCAATTCAAAACACGAATTCATACTCTGATTCTGTTGTAATTAATGAGTGTAAATTTTACAGCTAGAGCGCAGTAGCACAACTCGATCATCATTTCACCACGCGCTTCCGCATCAGCCGCGCCCGCGACTCCGGGATAGCCGCCAGCACGCCGCGCACCGTGAGGTTCCCCGCGCGGAGCTGGTCGCGGTCGATGAACACGGACCACTCCCCCTCGCGCCCGTCCACGGGCAGGTACCACCCGTACTGCCGGTACGCGCTCCTCCGCCAGAACAGCACGGGGACGGCGCCCGCCACCAGGCAGTCGAACAGCGAGCGCCGCGTGAAGCTGTCCCCGCGCGGCTGCAGGCAGAACCTGGCGCCCATGAAGAGCTCCATGACGAGCGCGTTGTTCTTGATACACCTGCCCTCGGCGCAGTCCAGCGCGCCGCAGGCGGCGGCCCCGGCCGCCTGGCACTCCTCCAGAAGCAGCGCGCGGAAGTCGCCCTTGATGGCCGACCGCGGCGCGCCGGCGAAGGCGAAGAGCCTGGGCCGCGGGCGCCGCACGACGTACCGCTGCCACGCGCGCACGTCGGCAGCGGTGCGCGGGTGGAACCCGGTCGGGTACGGGATGCCGACGTCCATGCCGTCCCAGGGGTCGCGCTCGATGACGAGGCGGGTGACGTTGGCCACCCGGGCATGGTGAGGAAGCTGCCGCCCCACCCGGCGTCCGTCGTGCGCCGGAAGTCCCACGTGATGCGGCCCAGAGCGATGAAGTGGTCCCAGCCGTGGGACCGCTGGTACCACGGCTGCGCGTGGAGCCACGACAGCAGCGCGACGCAGTCCCTGTCCCTGTCGGAGGCGGTGGCGTTGGCCGCCCACAGGTGGCGGCCCACGGCGAGCCCCGCGTAGAATGGCACGAAGAACGCCGCAGCGCGCCCCGGGTCCGTCGTGCGGCAGCGGTGGGAGAGCAGGCGGCGGTGCACGATGTGCTCCAGCGCGAACTGGTCCGACGCGTACCACGACCCGAGCAGCTGCCGCGGCAGGAGTGACGACAGGTTGGTCCCGCCCGCAGGGAACCCGAGCCCGTCGTTGGCGAGGTAGGGGCACAGCGAGTACATGGGCGCCAGCGCGTCGCACATCCCGAGCAGGTCCTCGTTGAAGGCCTTGGGGAGGTCGTAGACGTACACGAGCCCGCCGCCGCAGCGCGAATCATTCTCGTCTCGGCGCGTCGGCGCCGACGCCAGCACCGGCACGGCGGTGGTGGAGACGGAGACCGGGGCGGGAGGGGGCCGCACGGCGCGGAAGGCGAGGAAGACGAGGAGCTGAAGGGCGAAGAAGGCGAGCAGGAGGAGCACGGCGAGCCGCGGGCGGCGGGCGGCCGGATTTGGATGCTCGGGGCGGACCAGCGCCATGAGCGCGGCGACGGGGGCGAGTCGATCCAGAGCTTAACTGGAGGGAGCCGGATCGCGCGTCGGCGTGGGTGGCGATTTGGTTGGCCCAGGAGCGCACCGGCGGCACGGGGACCAGAATGTGCGGCGTGGTAAGGCGGAGGCGCGGGATTGGTGGATGGAGATCGTGGTGCGGCGCTGGGGGGCGGACTGTTGTCTTTTGCCAGTAAACTAGTGCAGAAACGGGAAAGAACAGCGGCGGCTTTCCGTCACGGTTTGTTCGGCGATGCCATGGACGGGAGAGCAGGAACGTGTGCTGCCTCGCGCTCTGCTGCGGCAGAACCGCCGAAGAGACTTCAGACTCCAGCAGTCGCGTCGCCACGCAGTCTGCTGCGAACGTGAGACGGACTCCGTGTATCGTGTATGCACGTATCGGATCCGCAAGTAATCTGTAGCCTAGGCAAGCTTCCATGATCTTGTGGGTGACTTTCTCTTGCGTGTAGCAATACTTAGGGTCTCTTTGATCTCATCCTAATTGTAAGATTCTGGTTTGTAGTCCGCAATTGTAGATTTTGAATTCTGGATAAAAAAAAGGGAAACTTTGAATCTCATTCTTATAGTGCCTGAAAATCTTCAAATAATAGATTTAGAGTAGGCAGTTTGACTATAATCTTATTCTCACTTTTTTTGAAGATCCAAACAGGGTCTTAGAAATGAGAATAGGATGGATCAAGTTGCACAATTAGCCACTTAGCCCAGCCGCTGCCATTCTGTTCGTGTTTGATCGAGGGCATGCTTCAACATCTACATACTTGTTATAACATGCTCCATTGTTTTGAATGCAGGACTAAGTTACCGTGGGCAATGACCACCTAACTCTGTAAAAGAAAAAAAAACTCAACTCATAGTTGGTCAAATGACAATATGATTGGACCCATGATCTTAAGGACTTCGGGAAATATTTATTGCAAATAATTTCTTTGGTGAAAACATTAAACCTCTAAACCTAGAAGTCCATAGAAAATCTAAAACGAAACATATCCATAGTACGCCTATACATGTATATTGTCACTAAAACTGTGATGCAAACTAATATTTTAAGAATTCATATGAAAGTGATAAAATTTTGATGCATGTGCGTGTAAAAGGCAAACTTGAAGAAATTTTGCCTCTAGTACACATGCGACTTGAAATTTACCATTTTGATTGATTTCTATTAACTTTTGCAACAAAATATATCTCTAGATGCATTATTGACATGCATCATTTAGATTTTATTTCTTCATTATGTTTATTAGTGGCGGCTTTTCGGTAATAAGGCTATCCATTGTCCATTATATCATGCCACCCGCTCCAAATATGTCATATAACATGAGGACAAGAATGATGCTACTCACCAAGCGCATAGTGTTTTTGGTGTTGTTTCTTAGAGCATCTACATCTTTATGACCTAAAACAGCCCCCTAACTACCTGGTTAGATAGCCCCCTATTTTCTTTGGGTCTGTTTTTCGCTGTTATCTAAAACAGTACTACCGAAAATAAGCTCCATATTCTTCTTTCTCTATAGTTGCAATATGTTGACACTCTATGATGTTTGTTTTGCCCCCACAATTTAACCAAAAATATTTCAAATGTGTAACTTTAAACCAATAGACTTAACATATTTTTTACATCACAAAATTTAATTTTAATATAAATTGTTGACATCATCAAGAGGAACTTCAACAAAGTGCATATATATCACATACAATCACAAAAGGTAGCATTATGACGTGCCCACATATGCTCGACCAAATCCTCGCGAAGTCTCTCACGCATCGTCCAATCATTAATCTCATCATGCATCTTCGAGAACTCACTCAACGCAAGTGGATCATGTTTTTGATACTCCTACTCACCATCTCGATCATACTCAAAGTCCTCTTTCTCGGTCCCTTGCTCATTTTCAACGATTATTTTAAGCTATCAACATGACGTGGGTAAGATTCTTTCCAAGTTGTAGGGCAATTCTTCCACATTCAAAGCATACATCCTGTCGGGTTCATAAACCCGGGGTCCCTCATGGACTAGCTTCCCAACAAAGGCTCGACCTAGCAGACAATGTTGCAAACGACGCGTAACTCATGGGCCGGCCCAAATACCTAAACGACAGCACAGAAGGGCGATCCAATCTCCGATCGGAAGGCCAGGCTGAGAAGGAACGGCGCCCGCTTCTGACTCCGGCCCGCCTCTCCGACCGGAAGGCCTCGCTTCCGACTCCGGCCCGTCTCCGGACGGCCTCTCCGACCGGAAGGCCTGGCCAAACACCACTTCTGACTCCGACCGGCGTCCCCAACCGGGGATGCACCGAGCCCTTACTCACAGCTCTTCTCTAACTGGCGCAATCAGAGCCGACTGGGACCAACCGACCAGGGACGCTCGCTCGGTAAGGACCAGGAAACGGACGGAGAAAGTAAGGCAGGACACTCAAGTCAACCGCAATAACAAGGACCGTACCCTGTACACCTGCAAGACAGTACCTCATGACCTTCCCAAGCAGTGTTGTAGGCGCCGACATTTTCCCTACAGTATTGTGGGCGCCATCAACTCCCATACCAGACAAACACGGTAAGGCTCCCCCACATGCCTCTGGGCATCAACAGTGTTGTAGGCGCCGACATTTACCGTACCAGGCGAACATGGTAAAACCCCCTGCATACCTCTCGGCGTCGACAGTATGGCAGGCACCGACGTCTACCATACCATAAGAAGACGACGCAACCTCCCACATGCATCTAACATTTAATAGTGTTATGGACGCCTACAATCATCTTATACCCGACGACGTGGGCAACAAGACTTAGTATGCGTACACTCTCTCCCTGTCACTTGTAAGGCCATCCCCTTCATCTATAAAAGGGGATGCGCTCTATCCCAAACATGAGGATCAATCAGTTCACTAACACACAACAGCAGAACCACTAGGTTCAAACCTTGAGCACACGCTCGAACACATAGCACATAGCGGAGCTTCCGTCACTCTTGGCCCTTCAGACCAGAGTCCGACCGGACCTCTTGTACCCCCCATCTTTCTCTCTTTCGTTTGTAACCCCACATCAAACTTCGAGCACCTGGGCTCAGGAATAAAGTCACCGACCGACTCAAACTGGACATAGGGCACGTTGCCTAAACCAGTATAAACCCTGTGTCATTGAGTGCTAGGCCACCTCCGATCACAACGTACAACAAAACTATAAATATTTACGTGTTGATCACTTTCTGCACCGACAGTTGGCGCCATCCATGGGGAAGACGTTGTACATTCAACACTTTTTGGTCATCGGATGGCCCACTTTTCCACCACCTTCGCCATGGCAGGCTCAAACGATACGACTCGCTTCAGCTCAATGGAGTTTCCCGCACTCCCACCTGTGGCGATGTGGGGTTCGCCCGTCTTCGAGCCATCCTAGGCCTTCCTCTTCGGAAGCCTAGACTTCGTCGCCGATCGGCTCGGCGTACTACACCTCCGCGAGGAGGCACTTGTTCCGGCACCCGTCGGAGGCGCGCCTTCCATAGGCTCCGGGACGCATGCCGACTTCAACAACGAGGCACCCACGCTTCATTCCGAGCAAACTCTCTGCTCAAACCCTGCTGTGAGTAATGTGCATACTATTATTTACTATCTATTTACTATCTCCCACCGATTATCCGAAGGGACCATATTGTCCGCACCGCAAACACTGTATAACCGGTTCCCCTGTGGCCTCGCGCCACCCGCGGACGCGTACGCTCGGGGGCTCCGAAGGACGCTGGCACCGCCCCCTCTCACATCCGAATTCGTGGGAATGGCGAGCTATGCTCCCACCACTTTCCATGAACTCCTGGATGATGAGGTTGAGAGCGACGGCTCCAGCATCAGCAATGTGGCACCTAGCCACCATCCAACCTGGGAGTGCGCTATGGCGGATGCTCCGAGACAGCCACCGATGGTTGCGGAGTCTTTGCAGACTCACACTCCTCTAGAACCGTGCGTGGGGGCCCTCGGGCTCGCACAAGAGCACACCGAGGAGCTACGACAACAGCAGCAGAACCAGCCACCGCCTGCGTTGGCGCGCTCGGTGCAGCACGTTGTGCCCCATGCGCGTGACCCGGCGAGCGGCGCCCGGGGTCACGCCTGCCAGGTCCAGCGTGACATCATGAACGAGGGGAACGACCCCCCCACAGTTCGCTTGGGCAAGCCAGAACATCGTCGCTGCGGCAATGCTTCTGCGCGGCGTTCCCAAGCCCGTCGACCCCTAGGAGCGGGCGGTCCAACAGAACCTTCGGACGCTGGTAGAAGCCACCGCCGTTCAGCAAGCGGAAAGCTCCGCATCGCGACTCTGACTCGTGCCCTCTGTCCCCACTAGGGGAGTGGGGACACACCAGACGGATCGCTCCATCCGCTCATCGCTACAGCCGCCAAGCGCGGCTCGAGAGGCCGCGGCTGCGCCGCGGTCTGACTTGGCGCCTGCTCCACACCAACCGCCGGTACGCAAATGGCTCGGTCCACACCAAGACGCCCGCAGCATCATCAGCAATCGACATCAGGCCCAGTATGATGATGACGTCCTTCGAGCGGTGGCGAGGATAGGAGACATGGGCCCCGGCCGAACCATCGAGGGGAGCGGTGAAACGTGCCCCAGGCATGGTCACCGGCGAGACGATCGGAGTCCTAGCCCGGATGGCCCAGGACCACGGGCCTTTGGCCGACGTATCCGGAGAGCGTCGTTCCCACAGCGCTTCCGACCGCCCACCAACTTCGCCAAGTACACCGGGGAGACGAACCCCGGTATTTGGCTCAAAGATTTCTAGCTCGCCTGCCGAGCCAGAGGGGTGGAAGCTGACCATTTCATCATTCAATATCTCCCCATCTGTGTGGGGGAACACGTTCGGGCATGGCTTAAATTCCTCCCACATGACAGCATCCACGACTGGGCGGACCTCAAGAGGGTCTTCGTCGGAAATTTCCAGGGGATGTATGTCCGCCCTAGTAACCCTGAGACCTCAAGAGCTGCCAGCAGGAGCCCAGCGAGTCCCTGCGGGAGTACATCCACAGATTCTCCAAATGATGCAACTCCCTCCCTGATGTCGTTGACGCAGACGTCATCAGCGCATTCCTCTCTGGGATGACCTACGAGTCTCTAATCCACAAGCTTGGCTGCCTAAAGCCCCGTACCACCCGCGACCTGCTCGACGTCGCCACTAACCACGCCTCCAGTGAGGAGGCAATCGGAGCGATCTTCAACGGAGGCCGGGACATAGGTAAGGCCAAGCGCGCGGACCAAGACGAGGGCCCCTCCACATAGAGGGGCAAGAAGAATAAAAAGGATCGACGCCGATCGGACAACACCACGTCGGTCGCCGCAACCAATCGTGTGGGCAAGCAGCCCCAGCAGGGTCTGCCTGACCACTTCAACAAGCTCATGGATAACCCATGCACCAACCACGCCTACCCTGTCAAACACCTCTACAAAGACTATGAGCTCCTCAAACGTTTCTTGCGACAGGCCAGCAGGCCAAAAGAAGGAGACGGCAAAGAGGCGACAGCCAAGAAAGGAGGCGCGGTGGGCAAAGACGGGGATGGCTTCCCTGACCCCGAGGAATGCATCATGATCTTCGGCAGATCCGACGCCATCTGCTCCAAGCGCCAGCACAAGGTACGCTATAGGGAGGCATGCGCTGCCGAGATGGTCGTCCCCTCCTTCGTTAGCTGGTCAGAATCTCCGATCACCTTAGATCAAAGAGACCATCCCTCCCACGTCGCGAGACCGGTACGCTACCCGCTCATCATCGACCCCATCGTCTGCAAGAAGCACCTCACCAAGGTGCTGATGGACGGAGGCAACGGCCTCAACATCCTCTACATCGACACCCTCAACACCATGTGCATCCCCCGGACGGAACTCCGCCCAGCGGGCTCTCCCTTCCATGGGGTGATCCCGAGAGCGTAGGCATACCCGCTCAGACAGATCAACCTGCCCATCATGTTTAGCAACCGAGCCAACTTCTGCTCGGAGGCCCTCACATTTGAAGTGGTGGACTTCCCAGGGTCCTACCACGCCATCTTGGGGTGGCCATGCTACGCCAAATTCATGGCGATCCCCAACTACACCTACCTCAAGCTGAAGATGCTGGGACCAAACGGCGTCATCACCATGGGCAGCGCCTTCTCGCACACCTTCACGTGCGACCGTGAGCATTTCGAGCTCGCCACCACGGTCATCAACTCGTCCGAGCTCCTGCAGCTCGGGGAGTCATCGACCCCAGCAGTCCTGGACTGCAACAAACCAACCTTCTCGACGGCCTTCCGTCCACTCGAGGAAACCAAGGTGGTGGGGATCGACCCCACTAACCCAACCAAGACGGTGCGGATCGGGACCTAGCTCCCACCCAAATAGGAATGCGAGCTCGTCGACTTCCTGCGCGCCAATAACAATGTCTTCGCATGGAAGCCATCTGACATGCCAGGCATACCGTGGGACGTCGCTGAGCACGCACTGCGCCTCATCCCAGGCTCAAAGCCCGCTAAGCAACACCTACATCGCTTCGACGACAAGAGGCACAGGGCCATAGGCGAAGAGATCGCCAAACTCCTGGTAGCCGGATTCATTAGGGAGGTATTCTACTCCGACTGGCTTGCCAATCCCGTTCTTGTTAAAAAGAAGACCAGGAAATGGAGAATATGCGTTGATTATACTGGCCTCAACAAAGCGTGTCCGAAGGATCACTTTCCTTTACCGCGCATAGACCAGATAGTCGACTCCACCTCAAGTTGCGAGATCCTCTCCTTTCTGGATGCCTACTCGGGCTATCACTAGATCACGATGAAAGAGACCGATCAGCTCGCAACCTCATTCATCACCCCGTATGGTTCGTACTGCTATATAACCATGCCTTTCGGCCTGAAGAACGCTGGCGCCACCTACCAAAGGTGCATGCAGCAATGCTTCACCGACCAAATCGACCCGCTCGATCAGCTTGATCAAGCTGAGCGGCCGAAACCAACAATCACCATCTATGTTGATGACATAGTGGTCAAAATGGCTCAAGCTTGTGACCTGATCGCAAACTTGGCCGCAACGTTCGTGAACCTCCGAAGGTTCAACATCAGATTGAATCCCGAGAAATGTGTTTTTGGGGTTCCGAAGGTGAAGCTGCTAGGATACATTGTGTCCGAGTGCAGCATCGAGGCCAACCCCGAAAAGATCACAACCATCTCCAACATGGGCCCTATACGCAACGTTAAGGGCATACAAAGGCTCACCGGCTATCTGCCTGCCCTGAGCCGATTCATCTCCTGGCTCGGCGAATGGGGTATGCCACTCTACAAGCTCCTCAAAAAGTTGGACGCCTTCGTCTGGACTGAGGAAGCTCAGCAGGCTCTAGAGAGCCTCAAAGCGTCCCTGACGTTGGCCCCAATCCTTGTCGCTCCCGAACAGGGAGAAACCCTCCTCTACGTCGCGGCAAGCGACCATATGGTGAGCGCCGCCCTGGTCATCGAAAGGGAGGAGCCGAGACACCACCTTAAGGTCCAGCGGCCCATGTACTTCATCGGGAAGGTACTCACCGACCCCAAGGTCCGGTACCCCTAGGTTCAGAAGCTCCTATACGCCGTGCTGATGGTGACCTAGAAGCTCCTGCACTACTTCACCGACCACGAAGTCACGGTCGTCACTTCATACCCGCTTAGGGACATCGTCCGCAACCATGATGCCGCGGGATGGATCTCTAAGTGGGTAGTCGAACTCATGGGCCATGACATCAGGTATATCCCTTGTACCGCTATTAAATCTCAGGCTCTCATGAATTTTATCGTTGAATGGACGGAGGTGCAGCTACCGACCCTGGACGTCACCCACGAGTACTGGACAATGTACTTCGACGGGTCCGTAATGGCGCCCGGCTCGGGGGCCGGAGTGGTTCTGATCTCCCCGGATGGGAGTAGGCTCCGCTACGCCATCCGCCTCCATTTCTTGGCCTCAAACAACGCCACAGAATACGAGGCCCTCATCAACGGGCTACGCATCACCAACGAGCTCGGTGCGACGCAACTCTACGTCCGCGGTGACTCGAAGTTGGTCATTGACCAAGTCATTAAGGAGTCCTCCTGCAAAAGCCCCCTCATGGTAGCATACTATCAGGAGGTGCGCAAGCTCGAGGACAAATTCTAGGGGATCGAGCTGCATCACGTCCCCCGAAAGGACAACGATGCCGCCGATTTTCTCACAAAATTGGCCACCAGGTGGGATCCATCTCCGAGCGGGATCTTCATCAACGATCTCCATGAGCTGTTCGCCCACTTCCTAGAAGGTCCGATCCAGACACACCCTGACACCAAGCCGGCGCTTGGGGGCTCCGACCCTAGTACCTCTGTGACGACGTCACCCGCTGACGTCACCGTGTTGGCACTCGATCAAACCGACTGACGAACGCCGCTACTCGCCTACCTCCTTGAGGAGCTTCTCCCACCCGAAAGGACTAAAGCCCGATGGATCGCTCGACGTGCCAAGACATTCGTCATGCTCGGTGACAAACTCTACAAATGGAGTCCATCGGGGGTGCTCATGAAGTGCATCCCTACCAACCAGGGGAAGCAGCTCCTCCTCAGGGTCTATGCCAGGATCTACGGACATCACGTGACCCCAAGGTCGCTGGTCGGAAAAGCCTTTCGCCAAGGTTTTTACTGGCCCACCGCACTACGAGATGCAGATGAGGTCGTCCATAGATGTGAGGGATGCCAATTCTACGCTAGACAAACTCATTTGCTAGCATAGGAGCTTCAAACCATCCCTATCACCTGACCATTCGCGATCTGGGCCTCGACATGGTAGGACCCCTCAAAAAGGGCCCGGGTAGTTTCACTCACCTGCTCATAGCGGTCGACAAGTTCACCAAGTGGATAGAGGCTAAGCCCATCACCAGCATCCGCTCGGAAGAGGCGGTCAAAATTTTCCTCGACATCATCTACCGGTTCGGTGTTCCTAAATGCATCATCACTGACCATGGGACCAACTTCACCGGGAAGAAGTTCCTAGACTTTAGTGATCGATACGGCATCAGGATCGACTAGGCCTCGGTCGAACACCCATGCACTAACGGTCATGTCGAGCGTGCCAATGGCATGGTCCTCCAAGGACTTAAGCCACGCATCTTCGATCGACTCAACAAGTACGCCAAACGATGGGTTGTAGAGGTCCCAGCGATCCTTTGGAGCCTGAGAATGACCCCGAACCAATCCATAGGGTTCATGCCCTTCTTCCTGGCCTACGGAGCTGAAGTAGTGCTGCCCTCTGACCTCGACCACGGCGCCCCAAGAGTAAAGGCTTTCGACCACGATCGAGCCACAGAGGCTCAGCAAGACGTAGTCGACCTGCTTGAGGAGGCCTATGAGACGACCATCATCCACTCTGCTCACTACTAGCAAACTCTCCGCAGGTACCATGAAAGGAAGATCAGGGGGAGGAGCCTCGAAGGCGGTGATCTCATGCTCTGGAGGTCTTAATCAACGAAGGAGAAACACAAACTCTCTCCACCATGGGAAGGACCCTATATGGTGACCGAAGTGATCCGGCTGGGCGCCTACCGACTGAAGGACGACAATGGCAACGTTCTCACCAACACTTGAAATGTTGAACAACTACGTCGTTTTCCCCCTAAATTTGGTCTTACCACTTTTATTCAACACTTGCTCCTGTAAAGCACCCCAGCCCGAACACTTTCAGCCCGGGTCGCTCAGGGGCTCCATGAGGGTACAATACTAAATACTACCTCTCTTTTTTACTATCACATGGTAAAAACTTTTTGCCCAAACAAAAGCACATTCCATTCCTTCGATTACCCTACGCGACTTTGTTTTTACTCCCAACCGAGCACTCCCCACCACGACCTACGGTTATGAGCAGCCGAGCCTCGCGGGCCATGTCTAGGTTCTTAAAAGTTGCAGCCTACGGAACGAACGGGCAGATGCGAAAAAGAAAGGAGAAAAATAAAGCTATGCTAGGATAAAAAATAGGGAACAGATAGTGATTCTATCACAAAACAGAACAGATGTATTCATTGATACAAAAAATTGTTCACACGGGGGCTCTCCCACGAACTTAATGATTACATTTGCTGACTACTTCTACTCCGAATACTATAGTGGCCGCTCGGCGGCATCGGCTGATGCCAAATGAGAGACCACGGCACACGCCGCCAGACATAACCACCGCCGCAAGGGCCCCGCCCGGTTCCACTCCCTCGACTTCGGCGAGCGCAATGGGTACCTCAAGGGCGTCGCACCCATAGATGCTCAGCAGAAGAGCATGGAGCCCCTGACCTTCTCATACAGTCGAGGCAGCTCCTGGGCAGGGATGCTACCCGCCGAGGTATGGCCATCGTGGCTGGAAGAAATCTCATCAAACTTTATGAACTGGCCAACCTGAGCAGCTGCAAGGGCGAAACCTCCCACCGATGCAGTCCTGAGCGTCTTCCTCCCCGACAAGGCTTGCCCAGAGGCGACTCGCCAGAAGGAGTCCACGTGCGACTCCATCCCAACGAAAGCCTCGCAGACGGTGACGAAGCCGGCGACTTGCAGTACCCTCCAGTGCGCCACCTCCTTCGACGAAAGCAACCCCATCTCGGCGAAGGCGGCCAGCACCACCTCATCTACGCTGGATGACCTCCAGCTCAACATTGCGCTCCAAAATCACGAACGACTCTGTGAGTTCTCCTTTCCCTCTCCCTTCCCCTATTTAAGGAGAAGATGCAGCAGTTGAAGAAGGGCGAAGGATTGGGGCGAAAAACCCTCTCCCTTCCCCCATTCAATGCGGGTGGGAAATGATGGGACGCACCCTGACCAATGGGACGCACCCTGACCGATGGGACGCACCCTGCCCGACGGAACGACGCCTGGTTAGACGGGACGTGGCCTAGGTATGGCCCACCACTACCGCACGACCGGGCGCAAGAAATAAAGCGCCACCACATAGGCAACCCTCTGCCTTCCCAGGTGGGACTTGGAAAGGCCCAACTATGGGATCTCCGCCCAAGAGAGACCATTGGGCTTCCTAAGTCAATCGAATGTCTTAGGAAAACGCTGAGAGACAGGTAAGGAGCAAAAGGACGTCCCATGTGGGCCATGCCGACTCTGTCACGAATGATGAGCATGGATCTCGGGTCGGACATTTCTGATTGGAGCTCTTCAAACCCCGTCACTCGAGTCATCAATGTAACATTACCAAACCCCCACTATTTCTTTATATAATCATTCATACATCCATACACGCATTCATTCATTCCATACACCCACGCCCCCAGACGATTCTACCCGAATCGCCTAGGGGCTCGAGGGCTAAGGCATCGCATATGCGGTTAAATGCATCACAATGCTCCGTGTTACGTCACAAAGTGGTCGTTGCCTCATTCAACATGAGCAATGACCGACCGAGGTTCGAAGGCCAGCCCACGAACGGCTCGAGGCTGCCTCGTGTCAAACAGAGCTAGGGGAAAAAATGTAGATGAGCCCCGAGCGGCCCTTGCCCAGTCTGCCCCGAAGCAGACAGGGTTATCTCAACCTTCTCGTTTGATCCTAAACCTCTGCCAAACCCATAGAATCTCCATCGAAGAGAGGCCAGCGGGCCACCCGGGTCGGCCTCTGGAACGACCTAGGCATCTGCCGGGTTGCAGGTTAAGGAGCAATGGAATGTCACATGAGGGCTATGCCGACCCCATCACGAACGACGGACCTGGATTCCACTCGATCATACCCGTTAGCGAGCTCACTGAGTGCGTCACTCGAGCCCAAGCCATTGAGGCAAGTGATGTTAGCTCAGCCCCTCCGGTTGTGAGAAACCACGGACGGGGTAACGCACAAAACTCAACCGACCCCTATCAAGCCCATCAGGGCTCAGGGGCTCAAGACACCTAAACTACCTTGGCTACGCCCGATGCATGTGCCCAACGCCAGGATCCGCAAGCTCCATCTCACCCGATCCCTAAAAACAACTGCCTCGGCTACGCACGATGGGTCCGTGAGTCCGCCTCGACCGATCCCTCGGCTACGCCCGACGCCAGGATCCGCGAGCTCCGTCTTGCCCGAGCCCTAAAAACAACTGCCTTGACTGTGCACGATGGGTCCGCAAGTACGCCTCGATCGATCCCTCAGCTGCGCCCGACGCCAGGATCCGTGAGCTCCGTCTCGCTCGATCCCTAAACAGCTGCCTCGGCTGCGCACGATGGGTCCACGAGTCCGCCTCGACCGATCCCTCGGCTATGCCCAATGCTAGGATCCGCGAGCTCTGTCTCGCTCGATCCCTAAACAATTGCCTCGGCTACGCATGATAGGTCCACGAGTCCGCGTCGACCAATCCCTTGGTTGCGCCCGATGCCCGGATCCATGAGCTCCATCTCGCCCGATCCCTAAAAAACCGCCTCGACTGCGCACGACACCTTGGTTGACGACTCTGTCTTGACTAAAATACATGCACACACGCCCGCTGACAAAAAACCCCCCAGGCGATCCTGCCCGAATCGCCTGGGGGCTCGGGGGCTGCACCCGCGGGTGCGCTCGCGCGCACCCGCTGACAAAACGAAACTTCCCCCATTCGCAACACGAAAACCCCCCCCAGACGATTCTGCCCAAATCGCCCGGGGGCTCGGGGGCTACACCCGCGAGTGCGCTCGCGCGCACCCGCCGTCAAGACAAAAATCCCCTAGACGACTCTACTCGAATCGCCCGGGGGCTTGGGGGCTCCTGTCGTGTTCATAAACCCGGGGTCCCTGAAGGACCAGCTTCCCAACAAAGGCTCGGCCCAATAGACAATGTTACAAACGACGCGCAACTCATGGGTCGGCCCAAATACCTAAACGACAGGACAGAAGGGCGATCTAATCTCCGATCAGAAGGCCTGGCCGAGAAGGAACGGTGCCCGCTTCCGACTCTGGCCCGTCTCTCCGACCAGAAGGCCTCGCCTCCGACTTCGGCCCGCCTCCGGACGACCTCTTCGACCGGAAGGCCTGGCCAAACACCACTTTCGACTCCGCCCCGCATCCCCAACCGAGGATGCACCGAACCCCTACTCACAGCTCTTCCCCAACTGGCGCAATCAGAGCCGACTGGGACCAACCGACCAGGGACACCCGCTCGGTAAGGACCAGGAAATGGATGAAGAAAGTAGGATAGGACACTTAAGTCAACCGTAATACCAAGGAACGTACCCTGTACACCTGCAGGACAGTACCCTACGACCTTCCCAAGCAGTGTTGTAGGCGTCGACATTTTCCCTACAGTATTGTGGGCGCCATCAACTCCCATACCAGACAAACACGGTAAGGCTCCCCCACATGCCTCTGGGCATCAACAGTGTTGTGGGCGCCAGCATTTACCGTACCAGGGGAACATGGTAAAACCCCCTGCATACCTCTTGGCATTGACAGTATGGTAGGCACTGACGTCTGCCATACCAGAAGAAGACGACGCAACCTCCCACATGCTTCTAACATTTAATAGTGTTATGGGCGCCTACAATCATCTTGTACCCGACGGCGTGGACAACAAGACTTAATATACGTACACTCTCTCCCTCTCACTTGTAAGGCCATCCTCTTCATCTATAAAAGGGGATGCGCTCTCTCTCAAACAGGAGGATCAATTAGTTCACTAACACACAACAGCAGAACCACTAGGTTCAAACCTCGAGCACACGCTCGAAAACATAGTACATAGCGGAGCTCCCGTCACTCTCGGCCCTTCAGACCATAGTCCGACCGGACCACTTGTACCCCCATCTTTCTCCCTTCCGTTTGTAACCCCACAGCAAACTTCGAGCACTTGGGCTCAGGAATAAAGTCACCGACTGACTCAAACTGGACGTAGGGCACGTTGCCTGAACCAGTATAAACCCTATGTCATTGAGTGCTAGGCCACCTCCGATCACAACGTATAGCAAAACTACAAATATTTACGTGTTGATTACTTTCTGCACCGACACATCCTAAGTAACCGTACATGCCCAACCATCCCCTCTTCTCATTTGAAGCCAACAACCTCCTATTGTGCTCTACATTTGGTGGCCTGAGTCAACATCCTAGTGTCCTAGGTACTTTTAGATCAATAGTTTGGTTCAACCATCTAATGGGATAATAGCTAGGTGCTCGGCTAACAATTAGCCTGATTGTTACTCCACTGTGTTTAGATCAATTATGATTATTTTTAGTGACTAACAATTATCCGTATGTATCAAGTTTTCCTAAGTACTAGTACCACAAATTATATAGCGAAACTAGTTTTTCCGACCTTTTTTTGTTCAGGTTCTACTATTTGACTAACATTGAGCTCTGAGCAAGGGAGTCATAGGGAGGAATAAGACCGACTAACCGTTATTTGGGCCTCTTTGGCTCTTTTGTTTGTACGTGGCCCAGTTTTGAGTGAGCCCATTAGCTAAGGCTATTCCAATCGTGGAACACTCCAGGATTGTGTTGGCTGTGAATCCGTGACCATCATCGAATCCAATCCTATATAGTGGTAGTACCGTCCAGCTGACAAGCTACAAGCGAAGCCGCAATTCTCCGTTCACGGAGACGTGGTCCTCAGTCCGTAGGAGACACCAGGGGTGGAGCCGTGGAGGAAGCGTGCCAAGCGCAAAGAGGATGCGTGTCCAACATTTTTCAGGGTATTGGATCGATTTATCAAAACATATTAAAATATACTAAAATAGCAATGTCATGTAATGAAATTCGGTGAAGAAATGAACTAAGTAGATAGCTGACACCTAAAACACCATATCCACTTGCAGACTTAGCAAAGATGGATAGGGAGGGAAAGTCAACGAAAAAATGAGTTATTATGTATTGCAACCTGCAAGTTTTGTAGAGTACTTCCAAATTGACAAAAAAATATTCATCATGCTTTTTCATGGTTTGCTACGATGATCCGTAGATTTGACGCTATTTTTGCTCTAGTGGCAAATAGCAGCAACTCAATCCAAGTATCAACGTCGTCACTCCTTAATTTTAGTCCATCCTCCAACCACTGCCTATGATGTGTACTGCAGAAAAAGTACTAGAGCTGATTCAGTTCCATACAGTAGTAGTAGTTTTTTTTAACGCAGCCATACAACAGTCGTTTGTGCAACCAAATCACCAACTGGGCAGCAATTCACAGCCTGTTCGTTTGGCTTTGGCTTGTCGTAAACGATCGTAAATTTCCAGTCGGAACAATATTTTTCTCTCACACAAACCAGCCAGCAGTACTTCTTCACGAACCAGCAACGAAACGAACCAGCCAACCGAACAGCCTGTCAGATTTAAGAGGGATGCATCTAATGATCTAAGCTCGATTCTCATTCCAGCTGTGCTTCAATCAATAGGGATGCAACATCTTCAACAGATAATTCAGTTCAACAGAGAAAGTTTGGTTTTCCTGACAATCTGCACTGCCATACCTTGAACCCTCAAGCTTCGGGGGTAAAAAAGAAACCATAGTACCACATGACCACTCCGAGGTACTAATAAGTGCTTGTAGTTCTTCGAGATAGGATTAACCAGGCACAGTAGTAGCAAGTTTGCAATATTAGGGCAGCTCCAAACGGGAAAACCTTGTACCTCTTAGTAAAGTTTGCATCTAGTATATATTTTATCCACGGTCATGGATTGGGTCATCAGCAATTCAGCATTCAGGAGCTTCAGTTCCTTTCATCGTTGGAAACTGGCATCGTTTCATTCGTTTGCTTGCTGCAAGCCTGCAAATTGCAATGCTCCGATCCCTTCTCTCTTCTCATGGGCAATTGCCAGTTGGGCATCACTCGGAGAAGACGTTGCTTCGGATCCACGGTGATCGGCAGCGTTTCAGACTCAGCGAGCCTCCACATGGCACCCTTGCATTTTTCTGCCTTCCCCTCAGAGAAGAACCCAAGTGCTTCAATAATAAATATCCTAAAGCACTGTACAGTCCAGTTCCGGCACCACTCCGCACTTGCACACTCCTTTCACGAGTCCCCCGATGCCCGAGTCACCGGCATCTCCGGGCAAGCCCCCCTCGCAGCCGGGATCGCCGCCCAATGCCGCCACTCCGTCCCCAGCGTCGGCATTGCTGCGAGGCTCCGTGCTGCTCCTCGCCTTCCTCGTCCTCCAGCTCGTGCTCTTCTGGAACATCCTCGGCTTCCCCAGCTCGCGCTTCCTCCCGGCGCCGGGCCACAGGAACACTACCTGGCCCAACGGCGCGGTCGACGGCGGCGCGTGCCATGACGGGCTCATCTACGTCTACGACCTCCCGCCGGAGTTCAACCACGACCTCGTCGACGACTGCGAGAGCCTGTGTCCCTGGTACTCGTTCTGCCCGTACCTAGCCAACGGCGGCTTCGGCGAGGCGGCCGCCACGCTGCCCATCTTCTTCAACGTCACGCGGAACGTGTCGTTGCCCAGCTGGTACAACACCGACCAGTTCCAGCTCGAGGTCATCATCCACCGCCGCCTCCTCTCCCACAGGTGCCGCACCACCGACCCGTCGCTGGCCACCGCGTTCTACGTCCCGTTCTACGTCGGCCTCGACGTCGGCAGCCACCTGTGGGGGGACAACTCCACCGCTGCCGACCGCGACAGGGCGGGCTTGAGGCTGCTCCGGTGGCTCAAGAACCAGACGTCCTTCCAGAGGTCCGGCGGCTGGGATCACTTCATCACGCTGGGGCGCATCACGTGGGACTTCCGCCGGTACGGCGACGACGGGTGGGGCACCAACTTCGTGGTCCTGCCGGGGATAGCCAACTTGACCCGCCTCGGCATCGAGGCCGACTGGCTGGACCCCGTGGAAGTCGCCGTCCCGTACCCGACCGGCTTCCACCCGCGCACCGCCGCCGACGTGCGCCCGTGGCAGCGGCACGTGCTGTCCCTCAAGCGCAGCAAGCTCTTCGGCTTCGCCGGCGCGCCGCGCTCCGGGTTCCGGGACGACTTCAGGGAGGTGCTGCTGGAGGAGTGCGAGGACGCCGGGAGCGAGCACTGCCGCGCCGTGGACTGCCGCGGCACGCGGTGCACCGACAACGGCGCGGCGGTGCTGGAGCTGTTCCTGGACTCGAGCTTCTGCCTGCAGCCGCGCGGGGACAGCTTCACGCGGCGGTCGCTGTTCGACTGCATGGTGGCCGGCGCCGTGCCGGTGCTGTTCTGGCGTCGCACCGCGTACGACCAGTACCGGTGGTACCTGCCGCCGGGGCCGCGTGGCGAGGAGGGGGAGTGGTCCGTGTTCATCGACCGGCAGGCGCTGCGCGTGGGCAACGTGAGCGTGCGGGGCGTCCTGGAGGGGCTCAGCGAGCGGCGGGTGCGGCGGATGCGGGAGCGCGTGGTGGAGATGATCCCGCGGCTGGTGTACGCGTCGTCGCCCGAAGGGCTCGGCGACGGCATGGAGGACGCCCTCGATGTGGCGCTGCGCGGCGTGCTGGAGCGGTTCCGGCGGCGCCGGGCGAACACTGCGCCTGTAGGTGAGTTGCAACGGTTCTTCTTTCTTCTGCCTTCTCTTCCTTGCTAAATTTTCTTACCGAGTCGAGCAAATTTTGAATCAATGTGAATATTTTGTTTCGGGCATGCATGGTGTCCTTTACTATGCTATAGCTATTATTGTCCATTCAAAAGTGGCGTTGTGATTTGGCTCTTTCAGGGCTTTCAGCGGAGCGCTGGCCAGGCCGCTTCGTCGCACGGCGTGTAGACGGCAAATCGACGCTGGCGCCGGCGCCTCCTTCTGACGGCAAAAATGGATCGGCAGCGGGGGTCAATCAGAACGCCTCAGGAACAAAGCCGAGCCCTCCGGCTTCGTCATATGTAAAAACCGTCGTGTCCGAAGCATCGGCTTCAACTGAAGAGTGAAGACCTTGAAGCGTGGACATAGAAACGCTGAAGGCATTAATTTCATTCTGCTGCATCTGCATCTTGGATCGCGGATAGCTGAAGAAGCTGGCGTGGGTGCGTGACTGAGCCAGGGTCAACCGTTGCAGAGAGTGAGATCCAGTGGAACGGGTTACCGTCATACCGTGGAAGTGCCTAAGGGGAAACCACCGCCTGCTGGCTGCTGCTTGGCCGGCTTTAAGAAATGGTTAGCATGTTCTTCGCTGCGGCCACACTGCCGCGCTAGACGCCTCGGTGTTAATTGCAGTTGACCAAGCGGTAGATTCTTTACAAAATCTAGAAGGCGGGCCACGGCCGGACTTGGCACAAATTTTGACGAAACTTGTATATTATACTGTACTCATCTCCGGGCTAGTTTTGTAGATTCATCTCTTAACTGTGGCTTTACACTATTTGATTGACGTCTACTGATGGTCTGTTTAGTGCCTGTTTGGCATGGCTCTTGGAGCTGAACTCCAGCAACTCCAGCTAATTTTTCAGCAAAATATCCCAGCTCCAAAACTCTATGGAGCTGTAGTGCAAATGGAGATGGAGTTTTGGAGCACCTCTTTTGCAGCTCCAAAACCATCCAATATGAACCTCCTCGTGGAGTTGGTGGGTAATTACCCATCAATGCCACTGGTTAAAAAAAAAAAACGGTTCGTTCTTTTCATCCCGAGACCCCCAGCAGGAGTGCTCTGTTCTGGCGCCCGACCCCCGCCGCCGCTAGGGTTTGCCCGCCGCCACCCACACCGGCGGCCGCCATCCATCCCCGCCGCCAGCTGCTCGAGCCCCGCCCGTCCGCCGAGCCCCGCCGAACGTCGCCGCCCTCCTGCTGCTGGCGGGCGTGGAGCCACTCCACGGCGCGCCACAGCTCGTCCTCTGGCACGCCGGCAACGTGGCGGTCCAGCCCGGCGTCGAGGTCGCCTGTCCGTGGCCGCGTGGCTGCCCCGCTCGCCGGTGAGGCCGCGCCTCCACCGTCGTCGAGCCGCCGTTCCCGCGTCTCGATCGGTCGCGCCAACCGCGTCCCTGGACTTCACGAGCGTCGCCTCTGAGTCCTCCTCCGGCGAGGCCTATGTCCGCCTGGCCGCCGAGGCCGCGCCCCCGCCTGCGCCCCGCCTCCGATGAGTTCCCTGCTCCGCGCACCAGGCCCCTGCGCACCTCCGGCCGCGTGACCGCCGCGAGGAACCACCCCGGCCGTGTGGAGAAGAAATAGATGTTGAACTGACGCGCAGGCCCCAGGTGGCAGTGACACAGAGGATAGATGCAGTCCAAATATCTACTAATTGGCTACTGATTGTTTATCCATACTACTCATTATGTGTTGAACAAATTGGATTAATCGATGTTCAATGACTTGGGATGACTTGGCTTGAAGTGTATTAGTAATTATTTTGGAATTTATTGCATGTATTTTTATTTCATATTTGTGAGAAGTTCAAGTCATTCATTTTATCTAAAGAACGGTGTATTTATTCAAACCAGGGGCAAGAATGGCAATCTACCCTCAAACTCCTCTTTTATGGAGCTGGGGACACCCTCCCAACCAAACACCTCCATCAGACAACTCCAACTCTACCTAGAGCTGGCTCCACCTGGAGTTATAGAGTGGAGCCGCTCCACCCGGAGTTAGAGCCACGCCAAACAGGGCATGGGTATGGCTCCCGTACTGATTTTTTCATCGGCTTCGGCAGTGGAGCGATTGGAGCCGCACCAAACGTTTTTTTTAAGGTGGAGCGCTTCTGACCGTCCAAACACAAAGCCACAATCGTTTTTGCGTATGAAAATGGAGCCGTGAAAAATAGCTTCTACCGTGGAAGTTGGAAAAGCCGGAGCTGTTTTTTTTTTCCTGATACAATAGAGCCGTAAAAATAGTTTCGATCGTAGGAGTAGGAAGCGAGGGGAGAGTGGGGCCTGACTCGGGCACGGAGCGTCCATGGAAGAGCCGCAAGCCCGCAACAGACCTTCTTTCAGTTTCAGCAGCATGGATTTACTCGTACTATTATCTCACAGAGCACATACATGTTCCAGTGTTGTTCTGTCCTTGAAACTTAGGACAGATAATCATCGGACCTCACGCTTACGGCTGATCACTTCTAGCTTTCTCCCAAATACGATGATCATGTCACAAGAGGGTCCGAGAATGCTATAGCTTTAGTTTTCTGTTGGTGCTTCTTGCTGTGCTAATAAAGCTTAAACTATCTGTAGTCGTTTTCAGTTTGGGAAAGAGAGAAAACGACTGAAAGGGGAACAAAAAAAAAGCAATAGCTGCCGGCAATGGCAAGACGCATCGCAAGAAGCGTCATCATGTAATAAAACACAAGAGAGTTGAACATATACCATTAGTAGCTTTGTACGGATGGTTCCAATTTCTAATCGATCCTAACACCACCGGGAGCCAAGAACGTGTGGAGTTAGAACTAAAGAAGGATTGAGAAGTTTTTAGGCCATCGAATCGTCCGATATTTTTTTTACCATAAGGCTCAAAAAACAGAAACCTTTATTTGTTCTACTCAATCGTCAAAACCAGGCAATTTTGACCGTTTGATTGATTTGAAGGTGGTCTGGAGCCAAGCCACCTGTGTTTGGTTTGAGAACGATATAAGATTCATTTCTATTTTTTAGGATCTTATTGTCATTTTTTATGTTTGGTTGAGAGGAATGTGTACTTCAGTTTTTTTTCTGTTGGTTGAATGGACAAGACTAAATGAGATGAATGGTGTTATGACACCATTAGCACCTGTCATCCATGGGACCGTTTGTCATATAGGACCCACATGACATTCTCCTCTGTATATATTTAAAAAATGTTCTTTCTTACAGAGCTAGCAGCGTCCTCTCTAATCCTATCTTGCACCGCCCTCTCCAGTCCTATCTCGCAGCCCCCGCGCCCCCTCTTCCATGCACCGCGCGTCCCCTACTCAAGCTCTCCTATTGACACTGCTCGTCGAGCTCTTGCGCCGTGGGGAGGACCATGACTACCAAGAGCTCTCACGCCACAGGAGGAGCGTGGCCTCAATGAACCTCTTGTGTCGTGGGAGGAGTGCGGTTGTCGTCGGTCTACACCAGCCTCGCCTCATGACCTGCGTTGTCCGACCACCGCATCATATTTGGCCTCAGCCCACGGACAAGATGGACGAAGACGTCGTCCAAAGAGGACATGCCCGTCCGCTCGATTTATGGAGACGAGGATGTCCCATATGGGAGAGGGGAATTCCTCTAGGTTGGCAGCGTCTTAGTCGCCAAGAAACAAACAATGTCAAAATTGGGAAGGGGTCATACCATCCCTAAACATCCTGCCAACCAAACACACGCTAGGTACAGGGGGTAATAATCACCGTTGGCCACTAGTAATTACTCATGTACCGCACGGAATCTGCGGATGGCCTCGAGGAAATTTGCATGGATGCATGCAGGGACGTTTCTTCTCCTCACGCCTTCAGTTACTTTCACCCATTTGATTGGAGACATGCATGCAGGTGCAGCGGATGTTGCTTCATTTCCTCCCACGCCTTTTGCCTCATGTACGAAAAATTCTTCTGTGACATTGCCGCTAAAATCTCGCCCAAAAAATTCTTTCCTCCAATTACTTTCTCCTCTGCGCTCCAAATTTCTTTCCTCTTCTGCTAGGAAATTTCACTCTCGCTGCACTCCTTTCTCTCGGCGCCATTGACGAGTTGGCATATTTATTCGTATATATAATTATATTTTTATATATAGTTCGTATTTCTTTTTATTGTTTCATAAATTTTGTCGGTTTGACGGTGAGTTGGCCCCCCTATCTTTGGATCCTGGCTCCGCCCCTGGTAGGTATTTCACCAAGTAGGTTGGTGAGGACCATTTGTCCCATTTATTTTTCTACTCTACTCGTTTTCTTTTATATGGACTATGAACCCCTCTGCCTGCAGCGATTCAAGAAAAAGCTATTAAAGGAAGAAGTGGTGGCACATCAGATTAGTGAGCTAGTAGAAGAGAAATTGTAGTGTTTTTGAAGTGGCTACCATTTGTTGGTTGTCGTAGCTTTTTTCTGAATGTATATGTCGTTATGATGTCATATGTGCATGAATCAGCATGAGCTTTTGGCTGAACGTATATGCTTTCAACTGAATGTACATGCTGTCTACTCAATGTAACTAGTATTTGTCCGTGCTCAGTGGCGGACCCAGGATCTGAGTCCAGGGTAGTCCTGGTAAAAAAAAATTCATGTGTAATACTATAAAATCCAAACAAAAAGTTAGCTATAAATTAACCAAATTACGATAATACATTTAAAAGGTTCGAAACTTACATAAATACTCCCTCCATACTGGTAAAGAAAGTTGTTTAAGATATGATTTAGCATACCAAGGAGTGATTAATTAAGGAATATTTTTTCCTGTTTTCTCTTATTAAATAGGGTTGCGGATATCACCTATCCAACAAACTTTCGTAGCTGGATTGGTAAGCACGCTGCAGCCTGAGGCACGAGGTCCCCGGTTTGATCCCTCTCGGGTGCGTTATTTTTTTGAAGAGCTTGTGGATTTGCGGTGTCTTCGGCCTGGGCTGAGACGAGAGTGACCGTGGACCGGTTTCTGAAGAGTAGTAATAGAATTTTAGGCTAAATTTGTGGGTAGTCCTTGGCCTACCTATGCTACCTGCTGGGTCCGCCACTGTCCGTGCTAACGCTACAACAATATTCGGGTATATGCAAATTAGAACTGAAATATATGCAACTGCAAATTAAAAGGCAATATAATTGTTTCAGGTTAGAAAAAAACATTATCCATGCTAATGATTGTGGCAAAACAATCTTGACAATATGTTGATGCACTCCTGAATGAAGTTTGCAAAGGAATCAGCACGAAACAGTACACCCATAAAGAGGTCAAGGCATATGTTCTGACGCAAGAAGAATTTGTTGATGCACTCAAGGTGAACAACATAACAGTTGAACAGACCCAAACCGGTGACAGCAGCAGTACTCGGGTAGCTTTGGACGTACGCTCACGCCCGTTTTGTTACCACAGTTGTAGACCGCGTAGACTAGAACTCCCACCGTGGCCGCAGACGGACGAGGATGTCGATGGCGTGTTGGTGGCGACGGTAGACACAGGTGACTGCTCCGTCTGTGGCCACCGACACAGCATTGTGCTCACCGCCGACTTCTCTGACTGTGGCAGCAGCGGCTCCACCATCGTCGTCTCCTCCATCTCCACGCCTGTGGCGGCTGCGTCGTTGTGGCACCCGTTCTCATTGATCTGCGTCACAGCGGCACAATCACTTCACAGCTACCAGCTAGTCGGTCGACTAGCGATCGATCACACGTCTACGTGCTACTGTTTATGCGAAACAGTTACAGTTACCTTGACCTGAAGCTCCTCGGTCACGTTGATGAACAACTCATCCTGCCAGTGCCAGAAAAACAACGCACGCTGTTAAAACTTCACAGCCAGAACATAGAGGCAGTGTTTATGGGGCTGATTGGTTGCTTGAACCAGGCCATCATTGCACCCTTTGCCGGTTTCACCTCATTCCTCTGTCGTGTTTGGTTCCCCGCCTCGCACGCTTTGCCTGTTTCGTTTCATTCCGCTGCCCTCCACCATCCCGCACGGCTCCGTCTTCTCAATTTTCACTTTCCTCGAGATGCAGGACGACACAATGCATTCATGGTATAAGGGCTCATGTGTCACACACTCAAAACTCTTATCCGTGCATACAACCAAACAAGATCACATCTCGTACCGGACCAACAACAAAGACAACCAAACACGACTGGGTGCACGATTTGAGCATGCATCTCACAATCCTAAGCTACCTCTCCATCCCGGCTCCCCATCACCAAAGCAACCAATCACGCCCTATCAGGATCGATAAGCAGTAGATACCTTTCTTGCGTGGGCTTTACTAATGGCTAAGGATGGCAACGGGTCGGGTTCGGATCAGGTGGAGTCTCCGTGCACCCAAAACCGAAACCCGAATCCGCCCCGAAAACCGATTCGGGTGGAAATCCATCACCAAAACCAAACCCGTGGATACCCGAAACCCGAACGGATACCCGAAACCCGAATGGATACCCGAAACCCGTGGATATATATACACATATTCACATGTATAAATAAGAGGCAACAAATAATAAATATTTTCATGAGTCAACTTTAAATAAATTTAATAATCTAAGTAAACAAATTATTATTAGTATATTATAAAACATGAGTTTTAATTCCAAATGATTTATTTTGGATATCCATTGGATATCCACGGGTGGAAAACCAAACCCGAAACCGAACCCGATTGGTTTTGGGGCCCCGAACCCGAAAACCGTGGGTGAAAAACCATCCCCAAACCCGAACCCGCAGAACCCGAAACCCGCGGATATCCGCCCCAAACCCGATCCGTTGCCATCCTTACTGATGGCTGACTCGAGCTGCTTTTCGAGCGTGGCGAGTTCGACCACTGAATTCAGAGACGACAGGTCCTCTTCCGTGTACGTCTTAAACCTAGTCTCAAGCTGCTGGTACTCACATCGCAGCTTGCTGATCGCTGCGACCATTTGCTGCAGCAATGGAAAAAACCTAATCATGAATAGAGATGGCACGTAAACAGGCTGAAGATACTAAAGCTGCATTGAGTCTGATGTGTACCTTACGATCAGCGTAGTATGACGCCTCATGGCAGAGTTGCTTGTTGGTGGCCGCCTCGTACCGGTGAATCAGATCAACCATGCTTCGCAAATGGCAAGAGTGGAGTGAGTTAGGGATTTACAGATTACAAGATTCTGGGATCCCACTTTTTACCAATCGATCATATATTATTCATAAGTAAATCTGGAAGAACTGATCGGCATGTTCTAGGTTCTGCAACTGCAACATTTGAGATAGTGAATGAAGGCCACAGAAAGAAGTTTGTGGTGTCCAAAAACAAGATCACGCATGTGTCCAAAACTTACTTAACAAACTCCAATCCAACATCTCTATGCACCTAACCTAGCCATTTAAAGCCTTGCTAGAAATCAGTGACTTCCGGACAAGTTTAGAAAACCACAAATCTTCTACTAACATAGCAAATTGACCTAGTAATGCCAACAATTCTTCCCGTGCCAAGAATAAGATAGTAAATAAAGATTTTCCAATAACCGACAATTAATCCAGAAAAACCTAGCGCGATGAAAAGTACTCAACCAAAGTCCAAACCAATGACATGCGGTGAAATCGTGCAAAAAAGTGCAAAGAAAGGTTTTAGTCATTCGGACCTGGCTGGCTGGGTGGAGTAGTCAAAGACGAGCTCGTCGCTCTCGGAGAAGACGATGAGAGGCTGACCTTCGCATGGCAGATCAGGCCGAGCTCGTAGGCATTCTTGCTAATCCCATTGATGCGCCCTGCCAAGCTCTTCCGCCAGTTGTTCCTGTCCTCGATAAATTCCGTGTGCACCTTCACCATTGCGCCTCATCGGGGTCAATGAGTAATTCGAGCAGGGCCCGATATCCTTCCCAATCGACGTGGAGTTCGGCTGTACCTCGTCGAGAGACATCCCATAAATCATCGGCCGTCAAGCCCATCGGTCCCCAACCACCTCCTCAGTGGCCAGAGGGCAAGATGCCTCCCCCCCAGAGGGGGTCAACCCAGGCGACTTCGAAGCGGATGACTCGAACACAGAGACAGATGGTGGTGTGGCTCTGCACCACTGATTAGAGCCAGAGGGGCCCATCTTGTCCCTGCCCCTATCCCTTTTGTGGCCTCGAGCCCTCCTAAGGGCCAGCCCAAGAGAGGCTTTCCTAAGCACGACGCGGGGTTGTGGTTGTGGTGGGTCACTTCTGCGCACGATCTTGGGGGGTTATTGGCCTCCCCGATCACATCATGGCATAATGGCGCCCACTTGCGAGCGTCGTGCACCGTGAAATATGGGCACGTAAATCGAAATGATATGGAAAAGGTGGGGAAACACAAAGCTTACTTGGTTCGCGCTGCTGCGTGGGCAGCCGCCGCTCCACCTTCCCTTTGATCGCTTCACCTGCTCTGTGTGATTTCCAAGATGGTCTGTGATGAGATCCTAACATACAGGTATGTTAAGCCTCAAGTCCAATGGTTCCCGAACATAGAAGACCCCAACCGACCCCTTCGGGGTCGTTCGGAGGCTTGGGGGCTATGCCCATCGGGCACGCTCACGCGCGTCCTCTAGCAAAGCGACCTGACCGAGCCCGACTCGACCGTAGCTTCCGCCTAGGGCTCAGGGGCTCCCCCGAGCCTTGGGCTCTCGATCTACAGCATCTTCGGTCTTGGCCCTTGGCTCCTGCCCGGCTAATGATGCCAGCCAAGGGCCAGGCACAAGAAGACAAGCCCTAGGCTACTGATGCCCGGGGGCTCCCTGGTGTCACTCTCAATGCATGCCCATGGCAACTGCTCCTCCGACAGGGTCACGTCCGACGCGTGCCACAAGAAAACAAAGCTTCCCACGGCCGTCGGGGGCTTGGGGGCTTTCGAGCTCGCGCGTCAGCCCCCAGAGCCGGCCTCCTTCGCCACCAAGAAGACTCTAGAAGGTCTCACTTGGGGGAGGCCGGTCCAAGCCGACACCGCCTGACACACAGAGTGTCAGAACAAAGCAGTCGAACGACGCCCAGGCTTCTTCGGCTCCAAGACACTTCGACGGTCCACGCCACACCGCTGCAAGATCCTCCTGGACTCTGGTGCACGTAGACCATAGACTAGAACTCCCAAACCGCCTTGTACCTGACCTATCTCATTATATAAGGGATAAGGTCGGACCTAGAGGGGAGGGGATCCCGATTCGATCACCAGACACTCCATTCCATTCCATCTGCCTCCGTTCTGCACGAGGAGCAAGGCAACCCAGAGAGGGACACCGAGAGCCTCTCCTCCACCGCATCTCGCCTTCTCCTTCCTCTTCGACGAGGGGGAGACTCCACCGGCGGCGAGGCAAACCTTAGAATTAGCACCGAGCTAACCCCCTACCAAAACTCTTCTTCCATTACACTCTGTTGTAACCACTCATATTTTGGGTGCTCTTGAGTATAAGGATCATCAACTGCTGGATGTAGGGACCAAATTGGCCTGAACTAGGATAAACCGCGGCGTCTTCTCTGTGTGATTCTTGTGTTTCTAAGTCCACCCGAGCCACCGGAGACCTCATACTCTGACATCGACTTGAACAACATGCTTGCCACGGTTTCGACCCCATGACAACTGGCACTCCAGGTAGGGGACAGCATCAAGTGCGATTTTGGCTCTACGGTGGTCGGAGCCACCCGCCTCGTCGTCGGAACAAGCGGCGCCGCCCCAGACGGTGACGTCCGCTCCCCCGGTGAGTTCTTCGTCGTGGTCGACGCCTTTGCTCTAGGCTAGGTCCTCAACTTTGGGAGCCTGGCCTTCATCGCCGACTGCTACGGCGAGCTTCGTCCACTCCACGGGGCTGCACCAGTGGGCAACGAGCCCCCAGTGCTGCCTCCTCTACCAGGACTCTTGGGAGCTAATCTTGATGTTCTGGCCCATCAGATCCAGCTCGGTCTGGGCTCGAACCCCACTGTGTCGGACCGCCACCAGATGTTCTACATGTTGACCAACGTCCACCACAGATCGCCACTAGTGAGGTGCTCCCGCCGCCTGATCGCTTCTGGTACTACCTCCCGAACCTACCTTGTAGGATATAGAATGCGGCGGCGTCCTTCCAGCTAGAGTTGGAGCACCTCATCAGCCACGAGGCACCGTGGAGCACCATCCTCTCTGGCACGGTGGGGACCGACGTCCCCTTGCTCCACGCCTTCCTTGAGATTCTCTAGGGGAACAGCCCAGAGAACGACTCTGACGACATCGACTACAATGACCCTCCGCGCATGTGCTACCACATCGACGGCGAGGTCTAGCTTGAGGAGGTGCTCGGGCTCACGCCGCTGGACTAGAGTCCCCGCAGCCGCACGGCCTACCTTCAGGAGAAGGCGAACTGCTTGCGCGCTTGGTAGGTGGACCTGGAGTCCACCGGGGCAGAGCTCGAGCGCCAAAGGAAGGACTTTGCGTGGTAGCAAACCGTGTACCCTCTCGGCGACGACGATGATGCCAGCACGGGGGTTCCCAGTGGCCTCTGCTTCCCCTATGCAGCGTACAACATGGCGGCCGCCACTTGCCGCCTGGAATACATCTCCGACACGCTGAACCCGAAGACCAATGAGCGGCTGAACGAGGTGAAGCGGCTCCTCCGTGTCGCCCTCAAGCAGCAGGCCGAGAGTTTGGCCTCTCGGCATCGCACCACATTGCGCTCTCTTGGCCGTCCTAGATGATGACCACTGCCAATGGGGGGGGGGGGCTCCGATGCTCACACCCCACAGGCGGCGAGGAGCAGCGGCGACACCTCTGGCAATAGCTCCGACCGACCGTCGACCCAGGGCACCAAGCCTCCATAGGAGCGAAGGCGCAACCTTTCCCCTCGGTGTCCCCCCCGCACGCCACGGGATCGGCGACCACCGCAACATCCACGACAACATTGAGGCCGGGTGCCACGCTTAAGCGATGGGGCGGTGCCCCCGACCCGGATCAGTTCGACCCCCTGGTGTTCAGGGCAACGATCCGGGCATCCCCCTACACCAGGCATTTTCAGCCACCGACACACATCTCCCAGTACGACGGTCGAGACTAACCTGGACCATTGGCTGGAGGACTACCACCTTGCCATGAAGGCCGGGGTCAGACAATGACTTCACTGTCCCGTACCTTCCTCTGCTTCTGTCGAGCTCAACTAGAGCTTGGCTCGAGCAGCTCTAGCCCGGCAGCATCCGCTGCTGGGGCAATCTTCGTGCGGTCTTCATTGGCCGCTTCCAAGGTACCTACACCCGCCCAGGGAACTCCTAGGATCTCTACAACTGCAAGTAGAGGGCCAACGAGACCCTCCGGGAGTACATTCAACACTTCTCTAAGAAGCGCAATGAGCTCCCAAACATCATCGATGCCGACGTGATCAACGCCTTCATCTACGACACGACCTATGAGGCGCTCATCCACGCGCTCGGCTGTGAGACCACGCGCACGACGCGGGAGCTCCTAGACATCACCAAACAGTACGCCACCGGTGAGGAAGCCATCCAAGACAACTTTAGCGGGAAAGCCAAGGCCGCCGGCCGCCTTAGTGGTGGTGATGGCACCGACGATCCTGCCTCATCCTAGTGACGCCGCGATAGGCGGAACAAGGACCGGAAGCACCGTGGGGAGGAGATGGTCGCCGCAACCGACCGCGCCGCCAGACCTTAGCCCCACGGGCACGTTGCCCGTTCCACGGGGGGCAGGCGAAGCATCTTCTCAAGGACTGCGCAACCATGAAGGGCTACATTGTTGGGTCGAGATGGTGGAATAGAGGGGTGAATAGTCCTTTCTAAAATTAATCACGTCGGCTAACAGTAACAAATGTGGAATTAAAACTGTCGGTCTAGCTAAGACTACACGCCTCTATCTAAGTTCACAAGCACCTTACAAAGATCCTAATTAGACAATAAAGGTGCCGGGCTAGTTAGAGCTCACCTAACCAATCCTAGTGCAAGGTCACATAAACTTATGCACTAGTACTCAAGCAACCGGGGAGCTCCTACACAACTAGTGATGCAAAAGCACAATGCTCCTAAGCTCACTAGCAATGCTCAATAACAAGGCTACACAAGCCAAATTAGAGAGCACAAATTACTTAGCTACACAAACTAAGCAAAGGGACTAACAAGGTTACTAAAACCAAATTAGCCATGCAAGGGAACTACTTCTACGCTACACAAGCAAGAAGGCAACTAGCAAGCTACTAAAGCTAAACTAGTCACAAGAGCAACTACACAAGCACAATGTGAATGAAAGTAATACAAGCTTGTGTTGCGTGGAATGCAAACCACCAAGAAGATGATGAAGACAGTGTTGACACGGTGATTTTCGCCCAAGGTTCACTTGGTTGCCACCAAGCTACGTCCTCGTTGTGTCGACCGCTCACTTGGTGGTTTAGCGGCTAATTGGCATCACCCGCCAAGCCTGCACGTCGGGCACCACAAGAACCTACCCCGAAAGTGAGGGTAGCTCAATGACATGCCCTACTAGAGGTGCTCTTTGTGGCTCCCACGGGGTGAGCACAATCCCTCTAACAATCACTTCTCTGCAGCATCACACAATCTTCTTTGCGTGCTTTGACGGAGACCACCACCAAGCCATCTAGGAGGTGGCAACCTCTAAGAGTAACAAGCACCACCGGCTTGCAAGACGACCACCTAGTGCTACTCGATGCAATCACACTAGAATCACACTCACTCACAATCGGATGCAACCACTATGTGCACAAGTTAGTTAGAGGCTCTCCTAGCACTCCCCAAGAATGGACACTAAGTCCCAAGGGTGCTAAGCACTTGCCAAGGCCGGCCACATACTCCTTTTATAGCCCTAAGGGCTAAAATAGCCGTTACCCCCTTCATCTTGATTTTTGCGCACTAAATAGACTCGCTGACCGGACTCACCACAGAGTCTGGTCCAGAGTCCGGTCACGCTGCGCTCACCACGTGTGCTAGCCATTTGAATGTTACCGTTGGGCGCCAATGGCTCCCAACGTGCGCAAATGAATGCCACGTCCGATCACATGACTGGACCCACCTTTTCCCAGCATCTGGTCACGAACAGAGAGGTTCTAGAGACGATTTTCATCTACCGGACGCGTCCGGTCATCACTGACCGGACTCGCCACAGCGTCTGGCCGCTTTCCCTCAGTGTTTCTAGGACCAGAACAGTGGCATAGGCGCATTAGGACATGCCCTAGTGCCAGCGTCCGATCGCAGCCCCTAAACAGCCCTCTCAGGAACACTGATCGAACTCTGTGACTGGACTCGCAGGTCCTGACCAAACTCGCGTCCAGTCCAGCGTCCGGTCACTGACTGTTCACCGCTAAAACGACCATATCTTTTGGCTCCGAACTCCGATTTCGATGATCTTGGACATTTTGGAAAGCTTATTCAGAGGGCTACACATCCCACTTGCATATTTGATCCAAAGCACAATGGATCAATGTAGAATTCCAAACCAAGAGCCATCACATAGTTCAGAGCACACCGAAAAACATTTTTCTCTTCTCCAAGTTGTAACGTCCCGCCTCCTCGAGGCCAGGCCCTCTTATATCTGATAGCTTTCCTAGGACATAGAATGCCCTCACAGACCAACACCAGTCTTTTATGCGCACTTTGTCCTCACTCATGCACCCCTGGGAAGAACTTCCCGGTCGGTCACCCATCGCTCTAGGCCAAGCACGCTTAACCTTAGAGTTCTTAAGAGATGGGCTTTCAGAAAAGAAGTTGCAACTTGTTGGTACGAGTATCCTATTAATCCTATTAAGCCCTGAGCCGGGGTGTTACATCCTCACCCCCTTAAGAGATCGACGTCCTCGTCGATCAATCCCAAGCCAGGAATGTCCCCTCTTAGCCACGTCCGTGTGTCTAGTGCCAGCGCACGTGCCATGCTGTGTGACCACGCCGGATCCACACCAGCCATGCGCACCATGCCTACGCAACTACGACACACGCGCCCGTGAAACCACGAGAGTCAGCTCTGATACCATTCTGTAACGTCCCGCCTCCTCGAGGCCAGGCCCGCTTACATCTGATAGCTTTCTTAGGACATAGACTGCCCTCACAAACCAACACCAGTCTTTTCTGCGTACTTTGTCCTCACTCATGCGCCCCCGGGAAGAACTTCCTAGTCGGTCACCCATCGCTCCAGGCCAAGCACGCTTAACCTTGGAGTTCTTAAGAGATGGGCTTCCAGAAAAGAAGTTGCAACTTATTGGTACGAGTATCCTATTAATCCTATTAAGCCCTGAGCCGGGGTGTTACACAAGTTGATCCGATTCAACTCCAACAACTTCTCCTTTGCAAATGTGCCAACACCACCAAGTATACGCCACCATGTGTATGTATGTTAGCATTTTCACAATCATTTTTAAGGAGTTAGCCATTCAACTTGCCAAGCACTCGATTCTAGCAACGATGCAAAGTTAGATCACTCGAGTGACACTAGATGACCGATATGCAAATAAGTTTGCCCCTCTTGATAGTACGGCCATCTATCCTAAACCTGGTCATCAACTTATCTACACACCTATGACCAGTGAAATAAAATACCCTAAGTTATACCTTTGTCTTGCACAATCCATTCCATCTCCTCCAATGTCGATGCAACACATGCACCAATATGATCAACAATGATATGATCCACTCCATGTCATCATGTGACCATATTGATTCATCGATCTTGACTTCACTTGCACTTCACCGTTGCTTCGGTCCATCGGCGCCAAGTCATCACTCAACTTGCCCTTCACACTTGCAACCGGTCCGTCTAGCCAAGTCATGTCTTAATCTTCTTCACCTTGATCACATGACTCAATGTCATGTCTCATGTGCAATGAGATCCTTCATGATCACATGTGTAAGCTTTGCAATAGGTCCAAGCCATTTCACCTTCATGGCATATGTTGCTCACACACATGTACTTATGGACTAATCACCTGTGTATCACACTCAAACACATATTAGTCCACCTAAGGTTGTCACTGAATTACCAAAACCAAACAAGGACCTTTCATACATCCGTAGCACCCTCGGCCAATAGGGCAAGGCCTAGAAGCCTGCCCCAAAGGCTGGTGACCCGGCAGACGGTGCCTAGGAGAAAGATAATGAGTTCCCTGAGGTCGAGTGCTGCCTCATGATCTTCAGGGGCTCCCAGACACTTGCATCACTGAGCAGGAGGTGAACGCCGTCCACACCCTCGCCGCCCCAACGTGGCTCTGGTGGTCCCAGACGGCCATCACTTTCAACCAAGAAGACCATCCTGATCATGTCCCCCATCAGGGGCACTACCCACTAGTGGTCAGCCCGATCATGGGCACCACGCGCCTCACTAAGGTGTTGATGGATGGGGGGCAATAGCCTCAACGTACTCTACGCCAGCACCCTCAACAAGATGAGCATCCCTCGGAGCAGCCTGCGCCCCCAGCAAGGCATCGTTCTATGGGATTGTGCCAGGGAAGGAAGCTGTGCCCCTCGGGCGCATCCGGCTCAACGTTACCTTCGGCCAGCCGGACAACTTCTACAAGGAGCCCCTCACCTTCGAGGTCAACGACTTCCCCGGAGTCTACCATGCCCTCCTCGGTCAACCGTGCTTCGCTAAGTTCATGGCCTTCCCCAACTAAGCCTACCTCAAGCTCAAGATGCCTGGCCCAGAGGGAGTCATCACCGTCGAGGGTAGCTTCGAGCAAGCCTACTACTATGAGCAAGACTGTGTCGCCCAAGCGGCCGCGCTCATCACCCCCTGTGCTCCCAACGGCCCTAGCCACGATGCAGGAAGGGTGCCGGTGGAGGAAGCAACCAAGACAGCGGCCGTGCTCGATTGATCGAGCATCGGCAAGGCAGTCAAGACCTCTGGCGACAGCGGTGGCTCAGCTAGCCCCTCCATCCAGACGCTCAACCCCCTAGAAGGGGCTAACCCGATTGAGGTGAGTTCTGACCTTTACTTATGAGGGAAGGCCATCGCCGAGCCATCTGCCCAGAAGTAATGCCTCCCGAGCCACGACCCGCCTGCTGACCTCCTTCACGGCTTACCTCTCCAACAACAAAAACCAAGATAAGTCCCGTCCTCCTGACCCTCTTACTTCACTTATCTCTATTTGCTCTATTTGATGTCTTCCTTGACCCGAGCCATCCCGGTGATGCCTTGGTCGTACCGGAGGATTGACTGAGCTAACCACTGAAAGGTCCTAATGGCTAGAGGGGGGTGAATAGCCTAATAAAAATTTCTACAACAACACTTAACAAACCGGTTAGACAATTATGAGGCGAAGCAAGTGTTGCGCTAGCCTACTAAAAATGCAAGCCACCTACCACAATTCTAGTTTCTTTAGTTTCTAACCACACAAAGGCTATGTCACTACACTAAGTTAGTGTGCTCTCAAAGGCTAACTAAAGAGCCACACTAACCAAACTAACAAGCTCTCACAACTAGCTACACTAAAGAGCTTGACAACTAGTTTGCGGTAATGTAAAGAGAGTGACTAAGATGGTTATACCGCCGTGTCGAGGAAGGAGCCAATCAATCACAAGAATGAATAACAATGAAGACCAATGACCTCAGAATCAAATGATGAACCCAATGATTTTTTACCAAGGTTCACTTGCTTGCCGGCAAGCTACTCCTTGTTGTGGCGATTCACTCACTTGGAGGTTCACGCGCTAATTGGCATCACACGCCAAACCCTCAATAGGGTGCCGCATAACCAACATAAGATGAGGATCACACAAGCCACAAGCAATCCACTAGAGTACCTTTTGGCTCTCCACCGAGGAAAGGTCAAGAACCCCTCACAATCACCATGATTGGAGCCAGAGATAATCACCACCCTCCGCTCGACGATCCTCGCTGCTCCAAGCCGTCTAGGTGGCGGCAACCACCAAGAGTAACAAGCGAATCCCATAGCGAAACACGAACACCAAGTGCCTCTAGATGCAACACTCAAGCAATGCACTTGGATTCTCTCCCAATCTCACAAAGATGTTGAATCTATGATGGAGATGAGTGGGAGGGCTTTAGTTAAGCTCACAAGGTTGCTATGTCAATGCAAATGGCGAAGAGAGTGAGCTTGAGTCAGACATGGGGCTTAAATAGAAGCCCCCACGACATAGAGCCATTGTACCCCTTCACTGGGCACAACGCGGGGTGACCGGACGCTCTGGTCATATTGACCGGACGCTGGACCTCAGCGTCCGGTCACACGATGCGTGCCACGTGTCCCCTCTCTTCAAATGTTGATCGCCCGATCTCAACGGTTAAGTGACGACCGGACACAGCAGCTCAAAGTGACCGGACGCTAAACCCCAACGTCCGGTCATTTCCAGTAAGCATGCAGAGATGACTTTTCACGATCGGATGCGTCCGGTCATGCTCGACCGGACTCACCCAGCGTTCGGTCACACGGTGACTCTCCTATGCACTGCCACATCAGCTGGACCGGATGCACCCTTTAGCGTTCGGTCACTCAGAGTCCCAGCGTTTGGTCAGAGACCGATGCCAGCAACTTCACAGTTTCCACTGACCGGACGCACCGGTCCTACCGAGACCAGTGTCCGGTCACTTATAGTGACCTCCGTCTTTTCTGTCTAGGGCGCCGGTGGCACCGTCGGACTGTCCGCACTCTATGGGCGGACACTCCACCGGTGAAGTTTCCTACCCTTGCTCAAATGTGACAACCACCAAGTGTATCACCTTGTGCACATGTGTTAGCATATTTTCACAAACATTTTCAAGGGTGTTAGCACTCCACTAGATCCTAAATGCATATGCAATGAGTTAGAGCATCTAGTGGCACTTTGATAACCGCATTTCGATATGAGTTTCACCCCTTTTAATAGTATGGCTATCGATCCTAAATGTGATCACACTCACTAAGTGTCTCAATCACCAAAACAAAATGGCTTCTACAATTTATACCTTTGCCTTGAGCCTTTTGTTTTTCTCTTTCTTTTTTTTCAAGTCCAAGCACTTGATCATCACCATGGCATCACCATCATCATGTTATGATCTTCATTTGCTTCACCACTTGGAATGTGCTACCTATCTCATGATCACTTGATAAACTAGGTTAGCACTTAGGGTTTCATCAATTCACCAAAACTAAACTAGAGCTTTCAACCACTCGCTGACCTTTTCTAAAAGAGGACCGCTGGAGAAGGCCCCTGAGTGAGGCGAGGATGGGACGGACAGAGCAGGAGGAGCAGGCGAAAGATCGGCAAGGCGCTAATGGAGCGGCCCCGGCCATCACATTACCAGCTATGTCCTCTTTGCCCTCTCTTGTGTCCATTCCATTTTTTCTTTGCAGCTATCTGCCTATCGCCTGATCCTTCATTGGATCGTTCCATCCCACCGCATGCCGGTCCGAGGGCCCCCAAAAGGGGCATCGCCGAGGGTTCAAGGCTGGCCCACCGGGCTTCAAGGCCGCCTAAATCAACTGAAAGTGCGAGGGATGTTTGGGAGGCGAGCCCACACGGCTCAGTTGAGAAGCCAAGGATCTCCCCTCTAGGGGACATAACAGGGGTACGGAACGACCGTAAACTCGAGGTTCTCACGGACTTACCCGCTAGCTGCACAGGCACGGTGATCTTGGCCAACGAAACCATCATCGTAATAGCCCAGCCCAACGAGGGATCAAGTCTCTGAGCACGACTCAAGAGCAAAATGGGATTACACACAGAGGTAATTTCATTTCATTAATTGACAACGACCCGAATACAATATGCGGCGGCAAAAACCGCTACAGGATGCAAAGTACCGGCGCCGCGGCTGGGCACTAGGGAAAGCCCATTGACGATCGGCCAGGCAAGTGACCTCGCCTCCCCTGAAGGTTGGTCTTCATGGAGACTGAAGGGGGAGGTCGAGGCCCTGAGCCCAGAAGCTCGGCAAGCTGCTCACAGGGGGCAGGGCGCACTAAGAAGAGGCAGAGATCTCCTAGCCATAGCTTGGAGATTAGCGCCATCCACAGCAACTCGACCCCTCCAGAGAGCACCACGTCCGGTCCGACCTTAGGACCAGAATGCCACAACAAGAGGCCCGGGCATCCCCGAGCCTCTTAGGTGACCAGAAGCCTGCGTGTGTTCATGTGACACCACCTCACCCTCAAGGATGCCACCTCCGGTGACAAAGCTACGGAGGCGATGCAGGACCACGAGCCCACCAACCCGATACCCCGTGTTGATGCGGGTGCAACGCCGCACCAACCGCGAGCCGCCAGATCACGGGCCCCGCCACCTTGGCCTATGCCCCATGGTTCGCCGGATTCCTTCCACCCTTGAAGAAGCAGTCGCCTAGCTAACAACACCAAGCTCACTCAGAAGGCACTTCATTGCCACCGCCATCGCCGCCAAAGAAGATGGATCTAAGGAAGAAGAAGACAAAGGGCTGGAGGAAGGGGTTGAAGATGCCACGTCCACTGGGGGCCTCCCTTTATAGCCAAAGGCGGTGCATTGTGAGCGGCTCTGGGCCCTTCGATCAGCCATCAGCGGCTATAAAGGACCCTAGGGAACTGGCTAGGCATCCCCTCAATCCTTGCAGCACGCCTCCGGGCAATTGCGTATTGACAACCGCGCAATAAAGGTAGAGTTAGGGAACCAATGGCAATGAGTCAAGTCCCCGCTCCACTTTCCTCCGCGCGCGCCGCCCACTCCGCACACGCTTCCTCATAGGACTTGGGGGGATCCGCCTCCCCCAGGCCCACCGGCTATCATCGATGGTTCAGATCCACGAACACCAAGTGTCGCGGCTCCTCCTCCACCAGATCTGCTCCATGTGGCCCTGACGTCCCATCTCCCAGACGAGACAAGATGGGGTGGGGGCGCATGCGTGTGTCATAACTCCTCCACCAGCCACGATCGCCAAGACGCCATCAACCGCCTGCGTAAGGCGTTAGTGGATGGGACGCACCCAGAAGACGCCCCTTTGCTGGCAACAAGGCCCCACAATGGCCTTGGGGCTACACTAGCTCCCTAGACGGAGCAGCCCGACCCCCCAACCAACGGGTGCTCGGGTGGTGCACCCCCCGAAAACCAACCAGCTCCCCAGAGTTGGGTCGAGAGCCGCTGAGTAGTGGGCCCAATGAGGGCCTCCGTCCGGGCCCCAGCACTCCCACTTCCATGATCTATGGCTACAGAGGGTCGGCCCCAGAAGGTTGGCTTGAGAGGATCATGACCTGTTATCGTAGCCCTCAGAAGGGCATGAAGCTCTGGATGATCAGAAGGCCCCGAGCCAGAGCCCAACGCTCTTGATCACCCGGCCCATGGCCGGCTCCGATCAGAAAGAGGGCACCCCTAGGCCTATAGTCGGCGACTCCCAGACAAGTTCGCTGAACTCGAGCTCAAGTCGAAGACCCATGCAACATGGACTCACGAAGGGATCAGCACCATCTCTGCTCAGCCTCGATAGCCGAGCACCATCCACCACACTAGAGAAGAAGGCCCCAAGCAGGGCACAACACTCTTGCCAGCGGAAGCCGTCCCCACCAAGGAGGGTTTGGTCACTAGAAGATCGAATTCATCCCTTCGTCGCCGTCATGCCATGTGAGTCCATGAGGGGCTCGAGGGCTCCTAATGAGATCCTAACATACATGTATGTTAAGCCTCGGGTCTAATGGTTCCTGAACACAGAAGACCCCCCAACCGACCCCTTTGGGATCACCTGGGGGCTCGGGTGCTATGCCCATCAAGGACTCTCGCGCGTGCCCTCTGGCAAAGAGACCCGGCCGAGCCCGAATCGACTGTAGCTTCTGCCTGAGTCTCGGGGTCCCCCTCGAGCCTTGGGCTCCCAATCTACGACATCTTTGGTCTCGGCCCTTGGCTCCTACCTGGCTAACGATGCCAGCCAATCCTGGGCACAAGAAGACAAGCCCCAGGCTATCAATGCCCGAGGGCTCCCTAGTGTGGCTCCCAAGGCGTGCCTTTGCCAACTGCTCCTCCGATAGGGTCACGTCCGGGACATGACACTAGAAGACAAAGCTTCACGCAGCCTCTAGGGGCTTGCGGGCTTCTGGCCCCGCACGCCAGCCACCGAAGCTGACCTCCTTTGCCACCAAGAAGACTCCAGAAGGTCTCACCCGGGGGAGGCCAGTCCAAGCTAACACCGCCTGACACACAGAGTGTCAGAATAGAGCAGCCAAATGACGCCCATGCTTCTTTGGCTCTAAGACACCTTGACGGTCCATGCCGCACCGCTACAAGACCCTCCTAGCCTCCAGCGCACATAGACTATAGACTAGAACCCCAAACCGCCTTATACCCGACCTATCTCATTATATAAGGGATAAGGTCAGACCTATAGGGGAGGGGATCCTGATTTGATCACTAGACACTATATTCTGTTTCATCCGCCTATGCTCTACACGAGCAGCAAGGCAACCCAGAGAGGGGCACCGAGAGCCTCTCCTCCACCGCATCCCGTCGTCTCCTTCCTCTTCGACGAGGGGGAGACTCCACCGGTGGCAAGGTAAACCTTAGGATTAGCACCGAGGTAACCCCCTACCAAAACTCTTCTTCCATTACACTCTGTTGTAACCCCCCATATTTTGGGTGCTCTTGAGTATAAGGATCATCAGCTGCTAGACGTAGGGGCTGAATTGGCCCGAACCAGGATAAACTGTTGCGTCTTATCTATGTGATTCTTGTGTTCCTGAGTCCACCCAAGCCACTGGAGACCTCGTACTCTAACACTGACTTGAACAACATGCTTGCCGCCGTGTCTCTGAGCTTTGCTGTGCGAATAGGGTAGAGTGTTTATATGATATTTGGAGCTTGATGTTGACCTAAGTTGACCATGAGCACTCCTTCAGGCTATCTCCCATGCTGCTTCGAGAGGCACCGCTGGCGTTGCCCTGACCGGGGCCCCGTCGGTGGCGAGGTCAAGTTCATCTTCGTCATCTCCGAACGGCCATCGAGAGTTTTGCCGTCTCATCCGCGAGGCGGATGAAGGTCACCGGTAGTTTTCCATGGCTGCCCATGAGGTGAGGTGGCTCGAGCTCGACCTTGATGCCGCTAAGGTTGCTCTCATCGCCTCGGAGGGTGAGACCGCCGCTGCATAGGTGGCGACCACCGATGCCTAGGCCCGTATCACAGGTAAGGGTTTCCCTTGTCTTGATGTCTGGATGGATGCCTACAGCCTCTGACCTTCGTGTTGTCTCGTTGCCAGCATTAGAGGAGCAGCTAGTGGCTTCTCACCATGAAGAGGAGGTGGCTCACCTCCGGGGGTTCATCGTAGCAGAGGACTGTGAGTGGGTGGTGCTAGCAGGAATTTGGCAAGGGGCCAGTGTCGCCCTTGTGGCCATGCAGTTGCGGACTGGGATGAACCTCCACCGGATGACACCTGGGTTCCTGGAGCACGCCGGACAGGAGGAGCGGACGGCGCGAGTCATTGACTTCGCCGCTGCCGCAGACGTTGTTGTTGCCATCGTGGATGTGGAGGAGATCCTCCACTATGGTGGCTAAGAGCCCTAAGGTGTTCTCGGGGTCTTTAATAATATTAAGTGAAAATAGTTCCTTTCGGTTCGTGTTCCTTGATTTTGCTTCTTTTTTGTGCCGCCGTCTTATCGTGACCACCGTTGGTCTGATCGCTCAAATGCCGTAGCCACGTAGCTCCGCCCATGGATCAACCCGTGGAGTTTGGCTCAGCGCGACCCCGTTTTCATGACCCAAGTGTCTATAGGATAGGCTAAGTGGCATCACACCTTTCTTTGCTTTTCTTCGAGTTGTGTGACCACCTTCCTCTCCTTGCTTTCGCATGGACATGAGGCCGAGCGACACCGCCATTCGTGGAGTGTGAGTTCTTATGAGCAAAGTGCCAGTCATCTACATACGACGCTAGTCCCAGGCTTCCAGTGTGTGATGACCCTTGCATGAGGATCCTGTGTTATACGGGTGTCCTTGTCGCGGTGAACACGTTATGGATTTTGTGTGTGTATGGCGTTCGGTCGGCGCATTCGCTTTGTCCTTTTGCCGTTTTCTCATTTTTCTTCTAGTTCAGGCTAGGAATGTACGCGACCCCCCTCGATCCTATGCACGTGGGTACACGTTTTGGCCTAGGGGCTGGCCCATAGAGCTAAAATGTGTGCGACCCGATCACGCGGCAAGACGTCGGGGGAGGGTCATAAATCTTGTGCGATGCAAGAAGAAAGCGGGTGAGCGGCCGGAGCCTTCATTTCCTTTTCGGTCCACCTTGAGCGAATGGGTTCCTCGCTTCCTTTTAGACTTGTGTGCGATCGAGAAATCAAGGCTCAGGTCACTGGTTCATCAAGGTTAGGAGCGCGATCAGAGAGAACTCGAAACGAGGGGGTCACTGGGACGACAACAAGTAGTGCTACGTCATGGATCGTGGGTGTGTGACTACGTGAACTATCCCTAGAAGCCAGGCCAAATCGCTCGGTGGCTTGGACATTGTTTAGGTGGCATGTGCGGACATCATGTTCCCTGGTTGGCTCTAAGTTTTCTGAGACTACAGGTGATCCTACACATGTATGTGGATGTGCTTAGGTAGGGAGGCTAAGGTCAAAGTGGATGTGACTGACCGATGTACCAGAAGATATTGTGAGACTGGTTGTTGTCGCTCAGAGTGCGATGAGCCCTCGAGCGTCTACTCGTGATGGAGTTGCTGTTGTCCCTGGGCCGCGAGTTGGTGAAGGCGCTTCTTTATCACTTGGAACGGTCATAGCCAGCACGGATCGACCTCTTGGCTAGCTTTGGGTCGACCTTTGCCAGTTCGACATCCTCGGCGGGCCTGCAAGCCCCCGAGGGTGACTTCTTCGAATTCGGCCCGCTGTGACTTCTGGCCAGGAGGGTTTGTGCGTTCTGATGCTTGAACCTTTGTGGCGCGATGATGTCGCGGTCGTCGCATCCCCGCCTTTGGGTGTGGTTGCCGCTCTCGACGAGGAGCTGGCGTGACTTGTTGCTGTGGAAGTGGGATCTGAATGCAACGCGGTTCGGTCCGCTCGGCGCGGCACACGGTGCGCTTAGGGAGCCCACTTCCTCGAATGCACGCGCCTCCGAGTGATAGCTGATAGTCCACCAAGGCGTGATGGGCGGTTTGTCCACTAACCAGGGCTGGGTTCTGGTTTCGGGCGTGGTCTTTCGTGGCGTGGCGCCGGGTGGCCACCTGATCAATAACGACGACGCTGTGTGGCGGTGGGTGATTTCATCATTCGTGCGTGCCCTAACGCGCTGCGCTCCGCTGGTTGTGGAGGCGCTGCTCGGGGCATGGATCTACCACTGGACCTAGGCTTCCCGCATGGTTGGCCTGGACGTGGTAGAAGTTGGTGATGGGCGCTGACCCATTAGTGCGTATAACCTCGTGGTTTTCCAAAAGGATGTGGCCGGTTGAGGCCATTCCTTGGGTGAGTTCATCACGAGCCATGGTCTTTTGGCTTCCTAGACAGAAGGCATGGCCATGGTTGGTGATGAGTGAGGGTACGGGCCCCCTATGTAGGTGTACTCTGGGATGCTGCCGCTGAGGGCAGTTCTGAGAGTGCGTCCGTCGTAGACCGTGGGGTCTAGATCTCCAGGGCGGAGGTCCACACTGCGGCCGAAGGTGGATGTGGGCGTTGGCCCTTCGATGCCGATGAACTCATTGTTTTTGTGGCGGATGTGGCCACCGTGGGTCATTCCATGAGCGAGTCTACCGACGGTGCGAGGGGCCATCGATTTCTGCTCAACAATCGAGAGGGTGCTATTGTCCCCTATCTAGTACACTAACTGTCGGTGTTTTGTAAACCGGACTAGTAAACATTTACGATTATCGTGTTGCTTTAGAAAGACGATGGTAGCATTCAAAAAACACAAGGATTTATACTGGTTCAGACCGGAGCCCTACATCTAGTCTTAAAGATGATCCAATGTGTGTTTCTTGCTTGAATGCTTTGAAATTCTTATGATAAGGGTACAAGAATGATGAAAGAGATAGGAGATCTAGAACTACGAGACGATCTATCTGAAGAAGCTTCAGGAGTCTTCTATACGGTGTAAGGATGAATTAGTTGGATCAAATGGTTTCGGAACCTTGACAAGATGTCCTCTTTCTTGGCCTGGCAAAGATAAACACCACCGTGCGTGTCAGTAAAAAAAAGTAGGGCCGGAGCCGCCAATCGAGCGCCCGAGCATCCAGATGGGCGAGGCTGCTGCGGAGAGCTCACGAATTCTTGTTGGTCTCTGCCCATCTGCTCGATCTTCCTGTCGATGACGCCGTACACGAATCCATCAATGGTGCGGATCGATCTCTTCATTGCTGCCTCCGACGAGATGCTGAGGAGTCTTTTGACCTTCCAGGACAGGTCGAAGAAGCGGTACAGGAGCTGCTCGCTGGCGTCGTCGAACGCCCTGGCGAACGCCGCCGCGACCTCGTCGCTGCAGCCGGACAGCACGCCCAGGCTGACCCCGAACCCGACCTTGAAGATGGAGTCCAGCGTCGACCGCATCAGCAGGTCCGCGACATCCAGCCGCCTCTCCCCGGCGCCGGCGGCCACGGCCACGATCCCGGCGAGCCCCGTGGCCGTGTCACGGAACACGCCGCTGCTGTAGTCGCGCAGCACCCGCGTGGAGAACTCGTGGCTCGCGGCCTTCCGCTGGTGCCGCCACTTGGCGCCGTCCACGTTGAAGATGCCGTCGCCGAGGAGGTCCTCCAGCACGTCGTGGGTCATCACCCCCTTGCCGTAGTTGGCGAAGTTGGTCTTCAGGATGTACTCCACGTTGGCGGGCTCGACGGTGTACACGTAGTTGCAGGTCGGGGTGAGCATGCGGAAGGTGCGGTACCTGTGGGCGAGCTCCGTGTGGTACTCCATCAGCCGGCCGAAGTTGAGCAGCTGGTGGAACACGGTGCCCGCCACGGGCGGGTAGTTCCGATTCCTGCCTCCCCCGCGGCGCCGGCGCGCGATGTAGAGCGCTAGGAGGAGCAGGGACAGCGCGAGCAGAGCGGGTGGGCTCAGCAGTGGCGAGTCCATGGCCGAGCTTGAGCTCTAGTGTCCCGGTACTGAGTGGGCGGCCGCTGCTCGCCGTGCGTGCTTGTGTGTGGGGTGTGGAGTGTGCTCTCCCGGAAGGTGGATGGATGAACCTTTCGGATTGGATTGAGATTTGACAGTACCTTCGCGTTTTTTCTGTGAGTATGGGGCAGCACCGCAGCTGCACAGGACAGGGCAAGCATCGGATGGATTGAGATTTGAGACACCAAACCATCACGCATCAACTGTTGTTGTTGTTTTGATTTTTTTATGAACAATCAACTTCTTTGCTGAGGGGTTGCGAGTTGCGACGACAGCGAATCCTTTTCAATGATAATAATAATATCTCCATACTCTGCAGAAGACCGGAGCTTACACGATCATGTGGTCAAAAGAATTCTTGTTCCGATTAGTTTCTTTCCTCGTCTCTGAAAATTCTGCAGGACATAGCATAAGCTCCTTGACCGAAAACAAAGGCAAAGATCTACTGCATTTAAGAAGAGCCAGGCAGCAAGTGTCAACAGTTGACGGATTAAAGTCCATCTAGAGAATTTTAGATGAGACAGAGAAGAAGCACAATTGCAAGAATTTTTGAAGAAAACAGCACGACAGAGCCAAAACTGGAGGCGTAAACTTCCATGTAAACCATCATCTACATTCCAGAAGTCAAAAGTCCATCTCACGAGCTTGGAAACGATCCATCGTTATCACACATTCAGATTTGCGATCTACTGATTGGGTGCCCAAACATATACTAGCTCATTGAGTGGCCCACTTAACATTTATTGAATCCCAAAGTCAATACACCAATACTAGTGTATAGGCAAACCAACTTAGAGCAAGCCCAATAATAAAGCCAAGTGTTTAGAGAACCAGTTCCGGGACTGATCATATATCATGAACTTGAAAGATGCCTCAATGATAGTGTCAACAACACTAAATGCAGCTGCATACAAGATTGCACAGGAGAGAGTCCAAGTGCCCACTGTACACACACGCATGCATACTTCCGCACGACTGACCGTTGCCGCCCGCCCGCCTCATCGCCGGAGCGACGCACGAACATAGAGCGGGCCATCCATTTTGAGAGTGAGCATGGCCCGGTAACCCACGGTGGCGTTGGCATCCCACATCTCAAACCTGAACAGGTAGAGAAGCACGGCCGCGAAGATCTTCATCTGCCTGTAAGCGAATTCCTTTCCCAAGCAGACGCGAGGGCCAGCCTGTGTACCAGACAAGAGACCGAACACGTCACATGCTGGATCCTGCATTCGGTGAAATACACTGCAAGTGGCAAGGAGATCGAATATCACAACCGACCTGGAAAGCCGTGAACTTGAAGGGGCTCTCGGGGACGAACACGCCGCCGTCGTCGAGCCACCTCTCCGGCCTGAACTCCTCGGCGTCGGCGCCCCACAGGAACTGCATCCTGCCCATTTGGTACGGCTGGTAGTGCACCATGTCCCCTTTGTTGACAGCGTAGCCGTCCGGCAACGTGTCGTCCGAAAAGCAGCACTTGACATCCTGCAACACCAGCATCCCCCAACGAAAGTCATCCACCCAAACCCAATCTATGCGCCGACGACCGATGTGTGGTGCGAAACCGACTAGTGTTCAGGAAAGCGCCGAGTTCCGGATAACTCACGATGGGCACAGCAGGGTAGAGCCGGAGGGTCTCCGTCAGCGCCGCGTGCAGGTAGTGCATCTTGCTGATGGCGTCGTCGGTCAGGCACGCGACGAGCTCCGGGGCGCCGAGGTCGCCGTCCCCCGAGGTGGCGGCGCGCACCTCCTCCGCGACCCTGTCCTGGATGTGCTGGTTCCGGCAGAGCACGTAGAGGAACCACGACAGCGTCCCCGCCGTGGTGTCGCGGCCGGCGATCACGAAGTTGAGGATGATGTCCCGCAGGTACTTGTTGTCGAAGCAGCCGGGATCGCTCTCCCGCTCCATCAGGAACCTCGACAAGATGTCCTCTTTCTTGGCCTGTCAGGGAAGGGATGTCACCGTGTCAGAACTGTAATCTCCTCTCGTGCTCCCGTGCATGCATCATGCATGTAGTCTGAGCTCACAAATTCTTGCTGGTCTCTTCCCATCTGCTCGATCTTCCTGTCGACGACGGCGTAGACGAAGTCATTGATGGTGCGGACCGAGCACTTCATGGCCGCCTCCAACGAGAAGTTTAGGAACCTCTTGGCCTTCCAGAACGGGTCTAAGAAGCGGTGCAACACCTGCTCGCTGGCATCGTCGAACGCCATGGCGAACGCGGCGCCTTCCTTGCTGGACCCGGAGAGCACGCCCAGTCTGACCCCGAACCCGACCGTGAAGATGGAGTCCAGCGTCGACCGCATCAGCAGGTCCTGCATGTCCAGCTTCTCCCCGGCGGCGGCGGCGGCGGCCACGATGCCCGCGAGCTCCGCGGCCGTGTCGCGGAACACGCCGGTGCTGTAGTCGCGCAGCACCCGCGCGGAGAACTCGTGGCTGGCGACCTTCCGCTGGTGCCGCCACTTGGCGCCGTCCACGTTGAAGATGCCGTCGCCGAGGAGGTCCTCGCCCACCTCGTGCACTTTGCTCCCCTTGCCGTAGTTGGCGAAGTTGGTCTTGAGGATGTATTCCACGTTGGCGGGCTCCACGGTGTAGATGTAGCTGCAGGTCGGGGTGAGCATGCGGAAGGTGCGGTACCTGTGGGCGAGCTCCGTGTGGTACTCCATCAGGCGGCCGAAGTTGAACAGCTCGTGGAGCACGGTGCCGGCCACCGGCGGGTAGCTCCGGTTCTTGCCGCCGCCGGCGCGGCGCCGGAGCGCGAGGTATAGCACTAGGAGGAGAGCAAGTATCAGGGTGAGCACCATGGGTTGGCTCGGCGGCGAGTCCATGGTCATCGCAGCATTTGGTTTGGTTGTGGAGTAGTACTTGTGGTGCGCAGGAGAGTGTGGCGAGGCCGATTAAAAAGACCAAGGGATCATGTTGCGCGCTCCATTAGAAAATCAGCTGTATGATTGATTGATATTAATAGTGGTCAAGTACCAGAGCAGGTAAGATTTCCCTAAAAAAAAAAAAACCAGAGCAGGGGCATTAACCCCTATACCCTTATGGCTAAGCTTGGCCGGCCCGGATCGGTGGGTCCGGTCCACCAAAAGACGACGTGCGGCCCGGTTAACCTGATTGGAGTCCCGCGCAAGGAGTCAAGACGGATTTGGCGATCAATCAAGATCCTGGTCGGTTAGAATAGGAATCCTTATCCGGCCACATATGACAATTGTAACTGGCTAGAATTAGTTTCCAGGTCTGTAACCCTGCCCCCCAAACTATATAAGGCGGGCAGGGGACCCCTCTAAAAAACATCTCTCATTGACATACAGCAATACAAATGAGATGTAGGACGTAGGTATTACGCCTTCTTGGCGGCCGAACCTGGATAAAACCTTGTGTCTGTCTTGCGTCACCGTCTTGTTTATGGCTTGCGCATCTGTCTGCCGATAATCTACTACCTTGGGTATACCCCTAGGTAGACTGCCGACCATATTTCGTCGACAGTGGCGCGCCAGGTAGGTGGTGTGCGTACTGCTTCCCAAGCAAACAAGATGATCATCATCTCCGGCTCCATGGCTACGCCGAACGGCCTCACGTTCACCGTTGGCCAAATCACCTAGACCACCGGCTCTGACGACTTCATCGCCATGACCCCGGAGGAGGCGTGGATTCAGTCTGCGTCGACCACTGTTTCACCTACATCGGCTACGGCTCCGACCACGATGGATACGGCTCCGACCACGGTGGATACGGCTCCGACCACGGTGGACACGGCTCCGACCACGATGGATGCGACTCCGACCATGATGGATCTGGCTCCGACCACGGTACATCTGGCTCCGACCACGCCTGCATCACCTTCAGCCACGCCGACAACTTGTCATCCGCTTCCCCGCTACAAAGGGAAGCAGATCGACAACACCGACCTGCTCGACTCCATCGATCGGGTCGGCACCAAGCTTGCTGAAACCCTAGCTCTGGTAAGTACAATTCAAAGTCAGCCTAATGAGCAGGTAACCGCTCCCCACAACAGATCTACCCGACCAGCTCGGACCAGTCGTCCTGCACGACTTGGTATAGATCTCGTGGTCACATCTACTCCTCAAGGGCGCTCTGCTCGTCGCCGACCAGCCTTCGCGACGGGTCTCCAGCTCTCTGAGTACGAAGCCTCGATGGAGAACTACCAGGTCCAGCCCTACGGCCTGCGAAACGCTGCCTCCAGCTACGCCTACATCCTGCAACGCCGCTTGGATCTGTGTCTTATGCACCGACCTCAGCCGAAGCCGTGCAACTTCGTCAACATGATCCAGATTGAAGATTATCAAGAAGGATCCGTTCACACAGTCCAAGAGGGCGACCCCAGCTCCTCATCTGGCACCGCATCTAATGCATCTGTCCACACCGAGCTTCAGCATCACGAAGATGAAGGCGTCAAGTACGATCTGGATATCCCAGACCACGCCCCGGGGTTCTCACAATTCCCGTCTTTCCCGCCAAGACGAGGGGATTTGATCCATGTTGTCAGCAATGACGAACCGCCGGCAGTTGGCGAAATAGAACAAGAAAGGACTGCACGCGAAGCACGCAATATTGACCGGTTTAATCACCGACAAATCGAAGCCGAAGCAGACCAGGAGGCACGACGCATAAGGGTCCAACCACGTGACCTCAACGATGCTTTCGATAGGGTGGGGGACAAACAGGTCTTCAGAACTCCAAGTGCCAACGTAGCTGTCGCCATGGCAACAATGCAACGGCTACCCAACACCCCGAAAACCCAAGCAGTTCACGATGAAATACAAGCCTATCTGACAGCTGCTATGGCCCAGACCGCGGAGATTATAAACCAAGCTCGGGCTCCATCCGTCTCGGTCGAGTCAAGCCACAGCCGCCAGCACCCAAGTCGCTCACAGCCGCCCAACCAACGTGGCTCGCGCAACAACTACCCGTCAGACAACCGTCAAGGAGGAAACGGTGGCCATGATGGTGGCCAGGACGACAACCGCCGCCGGGACAACCACGACAATTGCCGCGATAACCACGATCGCAGGGCTAATCCAGATGGCAATCGAGATCGCCGCGATGGCAATAACGATCTCCGCCATTACCTTGGTGGACGCGATCTGCGCACTCGCATCAACCAGAGAGCCGATGATCGAGCGTCCCATGAAAGTTATCGCTGTATGAAATATGACACTGCCCACGGCCCACCGGGTTTGAAGCAGTTTACTCCACACCTTCGCCAAGTCATATGGACCAAGAATTTCAAGCTCGAGAAACTTTAGAAGTACGACGGCAAGGAAAACCCCGAATTATGGGTCATGCTTTACGAGACTGCGTGCAGATCAGCCATGGCGGACGAGCACGTCATGTCTAACTATTTCCCAGTCGCTGTTGGCCATGCGGGTCACCAATGGCTGGTCAGCTTGCCGGCGAACTATTTCAACTCTTGGCAGGAGCTCAAGCAAGCCTTCATCGATAACTTCATTGCTACTTGTGAACAACCAGGCAACAAATACGATCTGCAACGTATTCGAGATCGAAAAGATGAGCCACTGCGCGAGTACATCCGGCGTTTCTCGGAGATGCGCATCAAGGTCCCATCAATCTCCGACAACGAGGCAATCGAGGCTTTCATCACTGGCCTCCGCTTCCACGATGCCCTAAGGGACAAGCTCCTCCGCAAAAGACCTGATTCGGTCACAGCGCTCCTGGCCACCGCTAAGAAATACGTGGACGCCGACGACGCTAAAAAGATAATTATTGAAGAAGCAGCAAGGGTTCCACGCTCCGACCACCCCCCACACCGCGACGACTACCGCGGCAACCGTGGTCGGAACGACAATTTTGACCGCCGCAACCAGCGCAACGACTCCCGCGACCACCGTGACCAACGTAATCAGCGGCGTAACCGCCGTGATGATTACAGGAGCAAGCGTGCTTGGGAAGACGACGGTGAGGTCAACACCGTTAAAAAGGGTGGCGGACGTCGTAACTATGAAGACGACTATGCCAAAGCATTGATGAGGCCCTGCCAGCTCCATCCTAAGTCGAACCATACCATGGAGAATTGCCGCGTCCTCAAGTCTATCTACACGCATCAACAAGCTTCGGATACGTCCGACAAGCCTAACGACGCAGGGGAACAGCGCAACGAGGATAACGACGACGACGATGCAGACCCCCGTCACAAGTACGTCAAGCCAACCGATCGCGTGCACACCATCATCGGAGGCAAAGTGTCCATCGAGACCAAACGAGAACGCAAGCTGCTCGTCCACGCTTGCTTGAACATGGCCAACACCGACAATCTCCTCACCGATCCGCGGCTCCCTCCGTGGTCTCACCGCGAAATCTCCTTCAGCAGAAAGGACCAATGGGCCGCAATACCTGAGCCAGGGCGTTTTCCCCTGATCCTCGATCCTTGTATCAACAAACTTTAGTTCAACAGAGTACTGATCGATGGCGGCAGCTCCATTGATATACTGTTCAAGAACAGTCCGCCCGCCCTAAAGATAGCTCAGGCGGACCTCAAGCCATACGAGGCACAGTTCTGGGGTGTTCTCCCCGGATAGAGCTCTACACCTCTCGAGCAGATCACGCTACCAGTGCAGTTTTGGACCCCGGATCACTTCCGCACAGACTATGTCAACTTCGTGGTCGCCGACTTCGATGGCACCTACCATGCTATTCTTGGTCGACCGTCGCTCACCAAGTTCATGGCCATACCTCATTACAGGTATCTGGTGCTCAAGATGCCTACAGAGAAAGGAGTTCTAACCCTCCGAGGCAATGTTTATGCAGCTTATACCTGCGAAGATGACAGTTTCAAAATAGCAGAGGCTCACAACCTCTCTATTCGCATGGCCGAGACCGTGCTCAACGCCAAGAAGACCTCGATCGACCACCAGGAGATCCCGGAGCTCGAGGCTCCACGCAAGAACATCAAGTCCAAGGAGCACAAGGTGATCTAGCCTGGTCGACGGTGATCCCAGCAAGATGGCCCTTATCGGGGCCAACCTGGATCCCAAATAGGAAGACGCGCTCGTCAGGTTCTTGAGGAGCAACATGGATGTGTTCGCATGGAAACCTACTGACATGCCCGGTGTACCTCGGAACTTGATTGAGCACTCCTTGAATGTCAACAGCAAGGCCAAACCTATCAAGCAGAAGCTACGACGGTTCACTCGCGACAAAAAGGAGGCGATTAGGGTAGACGTTACACGGCTTTTGGCAGCCGGATTTATCAAAGAAGTGTATCATCCGGAGTGGTTAGCCAACCCGGTTCTTGTACGCAAAAAGAATAATGAATGGAGAATGTGCGTTGATTACACTGATCTCAACAAACACTGCCCTAAAGACCCCTTCGGCTTGCCTCGCATAGACGAGGTCATAGATTCAACCGCCGGTTGCGAGCTCCTTTCTTTTCTCGATTGCTACTCTAGTTATCACCAGATCGCTCTAAAAAAGGATGACCAGATCAAGACATCTTTTATCACGCCCTTCGACGCCTACTGCTACACGACCATGTCGTTCGGGCTCAAGAACGCCGGGGCTACCTACCAACGCGCTATACAAGCTTGCCTCAAAGACGAGATAAAAGATGACCTTGTCGAGACTTACGTTGATGATATAGTTGTCAAAACCAAGGAAGCTCATACCCTTGTTGACAACCTGGGACGCACTTTTGCAGCCCTTAACACATTCCAGTGGAAGTTAAACCCAAAGAAGTGCATCTTTGGTGTTCCTTCTGGCATACTCCTCGGCAACGTCATCAGTCACGACGGCATACACCCTAACCCGGAAAAAGTCAAAGCTGTCTTGGACATGAAGCTGCCCAAAAAGGTGAAGGATGTTCAGAAGCTTACCGGATGCATGGCCGCCCTCAGCCGTTTCATATTAAGATTAGGCGAAAAAGGATTACCGTTCTTTAAACTACTCAAAGCGTCCGAAAAGTTTGAGTGGTCGGAGGAAGCAGACGTTGCCTTCATACAACTGAAACAATACCTTACGTCACCTCTGGTACTCACTGCTCCAAGAGAAGATGAAACACTCCTGCTATACATTGCGGCTACCAATCGAGTGGTCTCCACGACCATGGTGGTCGAGCGAGACGAGCCCGGCCACGTCTACAAGGTACAACGGCCAATCTATTTCATTAGTGAGGTACTCAACGAGTCCAAGACCAGGTACCCACAGATTCAAAAGTTGATCTACGCTATACTGATAACATCCCGAAAGTTGAAACACTGCTTTGACGGATATCGTGTGGTGGTCGTGACTGAGTACCCTCTGCGAGACATCATTAGCAACAAGGATGCGAACGGGCGCATCGTCAAATGGGCAATGGAGCTATGCCCCTTTTCCTTGGAATTTGCAAGCCGCACTACAATCAAGTCTCAGGCACTTGTCGATTTCATCGTCGAGTGGACAGACTTAAGCACGCCTGCCTCTCCCGGATCCGACGAATATTGGACGATGTACTTCGATGGCTCTCTCAACATTGACGGTGCGGGAGCAGGAGTCCTTTTTATATCACCATCCAAGGAGCAGCTCCGGTATGTCCTCAGGATTTATTTCCCAGCATCTAATAATGCCGCCGAGTACGAAGCATGCCTACATGGTTTGCGCATTGCGGTTGAACTTGGCGTTAAACGTCTCTACGTCTATGGAGACTCTGCTCTGGTCATCAACCAACTCAACAAGGACTGGGACACAACCAACGAAAAGATGGATGTATACTGCAATTTGATCAGAAAGCTGGAAGGCAGGTTCTATGGCATCGAGTACATACACGTGGTCCGGGACAAGAATCAAGTAGCGGATGCACTATCAAAGTTAGGATCATCCCGAGCAAAAATCCCACATGGCATATTCATCCAAGACCTACTCACACCGTCCATCAAAGAGAAAGATTCCACGGCAGACAAGCCTCCAGACCAGCAATTGGTGGCTACGGTTCCGGCGTCAAGCACCGCCGAGCCCCCTCCGACCACTCATGAGCCTGACTGGAGAATACCTTTCATCAAGTACCTAACAGATGGTAGCAGTTACACTGATCGGACAGAGAATGAGCGCCTGATGCGTCGCAGTAAGCAGTACCTGCTCGTTGATGGCAAGCTATGGCGCAAGAACGCAAAAGAGGAAATCTTGATGAAGTGTATAACCTAGGAGGATGGCGAACATCTCCTGGACCAAATCCACTCTGGCTCCTGCGGCAACCACGCGGCTTCAAGAACGCTGGTCGGCAAGGCTTTCCGAGCAGGGTTCTATTGGCCGTCAGCAGTATCCGATGCAGATAAGCTAGTCCGCCACAGCGAGGGTTGTCAGTTCTTCGCCAAGAGAATCCACGTACCAGCACATGAGATCCAGACAATACCAGCCTCCTGGCCATTCGCATGCTGGGGACTGGATATGATCGGGCCCTTCAAACCGGCTCCAGGGAAATTTACATGCGTCTTTGTGCTGATCGACAAATTTTCTAAGTGGATAGAATACATGCCTTTGGTACAGGCATCCTCAGAAAAGGCTGTCATGTTCCTCGACCAGGTCATCCATTGTTTCGGCATACCGAACAACATCATCACCGATCTGGGTACTCAGTTCACCAGGAACGCTTTTTGGGACTTCTGCGATGAAAGGAGCATAGTAGTAAAATACGTCTCGGTGACGCACCCTAGAGCTAATGGACAGGTCGAGCGGGCAAATGGCATGATCTTGGACGCGTTGAAGAAGAGGGTGTATAGAGAAAATGACAAGGCTCCTGGAAGATGGCTCAAAGAGTTACCAGCCGTGGTCTGGGGACTCAAAACTCAGCCCAGCCGTAACACCGGCGTCTCGCCATACTTTATGGTTTACGGCGCTGAGGTGGTCCTCCCTGTAGATATAGCTTTCAGATCAGCATGGGTAGAGAACTTCGACGAAGGCAAGGCCAATGAAGTACGGGAGTTAGAAGTGAATAGCGCAAAAGAGAAGCGGCTCGATTCTTGTGTACGTACGGCCAAATACCTTGCTGTTTTGCGTAGGTACTACAACAAGAATGTTAAAGAGTGGTTTTTTGTGGTCGGGAACCTGGTCCTGAAGTGGAAGACGAACCAGGCTGGTGTCCATAAACTCGCAACCCCATGGGAGGGGCCCTTCATGATCAAGGAGGTCACACGACCAACGTCTTACAGGTTAGCTCACCTGGACGGTACGGACGTACCAAACTCGTGGCACATCGACAAGCTTAGACGTTTCTATGCTTAACTACTGAGATATGTACCCCTTTTGTATTTTCGATTTACTTCAATAAAGCTATTATTATTTCTCTGACCACTCTAATGTGTCACTTCGACTTTTATGGTTATTCTAACTTAGCCAGTAAAAGCCGACCACCACTCCTTCTACGGTTTTCAGAGCAGGACCTGTCTCCGGTTCCTCCCAACACGTACATGGGATCCGCTCTCTACGTTGCGGGTGATCGGCAGGTCCCCCTTGGTTTTACTTGTCCGCGTCTGCGTGTGCATAGGTCACGCACCTCACACTCCGACCACATGGCAAACTAGGGCCACACAAACTTTTCAGGATGATGTGTCGAGCAAAATGGTACAACTAAACAGAACGTTATTATGTTCTCACTTAGTTCCACTAACATAAGTTTCAAGCTTAAATACGCTTTATACAAAGCAAACAAGCTTATAATAATATACAGTTACGTTATTACAAGCTTGCCTGAAGAGGCCCAAGTTTACAATAACACAACTATGTCCTCCTTCTACAGCTCTAAGCCTATTACATTGGCTGGTCGGGGCGCGCGGCACCTACTGCTCGCTGCTTCCGATATCCTACTCGAGTCTCGGGGACTCTTGTGCTAGTCGAGCTGAAGGGGAAGGCCCCGCCGATGCCTGGCTGGTCGAGACCGCAGGCTTCGTCAGTTGGCTAGCAACAGATGGCGTTTCCAGCTAACTTGTCGATGGCGTACCCTATACAGGTGCTGTCCCACCTCCACACAGGTTAATGTCGCCAATTATCTTTGACGACAGGTCCAGCTGGGCCACCTGAAGCTCCTCCGCCTTGTCTGGGTCTACTTCCTTCGGGTATCCAGCCTCCAGGCGCTTGAGATCGATCAGAGGGTAGTGGGCACGCACCATGCTTACCACATGGGCGCCCGTGTACTCACCCGCCTCCTTCATGAACTCCTGGAACCATCCCCATGCTTGTCTGCATCTCTTGACCAGTCCGAGCTGGGGGTCCTTGGCTCTTCCTCTGTGAGCGCCGGGTCGACAAGGTCGAGGATGGGCAAAATGCCAGTTGCCACTTCCTGGTACCGGTTCTTCCATGTGTCCCGATCCTCGGTGGCCTTGAGGCATCGTGCTTTCCAGCTGTCACGCTCTTTCATCACGGCTTCTAGATGCCTCTTGGCATTGGCTTTTAAAACTGCACACCATACAAGACATCAAATGTAAAGGCACGACAAGTCAAGGCGGGCAACAGAATGAGAACGGTGGCCTGGAATACTTACTCTTCAGTTCCTCCTTCATTTTGGTGGTGTGGTCCTGGAGTTGAGACTGGCTGCGCGCCAGTTTCTCGTTGTCCTCCTTCAGGTGACCACACTCTGCGGTCACGCGGCTATTCTCCTCTTGGAGGCGGGTTACCTCAGCTTCTAAGCCTGCATTACAGCTGTCATTACCAACAATGCAACAACACGTGTCATACACTTGATGTGATAAAATGACAACTTACTTGTTTTTTGACGCTCTTTGTCATTGAGCTGGCCGACCAGGTTCTGGTTCTGTGCTTCTTGCTCTGTCCTCTCCTGGTCGGCGGCTTCAAGTTGGCGGTGCAAGCGTTCCACCTCGGCCACCTGTTCTCTATTGCTCGCCGTGATTCCCTCAATCTGGTCAAAGCACCTCTTTCGGTACTTTGCGGTCTTCATCAAGTCCTGCATATAAACAAGCTAAGTCAGACAGTTTGACTACATTACAGGGTCAAGTGGTCAAGCCAAACATACCTGGACTTCTATCACCAAACGCTTTGCCGCACGTTCAACTTTTTGGGTCTCTTCGATCTCGGGGATTTCTTCATGCATAACCCACTCGTCGTTCCACCTGCGCGACACATATACATGTTGTCGTTTGTCTTTGGGACGGCCTAGGATCTCTTCGATTTTGTCCTCTTTGGCCTCTTGTTCAGGGGGCGGCGCTGGGCCAGAGATAGTAGTCTCCGCGACCACTATGGCTTTTCCACGAGCCGTAGCATCGGCAAGCGTATTATGTGCCAACTCCGGTTGCTGCTCCTCGGCTCGGTCTGGTTCCCTTGGTGCCAAGGTATCTGCCTTAGCAGGGCTAGTGCTCGGAGCATTTGTACTTTGCTCGGCTGTCTTCTCGACCAGCTGCTCCGGGACTGACGTCGGGCTGCTCGTGTGCTTAGGTTCCGGCGGAATTTCTTCTATAGGTTCCTCCGTAGTCTGCTGCCGAGCAGTTCTTTCCGCCAGTACTGGCGAAGCCGTGCCACAACCGGCTATCTGGTCAGGATTTTCGGTGGACGCCGACCTAATATACCAGAGAAAGTTCAGAAGACAATAGTATTCAATACAAATTATAAGATTATATCAAAGTTACAGATACTTACAGCTCGGAAGCACGGAATAACGTGGCGAAGGAACGTCTCTTCGACCGCGCCTGCTCCACGTGCTCGACGGATTCCACCGGGTCTTTTTCCACCAACGGTACTGGCGTCGGGGTTTGGTGCTCGACACTTCCCCCGCTTGTCTTCTGTGTTGCAGTGGTCGGTGGTGCGATCACTGCTGGCACAGAGGAGCTACCCTGCTCTGTTGACCCCATTTGTCTCCTCCTCTTTCGAGGGATGAGTTGGAAGATGTCCGCATCCTCTGTTTCATCGTCTAAAAGGGGGAAGATGGCCTGGCGACGTTTGTTGGCAGCTGGCCGCTTGCCAGCAGCCCTGGCCGTTACATCCTCCCCAACTCCGAGTACCGCCCAGTCGACGTCTTCGGTACTGGCACTGGTCTGGGCGGTTGAGCCAGCAATTTGCGGCCAATCCACGCCAGGGGGCGGAGACACGAACACTGCTACTCGGTCATGACCATTACTCTGGGAAACATAAAGGAGACAACAGTCAATTTTTTGTTGCAACATAAATCTACAGGTACAAGGAGGCATCATTTACCTTTGGGGGAGGTCGGGCCAGCTTGAAGGCGTGCTCGATGTCGTTTAACCTGACATAGTTGGGGTCGGCTAGATTGAATAACTCCCCAATTCTAGCCTTGATTTCTATCTTATCGAGCGCCTCTTTTCTGGTCCTCGTCGGATCTGCACTACCCTGGTACTCGAAGACAAGATGTACTCTCTTTTGGCAGGGCTGGATCCTTCGGCTGATGAAGTTCCCGACCACGCTTGGACCATCCAGCTTTCCCCACGAGATCAACCCGAGCAGTTCTGCGATCTGCTCCAAGTGCTCGGGCTTCTCCGACCAGTTGTTCTTCTTCTCTGGAATCAACCCCACGTCACACAGGGTGATCGTGTTCGGCTCTTCGTGGATGTAGAACCATTTCTTGTACCATTCATCCAGTGAGGTGTTCGATGGGCAGTGTAGGTACTGGGCCTTCATACCGTCACGCAGATTGAGGTATACGCCTCCGGCTATCTTCGAGCCTCCGCTCCCTTTCTTCCGCAGACAGAACAGATGGCGAAAGAGGTTGAAATGGGGCTGGAAGCCACCATAAGCTTCGCAAAGATGGATGAAGGTGGAGACAAGAAGAATCGAGTTGGGATGCAGATTGCAAATCCTAATCTCGTAATACAAGCAGAGCCCCTGAAGGAAAGGGTGCACTGGAACCCCAAAATCCCGCTTGAAGAAATCTTCGAAAACCACAATCTCACCTGGTTGTGGATCGGGGAAGCTTTCTCCTTCCGACGCACGCCATCCCGCGAGTGCCTTGTTGTGGAGCACTCCCATGGCGACGAGGTCTTCGATGGTCTGCTCATTGCTCCTTGACTTCCACCACTCCTTCGCCATGACTCCGCCTTTCTTCTGGGCGTTTCTCTTCGCCATTAATCTGCCCTTGTTAAGAGGGTGGATGCGGTGGAGGAGGGATTGGTGGTGATTTTCGGAGGAGTAGGGTTCGGCGAGAGGAAGAAGAAGGTTGCGGCGGTGAATGACAATGGGGATCGGTAAAAAGTAACTTACCAGCTCTATATTATAAATAACCAAGGGCTCCGTCGTTTCGTCCGCCCGAGATTCTTGGAAGACGTGCGCACGCGCCGCAGACGGTTGTTTTCACAACCTCGAGATCTACGCCAACAAACGTGCCTCTTCGTTTCCAGTGTACGCGCCTCTTCGTTGATAATGTGAGAGGGCCCACACTGACACACCTCCATACAGGCGCCAAGCGACTGTTTGCCAGAAAGAGTAAGAAGGCAGAGTGATATGTTATATCCGTCTGCTTTTTTGACCAGACGTGGCAGATTGGACTTGACAGAGTAAGGAGATAAATAAATACACCAAATAATAATACAAGCGGCGTTCTTTTTTTTGGCTGCATATCTTGAGCTCAATGATGGACCAGACCACTACCGTGCTCGGGGACTGCCCAGACCACTGCCGTGCTCGGGCACTGCCCAGACCGCTGCCGTGCTTAGGGACTGCTCTGACCACTGCCGTGCTCGGGGACTGCTCTGACTACTGCCACGCTTGGGGACTGCTCTGGCTACTGATGTGCTCAGGGACTGTCCCGACCACTGCTCGGAGATCGTTCTTCTCGGCTACATTTGATTTGTACTCACATACAGTTGAGAGACATTTATTTAGACCTTGCTACAAGGCTCCTACTTCTCCTTCCAGCAAGCTCGGGGACTACATCGGTACGATGCACCTGCCGGTGCATCTCGTATTGTTTGTACGACAATTGGGTTCTCAACTTAATTGGGAATTCTTTTCAGACCCTGGCACCACGTGCCTACGTCACATACTACCAGGCTCGGGGACTAAGTGGGCACACTTCACCTTGCGGTGAATGTGTTTGTTTTTTTTTACCCCTACGTCTCTGATGATCAAGGACGCTACGCTCCAAGACGCACTTACATTTCTGTTCAGAAATACAAGTGGGCACACTTCCCAGGACGGAAATCTTTTTCTTTTTTCTTAAGAGCACCATATATTTTTTGGACAACCGACTTCTCCGGCGACAACGGTGGTCAGAGACGTCAAGGACTCAAGCCTTACTTGTCGGAGAAGGTTAAAATGGCGTGTCGCAGCATAATACATGGTGCTCGGGGACTAGCTGTGGGGGTATTAACCCCTATACCCTTATGGCTAAGCTTGGGCCGGCCCAGATCGGTGGGTCCGGTCCACCAAAAGACGACGTGCGACCCGGTTAACCTGATCGGAGTCCCACGCAAGGAGTCAAGGCGGATTTGGCGATCAATCAAGATCCTGGTCGGTTAGAATAGGAATCCTTATCCGGCCACATATGGCAATTGTAACTGGCTAGTATTAGTTTCCAGATCTGTAACCCTGTCCCCCGAACTATATAAGGCGGGCAGGGGACCCCTCTAAAAACATCTCTTATTGACATACAGCAATACAAATCAGACGTAGGACGTAGGTATTACGCCTTCTTGGCGGCCGAACCTGGATAAAACCTTGTGTCTGTCTTGCGTCACCGTCTTGTTTGTGGCTTGCGCATCTGTCTGCCGACAATCTACTACCTTGGGTATATCCCTAGGTAGACTGCCGACCATATTTCGTCGACAGCAGGTAAGATGGATAGATGGCCATGCACGCCTTTCAGTCAAAGAAGAAAAATATGGCCATGCACGCCTTTCAGTCAAAGAAGAAAAATATGGCCAACCGCGGTCTCTGAATTTGTCCATCAGCACCGACAGATTTGGATTGTAGAGAAATTTGCAAGGAAGCATAACATCACGTCATGGCTTTGTCTTCACCGTGGCAATGGTGATTTTTTAGCACGCCTCTTATCATTCCACTGTAATTCGGCGATTTTCTCACCCTGGCTAGTGACTCGTGTGGAAGGGTGTGTGAACACGATGGTGAGCTTCGAATCTGGCGAATTTCGAGCAAGTATTTATAAGAATGTTGTGTTCGAAAATGAGCACAAAGGGAGTGCAATGAGGCAGGCCGTGGCGCGGTCGCGGCGGCGGGGCGGGCTCGCGGGCCGGCGCTCCAGCCAGCCAGCCAGCGGCCTGGAGAGCTACGCCTCGCCGGACAACGGCCGTGTGATCGGAGGTGCGCACCTGGGCATGTCGCTTGATGTCATGCTGTTTGAGATTGATGAGAGGTTCAACTACCTCAAGCTGCTCATGGGTTCCGTTCCGGCAGGCAAGGGAGATGCTTGGTTCGGTGTCTGATCTGCAGTCGGAAAATGAGCTGCAGCTGGAAGTCTTCGGTGCCGTCATCGGAGAGTGCGTCAGTGACCTGCAGGAGGAGCTCGAGAGGAAGCTGTACGAGCAAATTAACATCACAAACACCATGAGCAGGAACTGGGAGGAACCGCCATGCGCGACGACCTTGGCGCTCTTTGTAAGCTACTAGCGTTGGTGTCATCTTAACTAAATAAAAGTTCAGTTGGGTCGCGTTTACATATGGTAGATGGGTAGACTAAGAAGTTAAATCCTTTGTACTTAAGAGCACGTGACTCGACATCATGTCCACAGACAAAAGTGTATGCTATCCACTTCCAGCATATAGATTATTAGACTTTGGGAGTTAAGTGGAAAAGAACGCAATACATAACGCTTCTTATAGCTTGAAAGACTTCAAGTTCAGCTCCAATACATGTATAAAGGTACCATGGTATACGGGCAGAGTGTCGCAGCTCAAAGAATGGGCTTACAGCATCATGTTGTCAACAGAATTCTTATTCCGATTAGTTTCTTTTCTGGTCTCTGAATTCTGAAACACGAGGGCCTCTTGAAAATCTTCAGGACATAACATAAACTTCTTGACCGAAACAAAGGCAAAGATCTACTGCATTTAACAAAAGCCAGGCAGCAAGTGGCAACAGTTGACGGATTAAAGTCCATCTAGATAGAGATTTTTTTTTTAAAAAAAAATACATTACTTATGGACTTGTGGTCCGTAGGAAAGTGTGCCGCGCCCGATTAAAAAAAAACAAAAAAACAGCTGGGCTGGTCAAATAGCAGATGTTTTCTTCACCTGGAGATAAAGTAGCATAATTGAATTTCTTACTTTCATAGACAATAATTGGTGCTGGATTTGATATATATGAATGGATGTCGCTGTGCTACAAGACTTTGATATGTTAACGTAATAATTTCAATAACCACATCTAGAAGGGACTAATTTTTTTTAAGGTCAGTAATGGACTAATTAGTATAATACCCCTGCATACGAAAGATTCTATCATCGTGATGAAGATGACAACAATGATTGTGCCTAGAGTCTTATCTCCATATTATTGTTGAATTGCACCATATAACATATGCTTACACATGAGACACGAGGCCGATAAAAACAGGACAAATTGATTTTGTGCCCTCGTTTCCACACATAACTGAATGCTTGCCCCTGTTTTTAGACTTTATTTGCCCTCGTTTTCACAATTTCACAATTTCGTATCCCATCCTTACAGGCATAGGCCGCATAGCTTCCTCTATCCATCATGCCTTATCCGTGCTTGTCGGCCGCACGGCTGAGCGACGCCACGGGCCAGCAGCACCAGCACGGCAGGCAAGGGGCTGGTGGGGCGGGCGACCCACACGGTGGCGAGCTACGTGGCGGTCGACTGACGCGGCTGGCAGGGCGAGCTGCGCCGGCGGGCGACCGACGCGATGACAAGCTACGTGGGCAGGCGACCGACGCGGCGAGCTACCCGAGCGGGCGACCGATGCGGCGAGCTACGACCTGGCGGTCTTTGAGGTCAGGCGTGCGGCGACACGGTAATTACTCATGTGTGATGGTTATAAAATGTGCTCGAAATATACCCAATATATGATACCATTTTGTCATTTAATTCATAAATATATCTTGCCATTTTTTCATGTCCAAATATGCAACAGACTATGGATTAGGGTCATTCACGTCAAGGGCATATAAGTCTTTGCAGCCTCTAGCACACACCATTAGCCTCACTCGACAGAATGGGGGCAACACGGACACTTAAATTTAGAAAGTGAGGGCAAATCTACAAAGTCTAAAAAAGGAGGACAAACATACGGTTAGAAGTGAAAATAAGTGTAGAAATGCAATTGACCAACATAAAAGCATTATAGAAATTTTGACTGTAACGCACATGGACCCTCAATTAGACATACCAGAGAAAATTTGACAAAGGCGTACGTGGCATAGCTAAGCAAGCGGTAATTACACACGCATTGAAGAGCTTACTGCTATGCCCTATGCTTTTTGGAAAGTAGTCAAGGATGAGGCCTTGAATTACTTATACTCATTGTTAGATCTGCAGAACTAAAATGAGAACAATAGAGAGAAACCAAGGTTTAGTCTCGAAATACAATAGGGAGAATTACTTGTACTCACATATTTTCCTTTCACAGTTAGAATTTGTGCGTATCTAGAAAAGTTACTTAATGTGTCATGTAGCATTAGCACGGAAATATACTAGTCAAGTAAGATGGGCAGATGGCCACGCATGCCTTTCAATCAAAGAAGAAAAATATGGCCAACCGCGGTGTTCTTAATTTTGTCCATCAACATCGATAGATTTGGATTGTAGAGAGAAACTTGCAAGGAAGCATAACATCAGCTCATGGCTTTGTCTTCACCGTGTGGCAATGGTGATTTTATCGCACACCTTTTATCCTTCCACTGTAATTCGGCTAATTTGTCATCCTGACTCGTGTGGAAGGGGTGTGAACACGATGGTGAACTTCGAATGTATTGCCTACGGTGAATTTCGAGCAAGTATTTAGAAGAGTATTCTAGCTTGTTTGCAATTACTAACTATGAACTATGGTTGATCTTTGTGAGATTAGCCTTGTAAGGACTGTAGTATTCTTGGCAAGTCTTGGCTTACTAAGAACTTATAATGTCTAATAAAAAATGTGCTTAGGTAAGATCGCGAAAAAATAGCTTGCTTAGGAACACATGTTGATCGATAGTAGTGTTATAAACTAATTGAACATATTATATATTAATTGTAGTTAGTAGACCTTTGCTATTAAGAATCTAGGCATTGAATTCGAGAAACATTTTGTAATATTAAATCTATTTTATTTAAACTATAATGTTTTTCTCGCGAAGGTGAAAACTATTTCATTCAAGTTCTAAAAACAGCAATGTCCAATAAAAATCCATTCTCTTCGCAGACTTGCTGGGGAGATTGAAAGCCCAATGGAGAGGCAAAGTCTACGAGGCCTCCACTATCTCCTCCACTAACTAAAACAGTCCAGAAGGCCGAATGCTCCAATTAAAGCCCACTACGTAGTTGGCGACAATTAATTCCTGTGGAGGTGGCCCAGACTGAAGGACCGAAAACGGCGACGAGAGGGAGAGAATGGGAGCCTTAAAGGTCCTTATTTGGTTTTGGTAATTGAGTGACAACCTTAGGTGGACTAGTATGTGTTTGAGTGAGATGCACAGGTGATTAGTTCACAAGTACATGTGTGTGAGCAATACTCGCCATGGAGGTGAAATGGCTCGAAGATGTTGCAAAGCTCACACATATGACGAAGGAGCTTATTGCATATGATACATGATATGGAGTCATGTGACTAAGGTTGATGTAGACTAGGCCCGATCTTTCAAAAAGTATGATAGCGTCGATCGGTGGAGACTTGACGTTCACGATCTAGGCTTCGACCCAAGACTGATTCGGACCCCTGTAACCGTTACACTACTGCTTCGTTGGTTATCAACCACGCGAACGCGATTGACCTCGCCGAGAAGGCTTTCCTGCAAGCGAATCGAGAACACCAGCAAGAACGGGATGAACGCAATCTGAAATTACAAATAAATATGAGGCTTATGAAAACAAGGAGTTCAAGTCTTTATTCGAAAAGACTAATCGCCACAGGCAAACAAGATCAAGAACTGGGGCCCTGATTCACAGCAAGCAGCCTTGGCGGCACAGTTGCAGCAAAACAATGTCTGTTTCATGAGGAAATCAAGAACTAAACAAAACCCAAACCCTAAGGAGAGTGACGACTGCTATTTATAGAGTCTTGGGCGTCACCCCCTAGACGCGCCCCCTAATGGGCCCAAACACGATACACGGTCCAACGGACCAAAAGACGGTATCGCAGCACCCTGATAGATTCTGGACGCTGACTTGTTTCGATTATTCCGTTGATTCCGAAGAGGTTTTGACTTGAAACCATTTGGATTGGCTTTCTTATCAAATTAGCTTTCCATCCATATGTAGATCATCGAAAACAGAGTCCGGATGCGTCCTGGGTGACCAGTTTAAGGCAGACTAGTACTAGAACCCGAGATGGACTCCAACTTCAGTTTGGACTGGGCCTCCACCATGAAAAAGATGAATTGGACGCCCATGCTGGACCTCCTCCTCTCCTTGGCTTATATGCGACGAAGTAGTGATGTCCTCATCATCCTCCCTTTCTTGAATTGAAGCCATCCTTGACTGAAGTAGATCGTCTCCTCCATTGGATAACAGCAACGATGGTTCCGGAAGAAGACGTTCATCTTGGCGCCCCATCCTTCGCAAAGGCGGCTGCCATGGTGGCTTCTCTGCTGGAAATTCATCCTCCTTCTCCTGCAAAAAGTTAGTTCCAACAAGAGGCATAGCACTAGGAGTAGGACTAAGTGGACATATAGGCGATGTACAAGTTAGAGCATAACATGGTTCATCATGAACAACAAGAATAGATTTAAGAGCAAATAAAACTCCTTTCATGTTACTTGAAGGTTCATTTAATGGTTTGCTAGAGTCGTTATCAAGGCCTTTCTTTTTCTTTTCAACAAGTTTCTTTTCATATTGCACAATTTCAGCAGGTGTTAAAGGAAGTAAAGCAATGGTCTTTCCTTTAAACATAAAAGTATATCTATTTTGTTTACCATGATGTATAACATTATTATCATATTGCCAAGGACGGCCTAACAAAAGTGAACAAGCTTGCATAGGCACGACATCAAAATCAGCATAATCATGGTATGATCCGATAGAAAAATACACACGAGCAGATTGTGTTACCTTTGCCTTACCACTATTGTTGAACCACTGAACATGGTATGAATGTGGAAGAGTACGTGTAGATAAACCAAGAATCTTGACAAGCTCAGAACTTACCAAGTTATTGTTGCTCCCTCCATCAATTATAGCACGAACACGGAAATTATTGACAATGAGGAACATTTAAAACAAATTATGGCGTTGTAGCTTGTCTACTGACTCAACTTGTGTACTCAAAACATGCTGAACAAGGATTGATTTATAGTCTGTAGTGCATGCCACACTATCAATTACCTCATCATGATCTTCAGCACTATCCACAAATTTATCTGCATAAAGATCAGTTGCAAGTGCAAATTCATTATCTTCATCACTAGCACTAGCATACCCACCATCATCAGTAGCAATATAAGCGCGTTTGCTGGGGCATTCTTTAGCAATATGTCCCATGCCCTTGCAGCGGTGGCACACAACTTTAGAAGAGCTGCTAGAGGAAGGTGTAGCAGATCCACTGGAAGAAGGTGTGATAGGAGAACTTTTCTTTACAGACGCTGGTGGTGTCTGCACATTAAAAAATTTACTCACCTTGGTTGGACGTGAAGGAATGGATGGAGTCACGGACGGAGTCGTGGAACGCCTAGGTTGTCGTCCCTGTACTTCCCTTTCAGCTTTAATAGCATAATGATATAATTGGGAAAATCTAGTCCATTCTTTATAGTCAAGAACATCCTGTATTTCACGACGCAAACCTCCAAAAAATCTAGAACACTTATCCATTTCATCTTCTTGTATGTTACTACGTGCTAGACCAATTAAAAGCTCCTGATAATATTCCTCAACAGTCTTACTACCTTGATTTAAACATTGTAGTTTTAATCGTAGATCACGCTGATAGTATGGAGGGACAAATCTCGATTTCATTCGTCGTTTAAGTATAGTCCTGGTTTGAGATATTTGAGCATTAGCATTAGCATTAACATTATTGCAAATATCATTCCACCAGAAAAGAGTAAAACTAGTAAACTCACTAGTAGCAAGTCTAACTCTATATTCTTTCAGTACTTACTTGATGGGAGCTAAATTTTTTATCTACAGCCATCTCCCAATCTAAATATGCTTCAGGATCAGCAGAACCAGAAAAATGAGGTATCTTAAACTTGGTTTTAGAGAAATGATCATTATTACCTCGGTTATTACCTCCCATACTACGTCGGTTAAAATTCAACCGATTACGGTTACGTGCATCCTCGGCACGTCGTTGAGCTTCGGCTTCAGCCTCCGCGTCGCCATCCTCCTCCTTAGAGAGATCATCCTCATCATCTTCAGTACGTGGCTCAGGATGTCGTTGTTCAACATCTTCAATCCTCTTGGCCAAATTGGTGATTTGTTAAAGGATCTCATTAAACTTGTCATCAAGAACGGCACGAGGCTCATTCTTAGAAACACAATCATTGAAATCTGTAGGTGTGTCCTCGTTTCCTTGGCCGCTGTCTCTGGCTTTTCCTGACATGGTTAGTAAAAAGGAGAAGACAGCATAAATAGTATTATACCTACCAACTACTTAGGTTGTGGACAAGGAAAAACAAGGCACTCAACTCTCAAGCGTCTTTACCACGGTCTTACAAGTGTTCTTACCAAAGCAACAAGCGGTGCAATCGGTCGGTGACTGTGATACCGTTGTAACTCGAGTGTAACAGTTGCAAGGCAAACCTGTACTTGGTTAAAAGAAAGTGAAGCTTGGATAGGCATAATATAGTAGCAAGGAAAAACAATATTCGCAACTAAATAGTAAAGCTAAATAAGTATCCCGAGTACTTGTCTTAGTTGCTGGCCTACTCACGTTTCAAGTACCAGATGTATCAAGTGATGTGAATAGCAAGAATATGATTAGAAACAAGGTAGAAATCAGCACACGCAAACACAGCTCAAATGGCACTATCTATGTGCTCCTCTAGATATTGTTCCTCTTTTGCCCCTCTTTTTTCTATTTTTTTTGTTGTCGTTGTTTTTTTGGGAAATTTCGATTTTTTTGATATTTTTTCCTTTACTTAGGAGCACAAAAGAAGTAACCACAGAAAATATGAGCTTAAACAAGTGAAAGGCGTGGGCTGTGAAATTTTTAGAAGAAGTGCTCAAAATCGACAAAGAGCTTGTGACCACGAAAAGATGATCTTGTGACCACCTTTTGACCAAAATAAAAAATTTCTGACCCCGACATTGCGGGGGATGGATGGATTCGAAATTTTTTTCTGATCGATTTTGATATATGAAACGTCGAAATCCGAGTTCGTATGCAAAAACTAGACTAGTTTTATGAACGGACTCCGAATTAGAGGACAAAACGGGAATAATACGCGCAAAATTGGTCACGGCAGCAAGGCTCTGATGGAAACAGTGAAGACAAGTGCAACAAATTAGATGACGTAGACTAGGGTTTTATGGATACAAAGGAAACATAACAAGACTTGAAGGTGTTCACGGATTATGATGAAAAACAAAGGGAAAGACACAAACTGGACTCCAAACGATATAAAACCAGCAACCAGAACTTGACCTAGGACACAAACTCAACAACGCGAAATAGAGACAAAATTGCACGGCACAATGAGGCTATAGACAGGGAATATGAGGCGGTGTATTTTTTTTTGCTTTTTGTGGAATATAGGTAAAACAAAAACAGTAACAATCTAAAGGGAAAACAAAGGTATATCTAATGGACAACAAGGTCTCTGAAATCATTTGATGTAGACTAGGCCCGATTTTCCAAAAGATATGATAGCGTCGATTGGTGTAGACTCGACATTCACGATTTAGGCTTTGACCCAAGACTGATTTGGACCCCCGTAACCGTTACACCACTTATCCGTTGGTTATCAACCACGCGAACATGATTGACCTCGCTGAGAAGGCTTTCCTGCAAGTGAATCGAGAACACAGGCAAGAACGGGATGAATGCAATCTAAAATTGCAAATAAATATAAGGCTTATGAAAATAAGAAGGAGTTCAAGTCTTTAATCGAAAGGACTAATCGTCACAAGCGAACAAGATCAAGAACTGGGGCCCTGGTTCACAGCAAGCAGCCTTGGCGGCGCAGTTGCAGCAAAACAATGTCTGTTTCACGAGAAAATCAAGAACTAAACAAAACCCAAACCCTAAGGAGAGCGACGGCTGCTATTTATAGAGTCTTGGGTGTCACCCCCCTAGACGCGCTCCTAATGGGCCCAAACACGATACATGGTCCAACGGACCAAAAGACGGTGTCACAACACCCTGACAGATTCTGGATGCTGACTTGTTTTGATGATTCCCGTTGATTTCAAAGAGCTTTTGACGTGAAGTCACTTGGATTGGCTTTCTTATCAAATTAGCTTTCCATTCATATGTGGATCATCGAAAACGGAGTCTGGATGCGTCTTGGGTGACCAGTTTAAGGCAGACTAGTCCTGGAACCCGAGATGGACTCCAACTTCAGTTTGAACTGGGCCTCCACCATGAAAAAGATGAATTGGACGCCCATGCTGGACCTCCTCCTCTCCTTGGCTTTTATGCGACGAAGTAGTGATGTCCTCATCATAGGTGGAGAAGATGAAGATGAGGCTTGGCTCGACGGACTGGTTGCAAGTGTGAAGGACAAGTTGAGTGATGACTTGGGGCCGATAGACCGAAGCAATGGTGAAGAGCAAGTGAAGTCAAGATCGATGAACCAATACTGTCACGTGATAATATAGAGTGGATTGTATCATTGTTGATCATGTTGGTGCATGTGTTACATCAGCATCGGAGGAGTAGGAATGGAATGCGCAAAGCAAAGGTATAACCTAGGGCATTTTATTTCGCCAGTCAAAGGTTATGTAGAGAAGTGCATGACTCGGTTTAGGATAGATGGATGTACTATCAAGAGAGGCAAACTTATTTGCATATCGGTTATCTAGTGCCACTCAACTAATCTAACTTTACATCGTTGCTAGGATCGAGTGGCGCGAAAAGTTGAGTGGCAAATCCTTTGAAAAATGATTGTGAAAATGCTAACACACATGCACATGGTGGTGTACACTTAGTGGTGTTGTCACATTTGCAAAGGAGAAAAAGTTGTTGAAGAAAATAAGTTGAAAGCACTGGTCACGGGGTGATTGGACGCGTCCGAGATAGGGACCGGACGCGTCCGGTATAAAGGAGGGCAGTCGGCAGTGACTGGACGCGTCCGATATCTATACCGGACGCATCTGGTATTCTGGCCAGGAGTGATCAGCTGAGGCGCATGACCGGACTCTGGTTCAAGGAGGTGACTGGACGTAGGCAGACACTGTTCATGCATCTGGTCATAGTGACATGACGAGTAGGTGTTGATCCAGAGAGGATAAGACACAAAGTCGCATTTGGTCGGCCGCACCGGACGCGTCCGGTCTTCAAAGTTGGTCTCTGGACCCTTACCGGAGTCGACCGGACTCTGGCTAGCTTAGCGTCAGGTCACGTAGAGGTGTGTCCAATCTCTGGGATGAGGAAGCTAGGGCGTAGGTGATCGGACTCCGCGTGGGGTGCGACCGATCATGGTCCTATGCGTCCAATTAGGTGGCGTTCACGTGTGTCAGAGCTAGCCGTTGGGCGCCAACGGCTACTTCGTTTGAAGAGGGACACGTGGAGGTCGAGCAGCGACCAGACGCAGCGACCGGACGCATCCAATCGCCACATCGGACGCGTCTGGTTAGTGCGTACAATGCCCAGTGAAGGGGTAACGGCTAGTTTAGCTAGTGGGGCTATAAATAGAAGTGTTGGCCAGTCTTTGGCCGGTTGCTGAGCACACTAGAACCTTGGTGGCTTTATGTGGTGGTGCTTGGGAGCCCTCTAACTCACTGCCTCTGTGCGATTGCGGAGATCGAGCTGTGATAAACCTTGAGAATACGTTGGAGTTTGTGTGTCCAAACAAGCATGAAGTAAGTGCAAAGTGTATATGTTGAAATATTGAGCTATATGTGTGCATGTACTAATGTCTCGTTATTTAGGTGTTTTTAATGGCGAAGTGTCGTTTCAAGGAGTGGTTGTATGGTCCTAAGAACCAATGGCCGGAAGAACCACAGAGGGTTAAGGAAAAGAAGAAAGAAAGGGTAATCTACAAAGCACCTCCTGTCATTTGCGAATGTGGTGTTAAATCCAACTATGGCCTAGTCCCTTCGGAGCCTAGAATAGGCCATTATTGTGGCCATATGATTGAGTATGATGAGGTTCGTTATTTTTGTGGTAAACATGAAATCGTATTTTGTTTCTTTTGCTAAGACATATATGATATAATATTTCTTTTGAACAGAGCACTAGAAAATGCAGGTGGAAATGTTATGATGGTCAAGCTAAGTTCTTGGATGAACTGAAGAAGAGGCAACTAATTGCACAGAAGAAGAGATATGGACCTGACTACGTCAACCTATTCGTTAAACATTACAAAGAAAAGATAAGTGAGTTTGCTAGACAGCGCGGTATTTGTAACCCGATCGATGTTGGGATTAACAAATAGGGATTGGAGAGGCGGATGACGTTAGAGGAGGAGAGGGCAAGGAATGAAGCAAGGGAGGAGATAAGAGTACAGATGCAGGTCTTGAACGAGCATGTTGCTACATTATGTGCCAGTGAGTGCTTGAAAGCCTTTTTTCGTTGTCTAATTTTAAATGTAATATAACCGCGTTGCTAACTGATTGCATTTTATACATGAAGGAATTGGTTGCAACGAGGAACATGCCGCAGAGGTGGCTCGTGCAAGGTATGAGGAGAAGAAGTTAGATGAGCATAGATCGTGAGTTGGTCGCACCGTTCAGTCACCGATTGCGTTGTCTGATGAGGGGGGCGAGGATGAGGACGACACTGGCAGACTGAGTGAGCTCATCGCTCTAGCAGAGGTGAGCATGTAGGCACAGGAGGCTAAGGACGACACTAGCAGATTGAGCGAGCTCATCGCTCTAGCAGAGGTGGACATGCAGGCGAAGGAGGTTGAGGACGACACTGGCAGACTGAGCGAGCTCATCACTATAGCAGAGGTGGGTTTATAGGCGGAGGAGGATGACAACGCGTTCTTCACTCAGGCCGCAGCGGCCGCAGATGAAGCGGAGGCTGCTTACTCCAGGCGACAGGTAGGTCAAAGCAACACAGGTGAGCCTAGCCACAGCAACAGGGTTGTGGTAGAGGACTGATACTCGGATGATGAGTTGCTTACTCAGTACATTTCAGACTGAGGATTTGGAAGTGCATTTGCCCCTATGTCTACTATCGGCACGTACTTCTAGTATTAATATGTTGTGTAATGTGGCATAGTATTGAACTTTTTATTATGTGGTTGTTTTCATTATTTATGGTCTTAATATTCCGCTTAATGATACGGACGTATTGAAATGTGAACATGTGCTGCAAAAAATGTAACGACGTATGGCATTATATAAATCAACACTCGAAACACATGAAATGGCATGTGACTACATGTACCGAACCTGGGTACATAGTTTCCTTCGACTAAACCTAACATGCCTTAGGTAATTAAACCAAACAACAAACACATAGATGTGGTATGTGAAAAAATAAAGTCATCCTAGTAGTGTGGCCATATAGCAAATTGTGTTGCGCCTTCTCTATAGTAGCCTCCCGTTGTTGGTGGTGGTGGTGGCGGGGGTGATGGGGGAGGCCCCATATTCTTGTGGTTAGGGCAGGTGCAATATGGATCATTGCAGAGTGCCTTCTGTGAATCGGCACCATTGTTGTCGTCGTCCTTATAACCGCTGTTAACTTCCCTTTCTAGATCGAAGATACGGTCCTGTATGTAGTAGATGTACTCCGCATGTGGATAAATAGGTCGAGGATCGACCCACCTACTGAACCCATAGTTTTCATCGGCCAAGGAAGACTACAATAAGTATGTCGTGTAAGTTATATACAAGAGAAACACATTGAAGAAACAAATAGTAATAGCAATTACCCATGCTCGCGGGCATTTGAAGAAACGACGACCTCCATCTATTCCCTTGGTGAACATCTGCACTAGGAAGTCCTCACCATGCATGCATTTTGGCCACTCTTCTTTCCTTTCATCGTATCCTCTCAGTGATGCCTCTTTGGTGAAATCACTTTTGCTCTCAACTGGGAACCTCTCATAAAGAGCTTCCTCAAAGAAATCAGGACCAAATGGACCCTCCCACCCCTAGGTAGTTCCCTTCCCCTTTCCTTTCCCTCTGGATGACCCTCTAGATATTGGTACTACAACGAAAGAAAATGCTGAGGAGTGTTCTTCTTCCTTGTTGTGTGTGTGAATGAGAGGGAGTGAGTGGTTATTTATAGGTTGAGGAGGAATGGAGGCCTCTCAATGTGCCATGTCAGCGATCTGTGTGCCTCTTCACCTCAGCCCTTGGATCAAACAGTCATAAGATGGATGGTGGAGATAGAGTGGAGTTGTGCTTCCTTGCATGCCAGTACTATGTCAGTGATGTGATAAATCGTTACTGTCCCTGTCTGAAAAGTCTATTTTTATTATCTGAAAAGCATAGAATCGTTCATTGTTGCTTGGTAACCCTAGATTCATCTACAAAGCGTATGTATAATACGTTTGGATTATACACTTTCTAATAAATTTATAGTTAATCTGTGTACTATATTTGTGCTTTTTAGCAGTGTAGTATGATTATTGTTTCACGGAAAAAATTCACAAGAGTTTCTCTTGTTTTAGGAGCATCCACAGTTACAAACAGAGACATCATTATATATTCCAAACATTTAATCATCCAAGGAGCAAAATGTAACCACAATGAACATCACAACCAACATAATATATCCTGCACAGTCCAAATAGTCCACAATATCCATACAGTCCCAAATAGTTACAGAAAAGTAAATACAAAATCCATAATAGTGCACACTAACAACTACCACATCCCTCACTGCCTCCTACTCTTGCCCTTACCCTTGTGACCAAAAGCGCTCGTACATGGAGTGTAAGGGTCACGCGGATGGCGTCGCCTAGTTCCTAGAGGCGGTGTAGGATGAGTCGAGGGAGCGTCATGGAGCTGAGAGGGACCAAGCTCCTCATGCCTCTTGTCCACGTCGTCGTCGTCGTCTTTCTCGTCCTCGTCCCCGTCCCCTGTAGCTGCTTGACTAGAGGAACCCAAGCCTCCTCTGTCTGCGGAAGGAACATACACGTCTTGCGTCGTGTCTGTCCTGCAACCACAACGACCAGCCGTACGGCGTAGACGACGTGATAGCCTCCGTTGTACAAAACTATGTTAACTGAAAGAATCTAACGTATTAATGATATGTTTGAAAGAATATTTTTAATCTTACGTCTAGGCAGCCAAGTATGTGGTTGTCATTGACTCTCGGCCGAACGCGCTCAATCTCTTCAACTGAGCATTTGAGTGTATTGCCCTGCAACAAAGTTCTCAGTGATACGGCTCGAAAGTGGCACTAACTACAATAGATAACTCCTAATGTCGGTCCAAGAACGCCTAATGTATTGTTATACAACTTAACGTACAAAAATAAGGCAATTGACTTACCACTCTGTCCAAGATCGTTTCTGCCTCCACCTGCCTTCCTGCACGAGTCGACTGGTCGTACGCCGTGTCTTCATCGTCGGAGGACTCGATGTCGGCGTAGTCAGCTTCAGTCCAAGCTTGGTACCGCCTAAACTCACGATTCGTGTGCGGCTCGTTGTTGTCGTCCACGTTGTCGTGCATCTCCTCCCATTCCTCAATGAAGGACTGGTGGTGCCTCTCCCAGTCAAAAATCTTCTTGTTCCTCTGACGATCCAACCTGCATGTATGTCATCATTACTTGAATCCATGTACATGTCACCATATTAATAGAAATTGACCATCATCATAAGACATTTGAAATATCAAAACACTTACTTGTGTAAGTCAATGCCAGTCGAGAACAGAGCCGTAGGCCAAAGCTGTCTCACTCCAAATTGGCGTGCAACCCTATCTGGCAGGTGGTACTCGACAACATAGAAGTAGATTAGAGGACACCTCATCCTATAGAAGTCGTCGTCGACCCCACAAACGTTGCTCAGCTAAAAAGGAAGTGCGTCCTCTCCACCGTACGGCTCCCACTCCACCTGCAACATGTCCAAACAAGATGTTAGATGGTATACTAATCCTTTTCAAACTAGCATGGAAAATAAAATTTACTTACACTAGACGCCGTCAGCGTGTCTAGCTCGTTGGTGAACTCAATGTACACCCGGTCTAACCTCGCGTACGGAACCCTAGCCTGGTCCCAAAGGTACGCCCACGTCAGCTGCCGACTTGGAGGCTGACCTTGGAATCACTCACGACAAGCCAGAACCTCAGGACGGCCAACTGGAAGACAAGCCCACATCCACAGCTGTAACAGGTACACGCAAGCACCAAGTGACGGGTTGGATGAAGACCGACGACACCCCTCGCATAGCTGCTGCTATAGAAAACACAAGACTACAGAGCCCTAGCTGTAGTGACCCGCCTGGTCCCAGTCACAGAGGCAGTGGATCCACATCCAGGACGCACTGTCACCCGTGACGTCGGGAAAGAGAACGCAGGCAAACATGTGTAGGATCCACGCCCTGTAGTAGTACCCAACTGTCTCCTCATCTGCCTCCTCGGGGCACTGTACGAACTCTTCCCGTAGCCAGGAGATGGGAACTCCAGAAGTGCGAGCCACTTGCTCGCTAAGCTCACGCCCAAAGAAGGCCTCCACTCGTGCTCTCCAGCCCTCTGACCTGCACTGCCCGGTGACTGGGTTGCCGTGAATTCTTAGGCATAGCATCTTCTGACAGTCCTGGAGCGTGACTGTCATCTCCTCGAAAGGTAGGTGGAAGCTGTGAGTCTCCGGCCGCCACCTATATTTAAGACAAAGCAATATTAATTGTCAAAAAGTCAATCGCATGAACAAATGGCCATGAATGGAGGCAATGATTCAATTTAATACCTGTCAACCAACGCAGTTATGGCCGCTGAGTTGAACTTGGGCAACCCACGACGAACCTGAAAAGAGATGACATCCATGCCAGCTCTTTGTAGGAAAGGAGTGTACCTGTCGTCGTACCGCATATCCAAGAACCCACTGTGGGTTCTAGGACGAAGGAGCGGAAAGTCCTGCATCAAATAAAACATAGTCTTCTGTTACTTCACGAACACATGTATGCTCACCAAAATTTGAACAAAACTTATAGATTATTATCTGCCCCAGCGCTATGAGACGTCCTCAGTGGGTCGCCTCGTACATCGGGTCGAGCAGGTGGAATTGCTCCATCATAGAAAAAAGTGAATGAATTAAAATTTCAATATACAATGAAACATGAACTTAGAAATGTATAAGTAATTGACACAAATACAAGCATAAAAAGAGACATACATAATTAATTAAATGAAGACGACAAATATAAAATAATAAAATGAACCAATAGTCGCACCTCACTAATCTGTCAATGGCAACTTCATGAATTGTGGTCAAGTCTACCGCACTTGCCGCACTCGTACTGCTCGGGGTTAGTAACAAATGGAGTTCCTCTCCCACGCCTCCACGGCTCTCCACGGCACTTGCCGGTCCTGAATACAAGCCCTCCACGGCTCCACGCCAAAGGGCCCCACAGGGTATATATATTATACTTTGTATGTATGGATTTTGGTTCAGATTTGTGGATGAACATAACCTAGATAGGTTACATGTAGAGGTACATAGGCGTGAGAGAGGAAGACATGCTAGGTGACATGGGATGATATGATTATGCCAAAAAAAATTTGGCAGAGTAGGCTTCCGAGATATTGAGTTATTCAATCTTGCTTTGCTTGCGAAGCAGGCTTGGCGGATCCTTCAAGAACCGACATCTTTGAGCGCCCGGATTTTAAAGACGGTTTATTTCCCACAAGATGATTTTTTGGAGACCAATCTTTGGCTCCGCCCCCTCTAAAATCTAGTGATCAATTCTGGATGGCAGGAAAGTGCTTCAGCTCGGCCTGACGAGAAGAATCGGCACATGTTCGGCTATGTCAGTTTGGAATATGGACTGGCTATCGACTGATAGCATGCGGCGGCCAGTACCCGGTGTTCGCCCACACTCCCACAACTTGTGAGCGAGCTAATTAACAGCACATCGACAGCTTAGAATCGAATAAAGCTTCAGAAATTATTCACATTAGCTAATATTGATGTGATTCTTAATATCAGTGGAAGCAACTAAAATTTAAATTTTATTGTGGATGCTAGAAAAAACATGGAAAGGTCTTACCTCCACACAGGAAAAAAGATACCACCGGAACACGCCTCCGCGCCCTCCGAGCTCGCCTCTGCAGCCTTCAAGCCTGCTACTGCAGCCATTTCTCCGTTCTCCTTGCTCTATGATCGCCACTGCACGGAGAGGATCAATTAAAAGCACCGAGTGCCATCACCGCAGGCTCGGGAATTTAGGAGGCAAGAGGCGTGGTTTAGGGAGACGGATGTGCTGTGTTCAATGCGGCCGCGACTACGAGGGAGATACCCTCGAACCCTCATAAATCGATTTTTTTTGACAAATATTTAGGCTAGAAATTAATTGTTTCTGAGATGGTGAGAGTATTATTAAATTACACTATCGTATGAGTATATATCTAAGTAATTGCTGTTAAATAAGCCCACACGCTCGCCCACCTCTCAGTATTTCTCTAGCTCCGCCCCTCATGATGTGGCGGTGCACCTGGTCCGCCCGTGCTGCCAACTCCTGCTGCTGATCCGAGGGTCTAGTCTGCAGCACCGCACCGCACGGTGGGCTGGTGCCGCGAACCCTGCCGCGCTAGCCTTTTCGATCGGCAATGGCAAAAGCAGCCTCCTCACCTTATCGCCCCAGCTGAGGGAGGACCATGCCCGGCCCGCGCGGCTGCGGCTCCTTGACGAGACAGACCGATGGGAAGGAAGCCCCAACCTCCTCGATCGTCATCATTTGGATTTGGTCATCGATCGCATGGTGCTTGCTGTGCAATGGCGCTCCGGAAAACAGCCTTTACCTGTGTCTCCACTGTCCCACATGCCCAGGCTGTCTGGAATCAAATTTTACCTTGTGAGGATATATATTTCCCCTTCTCACGTTAGTCCTCTCAATTCCCATTCACTGGCCGACTGGTGGGAGGAGGTGGCAAAAAGACAGACAAAGGAAATTGTCGTATCTTTCAAAACAGTAAGCAGCCTGTCGGCACAGGAGACAAGCCTCGCTCGCGTGCCAAGGAAGACATCGGGGAGACAGGCCTTCCTTTTACGCTGAATTCTGGGTTTTATTCTGTTTTTTTCCTATGCCCTTGTTTAGTTTCAAAAACTTTTCCCAAAAAGTGCTACAGTATTCATCACATCGAATCTTGCGATACGTGTATGGAGCATTAAATATAGACAAAAAAAAAAACTAATTGCACAGTTTGGTTGAAAATTGCGAGACGAACGTTTTGAGCCTAATTAGTCCATGATTGAACACTAGTTGCCAAATAAAAACGAAAGTACTACAGTAACACAAAATCCAAAATTCACGCAACTAAACACGGGCTATGCAGTAGTGCCCATCAGCTGTTGTGGTAACCTAGCTTTCTCATGGAGTAGGTCGCCGTGGCGGATATCTGTACTGTTAAACATTATTATCTCTACCTTAAATGAAATGGCAGAGTTCCTACCATATTTCTAATAATAATAGTAGTAGTAGTAATAATAATAGTAATCAATTAAGGTACCATATTGGTGCCTAAAACATATTTTTCATGGAAATTTTTATCTAATTTGTAAAGTTCCAATCCAACAAGGAATTGTTGCAATATATAATGTTCCAAAAAATCAAATAAAAAGTTATTCAATCATAATAGAAAGATAATAAAAATGATTGTGTACGGAGCACGTAGTATCTATAGGACATTGAGTAATGGAGATAATAATAAATCCCTAACAAACATTATGATATAAATCTAAGATTTAAATTATTTGTAACCAATCGGCTATATATAGTCAGTAATGAAAAGAGGGCCGATGGTGAGAAAAAATATAAATTTATATAAAATAAATTAGTATACAAAAAAAGATTTATTAATCTTTAGATTCGCAATACTTGCTACAGCAACATTCAAACCATCCCATTAGTGTTTTAAATAACAGATAAATAGACTATCCGATCCTATATTTGTTCTCACAACATAACTATTCTAACACTCTTTATTTGCTACACCACATGCCTTTTGTAATGTTCTTTGCCGACGAGCCATCATCAGACGCCAGAAGGATTCCGTAACTTCAACGCCTTTAGGCCCTGTTTAGTTCTAAAAAGTTTTCTAAAAAGTGTTACAGTAGCTATCACATCGAATCTTACGATACGTGCATGGAACATTAAATGTAGACGAAAAAAAACTAAGTACACAGTTTGGTTAGAAATCGCGAGACGAGCGTATTGAGCCTAATTAGTCTATGATTGAACACTAATTGCTAAATAAAAACAAAAGTGCTATAGTAGCCAAATTTCCAAATTTCGCGAACTAAACACAGCCTTATTAGTCGTCGAGAACACCAACTGCAAAATCAAATACATCGAGCGGACATCAGCAAAGCAGAGAAAGGTACATATCAGTAATTGTCCATTATGCACATATGTTGGAGTTGCATATGTATGCGTATCCACGCACGCACCTCGACTGGGTTACTAGTTTTAGGGTTCCAAATGCCATCTTCGAGGTCATCCATCTGACAATTAAAGTCACGGTGAATGTTCTTCACGTCACTGTTGAATGCGTACTCTAATAAGCTCTCTCTTGGGTGAGTGTGGCTGAGAGCTTCGAGAGCGTCTTCAAGCAGGGGTTGGCTTATAGAAGCCAACCCTCTGAGGGCGTCGACAAACCTATCACAGTGTCCCTATCAAACGTTCTGTTGTAACAGTCCTCTGAGACGTAGAGGAAGACGTCCACGTACGCTCCAAGTGTCCTCTGCACTGTGTCTGCGCAAATCTTACTAGACAGACCGGTGGCAGTCAGGCTACCACTATCCTGAAAATTCATCATGATAAAAAAAATCACCAGCAAGAAAAGTGTGTGTGTGAGGTTGATTCGATGCTGTGACCAGTTAATGAACTTACCACGAGTTGGGAAGCCATAATGACAGCTTGTGCTGCTAAAACACAGACACGGGCCGACGTATTTAAGGCTTCATAGTGCTGCCAACCATTTAAGGACGTAAAAGATTGGTTGCTTCCAAAAACCATAACATCACGAAAAAAAGACGTACTTGTAGCAACATATAGTTTTCTAAACAAAACAAAACACACTCAACAATATAATAGCTAGATTTATATACCACTTTTGCTATTTATGATAGTTTTCTTGCAAAGAAATCTGTCAAATTTTGAGCTATCTGAGCTATGTGATTTGCGTTTTTGTTGTTTGATTTTTTTCTGTTTCTCACTGGACTGGACCGGACTTTGCACGGGTGCGTCCGGTCGATCTACTACGGGTCCCGTCGTTGGCTCGATGGTGCGGGCACGCGCGCGATCGGACTCTGCCCTGGCGAGTTCGGTCGACGTCTGGCGCGTCCGGTCATCACTTAACACAAGTGCGCGATTGAGTTGACCGTTGGGATCGAGCAATTGCAGTTGAACGTAGGGGACGTGTGGCGTCCATCCAGCGACCGGACGCTGGGTGCAGCGTGTTCGGTCATCCCGACCGGCGCGTCCTGTCACCCCGAAATCTGTGCAGTGAGGAGGCCAACGGCTCTATTTGTTTGGGACCTATATAATTAGAGGTTGGCCGTTTTGTGCTCACTCTCTTGGTCATTTCTATTGAGAATACACCCTAGTGAGCCTAGTCATTCATCTCTAACTCATCTTGCTTGATTGATTCATCTTTTGGTGAGGTTGGAGAGCATTCAAGTGCATTGCTTTTGAGTGATTGCATGTAGAGGCACTTGGTGATTGTGTTTCGCCGCGGGATTCGCTTGTTACTCTTGGTGGTTGCCGCCACCTAGATGGCTTGGTGTAGCGAGAATCGTTGAGTGGAGGGTGGTGCTTATCTCCGGCTCCGATCGTGGTGATTGTGAAGGGTTCTTGTGCCTTCCCCGTGGGAGATCACGAAAGGCAAGTCTAGTGGATTGTTCGGGGTTTGGGAATCTTCATCTTGTGTTGGTTGTGCGGCACCCGGTTGCAGGTTAGGCGTATGATGCCTATTAGCGCGTGAACCTCCAAGTGAGTGAATCACCACAACGGGGACTAGCTTGCTGGTAAGCAAGTAAACCTCGGTGAAAAATCATTGTGTCAATTGATATTCATTGTGATTGATTTTTCACTTGCCGGGCTTGGTATAAATCCCTCTACCCCTCTTGTATTTACATCTCTAGTGATATCTTGTGTAGAGGTAGCTTAGCTAGTTAGAGTAGCTCTCTAGTGTAGCATAGAAGTAATTAGTTGAATTACTTGTTTTGATAGCACACTAGTATATCAAGTAGTGACATAGCCTTTTCTTCACACATAGTGATCATAGTATATTAGATTTTGTGGACAGATGGCTTGTAACATTTGTAGAGCTAGCGTAAAATTCGCTTCGTCATTTAGTTAACTAACAAGTTGTCTTAGTGTTGTTGTAGAAAACTTTTATAGGCTATTCATCCCCCTCTAGCCATTTAAGACCTTTCAAGCGGGGCAGCAAGGGCTGAGAACATGTCGATCTAACGACGCCACATGACTGTTGGGGTGCTGGTCGGCACCCCCATCCCCCAACTCGGTGACATGTTTCCTGCAGCTATGCTGCAACACACAGCACAATGATAAAACCACCGGGGAGCAGCAGCAGGTTGCAACATGTGCAAAACACCCGATCTACTTTTGAAACATCTAAATGCAACATTTGAAACATACGCCTAAAGGTAGATGAAACACTTGAAACATTCGTCTAAAACACTCGCAAAAACACCTGAAAGACACTACTTGAAAACCATTGCAAAACATACGCAACATCTAGATAAAACACTTACAACATATGTGTGAAACATATACAGCATTCAGATAAACATGCTTGCAACATGCATCTGAAAAAAATAGATGAAACATTGGAAATAGACGTTTGCAACATACGCATACACCTATTGCAACATATGCAACATCCCGATCTACTTTTGCAACATCCATATGAAACACTTGCAACATATCTCTGAAACATCTGGAATACTTGAAACATGCACTTGCAACATCCGAGGAAGAAAAGGAGCGCGAGGTGCAGCCAAAGAAGCTAGCTCCGTGTTTGGCCACTTCGGATCTCGTGATGTCACGAGCTGTGGTCGAGCTTCGTGGCGGTGCCGACGTCGACAGCGGCCATGACCTCCAGCTAGGGAACAGCAGCGTCGATAGCTCTTCGACCCGGCGAGGGACAGGGCACGACGCGCAGGGCGTGGGGACGGGGCACGGCGCGACGAGGTGGAACGGAGCGGGCGCGGCGAGATGTGGCGTGGCTCGACGTGGGATGGGGGCGCCGCCGCGAGGCAGCTTGGGCGCGGGTGTACGGCGCGGTGAGCCGCGACGGGCGAAGCAAGGAGTAAATAAAGGAGAGCGTTGATGAGCCTGTTGAGCCCGGTCGCTACGGTGGCTCGGGAATGGGAACGGGTCGTCCAGACGGACGCTTGCACCAGAGTAAGCACGACTTCACAAAGCAAAAACGACCACTTTATTAGAACGGTACTCCCTCCATATAGGATTTAGAAGTCGTTCTGGGAAGATAGCCACGCGTAGCAAAGGAAGTCGCCGGGGGTGGGCGGGCATGAGTTTGGACTGCTTTGCCCTCGTCGCTTCGACTGGCGTGCATCATTAAGCCAGCGCCACCGCCGCATGGTAACAGTGCCATGCAAAAACGCTTGACCATGCAACCCAAAAAATTGGGTCAGCCAAGGGATTCGAACCCTGCCCACAGGCCTCCAGACGTGGCCGCCTGACCAATCGAGCTACGTATGATTACTGTCTTGAGGATACCCATAGCCCTATTTAATAAGGGCAAATATGGAAGAATACCTTCTAACTAATGACTCCTTTGTAAGCACAATCATATCCCAAACAACTTCTGAATCCTATACGGAGGAAGAATCTTTACCGTACTCGAGTGTTTCTTGAGGGACGCGTACTCGATTTCCTCGCCCTACGATGGATCATCGACGCTCGCGCCTCGGTCTCTCTCTTGAGTCCACCGATCTTGTGTCCAGCGATGTAGCGCGTTTTTCATTTGATTTGGATTCAATGATCATAACAATTGAGTGTTGCATGGATCAAAAATACCTGATTTTTGTTTGCGTTCTCAATCGGGTGTTTTAGGGCCATCGGACGCTCAGGTGTCAGGTACCCTGAAACATCCGAGTGGGGAGTCGACAGAAGGAATAGCATTTTGAAATGCTGCTTTTGTACATATACACAGACGTCGCTGCAGCCGGACAGCACGCCCAGGCTGACCCTGAACCTGACCTTGAAGATCGAGTCCAGCGTCGACCGCATCAACAGGTCCTGCATGTCCAGCTTCTCCCGGGCGGCGGCGGCGGCGGCCACGATGCCCGCGAGCTCCGCGGCCGTGTCGCGTAACACGCCGCCGCTGTAGTCGCGCAGCACCCGCGTGGAGAACTCGTGGCTCGCGGCCTTCCGTTGGTGCCGCCACTTGGTGCCGTCCACGTTGAAGATGCCGTCGCCGAGGAGGTCCTCCAGCACGTCGTGGGTCATCACGCCCTTGCCGTAGTTGGCGAAGTTGGTCTTCAGGATGTATTCCACGTTGGCGGGCTCGACGGTGTAGATGTAGCTGCAGGTCGGGGTGAGCATGCGGAAGGTACGGTACCTGCGGTGGAGCTCAGTTTGGTACTCCAGCTGGCAGCCGAATTTGAACAGCAGGTGCAGAATGGTGCCTGCCACCGGCGGGTAGCTCCGGTTCTTGCCGCTGCGCGGCGCGGGAGCGTGAGGTATAGCACTAGGAGGAGAGCAATTATCAGGGTGAGCACCGTGAGTTGGCTTGACGCCGAGTCCATGGTCAGCGGTGAGCGCTAGCGTCTCGGTGCGAGGCGGCCGGGAGCCGTGCGCGTTTGGTCGTGGGCTTGTGGCCCGTGGGGTAGTACTTGTGGACTTGTGGTCCGTAGGAAAGTGTGGCGCGCCCGATTAAAAAGGCCAGGGATTATGTTGCAAGCTCGATTAAATAATGTTGCACGCTCGATTCAAAATGCCAGATGGATGATTATGTTGCACGCTCGATTACATAATATTGCACGATCGACTAAATAACGTTACATGTTCGATTAAATAATTTTGCACGCTCGATTAAAAAAGCCAGATGGATGATTATGTTGCACGATCGATTACATAATATTGACGCTCGATTAAATAATGTTGCACATTCGATTAAAAAAAACAAGATGGATGACTAAAAAATCAGCTGGCGGTGTCTGAAAATAAAATTGAGATCAGAGTCATCGCTACATAAACAAATATAAACCAAGGCTCTGATTCGTCTATGAAACTAGGCAAGCAAGGAGGGGATAAAGGACCACGGAACCCCACCCCAACCAACCAAAATCAAGTGAAAGAAGAGTAGGGTAAATTAGTGAAAAACTTTATAGATTACTAGGATATCAAATCTATTTTTATTCAGACTAGAATATTTTTCTTGTAAAGGTGAAAAGTATTTTGTTTAAGCTATACAAACAGGAATGTTAAATAAAATCCATTTTCTCCGAAGATTTGCTTTTTTTAGAACTCTGCAGACTTGCTGCGGAAACCTTTCCTGCCGACCAGTGAGACCCGAGCGCCGCGCCGACCCCCGCGCCCACGCCTGCTTATTACTTCTTTCGGCCCACGGTGCCCACGCGGAGACGCGGTCCACCTTGATAGCCGAGAGGTACTCAACCGCTCAATGCCACAGGTCCGTGTATACCTAGATTAGTTTCTTTTTCCTATTTCTGTTCGGTGCTTTTTGTTTCCGGTTTCTATTTTTCATTTATTTTTTATTGTCTATTTTCCTTTTCTTTTTTCTTTTCGTGGTCTTTTGTCATTCTTTTTATTTTCTTTATTCTTTTACTATTTTTATTTTACTCTATTAATTTGTATCTTTATTTCCTTTCTATTTTCATGTTTCCATGTTTTTTCTTTCTTTTGTTCTATTTACCTTTATTTTCTACTTTATTTTTTGTTTATGTAGATTCTTTTCATTTTGTTTTCATATTCTATTTTTTATTTTATTCTGATTACTTTAATTTTAATTTTTTTATGTTCGTACATGCCATGGTCGAGTAGTATGTATGCGGACTTTTATATTTTGCATTGCTTATTTAAGTTTTCATTTTTTCCGGTATATTTAGCATTTGTTATTCATGTTTTATTTTTCATTTTTTTTGTTATTTGAGTAATTAATTACTTCATTAATTTTATTTTTACTTTTTTATATTTTCACAATTCATGATATTTTGCCACGTAGTAAACATGTGATGTCTTATACTATATTCTTTATGTTCGTGTAGTGTTATTGTGATGTTCTACGATGTATTTGTGATGTTCAGTAAGCATACATTGATGTTCTAGGATATATTTTTGTGATGTTTGATTTTTTTCTCCATTTTATTTTACTCTAATTAATTACTCCACTAATTTTATTATTTATTATTTTACATTTTTTTTGATATTTGTGTTGTTCATGTATTATACATATGATGTTCTATGCTATATTTTTTTATGTTCGTGTAGTGTTAATGTGATGTTCGGTAGTATTTTGTATTATTTTTGTTTGACTATAATTAATTGTTTCACTAATTTTATTTTTTATTTTTTTATTTTTTACATTTCATGATATAAGTGATGTTCACGTAAGATACATATAATGTTCTATCCTATTTTTTTGCAATGTTCGTATAGTGTCAATGTGATGTTCGATGATTATCTTTAAATACAAGTTTAGCATGAGATAAATGTTTGTTAAATTTTTTTATCGAAATGTATCTATGTGAGGTCTTGTTTTGAAGAGTTTATTATAAGAAACACGATGGTGCAATCAGATTTTAATTATGATGCTTGGTTTAGAAGCTATGTGTAACACCCCTGGTGTTCGAGCTTGTTTAACACCGCGATTTATGCCTAAGTAAAATTTCTAAAAAACGAGTTTCTCGGAATTTTTTATTGTACTTGATGCGATAAGCGAATCCCGTGTGACTTAGTTGTGGACTCAAATCAACGCCCAAGTTAAATTACTTTGTGCGTAAAGATATTTAGGAATATCGAACAACGATTCTAGCGAACGGTTTGTTCTGTTAGATTAAGCACGAAAAGTAACTTTTATAAATAAAATAAAATCTATTAATAAATAGAATGATATATATATATATATATACTCATGGGTTTATTTTGATAAGCATGAACTGACAAGAGAGAGGGATGGAGCAGCAGCTTCATTTATTTTTCATAGCACGGCGTGCAGCGTACTCGCCTGGCATTGCTATTGATCACTGTCTCGTTCTCATCGTGACTCTGTATTTCTCTGCACTGCAAAGTCTCCTCATCCATCCGCATCCATGCTCCCTGACCTTTGCTTTTGCTTCTCTCTCTGGCTGGATTGCTTCTGTCTGTATTTGTTGAGCCGCTCCTTGTTTTCTCTCCCTCACTGCTTGCCTCATCGTTTGCTGACGTTTTTCACGCTGCCGCACGTGGTTCTAGCCCTGCCCTTGCCATGTCCCTTCACGTTCCGTGTGCGTGTAGGTGCGCAGCTGACGGTCACGCTGCACCGTCCTTCCTTGTTCCCCAACATCGCGTCTACGAATTGGTGGCGAACCCGCACGCGTCTCCTTGCTTTGCCTCTTTCTGTTTTCTACCTCTGCTTGCGCTGCCTGTGCTATGCTATCCCTTCCGCAGTCGCGTCGCGCCAATGATGGGGCCAAGCCATGCCAGACCTGTCCCTCGTTCCCTGCCTTCCGGCCGCCGTCGCCTGACCACAGCGCGCGTGAGCACCGAGCCCTGTTGCTAACCGCGTGCGAGCGCGCCCACGTTCCTCGGGTCCGCGCTGGGCCTGCGGCATCCAGGCGCCGTCCCTCTCATGCGCCTGCTCGGCCACCGCCTCTACCGCTGCACCTGGCCACCGTTGCTAGTTTCTGCCCCGTGCCTCGCGCGCGACTCCCTCCCTCTGCTTGCCTCTGCTGAGTCGGCGCCCACCATGCTCGTGCCCGTAGCCCAACACCGCCTCCTGCCCACCGGTGCTGGCCGCTCCCCCACGCGAGCGCACGCGTGCCTCCATGGCCGCACTGGGTTTCTGACTCCGCAGCTCCACGACGCCGTCTCGGGGCCAGCCGTCACCGCCCGTGCCCCGCAGCGCCGCCGCATCCTCCTCCTCGACAGCCGCAACTCCACACCGCCAGCTGCGCACATGCCTGATCTGCCCGCGCCGTCCGCCGTGTCGCGCCACCCTCGGGTGTCCTATGGCTGCCCATCGCTGCCGCGCCACGGCTAGGCCCGGGTCCGGCCATCGTCCGTGACCCGCACACCGCCACCACCGAGCGTGTCACGCCCGCCCGCCGTTGCCCGTGTCGCTCCTCCTGCCGTCATCTGCGCCGGAAGCCGCCGTGCCGTGCTTCACCCTGGTCCGCACCGCGGCCAGGCCAAGCACGGTCGTGTCCACGTACCTCCCCGTGCGGCTCGCCGGCGGGTGGTCCACTGCACCGTTGCCGCCGCGGCGGCCGATGCCTCTGTGTTGTGCTCTGCTTTTGAGAAGGTAGAAAAGGGTATGAATCCAAGCAAAAATATTATACCAGGTCCTTACTGTGAAATACGTGACTCATATGAATAGTATATATTGGACTATGGGGTAGTTTCGTGAAAACGCAGCGACGTTTTTGCAAAATGGGTCGCCACCGCTAGGTTTCCGTCGTGGGCCGGCCTGCTCGCACTGGGCCGCCTGGTTGGTAGGCCACACGCGCCCCTGTGGGCCGCGCCATGCTACTGGGCCACTGCCCCTGCCGCGTTGGGCTGCCTTGCCGCCTGGTCCGTCGGTCGAGCACGCCTGGGGCTTGCCCGCACTGGGCCGGCCTTTGGCCGTCGCGCATGGGCTGCTCGCCCCACCTGGGCCGGCATGCTCCCGCATTGCTAGGCCATTCATGCCCCCATGCTTGGGCCGGCCTGTGCCACCGCGCCTGGGCCACGTGTGCGCAGCTTCCGCTGGCCTTTAGTCTTATAAGCATTTGCTAAGTTAGTTTTGGAATTAAAGTTGTAAAAGCAATATAAAATAGTATAGGAATCCAAAAATGGTGAAATCAGTTTTGTTGAGTCTCTAAAATCATGATCTACCTATTAGTATATTTTGTTCACATAGTTGGATAATATTCTTGGGAGCTATATAATTAATTTAAGGTACTTAATATTGTGAAAAGATAAACTTGTAGGAATTGTTGTGATAAATTGGTAATAGTGTTGAATCTGAAATTTTTACAGTAGCCTCCTAGCAATATTAGGTACTCACTGTAAATTTTGTAGCTCCAGAATAATTAGTTTGCTAAATAGATAATGATGCCCTATTTCGGATAATGATTAAATCGATAGAATAGAATAAAGAAACAATTTGGGTTTATATAACTAAAACATTCGTTGGGAAATAACGCCTTATTCGTCAACATGGATATGTAGCCAAAGTACGGACGTCGTTAGAGCGAGCTCGTTAGCTTGTGAGGCGTGATCGGGTTTCTAAGCATTTCGGCTGTCGTTGATTATTTACATCTATGCATTTGCATCAATGCATATCATATAGGTACGATGATGGAGCAACAGATCAATTGAAGGATGATTAGGAATTCAAAGATGGTGTAATGGTATTCTCTCTAGGAGATGATGCAATGGGCTTTCTATTCAGATGATGGTGGATGATCTGACGATGCAGATACTAACTTTTTAATATATATCTTACCCAGGCAAGCCCCGGTGCATAACCCCTACTTTTCTGCAGTTTAAATTATATTTGTGCGTTAAGTTTTAAAGAGTTGAATGAAACCCACTTGAATATATATATATATATATCTTTATCCTATGAGTCTTACTAGTATGTGTTTACACCAGAATTTGGAAGAAGGACCTCAAAAGCTCGAGAGCTCCCAAAATCGTGTCAGCAAGGGATTAATTACGTGCAGATCAAAACCAGCTGATTCCGATGTAGCACTAGAATCAGCTTTCTTCAGATAGCGCCAGCAGATAACGACAGAGGCTATGATCGGCGCTGGGATGAGACATGCTGGACTATACAAAAGGGAAATATTAGAGTCCAAGTTATCTTAAATTAGGAATGTTTTCATTTTGATGCCAAAGATTATATCGAGTCGTACTCGAGTAAGCTTCATTTTTAGGCTCCGGGTATAAATACCGAACCTCGGCTATTGTAAAAGGACACAATCAATCAAATACAGGTCAATTACTTTTTTTTTGGCTCCGGCCACCCCTTAGGAGTAGGAGTAGAGTAGATCTCGGCGAGTTCTTCAGCAAGTACGGTTGCATCAATCCGGTCGACCTCCACTGCTTGTCTGTAAGTACCATCATAGTTTATACCTCTGTTCGTATGGTTGCATCGATCCGGTCGACTCCCACTGCGACTCTGTTATAAGCTAGTTATCGACTCTTGTCTAATTTAAGTATGGCCTGTGTGATTCTGCCTCACACCCCACTGCTTGAATTAGATCAAGGTCAAGTTATCGGCTCTACCTTAATATGGCAGTCTTTGGTAGATTCATTAAGTTACCGATATTGCTTATTGCTTTCATTATTTATCTAATTACAGCAATGTCACTCTGTCCGATTGAGATTGATCTGGATCGGCCTTATATCTTGTTTAACTCATCGTTTGCTAATTTAAAAAATTGATCTAATCTACATCTTAAGCGATGAGTTATGTTTTTATCGGCTGTTTTACATCAATCTTAATCGTGTATAGCGTGCGATTAAGGCATGTCCGATCTCGAATAGATCTATTAGTTAATGAAAACCGTTCCATGGCCCGTCATCATGGCCTATGGGATTCTGCCTCTCACCCCACTGTTGGCACCATAGAGTAGGGATCGTTAGTTGGTAGACCCGTTCCTGAGAAGGCATGACCTTAACTGTGCGCTATACCTGAATTGGTTGTTTAGCCAATATCGAGCGCTTTCACGAACAGTTCACATTATGAGATCATTGAAGTAGAGATAAGTTGAAAGATATGTTAGCCCCATAACCTTATTACTGTATTATGGCCTGCATGATTCTGCCTCATGCCCCACTGATATTAGTAATGAGTTAGGGTTATCGAGTCTATTATTGTTTCTACGGCCTGCATGATTCTGCCTCATGCCCCACTGGTCATGGCGATAGATGAGATCTAACATGTTCATTAGATTTATCTTTATTAAATGGTTAAGTGGTGTTGAATTGTTTCTTTATATAAAAAGGAGTTTGGTTACTTGTAATCATTGGCTCAGTATAAACCAATCATCATTGATATTTTATTGCCATTGATTGACATTTGCTTAAATAATATTTATTCTGAATGATAACCGATTCTTCTTATACAACCCATGAGATTTAGTCGATTTATTCTTATGAATATGCTGGAATCGACTATTTAGTCGATCTCCTCTCATATCGGCTCTCAGAGCCGCACATTCGGGACTGTCTGGCAACACCAGCACGTTCCGCCCTTAATTACTGATGAGCTTTCCCTCCTTGTCAATTACAGGGTCAAATTGACTGGCACGTCTCGGAGGATTGCGCAGGATCGACCACCCTTGCGCTGAAGCTAGGCGGATCTGCTCCATCGAGCGGAGCCTTTCGGCTTGCTACGTGTGTCCTCGACACGGAGATGAAAATTCTATGTCGACACACGTTTCTGGCACGCCCGGTGGGACCCCACAATCGTCATGGCGGTTCACAACAACGACAACATCCTTATAATACATTATGAAGACCTACCTGATGAAGATAAGGATACCATCAACAAAGCCATAGAAGAATTTTAGAATAAGTGTTTGTTGTCCTACACTAAAACACGTGACAGCACAATTATTCGGAAATTTCCACTACCAAGAGTTTTACTACACGGATAGACAGATACAGTCGAAGCTAAAGAAAGACGTTTCTTTACGGAAGCCATAGACAGATATGTTCGTGATGCTTTATCAAGCCGCAATAAAGTTTTCGTTGACGCATTTCACAACACCGTGAATGAGATGATTCATGGAATTCCAGTTGGTCAGGTTGGATCGACTTGTTACAACATTCTAGATCCGTCGACTTAAGGGACTAATCAAGTCGGTACCAGCCATCAAGATGCAGCACCAGCAGGTAATGGTGATGTCCAGACACTTCAAGGTTCGTCTGAACAAATTCCAGGTACTACTACGAATCAGATACATTACAATCCTAGACCGTCAGTACAGCATGTGCAGCAGCCAGCGGGGCAAAGTCAGAACCAGATGATCAATTTTGGCACATCAGGCCACATACCATCGTCGGCTCAAAAGATAGCACCATCAATTCAAAGGATCCGTAGAGATATAGATCCTTATGTCTATAATCAGAGACTTCAAGCAGCAAGCCAGCAAATGACCCAATAGATTGAGATTCCACAAGGCTATCACTATGGCACGGATTATAACACCCTTCATATGATACCAAATCTAGGATATCAAGGCACGCGGGATTTCAATCCACATATGGGTCAGCAAGTACCGAAAAATCCAAATCCGCAAGCTGACGAGTTGCTGCTGAAAATGACCGAGATGATGAAGAACTAGTTCGGTCTGAAGCCAAAAGGGATGACCTTTTCGTACAAACACTCATATCCAGAATGATATGATTTGGTTGCTCTTCCTACAAATTACAGGCTCCCAGAGTTCGCCAAGTTCACTGGTCAAGACAGTATGAGCACAATAGAACATGTCAGTCGGTATCTTACACAATTGGACGAAGCGTCAGTTGAGGATGCCCATCGAGTTTGTTTTTTCTCCTTATCTCTGTCAGGACCAGCTTTCACTTGGTTTTCGTCACTACCAGTCAACTCCATTGCCAATTGGACTGACCTAGAAAAGAAGTTTCATACATATTTTTACACTAGGACTGGAGAAAAGAAGATAACCGATTTGATAACCATGAGACAGAGGACTAATGAATCGGGCACTGAGTTTCTTCAGAGATTCCGAGAGACCAGGAACTTGTGCTTCTCATTGAGCTTGGCCGATGATCAGCTAGCTGCTTTAGCTGTTCAAGGAATGCTGCCAATGTGGAAAGAAAAGCTGCTAGGACAAGAATTTGACAACTTGGGTCAATTAGCTCAACGAGTGACAGCGCTCAATAGCCAAATCCAGAGTATGCGCAGAGATACCAAATTCTAGAAGAGTACCACAATAGCCGAAGTTTATAATCCATATTCGATTGACGATGGCTATGAAGATGAAGAGGAAGAAGTTGCTGCAGCTGAATGGAATTGGGGCAAGAAGACAGTAATGGTGCCAAATCCTTAGGAAAGAGGAGTCGAGGAGAGCTATGACTTTGATGTCACAAAATCAGACAAGCTCTTTGACTTTTTACTTGAGAAGGGCCAGATCAAATTGCCGGATAATCATGTTATGTTGCCCCCTGAACAGTTGAAGAATAAGAAGTTCTGCAAGTTCCATAATGCTACTTCTCATTCCACCAATGAATGCAGAAGTTTCCGGCAGCACATACAGAGGACTATTTAGCAAGGGAGGCTCAAGTTCGATACACCTCAGAAGATGAAAGTTGATGATAATCCTTTCCCAGGAGATCAAAATATGGTTGATGTTGGACTATTCAAAGGAAAAACTAAGGTCCTAACATCGGCCAAATCAAGAGAAGCTGGAGCAGTTGATCCCGAGATGCAAATATCGGCTGATGAATACAGAGAGATTAGAAAACATCGTGATCAGCAGAGGAGCCGATATGAATAGGGGGAAACATCAAAGGATGAAGCGATGAAGCCGCGAGTCACATCTTGGATCCTATTGAACAAGTGGCAGTGGCAGAAGGCAAAAGATTATCAGCGACGGTTAGAGGATCACGAATACCAGCGTCAATCGGAAGAAGAGAGGTATGAAAGGAAGCAAGCCAAATCACACTGGAATTGTCCTATCTTCAGATACTACTGGAACAAAGGTTTGAAATTGCCTACTAGACATGACTGTCCAGAATGTAGTGATCAATATTAGGAGTTTAGGCAATCTCAAATCAACCGCCGGTCTATCCATGCCCAGGATGCATATCATCATAATAACATGGATCGGTGCTTAAAAAATAAAAGTATTCATGATCGGTTGGGAAAAAGAGTTGTTGACCAAGACTGGGCTGATCATGAAGAGGGAAGCGACCAGAGGGAACATGTCTGGTAGGAAGGCCAATGGTGCCCCGGAGGATTGACAAGAAGCCAGAAAAGAAGGGTGCAGCGCCTAAGGAATAAAGAGATGGAACAGGCTTAGGCATCCAGTAAAACTCAAGTATGGCGTGCCAAGCAAATAACCGATAGAAAACAACCATCGACTAATATCCAAATGGCTTTTCTGCCACCATCGGAATTCAGAGCTCCGGCAGATCAGCAAGTTTATTCATACTTCGATGAATCGGAGTACGGAGAGATAGTTGCCAAGTTGACGGTTACACAACAAGCGATATTTGATAAGCCAGTCAAACATCGGTACTTTAAGGCTTTATATATGAAAGGTTTTGTTGATGGGAAGTCGATGAACAAAATGTTAGTGGACGGAGGTGCTTCTGTCAATCTTATGCCATACACCACTTTCCGTAAGCTTGGCAAGGGACCAGGAGATTTGCTTGAAACCGACATGATGCTTAGAGACTTCGGAGGTAATACATCTTAAGACTCAGGGGGTAATGAACGTCGAACTGACAATCGGGAGTAAAACTCTGCTCACCATGTTTTTATCATCGATGGAAAAGGATCATATAGTTTACTCCTCGGTCATGACTGGATTCACGCAAACTATTGTGTGGCATCGACCATGCATCAGTGTTTGATTCAATGGCATGGAGATGATGTCGAGGTGGTTCGCGCTGATGAGTCTATAAGTATTGCGATAGCCGATCCAGTGTTTTGGGAGCTAGGAGACTTCGAATGCCTTTCTGGCAAAACATGGGAAGGAGGCTTCATCAGGATTAATAATGAAGGCCAACAGCCGATTCAAGCAATCGGCTCTGAAAGTTTATTTTGATCAATAATCGTGGCATCGCATCGGCCATTGAGTTAAGCAAAAATAAGCATTGAGTCTTGGTGATGGGTTTAGGCCGACGTATGTGAATACTGAATTAAAGTGTAAGTGTGATTCAAAGTTAATGGATTTCTTAAGAGAAGTTCTGTTTTGCTTAATAGGATGCTTGACTTGGATCGATCGATCGTTTGATCTTTGGAATGAAAAATGCATGAAAAGATGTTATCCTGGCATCTGAATTTGATAGCCGATTCGTTCTTGGATCCAATAGCCGGTACCAGGTGGGTATCGCCTCTAGTTAAAAAAGTAAAAATCTTCAAAGACAGTAAAAGTCGACATGATACATATCGCCTACAGAGCAAAAACAAAAAGCAAAAATAGTCATACGCAAGGATGTCACACTGAAGTACAATCATAAAGGAACAGGAGTCTTCATTCATCGGTTTATCCTAAATACAAACTAATCGAAGACCTTGTTCACCACATCCTGAGCGGGTGTGATGTCCACGATGGCCTCTATCGCTGCGGTAAAATCTTCTATCAGATCTTCATGTCCCTCAGGGCCATCGTCGGTTGGGAAGCCAACCTCCAGGGTGTGGAGATCATGCCCGGTTTGGACCTATGCCGCAGCTAGCGCCACCGACGCGCCATGACGAACGCTATGAAGGGCAATCTCCTAGGCACAGACCGGGATGTCTTGGAGACAAGCGTCAATGAGGGAACCCCTGGCATTGACGGCGTCCACGGCCGCGTTCGCCGCTAATTGCACCGTTTGGGCTGGCGATTGCAGAAGAATATCAAGACAAAGGCAATGGAAACAAGGATAGAAACGTTCATGAACCTCGTCTTACCTGCTACCATGGTGTCAGATTCAGCCAATCGCTCTCAAACGGTGCTGGCCTCGTCTTCAGCCACATTAAGGACCGCTTGGAAGACCCCTAGATGGGTCTCAAGCTGACCATTATTCCGGATCGCTTCAGAATAGCAGTCCTTGGCCGCTCTCCATTCTCGGAAGTAGATCCGGGCATCACCGCCGTCATGTGAGTTGGAAGAGCCCGATGATGAGGCCGGCATGGAAGACGCAGCATCAGTAGGTTTGCCGATCCTGGAGAAAAGGATGAAAACTGTCATTCACAACGAACCTATAGGCAAATCAGAATGGGTCATCATCATGAATAGGGATTGCCAATCTCACCTCATGCATCGAAGACGCTGGTTCCTCAGCAAGTCTTCTGCCGAGATCTCCTCTGCAGCGCGTTTACCTCGGTTATCTTCGCCGGCCATGATAAATGATTGGATCTACAGGAGAAAGGAAGAAAACCGCTATAGGGTTTTGGCAGGTGGAAGAGAGCGAAGGAACAGTTGCAAATAGAGATGTGTTTGAGACCAGAACCCTCGGTTGGTATTTGAAGACATGAAGTGAAGAGGCGGACGCCTCGGGACACGCAAAAGGCAACCACAATTAATAGAAGGCGAAATGCCACTCCACAAATGTCGAAGAGAATACGACGTCGTATAAATGAGGATAGGAGATCGAAGGGCCCTCTTGACAAAAGCCGTGTTTTTAGACCTAAGTGGGATTGAGAGCGGGAGTCTGGAATCGGTCATTTTCAAAAGAATCAGCTCTTTAGCTGAAGCGGATGTGATCAGTCAACTGTAGTGGTTCTTTAAGCCTCCCGCCTGTTTGGGTGCCCCTTGGCCAAAAGGGTTTCGCGATCAAATAAACTCCTCTGAGCCTGTTCCACCTTTAGGACCTGATCTTCACAAATGTAAAAAGGAGACAAGACTATGTGGAAGGCTGAGAATAGATTGCCCTTGATGACCAAGAGCAGAGGAGCTAACATGATTGCCTTATGAACTTGTGCATAGACACAATGCAGTCTTTCTTTGGGAAGTCCAAACTGGATCAAGGCATGTTATGTTGCAAAATGATTTATCAAGCCGAAGTCTACCAGAATTTTGTGATGGATGACTTTAAAGACTTGAGTTGCCTTCGGCTGCATGCTCTGAAGCCAATAAACTGAGGATCGTGAGATATTACGACTAAAAGGTCAAGATCAAGCAATTTTCTGAAAGAGACTTAGTCTGAAAAATAAAATCGCCGATCGGGTCAAGGAACAGCAGGTTCGACGAAAGGTCACCCAACTAGGAAGGACCTTATCTTATCAATGTTATGCGCCTGATAGTACTTGTATTTTGGAGATACTGAGAAGAAAAAGAAAATTCGGCAGAGCAATCAAATAGGAAATATTTGAAGGAATATTACCCTAACATTTGGATTGATAATTAACAACCGATTTGCTCGGTCATCAGTTTTGGTAGCCGATACCGGAAGGGTATCGTTGCTAGCGAGAAAGTAAACCCAAAGGGGTGGAAGCCGGTACAATGCGTATCGATTATGCCGATAGAGTGATGCGTATAATATGGAGTACAAAACAAAGGAGAAATCACTCAAGACAAAGAAATTGTTTGCTAAATACCACCTATTACAAGTTAAGGGCCGGAAAACACTTTGCCTACTATGTCATCGGCCAGGGTGTTGAAGGCCACGGAGTTGGCGGCGCTAAGGAAATCCTCAGTCAAACGCTCATGATCCCCAGGGTGCACCGCATCTGGAAAACCGTGAGGAAGAAGCCGAAGAGTATGGCCAGAATGAGCCTGTGCGGCAGCCAACGCCGTGGCAGCACCATGACGGACGCCATGAAGAGCGACCTCCCTGACACGGTTTGGGATGTCATACAGGCGAACTATCGGGATGACACCTCTGGCGTTGACAAATCTTGCCACGTACTCCGCAGCTAGTTGAAGGCTCTCCAGTTGGGCGAACAAATCTGAAGAGTTCAAAAGGGAGATGATCAGAATCCAGAAGGTGAAATTGAAAGGAAACAAAAGTTATGATATCACACCCATGATTCTGGCCTCGGCTTTGGCCAATTTATCATCCACTGAATCAACCACGGGAAGCGATCGGCGTCGAGCCATGGCCAGGGTTGATTCTGCGAGAGAGAGACATTCGGCAAGACTCTGGCCGTGACTGTCAATGGTGGCGAGCAGGTCATCATTGCCGATCTACCGCCTTGGGTAGCAAGGAAGCTGGCGATAAGCTATCGATAAGGAGGACCCCAGAGGCCGAACGGAGTTGGCCCTATGACCTGAGGCAGTAGGCGCATCACGGGCTACACCCTCTTGATGATGAAGGCGCTGGCGTGATGATGCAGATCCTTCGAGAGCCCCCTCAGCAGACCTCTTGCTGTTCTCCATAATCTCAAGCTTACGAAAAAACAGGGACTATACTGAGGATGCAGGGAGATTGAGATGAAGCGGGTTGTTGCTCGACCCTCAGCCGTGGCCCATATATATTGCCTGGGAAGGTAAAATCGGTTTCACTGGGGATATGAAATTAAAATCAGAGACAAAAATGGATCGATACTCCAGGGATTCAGGGGACAGATAACGGAGAGGTAACAGATTCCAACTTATCGCTTCCCCAATTACAAAGCATCGTGGGAAGGATACAAAAGATTTACATGGACCAAAGATCAACCCACCAAGGCTTCTTTTGGATTGAAGGGAGTCCGGATCCCCCACAAGGCCAAGGATCATCATAAACCAAGTCACATCAGCCCATTAATAAGATTATGCCAAAGAAAGGGAAAAGCCGCCTGACTAGCAGATACCTAGCTGATTTCTCGGTGACTAGGAAACCGCTGGAAAGAAGCTTGTGGTTTTCCCGATAGGCATTTGATGGAACAAATGAGGAAAAAGTGTCCACACATTCTAGCCCTTACAAACACTAGAACAGCTCTGCGAGCATGGTGAGAAGACGCAGGCGATATCACAAGACTTCTTTTAGCCGCAGCAGCTGATTCTCTTGCTCGACAAGGTGCTAGAATAAGTGACACAATCACCCTATGCATAAGAATTCTTCTAACCGCTTAAGATCTTTATCGGAAAGAGATAGGCCATGGAGGGTCCAGCGGGGTTGGGAGCACTCGAAAAGGCGGATGGAAGAGAAACATGGCTGAAGTATTGAGTTGCTCTCGCCAGGGTCGAATAAGTGTTTTATAACCGGCCTGGGAAGATGGATCCAAATGCCTGTGAAACAGTGATGCTCTTGTAAAATGTTTTGAGGCATAGGCTCGTGAATGGACGCAAACGGCGACAAACAATAGGTCCCAGATCAAGGTTCTCTATCCGTGACTGTTGACCAATCAAGGATGCAGACATGATAATTTTGGAGTAAAATTACTTTTATCCCAAAATTGGGGGGCATGTGTTTACACCAGAATTTGGAAGAAGTATCTCAAAAGCTCGAGAGCTCCCAAAATCATGTCAGCAAGGGATTAATTGCGTGCAGATCAAAACCAGCTGATTCGGATGCAGCACTAGAATCGGCTTTCTTCACATAACGCCAGCAGATAACGACAGAGGCTATGATCGGCGCTAGGACGAGACATGCTGGACTCTACAAAAAGGAAAAGATTAGAGTCCAAGTTATCTTAAATTAGGAATGTTTTCATTTTTATGCCAAAGATTGTATTGAGTCGTACTCGAGTAAGGTTCGTTTTTAGGCTCCGGGTATAAATACTGAACCCCGACTATTGTAAAAGGACACAATCAATCAAATACAAGTACATTACTTTTTTCGGCTCCGGCCACCCCTTAGGAGTAGTAGAGTAGATCTCGGTGAGTTCTTCAGTAAGTACGGTTGCATCAATTTGGTCGACCTCCACTGCTTGTCTGTAAGTACCATCATGGTTTATACCTCTATTCGTATGGCTGCATCGATCCGATCGACCCCCACTGTGACTCTAGTATAGGCTAGTTATGGACTCTTGTCTAATTCAAGTATGGCCTGTGTGATTCTGCCTCACACCCCACTGCTTGAATTGGATCAAGGTCAAGTTATCGGCTCTGCCTTAGTATGACAGTCTTTGGTAGATTCATTAAGTTACCGATATTGCTTATTGCTTTCATTGTTTATCTAATTACAGCAATATCACTCTGTCCGATTGAGATTGATTTGGATCGGCCTTATATCTTGTTTAACTCATCGTTTGCTAATCTAAAAAATTGATCTAATCTACATCTTAAGCGATGAGTTATGTTTTTATCGGCTATTTTACAGCAATCTTAATCGTGCATAGCGTGCGGTTAAGGCATGTCCGATCTCGAATAGATCTATTAGTTAATGAAAACCGTTCCATGGCCCGTCATCACGGCCTGTGGGATTCTACCTCTCACCCCACTATTGGCACCATGGAGTATGGATCGTTAGTTGGTAGACCCGTTCCTGAGAAGGCATGACCTTAACTGTGCGCTATGCCAGAATCGGCTGTTTAGCCGATATCGAGCGCTTTCACGAACAGTTCACATTACGAGATCATTGAAGTAGAGATAAGTTGAAAGATATGTTAGCCCCATGACCTTATTACTGTATTACGGCCTGCATGATTCTATCTCATGCCCCACTAATATTAGTAATGAGTTAGGGTCGTCGAGTCTATTGTTGTTTCTACGGCCTGCATGATTCTGCCTCATGCCCCACTGGTCATGGCGATAGATGGGATCTAACATGTTTATTAGATTTATCTTTATTAAATGGTTAAGTGGTGTTGAATTGTTTCTTTATATAAAAAGGAGTTCGGTTATTTGTAATCATTGGCTCAGTATAAACCAATCATCATTGATATTTTATTGCCATTGATTGACATTTGCTTAAATAATATTTATTATGAATGATAACCGATTCTTCTTATACAACCCCATGAGATTTAGTCGATTTATTCTTATGAATATGCTGGAATCGACTATTTAGTCGATCTCCTCTCATATCGGCTCTCAGAGCCGCACATTCGGGACTGTCTGGCAACACCGGCACGTTTCGCCATTAATTACTGATGAGCTTTCTCTTCTTGTCAATTGTAGGGTCAAATTGATTGGCACGTCTCGGGAGGATTGCGCAGGATCGACCACCCTTGCACTGAAGCTAAGCGGATCTGCTCCATCGAGCGGACCCTTTCGGCTTGCTGCATGTGTCCTCGGCACGGAGACGAAAATTCTGTGTCGACAGTATGACATGATCGTGTAGATTGCTATGCTATAGGACTCCGGTAGAAGTCGAGTGATTGTCTGTCACTCGCGAGAGATATGAAATATATTACTGTATTATTATCACTTGGAAAATATAAATGGTGGAAAGGAAAAATGGTGACCGGACAGGGATATGGTTTTGGTATTGGTGGGTGTAAGAGGTTGTGTCGCCGTGGACGCGGGGCATGGCTTAGTTACACTGTTTTCCCTGTCTGTGTCGGTTAAGGACCGATCGTTGCATAAGGCATTGTGGGCAAGTCACAGATTTATTATCCCGAGCACATACTTGTGTATGGACGCTTAGAAGACTTGTTGCTCTTTTGTCATGGATTTGGCTCTTTTTGAACCGACTGTCAGGGTGATTTTTGGGTTAGAAGGTCCTTGCACCGCACTGAGTTCGAAACTCAGGGGCGGAGGCTTGGAGTCCCAGTTTGGACGGGGACCTAGACACCTACGACAGGAGGGTGATGGTTGGTCCTGCTTGTGCCCGGGGTACAAGCGGGGCGTGTGTTTTCGGGGTACCCAGCTGGAGGCATTGATTCGCGAATCACCGGACAATCAAGTACGGCTTATTTCGTGTCTAGCACCATAGTAAGAACTAAAAGATGAAAGATAGAATGGAAAAGGAAGTCTGATTGCTTACCACCTGCTTGAAAGTAGTACATGTGCTTATATAGAATGGTTAGTTAATTTATTAATGCGGCTTCCTAGTAAGAATCAAATATAAGGACGCACGCTTAGTAATGCTTTCTGCAGATGTAATAAACCTACAAGCTAGATAGCCTTGCATATCTTTAGAGTTTTTTCTTTCCTCCTGTCGGGTAAGTCTTGCTGAGTACAATTGAGCACTCAGGGTTTTATTCCCCCCTGTTGCAGGTGACAGGTGAATGTTAGGGCTGACCTTTGTGTGTGGATTCCTCCCTGTTGGCTCAGAGAGAACTTCCTTTCCGCTGCGATTATAGTTTTATTTATAACTCTCACTAAATGTTTTTTAAATGAAAGTATTATAATATGTTGTCATAGTTTATATATCAATGCTTCATCATTTCATGAATAGATATTTATTTCCGCTGTAATTCTGATCACATGTGTTATATTCCGCTGTTAAATTAAATTATTCAAACTCTGATAATATGATTATATTCCGCTGTTATAATAATAAATATTATACTCTGATGTTGTATTAAAAGTGATGTAAGAAATTGTTAAGAATGATGTAAGCTTTATTATCTCATTTGTGATACTGATGGCAAAAATGTGGATTTTCGGGTTCTCCCCTGGGTTGTGCCCGACGGGACCGCGTGATTTGATGTTCTCCCTTGAGTGCTTAGTGTCTAATAGAAGACGAGCACTCATGGACGGCATTAGATCATGCGGTTCTGCCACACTATGACTTTTTTTTACTTAAAAAAGCAATTTTGTATTTTGTCCATGCATGTTGTGTTGAAGTGAAAAATAGCGGCGTGTGCTCTACATCGGACGCGGGCCTGATCAAGAAACAACCCAATGTTTAGCTATGGGAATAATAACGTAATAATTTTGGAGGGGGTCGGTGGGCGGATACGCATCACCAGGTCGGCAGGTAGGCGCCCCCGACTTGCTGGGGAGATGGAATTGATCAACATGGGGCAACTTTGCTGATTAAAAGTCCAATGCAGAGGCAAACCTATGAGGCCTCCACGCTCTCCTTCACTAATTAAAACAGTCCATATGGTCGAATACTCCAATTAAAGCCCACTACTCCATCCGTCTAGAAAAAAACGTAATTTTAGTTTTGAATCTGGACACGTGTCCTGTTCCAGTTCAAAGTTAGAATTGTGTGTTTGTTTTAAGGAGGGAGCACGTAGTTGGAGGTAATTAATTCCTGTGGAGGTGGCCCACGCCAGCCAGACGGAAAGAGCGCCGCCCCGGCTCTTCCTTCGTGCCGTTGGCGCGTCACGCTCAGTCCTCACCGCCACACGACAGTGAAGGAACAAAAGAGCTCCTGAAGCACCTGACGGGCTACTAGGCGAGCCGGAGTTCTTCCGCCCAAGACACGATCATTCAGCGTTCACACTTCACGCCACCACCTGAGCCCGTGGGAAGGTCCCGCTCGTCGTCCTCGGCGTTCGGCCTGTCGGCGGGCCGGTGGGGGCCAAGAACGTGTCGATCTGACGCCACATGACTTTTGGGGTGCTGGTCCGCAGTCCGCACCCCCATCCCCCAACTTGGCGGCATGCTGCCTGCAGCTGCTCTGCGCACACAGCGGCAGCGCACTGATAAAAATTACCGGGGAGCCACGGTGGAGCAATGCGCGATCGCATTCAAGGGAGTGCGGTGCGGCCATCCGGTGGCGACTTTAATTTCAGGGCATTGAAGCCGGGGATACACTGTGTTTAGTTGGTGAGAAGTTCGAAATTTGACTATTGTAGCACTTTTATTTTTATTTGGCAATTAATGTTTAATTATGGACTAATTAGGTTCAAAACATTCGTCTCGTAATTTTCAACCAAACTATACAATTAGTTTTTTTTTTCGTCTACATTTAATGCTACATGTACGTATCATAAGATTCAATGTGATAGACACCGTAGCATTTTTTAGAAAAACTTTTCACGAACTAAACGAGACCGTGTCACTGGCGCAAGCGGAGTCGGCAGTGTGCGCGGTTACACAGGCACGCCGGCCGCCGGCGGACCCCTCTCGACGACGGCTAGCCCCTGCATGTCCGCCTCCAGATACCATACCACGGCACGAAGCGTATTAAAGTGATGTGATGCCACCTTCTGACGTTTGTGTTATGGGCATGCATGCCACTTGTTGAAAGCGTCTTGTTTCTGAATGTCTAGTCCAGAGCGAGACCGTTTTGGCCTTGTCTAGGGCGCGTTTAGATAATTTTTTTTTGAGTTTTCATTTTTGTTTGTATTTAGTAATTAGTGTCTAATTATGGATTAATTAGGTTCGAAAGTTTCGTCTCGCCATTTCTCATCCAACTGTGCAATTAGTTTTTTTTCATCTACATTTAGTACTCTATGCATGTGCCGCAAAATTCGATGTGATGTATACTGCGTAAAAATTTTTGGGTTTTGGAGGGAATTTGAGAATTTGGCTATTGTAGCACTTTCGTTTTTATTTGGTAATTAGTTATTTTTTATCTACATTAATGCTCCATGCACGTATCGTAAGATTCGATATGATGGCTATTCAGCCTGTTCGGGAGGCCATATCGTATCGTGGATTATTTACTGCTGGCTGATTTGGTGTGAGAGAAAAACACTGTTCCTAGCTAGAAATTTACGATCGTTTACGAGCAAGCGAACAGGCTGATTGTAACACTTTTTGAAAAACTGTTTTTAAACTAAACGTGGCCTTTGTTTCTGAATTGCTTGTTTGTGCCTTTCGTTACGGTTGAAGCAAATTAAGCTTAATTCAAGTACAGTTACGTTGCATCTAGCAAGTTCAAATCCAAGGTCAGTATTCAAGGTTCGAGCCGAGTAGCCGAGTAGATGACCGAAGCACACTCAGCAGCGTCTAAGAGCAAGTATAATAAAGACTAATAGATTGACTGTAAGTTCTATGAGATAAATAAGTGGGCTGTAAGCTGGCTAACTATTTTACAAGAGGATCGATAGATTGACTGTAAGTTTCTATACAGTCAGCAGTCGGTTGTATTATTAGCCTTGCTCTAACGATGGATTCGGGTCGAATACGTGTGAAATCGAATTCATATAGCACTGTTGTCATATTTTAATTCAAATTTAAATGTGAATACAAAATGGATAGTTCGAACTCATATGTAGATACCTACTTGATTTTTCAACATTACAAGTATCTATTTGCGTTATTACCGATTGTTTTAATCGAACAAAGATCATTATACATGTGGAGATTTAAATATAAATAAATATATAACACATGTAGTAAAAGACTGGACATAAAAATAACATATTTGTTAATCATTTATTCAATAGTTAAATATATCAATAATATAAAACTATAGATAAACATTTTAACATATATATGCACAAATATTTATCAAAAAATAATATAGACAAATGTTTTAATCAATACAAATTAATATGATTAGCCATATTAAAATCAAGTAAACTTAACCTCTATATATCATTAGTAATGTTATAATGAATATAATACATAGATATTAGTGCTTCCCCATTTTAAATTATAAGAATTTGATTTTTCTATATCTTTATAAAGGAAGGATTTATTAATTCATAACCTACTTAGCTTTTGCTAAAAATAATGTATTTAGAAAAGCTAAAATGTCTTATAATTTGGAAAGGTGAAAGTAATACACGAAAGTTTTAGATTGTTTTAGTAGGTACTTTGTTCTTCGTGGATACAAAAACTGTTGGATATTTCACAAAAAAACGAACACAAATACCTTAGAATATGAGAAGGAAAATAGTGGAAATGATTCAGATATATCCATTTAACACTGATATTAAAAAAAATTGTTGACAAAAAAATATGACGATGTGATCAATACACAGCAAGCCGGAAGATTTGAGTGGAACGAGACCAGAGATCTTCTTGGCTTCAATACAGAACCAGTCGATTCTAAAAATCCAACGACGTGCTAGTCAATTTGACCTATAATTGACAAGGAGAGAAAATCTTATCAGTAATTTAAGGTACACATATCGGTGTTGCACCAAACAGTTGTAACACCCTCGGTATAACACTATACAGTCTTTTGCTAAAACACTACATGAGCATCATAATTATGTGTAAATGTGTGTAATATAGGGTGTAAAGCAATGTATGTAACTCGAAACGTTCATCGGAAACGCGAAACGAATGTTATATTTCATGTCGCGTTAGATCACTTAGGGTTTTAAATGAATTTTTATGGAACGAAAATACTATAGAACGCATATACGAAACTTTAACAAAGTTTGTAGTTTAAGCTTCGTAGGTGACGATGAAATACTTACGGTCGAGAACGGATTTACTAGCTAGCGTATCGAATAGCTTGGAAATCGAATTCGACAACGCTTTGACGAAGCAAAATTCGGCAATTTTTGTAGGAGATTTGGGTTAAGTAATGGTGTGGTATTAGGGCTTATTTTAGTAGTTTAACATACCCTCTTGAGTATAGAAAAACTGGTTTGGCATTTGAATCATCGAGTTTGATTTTTAGAATGCTTTAAAAGTCGTGCGCATGACGTTTCCAGCCAGTTTCGTCGCGTGGACGCGGTCACCACTGCCCTGTGCCGTTGTCGGCACGCCAGCTACGGACGCGCGTGCCTGGCCAGGCCCGGCTGGCCCCGGTGGTCGGCTACCCGGGGCGTGCGGCTGTTCCTTCCCACTACCACGGCGTGCGCTCCTATCAACGTCGCTACTGGTGCCCTTGGGTCGCCCGCGTCACGTCGTTGCCGGCCCTGCTCTGCCGGTCGCCGTCGTCGTTCGCTCGGGTGCAGTGTCATCCCTGGGTTGCGCTCGTCGTCGCTAGCATGCGCACGTGCTCCTGCATCGCGTTATCACCTCGCGTGCGCTCACATCACTGCGTCGCATCATCAGTGCCGCTGCTGCGCGCGCCCGCTGTGCCATCACGTGGCTTGGACGCCGTCGTCTTGTGAGTCATGGCGCTATGGTTGGACATCGTCGTGCCGAACTCGTATGCGCACAAGGAGCCATCTTCCGTCGCACTGTGTCCTCTCCCATTTAGTGGCTACGCCACGCCACGCTCCCCATCATATCGCCTTGAATGGCGTCGCGCCGACCGGCCGAGCCGCGCCAAGGCCAACCCACAGAGCCTGGCCCCATCCTTGTAATTACACACGTCTAGAGCTTGATTTGGAGTCAAGCTTCGCGCCAAGCCTGTCACTGCTACAGTCGTATGATGTTGGGGCGTCAATTTGAGTTTCCCCCCGCCGTCGACCCCCTTAAGACCAACCGGCGTCGTCCACCTAATTGGCCTCTCACCATCCACCTCCGTCCAATTAACCATGCACACAACTAGCTCGGGTAGTTAGCTTGTGATTGGAGTCGACCTGACGAGCTTTCATCCTCCAGTAAGGTATTGTGGAGCATTTTCCTCGCGGCGGTCCGCCATGACCGTCGAGGTGGGTGCTCGGCCGGGGCATCGCTCTATGCTCCGTTGTTTCAATTCGGCGGTGCTTTTGCGTCGTGTTGACTTGGTTGACTCGACCGTGTAGCAGTTTCGTCAACGGAGCAACTGGTCGCTGGGGATGCCGTCGCCGCGCTTGCCGTGAACCAGAGCAACCCCACGCTCGTGGCCAACCACCTTGCTGAGCCTCGCGACTTTGTCCAGGCCATCCTACACATATCTGGTGAGGCCCTCCTACTCCTAGGGTAGATGGTTGAGTCGATTAGGGCCGAGGCTCACCGGAGCGCATGGCCACCACTGGCGGACGCGGTGTAGATGTTGTGTCCGTGGCCGGCTTGTTTGGGAGTACAACGGGTACATCTAGGACCTCTAGAATGTTATCAGTACTCTAGGCAAGGAGTCTAGGTAGTGATGGTAGCGCTGGGCTAGACGTTTTCACCGGCGTCAGTGTCACTGCGGCCAAACCCCACCATGGTGCATGGCCACGCCTCTGTGCGGCACCATTCGTGGTGTTTTGCACCTCTATCGACTGCGCTTGCGATGAAGGGTGTCACGGTGGTGAGGTTTGCTGCCTAGGACGTCCGTGCTCGCCGACGTTTGGCTGGAGATGTCGCGGCCTCTGTTAAGTTCTGGCCAGGGACCTTGAAAAATAGGAATTCGACTAAGAGCAGGGTGCTAGATGCAAAAGCCATGACTCAGTTAAATAGTGTTGAGTTAGCTTCACGAATAGGAAAGAGAACGGGGGCTCTTTAGCAAAAGAGCCAGGTCACGCGCGAGATCTGCCGTGGGCCGCATCCGCACGCCGAGCCGCATGGGCCGCGCCGGTGTGCTGCATGTGCGCGGGAGTGGGCCGCGTCGCTCGCTCGCGGGGCACGCGGTGGAATTCGGTTTTTCAATTTTGAGTGAATTAGTAAAGGTTTATTCAATTTGGTTTTAAGCTGAACTTTGAAAAATGATAGTAAATGTTGTAGGTATCCAAAAATATTGAAACAAAATTTGTTAGGTTCACAAAAATGCTATCTAGCTGATGGTATGGTTAGTTTACAGTTATCTGTGGTAACGATTGATTCATAAATTTAATTTAGAAAGCTTAGTATTAGTTAGCTTAATATTTGTAGGAATTTTTGTGGCAAATACATGATAGCTTTAGTCATGAATTTTTTATAGTAGGCTCATTAGATTATTATGCACCCACTGTAATTTTTGTAGCCCTAGAGTAGGTTGATAAATAGAGTAGCTAGTACTCCTTGTTTTTATCATATATAGAGTAAATCGGTATTAAGAGTAAGAATGCCTTTAGTTGCTAAGATAGTACATGTCATGTTTCATACTTGTTAGTGGTAACAATAGGTAGCGTAGCACCTTAGTCGGTAGAACTAGCTTAGTAGCTTAACAGATGTATTCGTATTTTAAGAGTTGTTGTTGTCGTATTACTAAGTGTTGCATCATCATTTCATGCATGTTGATCACGAGTCCTTGAGCCGTTCGTTGCTGACTTTGTTGACACATCGCCTGCCAAAGACAAGCCCCGGTGCATAACCTCTATTTTGAATGATTATTGAATATATATTGTGTGGGGGGTACGACCCTAGATACCCACGACAGACCACATAGGTTGCGCCCCCAGGGGCAGCCCAACCCACAAGATGAAGCCTTGCGGGGCACGACTCTGCTCGGCACCTCCTGCAAGACACCAGGAAGATATACTGAAGATACTACGAGATCTATTAGGATACGTATGATCGTAAGATTCCTGTAATTACATGGCTACCTGTACTCGGCCGGGCACCAAGCATGATCTGAACCGCATCAACCAGAAGCAGAGGTCATCACCGCCTTCATTCGAGGACTCTACCACCGCGAGCTTCGCTCCAAGTTCAACCACAATCCACCCAAAGGGATTGGCGAGATGATCACAACCGCCAACTAGTACGCTGACACCGAGGAAGCCGAGGTGCGCTTCAACAAGGATGCGGGTACTCATCGCCCAGCACGCCGCTACGACGACTGCCCCGATGACCGACGCCACAATGACTGCCGCTACAACGACCGCAGTTACCATCGTGACAACGGTCGCGATCGGCCTGAAGGACCCAAGTCTGGCCAAAATCGCCGCCGCCGGCCAAACCACATCGTCGCCGCCGTCAATGAACCTCGGGCCAAGCACAACTACAATGAGCAATACAAGAAGATCCTCGACGGTCCGTGCCCTCTCCACAAGAACACCAAACACAAGATGAAGAACTGCCTCGGCTTGGCTAAGGAGTTCTAGGACAAAAAACTAGACGATGACGCCAACGACGGAGCCGGAGGCCACCGACCACCTGGGGGCAATAACAATGCCTTCTAGGACCACGACAAGGTGGTTACCACCATCTTCGGGGCCTCGCCTCCACCGAGAGCAGAAGAGAACGCAAGCTCATCGCACGGTGGGTGCTCGCTGTCACTACGGAAGACGCCGCTGCCAACCCCAGCTATCGCCCATGGTCTGAGGTCCCTATCACCTTCAGCAGGGCCAACCAGTGGGTAGACATCCCCTACATAGGGCGTTCCCCCTCGTCCTCGACGCAACCGTCCAGAAGGTGCTTTTCATAAAAGTACTTGTCGGCGGTGGGAGCGCTCTGAATCTCCTCTTCACCGGAGCCCTAAAGGAGCTAGGCCTCGGGTTAGCAGATCTCACACCATCCGACTCTTCCTTTTGGGGCGTGGTACCTGTCAGGGCCACCAAACTGCTTTGAGAGATCGATCACCCTACCAGTACAGTTTGGCACGGTAAGCAACTACCGTGTCGAACATATCAACTTCTGCATCGCCGACTTCAACACCGCCTACCATGCTATACTGGGTCGGCCAGCTCTGGCCAAGTTCATGGCCGTACCACACTACGCTTATTTGGTGCTGAAGATGCCTTTGCCTACAGGAGTCTTGGCCTTGCGGGCCAACCTCTCCATCATCTACGCCTGCGAGACAGAGGGTTTCGCCCTCGCCGAAGCCACCGACTTCTCCATCCAGATGGCCAGCGTGGTCACCGAAGCCAAGACGGTGCTCTCTGGCAACATGGAGATCCCAGAGCTGGAGCCTCCTCGTGCCTCCGCCAAGTCCAAGGAAATCAAGGAGGTCGGCCTCGGCCTCGATGACCCCTCCAAGACCGCGAAGATTGGGGCTCACCTTGACCCTAAATAGGAAAGCGCGCTCATCTCCTTCCAATGTGCCAACACAGATGTGTTTGCTTGGAAACCTGCAGACATGCTGGGGGTACCACGGGAGAAGATCGAGCACTCCTTGAATGTCTCGCCGACCGTCAAACCGATCAAGCAGAAACTTTGCCGATTCGCGCCAGACAAGAAGGAGGCTATTAGGGTAGAAATAAAATAGCTCTTAGCTACCGGATTCATAAAAGAAGTGTATCATCCTGAGTGGTTAGCAAACCCTATTCTTGTTCGAAAAAAGAATAAAGAATGAAGAATGTGCGTTGATTACACTGATCTTAACAAACATTGCCCTAAAGGCTCCTTCGGTCTGCCTCGGATAGATGAGGTTGTAGACTCAACCACCGACTGCGAACTGCTCCCCTTCCTCAATTGTTACTCCGGCTATCACCAGATCTCCCTCAAGGAAGAAGACCAGATCAAGACGTCGTTCATCATGCCCTTCAGTGCATACTGCTACACCACCATGTCCTTTCGACTCAAGAACGTCGGGGCGACTTATCAAAGGGCTATCCAGATGTGTCTTGATCAATAGATCGGCCGCAACGTCGAAGCTTACATCGACGATGTGGTCGTCAAGTCCAAGACCACCGATGATCTTATCGCCGACCTCGAAGAAACGTTCGCCAACCTTAAAAAGTACCGATGGAAGCTGAACCCTTCAAAGTGCATCTTTGGAGTTCCATCCGGTATACTCCTAGGCTATATCGTCAGCGCACGAGGCATTGAGCCCAAGCCTGATAAGGTTTCCGCCATCACCAATATGAAATGGCCAACAGTGTCAAGGATATACATAAGCTTACAAGCTGCATGGCTGCTTTAAGCCGCTTCATATCGCGCCTTGGTGAAAAAGGTCTACCGTTCTTCAAACTCCTCAAGGCCTCCGAGCGCTTTTCCTGGTCGAAGGAGGCAGACACAGCCTTCAAGCAGGTCAAGTTGTTCCTAACAAAGCCTCCGATCATGAAGGCGCCACGGCCAGACGAAACTCTCCTAATCTACATCGCCGCTACTTCTCACATCGCTAGCACTACCATTGTGGTCGAACGTGAGGAGGCCGGGCACGCCTATAAGGTGCAACGTCCGGTATATTTCATCAGCGAGGTTCTTAACGAGCCCAAGACTCGTTATCCTTAGGTCCAGAAGCTGCTTTACGCCATTCTGATTATGTCGCGCAAGCTCCGCCACTACTTTGAGTATTATAAGATTGCTGTGGTCACCGAGTTCCCTCTAGGGGACATCCTCCGCAACAAAGAGGCCAACGGCCATATCATCAAGTGGGCTGTCGATCTCGACACTTACTCCATTGAATTCAGAAGCAGGCATACGATCAAGTCTTAGGCGCTTGCTGATTTCGTCGCTGAGTGGACTGAGATTCAAGAGCCCATCACCGCCACCTGCCCCGAGCATTGGGTGATGTATTTCGACAGCGCCCTTAACATCAACGGTGTTGGTGTGGGCATTCTTTTCATTATGTTGACCAAGGATAAGCTCCGATACGTCCTCCGGATACACTTTCTGGCCTCCAACTACGCCGCCGAATATGAAGCATGTCTCCATGGACTCCATATAGCCATTGAGCTCGGCGTCAAACGCGTCATGGTATATGGAGACTCCGCGTTGGTCATCAGGAAGCTTGAAGGGGAATTCTACGGTATCGAGTACCACCACGTGGTGCACGATCAAAATCAGCTCGCCGACCACTTATCCAAGTTAGGCTCCTCTCGCATCGAGATTTCACCAGGGGTCTTTGTTGAAGATCTTTTGGCGCCATCCATTAAGGAAGATAAGGAAATTTAGAAAGTTGCCCCCGCCGAGCAGCTGGTACTTACGGTACCTTTGCCAGCCACCGATTGGAGGGAACAGTTTATCAAGTACCTCTCCAGCGCCGAAGTACCCGCCGATAAGACTGAAACCGAATGCCTAATCTGTCGAAGCAAGCATTACGTGCTGGTGGATGACAACTTGATGAGGAAAAGTGCCAAGGAAGGGATACTGCAAAAATGCATCACCCAAGAAGACGGAGTGAAGCTACTTCTCGAAGTTCACTCTGGTTCCTGCGGCAACCACGCGGCCTCGAGAACACTGGTTGACAAAGCTTTCCGAGCTGGTTTTTATTGGCCCACGGCCATCTTCGATGCAGAAGACCTCGTCCGACGTTGTGAAGGATGCCAATTTTTTGCCAAGCAAATACATGTGCCGGCACAAGAGCTGCAGACCATCCCAGCTTCCTGGCCCTTCGCATGCTGGGGACTGGATATGATTGGGCCTTTCAAGCCAGCGCCAGGTGGTTTTCGGTATGTATACGTCGCCATCGACAAGTTCTCCAAGTGGATCGAGTATAAACCGCACATCTCGTCTACTGCAAAGAAAGCAGTCGAGCTCTTTGAAGATATCATCCACAGATTCGGTCTCCCAAACAGCATCATCACCAACCTCGAAACTACGTTTACTGGCCATCACTTTTGGGACTTCTATGAAGACCGATGCATCTCCATCAAGTACATCTACGTTGCCCATCCTAGAGCCAACGGCCAGGTCGAACGGGCGAATGACATGATCCTTGATGCCCTAAAAAAGAGGCTATATCAGAAAGAAGAAAAGCATCTGGGCAGATAGCTCAAGGAGCTACCAGCTGTAGTCTGGGGACTGCACACTCAAGCTAGTCGTGGTACCTGTGTGTCTCCATATTTCTGGTCTTTGGCTCAGAAGCCATACTACTAGCGGATATTGCCTTCCCAGCACCTAGGGTGGAAAATTATGATGAAGAGAAAGCCATAGTTGTTCAGACAGAGGACGTTGATAGGCCTGAGGAAGAAAGCCTAATTACTTGCATCCGCACAGCCAAGTATTTAGAAGGCTTACGGAGGTACTACAACCACAACATCAAAGGTCGTTCATTTGCTATCGGCGACCTCGTTCTCCGTAGAAAACAAAAAACCGAAGGGATGCACAAGCTCTCCTCCCCCTGGGAAGGGCCTTGTGTCGTCAAAGAGGTTACCCGACTAGGGTCTTATCGCCTATGTGATTTAGATGGAATCAATGTTCCCAACTTATGGCACATCGAGCACCTCATACGTTTCTATCCTTAAAACACCCCAGATATGTACTCTCCACTTTATGATGAATAAAGTTTTGGTCTCCATAATTTATCTCCACTTTTTCTCCATTTCGGTTTAATCTCCACTTACGGTCGCCGAGCTCTACGCTACTCCATGCCGAACTCCAATACGAAATCGCCATAACTGTGCCAATCACGTTTCTCCAAATCTCCAATGTTTTCTCCAAATCGCCGAACACGTTTTCTCCAAATCGCCGAACACGCTTTCTCCATATCGCCGAACACGTTTTCTCCAAATCGCCGAACACTTTTTCTCCATATCACCGAACATGTTTTCTCTAAATCGCCAACGTATTTTGCCACACATGTTTCTCCAAATCGCCGAACATTTTGCTCCAAATCTACAAGATATTTCACCAATCAGCAAGTAGCATACGTTCTGTTCTGTTCTCTTCGGAGAAGACCCAGTCTTCGATCTCTCCCTACACGTGCTACGGGCTCCACGCTCCGCATTATGGGTGGTCGGCTGCGGTTCCCTGGTCACGCCTGTTCCTCCTACACGTCCACAGGCTTCACGCTCGACGTTATGGACTATGGGCTTGCCAAGGCCGAGAGCTCAGTAAAGAACTAATTGCTCGAACACCACTTATACTACGTTTATCTCCAAGTTATTTCGCCAACCGCCGAGCAGCAAACGTTCCGCTTCGCGCTCTATGGAGAAGACCCAGTCTCTAATCTCTCCCTACACGTGCTACGGGCTCCACACTCTGCGTTATGGGTGGTCGGTTGTGGTTCCTTGGTCACGCCTGCAACTCCTACATGAGCACGGGCTCTGCGCTCGACGTTATGGACTGTGGGCTAGCCAAGGCCATAGGGCTCAATAGCGAGCTAACTACTCGGACGCTACTTATACTACGTATAATTGCGTTATGGTTAAAACTACGAAGATTTTTTCACCGAAATACCAGCAAACTGCATACCCATGCACCATATAACATTTATACACACACATAAATGTTTTTTGCGCTTTCGCGCATCTATCTACACAGTCCAGATGTTACAGATGATAATCTCTGAGCAGTTCACCGAGCTTCGCCATCGTCGTCCGTCTCGCCGAACAGGTCTATATCGCCGGCCAGTTTTTTTGCCGCGTCCTCCACCTGCTGGGTCTCCGCCTTGCCCAGTGCTTCAGCGAATCCGGCCCCTATCGCCTGAAGGTCAATGGCTGGATAGTGGGACCGAACCACCGCATGGGCATGAGTAATGGTGGTAATAACGACGTCGTAGTTGAAGCTTTTGAAGCTCTCCCACACCGTCTTGCACCTTTCGATGACGATGTCCGGGTGCGGCGGCCTGCCGTCGGGCTGAGGAGCCACCTCTAGGTCGATGCAGTCGAGCACTGGTTTGACTCCGGCAACTATGGCGTCAAATTTGTCCCTCTGGGTCTGGGCGTCCTACTCCAGCACATCGAACTGTGCCTTGACCCTCCAACGGTAGTCTGCAAGCATTACAAAGTTCCATCAAGCAAGGAAACTACTTCAGCAGTAACTCCAACTAGGAAATACTCATCGTTTAGCTCCTTGGCTAGTTTGTCTACTCGCCCTGTCTCCTTCGCTTTCTCCTCTCAAAGTTGTCCGTGGGCCTGGCGTAGCTGGCCGAGCTCCGCCTCATGCTCTACAAGCACAACAGTCGTCACCAAAAATATGGTTGTTCAGCAACACAAAGCAGATGCGCTGATATACCGTACCTGCTTTCTGCTCGGATGCACTTCTGAGCTGCTTGGATTTCTGTTCCAATTGTGTGGAGGCACTCGCCAGCTCTTCAGACTTGCACCGTAGCTGCTCGGACGCAGTCGCCAGCTGTTCGGACAGGGCCCCCTTCTGGTATTCTAGGTCCCGCGCGTTGGACTCAGCAAGGTCTCGCTCGTGCCGGGCCCTCTAGATGTTTCTCTCCATCAGGTTCATCACCTCTCTGAGTTTTTCGTTCTCCTCGGTGAGGGGCTCCATCCTCTTAATCAGCTGGTGCCGCTGTTCGGCAGTCCGAGTTATTCCCTGCAAATGCATAATGATAATGATGAACTCTGATCTCCAACATCATAGACGAGCATTCTAGATGCAGTACTGACCTTGATTTGTTTCACCACTCCAGCAAGGGCGGTCTTCAATCTCCTCATCTACCTAGTGGTGTCTTCCTCCTTAATAACCACCACCTCGTCGCTGTGCTTGCGGAGGATTCGAATAGATTGGGGTCGAGGTTCGGCACGCTTGATCTCTTCCACCTTGTCCTCTTCCACCATAGCTCGAGGCACCACCGGGGGACTATGTGGCCGAACAGCAGGTCCGACCATGCCCTGCGACGCCTTAGGGGGCGCCGTTTCCTCCTCGGGCACCACCGGCTTCGTCGCCCCAGACTCCGGCGCATCGCCGACAACTACAGCCCCTGCTCCCGAAGACTCAGCGGTTCCCGCCGTTGCCTCGGGCACTACCGCCGACCTGTCCGTTGTCAATGCCACCCGTTCGTCGTCACCATGTCCACCGATAGCAGCGGTTGACTCCTCCTTCGGCTACCGAGCACTTGGGGACTCTAGGACGGGAGCTGCCGGCGTTGCCTCCACACCGGAATCAGCCCTCGGCTATTCGATAGTCTGGACTGGCGGGGTCAGATTCTCCGCACGCTTTGCACTGCATCAGACCATCTCGTCAGTCGCCAAAAAAGCTAAGAAACGATAGCAAAGTAACTCCAAGGCAAGGATACTTACGGTTTGGTTTGCTGGTATAATTTCTTGAACCGGCGCTTCGCACTCGAACCCCCAGGCGCGGCCGTGGGGTCGACTCCCGTGCTCCGGGGTAGAGGTACCGCCTCCTCCACCGTCGCCCTCTGCTCCGCCTGCCGCTCTGTGACTTCCTCCACCTACTGCTCGGGGACTCCTATCGCCTGCTGCTCGGGGGCTCCCGTCGCCTGCTGCACGAGGACTCCCTTCGCCTGCTGCTCAGGGACTTCTTCGCCTCTCTTCGCTTGTTCCTCCACGCACGTGCTGCGTGGAGGTGTTTTAGTGCTCGGTGGAGGAGCCACTAGAATTTTGTCGTCATCCGACCACTCGAACACCGCGGTCCTTCACGTTCGAGTGGTCGGGTCACCACCGAGCGAGATGCCGCCTGGTTTGAGGGGAGTGGTGGCCGCCGTCTTCCTCTTCTTTCGGGCCGGCTCGTCTACCGCTGCCCTCTTCCCCTAGATTTTCTCCGACACCAGGGATGGACTCTCCGACAAGACGCTGACGGTTTCCTCCTCAGGCTGCGGTGGTGGCCGGGAATCTACACCCTTCGGCCAATTGCTCCTCGGGACACCCAAGAAGTACACCGTTCTTTCCTACGAATGGATCTTTGCATAAGTGAATCAGTTCACTGCTTGGCAACAATGATGGATACAAAGCAACATGAGCAAAACAATCGAGATGGTTACCTGAGGAGGTGGATTTAAATAGTTGAAGGCCTTCATTTGCCTTGACATGCTGAATGAGGCGTTGGGAGCAAATAGCCCTGCGGCGCGCTCTAGCACATCTTTCCTCATTAGTCGCTCTGGCCTCTCCCGGGTCTCGTCGTCATCACCCCTGAAGTCAAAGCCCCGGTGGGCCCTCTCCTTGCAGGGCTGGACGTGGCGCACTATGAAGCTTGCCACCACCAGTTCAACGTTAATCTCCACGCCTTTGATCAAGTCAAGGAGCTCCCTCACCTGCTCCATGTCAGCGCTGTTTGATTTCTTCGACCAGCTTTTGTGTCTCTTCGGGATGTGGTGGATGTCGTAGTGGATTGTAGGGTGGCTCTGCTTCATGTAGAACCACCTGGAGTTCCACCCTTTTAGAGAAGTGTTCAGCAATACATTAATGTACTCGCTGGCCATCCCATCCTGGAGCTACAGATATACGCCGTCGACCACCTTGGAACCACCGCTGCCCTTCTTCTTCAACCAGAATAGGTGTCTGAAGAGGTTGAAGTGCGGCAGAACCCCCAGATACATCTCACATAAATGGATAAAGATTGAGATGTGTAATATGGTGTTTGGGTGGAGATTGCACAGACTAATCATCCAGAACTCCAGCAGATCTCGTAGGAAAGGATGAACAGGGAACCCCAACCCACGCCAGAAATAATCCTCAAACACTACAGCTTCATCAGTGTTAGGCATCGGGAAGGGCTCACCGCTAGCTGGCCGCCATCCAGCGGTGACGCGGTCTGGAAGAATGCCCGCCACCACCATTCTGTTGAGCTCCACCTTACCCATCTTCGATGGCACCCATTCCTCGTCACGGCTGGCTCCGGTGGCCGCCTTCTTTGGTTTCGTAGCTCCCTTCTTCGGCGCCCTCCCTCAGATCTGATTAGGGTTTGGTGTGGATGCGAATCTAGAAATGCGAGTATTGAGGAGGAAGATGAAATGGCAGAGGGGAAAAGGTATGAGCGCGGGGTGTGCTGGCGTAGTTATAAAGCACTTCCCCCACCTCTTCGCATTCGAGGGGTTTTAGGAAACCGTTCTCGTGATTCGTGCTTCTCTGAATTCTCCGTAATTGAAGGTGGGTCGTTCCCTAGGCCTTTGCGCTGCCCCGGCCCATATCGCTAATTTATCTCCGCAATTTGTTATGGCTCGCCGAGTATTTGTCGGCATCTCCGACAACTGTTACGGCTCAGTAATCCCTACTGTACAGCCATTGCTCCGGTTTTTTCTCCGTGATTCTGTTTTTCTCCAAGTCGACTGATGTTTCTGACCCAGGCACCATGTGACCACGTCACCTACTGTCAGGCTCGGGGACTAAGTGGGCACACTTCACCTTGCGGTGAATGTGCTTTTTCTCATTTCGGGGCTATGCCCGGGGACTGGCTGTCTGCTCAGCTGGTCTTCTATTTTTCTTCTACTTTGGACCCTGGCACCACATGACTACGTCATCTACTATTAGGCTCGGGGACTAAGTGGGCACACTTCACCTCGTGGTGAGTGTGTTTGCTTTATCCTGGAAGACTCCGTGTCTCTTGAAGCTGAAGAAGATAATCTCCTTTTCTCGTGGTCGGCCTCTAAGTGGGCACACTTGGTCCACTGTGAAGAAAATTTCGATTCTGAACATGACCTCCTTACACCCTTATGGCAAGCGGTATTTGGGTTACGCTGCTCGACTACGGTTCATGCTGCTCGACTATGGTTTACGCTGCTCGGCAACTGCTCACAACTACTCAGCAACTCATCACGGTGGTCGGACCATGAGTTTGACTGCTCGGCTTTGTTCGCACCTGCTCGGACAAGCTCAAGACGGCGTTGCACAACGGGTACAAGCCGCTTGGGGACTAGCTGTGGGGGGTACGACCCTGGATACCCACGGCAGACCACATGGGTTGCGCCCCCAGGGGTGGCCCAGCCCACAAGATGAAGCCTTGCGAGGCACAACTCTGCTCGGTGCCTCCTGCAAGACACCGGGAAGATATCCTGAAGATACTACGAGATCTATTAGGATACGTATGATCCCAAGATTCCTGTAATCTATTATTACTTTTTGGTTATCTCTCAAATTTAACTAACTTGTAACCCTACCCCCGGACTATATAAGGCGGACAGGGACCCCCTCCAAACTCACGCAATATCATACGATAGCTAATACAAACCAACAGACCACAGGAGTTAGGTATTACATCATACTAACGGCCTGAACCTATCTAACTCGTGTGTCTATGTTGCCTTCTTGTTCTTGATCTCACGCTTCTCTGCCGATCAATCTACCTTCGCGGGATACCCCTCGGAGGATTGCCGACGATATTCTGTCGACATATATATATATATATGATGTGCATTTACGTTACAGGCATTTTATGGAAACTACATGCATAGATATATCTACCTATGGTTCTTACTAGTAGCTGCTATGCTCAGGGTATTGGTAGCGTGAGTAACCTGCCGTTACTACAATAGGTGATAATTATGATCACTCATGATAAAATGGTGGAAAGAAAAAATAGAGATCGGGCAGGGATATGGTTTAGGTATTGGTGGGTGTAAGAGGTTGTGTCCTACGGCCAACAGGACATAGCTTGGTTACACTTTTTCCCTGTCTGTGTCGGTTAAGAACCGACCGTTGCATTGGGTTCTAGGCAAGTCATAGACTTATTGTCCCGAGCACATACTTGGGTATGGGCGCAGGGAAGACTTGTTGCTCTCTTGTCGTGGGTTCTGGCTCTTTCCGGACCGACTGATTGGAGGCGGGGATGGTGAAGGTCTAAGCACCGCACTGAGTCCGAAACTTAGGAGCGGGGACTTGGAGTCCAAGTTTAGATGGGGACCTGGACCCCATGACATGAGAGTGATGGGTTGGTCCAACTTGTGCCTGGGGTACAAGCGGGGCGTGTGTTTTTGGGGTACCTAGCTGGGGGCATTGATTCATGAATCGCCAGCATTCCGGTATTGCTTGTCTATAGTCTAGCACCATAGTAAGAACTGAAAGATGAAAGGTGATGAAATGAAACTGATTGCTCAACCCTTCCTTGAAAGTAGAACTGGTGCTTACAGAGAATGGCTAGATAATAAATTAGTCATGACTGCTAATAATAACATAAATAAGGATTCACTACTAGAATTGCTTTCTACAAAAAGAAACCTAGCAAACCATAAAGCTTTGTATATCCCTTGAAGTCGGGAAATTATTCACACTAGTCGTATAAGTCTAGCGAGTACATTGTGTACTCAGGGTTTATTTATCCCTGTTGCAGGTTCAACTTGAGGAGTACCCATTGTGTGAAGGATTCTTCTGGTGGGCACAAACGGATCCTTGTTCATTATCGATAGATGTTTATTATCGTTCTGCTGTTTAGTATTCCGCACTCTGAATTTAGCAATGTAATAATGAATTTCTAAGAACTCTGGATGTATGAAATGGACTAAGTATTGTAACTTGTTCTCATTATTGGATCCTTGGGGAAAAATGTGGACTATTCGGGCTCTCCCTTGGGGTGTGCGCGAACGGAACTCACCCGTTGTAGTTCACTTTCGGGGTGCTCAGTGTCTGGTCGAAGACGAGCGCCTCCGTAAGTGTGTTATTTCGGACGGTTCTTCCATACAGTTCCAAATGTACGGCTAGATAGCCGATTTAATGAGGCTATTGACTAAATAGTCGATATCCGGCGTATTCATGAGAAGCGATATAAGAAAACATAATTGGCTAAATGGAGAATAATCGATATAAAGCGTCGAGCTGATAAGTTTGATGAAAAGAGTATAACATGCGAACAAATCGGCTGTCTAATATAAATGAATCTACAAACAATTTGGAGTCTAATTTGTTATCATCAACAGTGAGGTTCGATCAGATCGATGCAGCTATGATAATGATGATAAACTAAAGCCAAAGAATCTATAAAATCATTTACATGTTGACGGATTCATGAAAACATGCTATATGCGTGAGGGTATACGCAAATCGGCTAAAATAGCCGATGCAGTCATAGCAAACAAATAAAGTACATATCTTGATCATGAACAAAACCATTATTCGACAATTTCTAATCTAAAGTCTTACCAGAAAGGTTCGACTAGATCGATGCAGCTATGATGGTGTCATTGGATTAGATCTCATTAACAAGTGAGTTTATTCAAGATTGAAACATGTCTTTGGATGCATTCTATATTTGACTAGAATAGAGATAAAACAGCCGATCTAGTGGAATTAAGCCATCAATTGTAAGATTTAAAGCGTGACCAGATCAAAAGATGACCAATTGAGATAATATAATGCCGATCTATCTCTATCTCAATCGAGTGATTTTGTTATAATTAATAAAACATTAATTATAGCAAGATCGATAATTGGTGAATCAACCAAGGACAATACAAAAATCTTACTAATCTTAGCAGATTCGATAACTGGTGATATTATATTAAATAACAAGTTATTTAACACAAGATCGATAACTTTGATCTATATTATAATTCATAAGAGATCAATCAGCTGATGCAGCCTTACAAACTATGATACAGATCGATAACTAACTTATATTATGGCTCATAAAAGATCAATCAGCTGATGCAGCTTTACAAGCATAATACAAGTCATGACGGTACTCACAAGCAAGCTGTTGGTCGATCAGTCGATGCAGCCCTATTTGCTGAAGAACACGTCGAGATCTATAGTACTCCTACTCCTAATACGATGGCGAAAGCTGGAAAGATTGTATTGATTGAATGTTCGTTCCCTTTTACAATAACCAGTGTCTAATATTTATACCAAGAACCTAAACATGAATCATACTCAAATACGACTCATTACAATTCTTAGAATAAAAAAAATTTCTAACTTAATAATAACTTGGACCTCAATTTTTCTTATTCATAGAGTCCGACACATCTCCCTGGCGTCACTCAAGTATAGCCCATTGATGTCGTCTGCAGAACGTCATCCATAAAATAGCCGATTTTGACATTACATCTAAATCAGCTGATACCGATTCTCATCCAATCGATTCCTTGATGATCACAATCTTGTAAGCTTTGAGTTCCCGTGTTCTTCTTCCTAAATTTTGGTGTAAACACATGCCCCTCAATTTTGGGATAAAAATAATTTTATTCTAAAATTCCTATTCATCTGTTCCCCGTGTTGCAACCGCTCATTCCAAAATAAACGCATGGCTCCTGACTTCTCAGGCCAAAGTCCATATAATACCCCAACTGTATCATTTCAATTCGCTCGGCCTACTTACTTTCCTCTTCTTTCTCGAACAAACTTCAATAGCCAAAGCTGCCACCGCCAAAGCCTTAACCCTAGCAAATCCTCTGCTCTACCAAGCTGCCGTTCAAGTAACCTTCCTCAGATTCAGATCCATTTTGGCTACAATGGCAACCAGCGATCACGTTCTCGAGGTATGCCTTCAAACTTATGCCCTTCAAGTGTTAGCCGCTACTCTGTATTTTAATTTTTCTTAAATTCATCCCAATTGGTTTCTGTGAAATGAGGAATGAAATTCTGATTCCATCAGCTGTTGTTCCTAATGCCTATTATCTTGGACCCATGGGTGACCCTGATACATCCGATTTCATCAATCAAGAAACTAACCGAATCTCCTTCAAATAATCTGTAGTAGATTTGTCTTCTTGTAACACCAAAACTCCTGTTAGAAATTGGTCCAAAATGCCTAAGGGATGGAGGGATTGGTTTTGTAGGGTATCAGAGAAAAAGGCTACTGATTGGGAAATTTATGACTTGAATCAATGCCTGACACTCTCACTGTCTAGAATGGAGAGGAATGACTCACTTCTGATTTTTGCATCTTACTTTTGGTCCAATACTTTGAATACTTTTGTTTTTAGTCACGGCCCAATGACCATCACTTTGGCCAATATTTACATGTTGACCGGCCTTAGAATAATAGGATCAATGCAACCCTATAATTTTTTAAGTGTTGGGTCCAAAAAAATTAGCCAAAATATCAGACTGCACAGGATGTGCAAGATATATTCTGAACCACAGTGGGGATGGATCGACTGTTGATGAAAGAGAGCATGTAGCTTTCCTGAACATGTGGCTGGAAAAATTCATCTTCTGTGTGTCATCTTGCGGACCAACTTATAATCATAAATACATGGCAGAATATCTAGCAGCCGATAATAAAATCCCCCTTGGAAAATATCTGCTAGGGTCTGCTTATCATCTGATGCACCAAGTGTCTGTTTAATTAATGAAAGATGAACCAGTGCATACCATCAGTGGCCCTAGTTGGTTAATACAATTGTGGCTGAATCTGTACATGCATAGAATTGTAAGACCCAATCTCAGGAATCTCATCTTCCCTTCCTCCAACTTTGCTGAAGATTATAAAGGAAAAGAAGAAAAAACTCGACAGTGTATGAATTATGGTGAAGCTGCATCAGCCATAACAATTGTTGTTGATATAGCCACCTTTTCAAGAAATTTTTTAGAGGGTTTAATGCAAACATGTTGACTTGGCTGCCTTATGATGAGGATGAAGACAATGAATTAGTTCTACTAGTCAAATTTCGGTTTAAATCAGGTTGCTCAGACGAAACAGCTGCTGCAATTTTTAATTGTATTATCAAACCCTGTGTACTGCCAGCCAAATTTCACCATGGTCATAGCAAAATAGCTACTAGTTCTTTTCTCCCAGATAACCTTCCAACTTATGAATTCTATAATCCTCCTTTTATGGGCCGTCAATTCGGCCTTGGTCAACTACCTCATCGGCTATTCTTTAGTAACACTCTGAAGCCAATAGAAGGTATCAGTGAGATGATGGAAGCTTCTATAGTTTTTCAACTGGGATCAGACCTTCCTTCTATTTGCCTGCATGAATGAACAAGAGCTACCTTCTATAGGTAATTTACTATCGCTCTTTCAGAAGGATTATCTAACAAGTTGTCCTATCAATTCATCTAACAAATACTTTGCAGGATACCGAATTTGATCCGCCAAACGTGGACAGGAAAGGGCATCCCATAGAATATTATTCACCACGTCCAGCCTCAAGAATGGGATCATTTGTACCCACTCTGAAAAAGTTAATGAAAACCCTGGCTGCCCCAACAGCACTCACATATCAGTCTTCAAAATGCAAGGCAACCCAAGGTGTAACTCAGAAAACCACCACTGGGAAGAGACTTCGCAGAACAAAATCATCAATTGCTCAGGGAACTTAACTTATCTTCCCTCTTAAGATGATATCCAACTTCTAATTCAATCCCTTTCTTGTAGCCATCGACTATTGCATCTCAATCTGCCTTGGGTGCCGAATTGTTATCCCAGGCATTTGAATCGGCGTCTACCAACCTTTCATCGGCTAATCCTCCTAAGGAGCCAATTACAACTGAAATAACCGATGCTTCTGACAGACCCAAAATAGCAGAAGATAAGAACCTCTCTATTTCACCACCTGATGCTACCAAGGTATCTCCTCAACTCTTTTAATCTTATGTAATCCTCACTCTTCTCTGATCATCCTCCTTTATCAGACACCACATGAGAAAACATCTGCACAAGAGCAAAGGTCTAATATCTCAACAATTAAAGATGATCCTGTACATACTTATACCCAAGACGTTGATCCTTCAACTCAGCAAACGGTCAATGATAAGAAATTCATATGCTCATTCTTGTCCTTCTATAACAAATATAAATCGGAAAACTTCTTGATGCCTATAGACACTAGCATCGAAAGTCCAGAGCCGATTCAACCAAATGTTGAAAAAGATGTTGGCACATTATCGGTTGTTCCTTCTCCTCAGCCAGAGCTTCTTCCAGAAAAGGTATTGTGTCCTCCTCACCATTCATCTTATTGTCAACTTATTTGCCATTTCTAATAAGATTCCTTTTGTTCACATGTAGGCACTTAATTCTCTAGCTCTGAGCTACTCCTTCAACTTTGAAGAGTACATAGACGAAAGTGAGATTAGCTCATCAACCATCTCTTCTCAAGAAATCTTATCAAACGAGACCAAAAATTGGCTAAAAGACATGCTGCCGATGCTCGAGAGGAACATAGCCGATTTGGTCCAAGATGCAGATCCAATGAGAAGAATCTTCTTAACCATTAAGAAGGATCTACCCTCAAATCTTGCTAAAGCCTTGATACCTTTGTCCAACATCGAAGATCAAGCTCGCAAGGTGAAAAAGGCTCAAAGAAACCTGACAGACCGTGAAGCTTTGATGGCTAAGAAGAACTTTAACAAGGAGGAAGCCAAAGAATTGGCACAACTAATCGACAATCTGAAGAATTCTTCTTCCAAAATTAAACTCGAACTAAATCAGCTGAGAGTTAGGCGTGCTGAACTTGAAAAAGAACTACAAAGTGTGAAGGCCACCATTGAACGCCATGAGTCCAACTTTACTCGGATCCCCAATGCTATCAAACAGAAGAAGCAAGAAATGTTGACCAAGATCAAAGAAGGCAAAGCCATTCGCAGCAGTCTTGAGAGCATTCTCGGATTAGCTGAAGAAGACAAACAACAAATTGTAGAAGTCGATGCTATTTTGCTAAAAGCGCTATGAGCAATTCATGATGCTCTTAACTTGTAATTTACATTCTAGTATCTGTAGCACATGAACCTAATGATAACTGTACTTTCTGGTTCGGCTAGAAGAGCCGATTTGAATTAGCTGATTTCTGATTTCTGACTTCACTCTGACTTAACTGAATCTGAAAACGGCTTTCATTACAAAACCCTTCGAATCCCTTCTCAGTTATCAACGCCGCGTTCCCCTCGGTATTGGTGAAGCGACGCTTCCCCTTCCATTAATTGGGGTTATTTTCACATGTCCCAAGATATCTATCGTCTTGCCTTCGTGGCTATAAATACCAGCCAAGGGCTTCGACCTCAAACACATCTACATTTGCAACTGCTCTCATTCTCTTATGTCCTTCTACCTTCATAGACCCTATAGCTGTTTCCTCATCTCCTCCCCTCAAGATCTAAACCAGCACCCATGCCCGGCGAAGATAACCGTGGCAAGCGTGCAACGGAAGATCTCCTAGAGGAGGAGATGTCGGTGAGCCAGCGGCTCCACCGCATGAGGTAGGACCAAATGACTCTTGCTCCTATCAACAAATCATCTTCTAACATGTCTACAGGTTTGTCTTAAACAACATGCTTCCTCCTCCTCCTAGGGCTGGCGAGCCCTTCAATGCTGAGTCTGTTGCCGTCCCTACGCCAGATTTGTTGTCGGACTCCTCCGACTCCTACATCAGCGACGACGGATGGCGCTTCCTCCAAGAATGGAGGGCGGCCAAGGATCGTTACTCCGAGGAAACTTGGAAGAACGGTCAGCTTGAGATCCACCTCGAGGCCTCTCAAGCCACCCTCCTCTCCGCCGAGGAAGAAACCAACATCGCTCGGGCACGGTTGGCTGAGTTCGACGCCATGGTGGCGGGTAAGATGGATTCCAAGAAAACCTTTGTTCTTATTTTCCCTACCTTTATCTTGTCAGTTTCTTTGTTTCTGTAATTGCCAGCCCTGACGGTGCAGTTGGAGAACCTCCAACTAGTGGCAAACGTGGCTATGGTGGCCGTCAACGCCCATGGCCCTTACTCATCAACCGCCTGCACGACGTCCCGGCGCGTGTCTAGGAGATCGCCCTCCATGGCGTCCGCCACGACGTAGGTCCAGACCGGGCACGAGCTCCGCACCATGGAACCGGGCTTCCCGATGGCCGACGACCCCGACATGCATGAGGAGTTAATCGAGGACTTCAACAATGTGACTGGGGCCATCGTGGATATTACATCTGCCCAGAATGTGATTAATAAAGTTTTTGATTAGATTGTACTAGGATCAAACCATCAATGAATAAAATTCCTGCTTCTCTTCATGAATGCATTTCTGAATCTGCTGAAATATAAGTTTGATTGTTTTTGTGTGTGTTTTTGCTCTATAGGCGATACATATCGTATCGGCTTTTCCCCTTAGGGCTGATTTTTGAACTAAAGGCGATACCCACCTGGTACCAGCTATTAGAGCCGACGACTAAACAAATTGGCTATCAAGTATTAATCCAAACACTAGGATAATATTTCTTTAGGAACTTTCCATTGATTGCTCTATCAAACTCCTCTTCTTCTTCTAGCGTTCCCAAAATATAAGCATTATTAGGCGCACACCGTTTAATCCGATAAGGGCCTTCCCAATTAGGCGATCATTTGCCAAACCTGCTGTCTTTAGACCCAATCGGCAATCTTACTTTCCAAACAAACTATCCTTCGCAAAACTGTATGTTCTTGACCTTTTTATTATAATGCCTTGCAACCCTTAATTTATTGGCCTCAATATTTTCAAGAGCGCACAGCCAATGGCAACTTAAGTCCTCCAAATCATCCATCATAAGGTTTTTATAGACTTCGGCTGTCAAATCATTTTACAATGTAACACGTCTTGATCCAGTCTGAATCTCCTAAGAAAGAACTGCATTATGCCCATATACTAACTCATAAGGTGATGATTTAATCGATCCATGGCAAGTTATCCTATATGTCCACAATGCTTCATTAAGTGTCAAGTACCACTTTCTTGGTTGCTCTTCAATTTTTTTCTTAATCAACTTAATCAAAATTTGATTGGATGCCTCTGCCTGGTCATTAGCTTGAGCATAATAAGGAGAAGAATTTAATAATTTAATTCCCATACTGGCAGCAAAATCTCTGAATTCCTCTGATGTGAACATTGTTCCTTGATCAATAGTAATAGTTTGAGAAATCCCAAAATGATAAACAATATGTTCTTTGACAAAATCAACCATATTCTTTAAAGTTACTATTTTCAAAGGAATCGACTCAACCCACTTAGTAAAATAATTTGTTGCTACCAATACAAACTTGTGCCATCTACTTGAAGGTGGAAAAATCCGGCCAATTAAATCAATTCCCCAGCCTCGGAACGGCCATGGCTTAATTATTGGGTTCATAGCCGATGCAGGTGATTTCTAAACATTACCAAAACGCTGACAATCCTGGCACCCCTTTTAATATTCAAAACAATCTTTTAATATTGTTGGTCAAAAATATCCAGATCTACGAATAACCCATTTCATTTTATAAGCCGATTGATGAGCTCCGCATATTCCTTCATGTACTTCTCCCATCAATACTCTTGCCTCTTTTTGACTTAAACATTTAAGCAAAACTTCATCGACTGTTTTATAATACAACTGATCATCCAACAAAACATACTTAGTCGACTTATAACAATACCAATGCCACCCTCTTTCTTGCACGATGATCCATCAAAGAATAATATCCAAAGCATAGGTCCCACATAGCCGATACTTGATTTATGATGTTGAGTAATAAAATCGGCCATCACTTGCCCTTTGACTGCTTTAGCCGATTCATAACTCAAATCAAATTCTGATAATGCAAGAATCCACTTTCCCATTCTTCCATTTAATATCGGCATTGACAACATATGTTTGATCACATCAGCTTTAGACACAACTATACACTCAGCCGATAATAAATAATGTCGTAATTTAGTGCAGGAGAAATACAAGTATAAGCATAATTTTTCAATACGAGAATATCTTATTTGTGGATCTAAAAGTCTTCTACTTAAATAGAAAACAATCCGTTCCTTTCCTTCAAACTCTTGCATCAAGGCCGATCCAATCGTTTCGCTATCGGTCGACACATACAACTTAAAAGGCTTACCTTACTAAGAAGGAACCAGCACAGGTGGAGATTTCATATACTCTTTTATCTCTTCAAACGCTTTTTGTTGTACATCACCCCATTTAAATTATTGATCATTTTTCAACTTCAACAAAGGAGAAAATGGCATAATCATTTCTGATATATTTGAAATAAATCTTCTGATAAAATTAATCTTACCGAGCAGAGATTGTAATTCTATTTTATTAGTTGGAGGCACTACCTCATCAATTGTTTTCATACTTTTCTAACCAATCTCAATTCCTCTCTCGTGCACCATAAAACCCAAAAATTGTCCAGCTGACACTACAAAAGCACACTTAATAGGATTCATCTTTAAATCATGTTTTTTTGTGTACTCCAAAGTCTCCTGCAGATCAGCCAGATGTTCTTTGTACCCTTTGGATTTCACCACCACATCATCAATATAGATTTCAACAATCTTACCGATCAACTTATGGAAAATATAATTCATCGCCCTCTAATAAGTTGCACCAGCATTCTTATATACAAAAGCCATTACAACCCATTCAAATAAGACGATTGCAACAGGGCACCTAAAGGTTGTTTTTGCTATGTCTTCTTTGGCCATAAAAATTTGATTATAACCTGCATTTCTATCCATAAAACTAATTACCCTGTGCCCGGCCGCTGCATCTACCAACATATCGGCTATTGGCATCGGATAACTATCCATCGATGTAGCCTTATTCAAATCTCTGAACTCAATACGGACTCTCAACTTCCCATTCTTCTTATACGTAGGAACTACACTCGATATCCACTCTGCATATCGGCAAGGTCGAATAAATTTTGCTTCTATTAGTCTTTCAGTCTCCTTCATATCATCAAGAACATTTGGATTAAATCTCTTTGAAGCTTGTTTAAATGGTCGATATCCAGGTTTAATTGGCAACCGATGTTCAACAATTGACCGATCTAAACCAGGTATTTCATGATATTCCCAAGCAAAGCAATCCTTAAATTCCTTTAACAAATCTATCAATTCTTACTTATACTCAATATCCAACTGAGCACTTGCATACATCGGCCTAGACCTATCTCCAGGATCAATATCTATTTCTTCCAACTCGTCGGCCGATGCAAAGCCATGTCCTAGTTTACCATTTGTACCATCTATTAGATTATCCATTAAAACAAACTTTTAGAGCCGACTGCTCAGATCGGCTGTTGGCCTTCATCATTGATCCTAATGAAGCCTCCTTCCCATTGCTTGCTAGAAAAACACTCAAAATTTTTTAGTTCCCAATACATTGGATCAGTTGTTGCTATACTCATAGAATCATCAGCATGAACTAGCTCAACATTGTCTTCATGCCACTAAATCAAACATTGATGCATAGTCGATGGTACACAGCAATTGGCATGAATCCAATCATGACCAAGAAGTAAACTGCATGAACCCTTTCCATCAATGACAAAGAATGTAGTGAGCAAAGTCTTGCTTCCAATTGTCAATTCAACATTTATTGCCCACTGGTCTTGGACGCATTACCCCCAAAATTCTTAACCATTATGTCAGTCTCAATTGGATCTTCTGATCCTTTACCAAGCTTGTGAAAAGTAATATAAGGCATCAGATTAACAGAAGCACCTCCATCAACTAATATTTTACTCATCGGCTTCCCATCGACAAAACCATTCACGTAGAAAGCCTTCAAATGCCGATGCTTAATTGGTTTATCAAATATAGCTTGATGTATCAATGTCAACTGGGCTACCATCTCTTCATACTCCGATTCATCAAAATCCGAATAAACTTCTTGATCTGCTAGAGCTTTAAATTCATATGGTAAAAGAAAAACCATTTGAATATTAGCCGATGGTTGATCCTTATCGGCTGTTTGTTTTGCACGCCATACTTGCGGTTTAGATTTCTGAGCTTGTTCTAATTCTCTTCTCCTTAAGTGTTGTACTCTCCTCTTCTGACTTCTTGTTAAACCTCCTAGACACCACTGTCCTTCCAGCCAAATATACTCTTCATCATCTTCTTCTTCATAATCAGCCCAATTCTGATCAACAACTCGCTTTCCAAGCCGATCATGAATACTTCTAATTTTTAAAGTGTCGATCCACATCATTACGTTGATATTCAATTCGATCATGGATATACCGGCGGTTGACTTGAGATTGCCTAAACTCTCAATACTGTTTGCTACGTTCTAGATAATTATTTCTAGTAGGCAATCTCAAACCTTCGTTCCAACAATGTCTGAAGAAAGGGCAATTCCAATGTGACTCAGCTTGTTCTCTTTCATATCTCTCTTCTTCTTATTGACATTGATATTCCTTCTTTTCTAACCAGCGCTGATAATCTTTTTCCTTCTACCAATATCATTTATTCAACAGAATTCGAGATGTAACATGTGGTCTCATCGCACCATCTCTCGACGTTTCTCCCTGCTCATATCGGCTCTTTTGTTGGTCACGACACCTTTTGATTTCTCTATATTTATCAGGCGATATTTATATCTTTGGATCAACTGTCCTAGTTTCTCTTGCCCTGGCTGATGTTAAAACTTTAGCCTTCCCTTGGAACAACTTAGCATCAACCATATTCTGATTCTTTGGGAAAGGATTGTCATTAATTTTCATTTTTCGAGCTGTATCAAATTTAAGCTTCCCTTGTTGAATAGCCCTCTGAATATGCTGCCAAAAAATTCTGCAATCATTAGTAGTATGAGAAGTAGTGTTATGGTATTTACAGAACTTCTTATTCTTCAACTGAGCAGGAGGTAATATAACATGATTGGCAGACAGTTTGATCTGTCCCTTCTCAAGTAAGAAATCAAAAAGTTTGTCTGCTTTTATAATATCAAAATCATAATTCTCTTCAACTTCTTTTCCCCAAAGATTTGGAACCATTACTATCTTTTTACCCCAATTTCATTCAACTGCAACAATTTCCTCTTCTTCATCATCCTCATCGACTAAATATGGATTATAAGCTTCAGCGATTGCAGCATTCTTCTAGAATCGGGTATCTCTGCGCATACTCTGGAATTGGCTATTAAGTGCTGCCACCCGTTGAGCCAATTGACCTAAATTGTCAAATTCTTGCCCAAGCAACTTTTCTCTCCATGTCGGCAACATTCCTTGAACGGCCAACGCAGCTAGCTGATCATCAGTCAAATTCAACAAAAAGTATAAGTTTCTTATTTCTTGGAACCTCTGAAGGAACTCAGTACCCGATTCATTAGCTCTCTGCTTTATAGTTGTCAGATCTATGATCTTTTGTTCCCCTGTCCCAGTGTAGAAATATATATGAAATTTCTTTTTAAGGTCACTCCAATTGGCAATAGAATTAACCGCTAGTGATGAAAGCCAAGTGAAGGCTTGTCCTGACAGGGACAAAGAGAAGAAACGAACTTGATGCGCTTCCTCGATAAAGGCTTCACCCAACTGAGTAACATATCGACTGACATGTTCTATTGTACTTGTGCTATCTTGACCAATGAACTTAGTAAATTCTGCAATCCTGTAATTTACAGGAAGGGCCACTAAATCATACCACTCTGGATATGGACGTTTATACGAAAAGGTCTGTCCTTTTGGTTTTAAACCAAACTGATTTTTCATCATTTTGGTTACTCTAAGCAATAATTCATTAGCATTTGAGTTTGAATTTCTTGGCAACTGCTGACCCATCTATAGATTGAAATTCTGAGTGCCCTGATATCCTGGATTTGAAATTATATTGAGGGTATTATAATCTGAACCATAATGATATCCGTGTGGGATCTCTATCTATCGAGCTCCTTGCTGATTTACTGTTGAAAATCTCTGATTGAAAACATTAGAATCTATATCTCTATGAATCATTTGAACCAATGGTGCTATTTTTTGAGCCAACAGTGGTATTTGTCCTGATGTACCAAAATTAACCATCTGATTCTGAACTTGCCCTATCGCCTGTTGCACATGCTGCACTGATGATCCTAGATTATATTACATTTGATTAGTAGTAACACCCTCAATTTGCTCAGACGAATTCTGAATTGCCTGGGCATCATCACTCTTATCTAGTGCTGCATCTTGATGGCTAGTACCGGCTTGATTAGTCTGCTGAGTCAACAGATATAGAATATTATAATAAGCCGGTCCAACCTGATCAAGTGGAAACCCATGAAACACCTCCTTCATGGTATTGTGAAATGTATTCAAGAAAGCTGTATTATGATTCAGCATTGCATCATGAACAGATTTGTTGATAGCTTCTACAAAGAAACGCCTCTCATCAGCTTCGTCTGTATCTGACTGTCCATGCATCAAAACTCTCGGCGGTGGATATTTCTGAATAACTTTATTGTCACATATTTTGGTGAATGACAACAAACACTTGTTCTGAAACTACTCTATAGCTTTACCAATGATATTTTTATCCTCAGTAGGCAAGTCTTCATAAGGTACCATAAGAATATCCTTATTGTTGTGAACCGCCATAACGATTGTTGTCCCACCGGGCGTGCCAAAAAGTGTGGTGACACAAAAATATGATGATGTGATCAACACACCGCAAGCCAGAAGATCTGAGTGGAACGAGACCAGAGATCTGCTTGGCTTCAACATAAAACCAGTCGATTTTGAAAACCCAACGACGTGCCAATCAATTTGACCTGAAATTGACAAGGAGAGAAAATCTTATCATTAATTTAAGGTGAAACATGTCGGTGTTGCACCAAATAGTTACAAATGTACGGCTAGATAGCCGATTTAATGAGGCTATTGACTAAATAGTCGATATCCGGCGTATTCATGAGAAGCGATATAAGAAAACATAATCGGCTAAATGGAGAATGACCGATATAAAGCGACGAGCTGATAAGTTTGATAAAAAGAGAATAACATGCGAACAAAAAGATTGTCTAACATAAATGAATCTACAAATAATTTTGAGTCTAATCTGTTATCATCAACAATGAGGTTCGATCGAATCGATGCAGCTATGATAATGATAACAAACTAAAGCCAAAGAATCTATAAAACAATTTATATGTTGACAGATTCATGAAAACATGCTATATGCGTGAGGGTATAGGCAAATCAACTAAAATAGCCAATGCAGTCATAGCAAACAAACAAAGTATATATCTTGATCATGAACAAAACCACTAATCGATAATTTCTAATCTAAAGTCTTACCAGTGAGATTCGACCGGATCGATGCAGCTATGGTAGTGTCATTAGATTAGATCTCATTAACTAGCGAGTTTATTCAAGATTGAAACATGTCTTTGGATGCATTCTATATTTGACTGGAATAGAGATAAAACAACCGATCTAGCGGAATTAAGCCATCAATTGTAAGATTTGAATCGTGACCAGATCAAAAGACGACCAATTGAGATGATATGATACCAATCTATCTCTATCTCAATCGAGTGATTTTGTTATAATTAATAAAATATTAATTGTAGCAAGATCGATAATTGGTGAATCAACTAAGAACAGTAAGAAAAATCTTACTAATCTTAACAGATTCGATAACTGATGATATTGTATTAAACAACAAGTTATTTAACACAAGATCGATAACTTTGATCTAAATTATAATTCGTAAGAGATCAATCAGCTGATGCAGCCTTATAAACTACGATACAGATCGATAATTAACTTATATTATGACTCATAAAAGATCAATCAGCTAATACAGCTTTACAAGCATAATACAAGTTATGACGGTACTCACAAGTAAGCAGGAGGTCAATCAGTCGATGCAGCACTGTTTGCTGAAGAACTCGTCGAGATCTACAGTACTCCTGCTCCTAATGCGATGGCGAAAGCCGAAAAGATTGTATTGATTGAATGTTTGTTCCCTTTTACAATAAACAGAGTCTAATATTTATAACCAGAATCTAAACATGAATCCTACTCAAATACCACTCACTATAATTTTTGGAATAAAAGAAAATTTTCTAACTTAATAATAACTTATACCCCAATTTTCCTTATTCGTAGAGTCCGACACAACTCAAGTATAACCCACTGGCGCTGTCTGCTGACGTCGTCTATAAAATAGTCGATTTTAACATTACATCTAAATCAGTTGATACGGATTCTCATCCAATCAATTCTTTGATGACACAATCCTAGAAGTTTTGAGTTTTTACGTTTTTCTTCCTAAATTTTTGTGTAAACAATAATTAGGTAGAATCTAAATATTTATATTAATATTTTATCGAATACAGACATGGAATAATTCCGCTGGTCACATCCGAATCCATCCGTAGCCGCATGCTCGCATCCCTCCTCAACTCTTCAACCCTCTTCTATTTCTAGCAGCCGCAGTAACCTCAAGGAACACTAGAGCTCATAGCTGGATAACAGTGACTTCTGTTGTCTCCAGTCTCCACTCGTTCGGTCGTACTACCTCCGTCCTGAAAATAACGCAATTATAAGTTGCGCGCCACGAAAAGTGGTTCATATGTGACTAAATTTTTAGTGAATTAATATTCATAGTTATATCTTTAAATTAATTTATTATAAAAATATATTTCATAATTAATCTATAATATTTATTTTGTATCATAAATATGATACTTTTTATCTATAATTGATCAAATTTAATGTACTAAAACGTGATTGTGCTAGAATTGTATTGTTTTGGGACGAGATAGTACAAAATCGATCTATAGTCATCTAATGCTATTATCTCCGGTTCACAACCCTCTTGTTTTTTACTCCCTCCGTCTCTAAATAATTATCGTTGTTGGTGTACATGCCATAAGTTTGACTTGATTTATAGAAAATACGTGCAATATTTATATCTTTAAATAAATTTATTTAAAAACTAGATTCAAAGACCTTTCCAATGATACTAATTATATACCATAAATATTAATATTTTATATATTTAGTCAAAGTTATTTTTCGGGAAGTGAAAACGACATATACTAGACAGAGGGAGTACTCCTTTTGTCGGGTTCATAAACCCGGGGTCCCTCGCGGACCGGCTTCCCCGCAAAGGCTCGGCCCAAGCAGACAGCACGCAACTCATGAGTCGGCCCAAATACCTGAGCGGCAGGCCGGGGGAGTGATCCAATCTCTGACCGGAAGGCCCGACCAAGGAGGAACAGCGCCAGTTTCCGACTCCGGCCCGCCTCTCCGACCGGAAGGCCTAACCAAAAGCACCACTTCCGACCCCTACTCTCCGACCGTGGATACGCCCAGCCCCTGCTCACCGCTCTTCTCACCGCTCTTCTCGACTGGCGCGATCAGAACCGACTGGGACCATCCGACCAGGGACGCCCGCTCGGTAGGGACCAGGAAACGTGTGGAAAAAGCGAGGCAAGGCGCACAAGTCAAACCACGATACCAGGGACCGTACCCTGTACACTTGCAGAAACAGTGCTCTGCAACCGCCCTAACATAAACAGTGTTGTAGGCGCCGACATTTCCCTCTATAGTATTGTGGGCGCCATTAACTCCCATACAGTAAAGCCCCCCACATGCCTCTATGTATCGATAGTGTTGTGGGCATCGAAATTTACCGTACCGGGTGAACGTGATGAAACTCCTCACATACCTCTAGGCATCAACAGTATTTGCAAGTACCGACATCTGCCATTTCTGAAGAAGGCAACGTAACCTCCCACATGCATCTGACATTCTACAGTGACGTCAACAGTATTGTGGGCGCCTACCATTATCTTATACCCGCCGGCGTGGGCAACAAGGCTAGAAGCATTCGTGCTCTCTCCCTCTCACTTGTAAGGCCATCCCCTTCATCTATAAAAGGGGATGTGCCCTCTCCCAAAAGGAGAGGGCTCCCTTTAGATTCATTAGATCGACCAAGTTCACTAGCTCACAACCACGTAACCGCCGGGTTCGGACCTCAAGCACACGCTTGAACACTTAGCTCATAGTGTAGCTCCTGTTGCTCTCGGCCCTTCCGACCAGAGCCAACCGGACCTCTTATACACCCTATCTTTCTCCTTCTCGTTTGTAACCCCACTGCAAACTTCGAGCACCTGGGCTCAGGAATAAAGTCACTGATCGACTCAAACTGGACGTAGGGCACGTTGTCTGAACCAGTATAAACCCTGTGTCATTGAGTGCTAGGCCACCTTCGATCACAACGTATGGTAAAACTATAAATATTACTAGTTGGTCACTTTCTGTACCGACACCTATATTTATTGTATCCAACATGTTTTACTCGGAGTAATTTAGAATGAAGGGAGTAGTATAAGAGAGTATATGTTTTCGCAAAAAAAAAGAGGGTGTATGTGTGTATTTTACGTAATATAATGCTCATTTTAAAAGGTTACGTTGACAATCAAAAGTGTCTCAAGATGGACTGTGGGCATCCCCAACAAATTATAAACATCATATACCCGTTGAAGGTCAATTGGTGCAACAAAATAACGAAAGAAATGCGTGGAAAAGATGGCGAGCCACTCGGCTTAGTCGACTCCAGCAATCGGCTTAGCTGACTTAGCCCTTCCAGTCGGCTTAGTCAACTGCCAAAGTCGGCAAAGCCAACTCCCCCTCCTCTGCTGGTTGAGGCAACTGCCCAAGCCCGTGAAAGGCTTAGCCAACTCCCCTGGATTTTGAACCGGTTTAGTTTTCAAATCGGTTTTTGGCATGTTTCAATGTGGGAAACTTTTTTTATCGGATGTCTCCGAAGAGACTCGATGTGGGAAACTTCGAGGACGTGTTTTTTACTTGAATAAGACCACCCCATCTATATATACAAGAGGGTCACGATCGATTGAGTATCCCAACTTTCAATCATCAAAAATCAATCTACTACACCCTTTTACGCCTTTTCCTCTCTACCTTGCTGTTTGTTGCGTCTCTCGATGAGATTTAGTGGCGTTTAGGCAGCCTTGTTGGTCCTTGAACACTCTCCACATGCTCCCCCCAACGGGTCTTCTCGGGAGAAGTTGAAGAGCTTATCAAGCGAAGAACGGGCTCAACATCGACCTAGCCGGCGGTCTCTAGATCGGTTTAGCCGATCCCGCTACGTTCTTACTGCGTTGAGGGTCGATTGAAACCCACGAGGCGTGCTAGGCCTTGCTACTGTGTGATCCGGAACCTGTCCAATATCAATATGTTAGAATAGAACATTCTATCTAGTTTCAAAAAAATTGACGTTTACGAGGGGATAACTAGTTTTGGAATAGGGCCTTTGAATAACTTAATTGCTTTTTCTAAACATCATTAGTTCTTGTGCAAAATAACGAGTATGGTGAGCAGGAGCCAGGAGGGAGTATCATTCGCAATGGTCACACCTCAGGAGTAGTCAGTTGACAAGAGAACAGCGTATCCAAGAATCCGTAGTGCTAGTACCGTTGGCAACTCCGCATTCCCGTTGGTTTCTGGCATTTCGGGCCGGGTTGGTGGTGCTGGATTGGTGGTACCAGCACGACTCAAGACAACACCACGTGCCGCCTGAGCTGGGGACGAGGGCCTTGTTTAGATCACGTCTAAATTTTAAGTTTTTTCATTCTCTCTCTGTCACATCAATTTTTGAACACATGTATGGAGCATTAAATGTAGGTAAAAAAATAATTAATTATACAGTTTGGTTGTAAATCACGATATGGATCTTTTGAGCCTAGTTAATCCATGATCGGATAAAATTTGTTAAATACAAACGAAATGTGTTACAGTGTCCAGGTTACAAAAATTTACAATCTAAACAAGGCCGAGACCATCTCGGCATGCAGTGACAGACAGAGTCGCAGAGACGACGCGCAGTACCAGACGTGGCCCAAACCGCGAGACGCGCCGTGCGCCCTCCGTCCGCCGCGCGTTTCAGCGATCAGCGCTCCGGTTTGGCTTGGCGGTGGCGGTACCGTGCGGCGAACACCTATGGCTCCGACGCCCGAAAAGACGAGCTGAAAGCGAGCGCGCACGGACACGGGCATGGGCAAGGGTGCCGAGCCACCACGGCCGCCTGCCACGAGTACGTGCTGCGTGCTTCGGACGCTTTCGCTTCTCCTGTTATTATCCAGCGGGTGTCCCGGTGACGTCTGAATTCCCGGCCCGGGGGACAGCGCTGTCTGCGTCGTTCGTGATTTGCTCGAGGGATAAGAGCAACGGCAATTGCCCCGTTCGATTGGCCGGCTGAAAATAACGTTGACTGATTTGTTGTAAAAAAAATATTATTTATTAGCTGAAAAAATATGATTTATAAGTTAAGTAAACAGGACGAAAGGCGACGAAAGGCCTCAGAGATGCGCGTAGGGTTTTCATATGGGCATGTCATCTTTTAAGTTTTAACTTGTACGCACTAAAATCTTCAGAAGCCCATGCCAATTGACTGACGCGGCGGCTTAAGCGATCGATTTAGGTTCATCTTTTCCTGATGGCCTAGCACTCTGGCCAGAAGAGAGTACCACTCCCTCCCTAAATAATTATTGCTATGGTATTCGTGCCGGTCAAATTTTAAATTTTACTAGATTTATAGAAAATATTAACAACATTTTTTTATCTCCAAACAAGTTTATTATGAAAATAGATATACCGATCTATCTAACGATACTAATTATGTACTATTTGAGCTCGTTCGGCTGGTAGGTTGCACAGTAAATTTTGGATTATTTCGGATGATTCAATAGTGTTCTGTGAGAGAGAATAAGCTGAAACAAGCTGAAACAAGCGGGAAGTAGTACAGCCGAACGCCCTGAATATTAATATTTTCTTAGGCCTGGTTTAGATTGCAAGTTTTTTCACTATCTCTCCGTCACATCAAATATTTGGACACATGCATAGGGGTATTAAATGTAGATAAAAAATAACTAATTACACAGTTTGATTGTAAATTACGAGACAAATCTTTTGAGCCTAGTTAGACCATGATTGGATAATAATTGTCAAATACAAACGAAAGTGCTACAGTGCCAAATACTGATTCCTAACCCCAATCTAAACAAGGCCCTATATATATTTGATCAAAGTTGAAAAAAAATTAACTTGTCGGAAGCAAGAATGACATGCATTGCCCGAGGATCCTTGGTCCATCTCAAGCAATTATGATCAACTGTGTACTCCTCTCCTCCTAAAATACAAGATATCCAAGTAATTTAGAAACCAAATATAAAATCTTGTAAAAATTACATGAGCGATTTTGGGCAAGATGGTATTTAATTACTTGCCCTCGCTAATTAGTTCCATTGTTAAGTTATTTAATTTTCAAGTTTAATAAAAAGGTATCTAGGCATGTTATAGATTTCAGTTACCAATTACATGAGCGGTTTTAGGCAAGATGGTATTTAAAATGCATGCATGGATATGGTTTAAAAGACAAAAAATATGAATAGAGCTAAACAATCTAGAATATCCTATAATTCTAGGTAAATTTTGAATCTTGAATAGCTTATATTTCAGGACCAAGGGAGTCCATGACATGAGCCCTGCATTACAAAGTGCCAAAACCCAAAGTAATATGCAATAATAACATGTAGGTTTCCCTATAAATAATAGACTAGCTAATTGTTAGCTGGACATCTAGATAACAACTATCTTATTAGTTGGACCAAATCAGATAATAGCAACAATCCAACCTTATCAATTAGCTGTATCAAAACATCCTTCCAGATAATAGGTAGTTAGCCAATAGTTGCTCAAGCAGCATTTGTATTCTATCTCAAACATTTTTCAGCTAGCTTACCGTGAAAGCATATATTATTATCATATTTTCTTTCCGGTATTGACTACATATCTTGACTAGGCTTTAAGATATGGAACTGATTGTTTGTTAATGCAACCTTAAAGATATGGAATTTCATTTTTCTAACTCATCAACACGTAACATTCCATCCATGAGATAGGATCATATGCAAAAGTCTTCATAAAATTTACTCTCTAAATATCACTCGGAGAGCCATTTAAGTAAAAATCACTTTCAAGCTATCCTTGTCGAGTGCAACTGCACCAGGGAAAAAATAATTTCAAGTGATTGGCACATTTCTACCGTTTGTGCACTCCCTAGAGTTAAGTACCTGCACCACCGTTTTAAAATAAGTGTACTCCCTCCGTTCTAAAATAAGTGTTTTTATAGTTTTCGTGCCAGTCAAATAAGTTTAGCAACATTTGTATGAAAATAGATTCAACGATCTATCTAATGATACTAATTATATACTTGCAACTGGAGTTTTCCTCTGTATAACTGCTATATGCAGTTAATCAGTTATACTTGCTGAATAGTCCAAAAAAAAATCTCTCCACGGACCTGGATGTCAGGGACAAAGCTGTTTCTATAGTCCTATGTTCACCCACAGAAAATAACCAGAGTTTTGAAATACCCTTCACCTGATATAAAAAATAAATGCATAGGAAGAATTGTTTGTCGATGTAACCTTCATCCTTAGATCTTTATAATTCCATAAGTACCATAGAACGAAAGAAGGCATCTACAAGGAGGCTCATAGGCTGATAACAAAGAATCATAGGCATAGCATAAGCACAACATACAACAGACGAACAAAAAATGAGCAGCAGCACTGAGCAATACTGCAATACAGTTTGGCATGCTAGCACCAGTGTAGAAAATAGTTGGTTAAGAGAATCTTTTACTGACCATTTTTACTGACTTAGGATGTAACTTAGATATAAAATGTAAACATTGCAAACAAGCAACCACAAGGGCAAGTGCACCTGAATGATGGGTACAAAGTTTAAGCACAATAGCAGTATACCTTTTCATGTGACTTGACATGGGCTCTTAGTTTGGAGGCAATTGTAAATCTTTTAATAATGATGAAATTCATAGTGGTCGTACTCATATTTCAACAAGTATGGTTCTTCTATAGCATGACTTCTTTTTCAGTACTGAGTCGATGTTACATGCTTGGTTAGCGATGTTGGGGTTCAAGGTGACTAAAGAGGCAAAGTGTTATGGATTGTCTACGGTAGATGGATTAGCAGAGAGACCCCGGATAGCCGCCCTTTTCCTCGGGGACTATATTAGGGTTTCTTCTTGCTTGACTCTAATTGATACATGACGGTCCTTTTTATAGAGACAACTTACTTGACCCCGAAGGAATATCCTAACCGAATCAATCTAACTTATCCCTTTTCTAACAAACCAAACAATCTAATCTAATCTGACGCGTACTGTTCACGAGCTAATCATGCCCACCGGCTGTGCTAGCCATCCGAGCGTTGCTCGGTTCTCTTTAACACTTGATGTTGGTTGAGTGAAATGGTGGCTGTATGACATAATCGTAAAGTAATTTGTTTTGGCATTCAGCTAGTGTGCTCCATATTCTCTGCTTGACAAGTTCCCTTAATGAGAAAAAGTATGAAACATATTATTTAGTACTAAGAAAATAAAGAAAATCTCATTTTGTCTGCATAATCAGTTAAAGCACACTGGTTTAACCTAAAACAGAAAGGTACCCTAGTTCACTTATTGCATAGCCCATACATTTGTGAACCTAAAACCAGGGTTCAGATAAAGTAAACCACAACCCCGAAATTTCAGGAATTTCAGAATTATACATTTACTAATTAATGAGCTCGGCTATTCCTACTCAGATGGTTCAATTGGAATGAACACAGACTACCAGGAAACTGAATTGCCTTGAGGGCTGTAAACCACCAAGGAAATAGCTTTATTATGGTGGGAAACTGCCAAGAATAGAGGGCAAAGGAAATAGATTTCCTTGGCTGCCAAGGAAAATAGGGCCACATCTAGTTTGCCATACGGACAAGGAAATGTTGTAACCACCAAGTAAACAAGTTTTCTTGGGGGCTGCCGGGCTGGTAACCGCCAAAGTAATAGCTGTTTCCTTAATCCTGGAGCTGACTGGTAGTCAACACATTTTCTGTCCTCAGATAAAACCAGAAATAACAAAATCACATAAACATTAACATTTTCCGTCATCAGATAGATGTATTAAAATAGACATTAGCACCCAGACCTGACTAACAAGTAATCTCCTAAAAGATAAAGATTCAAGAATCATTTTCTTTTTTGATCTAAGGTATATGTATCTATCAAAAACCCGAGAGCTTTCAGATTAATATCAACCCCCAAAGAGTTCAGGGGAGGCAGTGCTAGCTCAAAGCAAAGCAGCATCTGGAGTTCATAAAACCATAATGTAGACAACATCTACCTAGTAAATTACATACATGTGTGCACATGAACACATCATACCACCCCCAACCAATCGATTCTGTTAAAAGGTCTGCTAACCAGGTCCATGAAATTTGCACAAAACCAACACATAACAACAGGATAAAAGATGAACAAAAATCAATCCACCTCTATCACCAGACTATTTGAGCTACAGAAGAGAAGTAAATAGGGCCACATCTACTTTGTCATACGGAGAAAGAAATGTTACAACCGCCATCCACGTATTTTATGATAGGAGCGATGTTGGATCACGGAGTCATCGGGAGTAGCGGAAGCAGATGGTGACTTGATGATCATGCCACCAAGATGAAAGCTAACTTGGCTACATCTTACCCAGGCAAGCCCCCGTGCATAACCCCTATTATTCTGCACTTTATTTTATGCTTGTGCATTAAGTTTAATGAGTTGAATGAAACCCACTTGCATATATATATATATATCCTTATCATATAAGTTTTACTAGTATGATAGGATCGTATAGATTGCTATGCTAGAGGACTCCGATAGAAGTCGAGTGATTGCTTGTCACTCGTGAGAGATAGGAAATATATTATTGTTACTATCACATGGAATATATGTGGATAATAATTGGAGACCGGCCGGGACCATACTTTGGATTTGGATTTGGACTTGGTTAGGTAACCGAGCGAGGCTCTGGTTGCGTTTGTCCCGCTTGTGTCGATTAAGGACCGACTGTTGCATTGAATTTTAGTCAGGTCACAGACTTATTATCCTGAGCACATACGTGCTTATGGGAGTGGGAAGGCTCGTTGCTTTCTTGTGTCGTGGGTTACGGCTCTTTCCGGATCGACTTATTAGAGACGAGGATGGTGGAGGCCTAAGCACCACACTGAGTCCAGGACTCAGGAGTGGGGGTTTGGAGTCCAAGTTTGGACGGGGACTTGAACCCCTTGACAGGAGAGTGGTGGGTTAGTCCTCCTTGTGCCTAGGGTACAAGTGGGGCATGTGTTTCGGGGTACCCAGCTGGGATACATTGGTTCATGAATCGTCGTGTAATACTGATCGACTTGTCTACGATCTAGCACTTTGTAGTAAGAACTGGAATATGAAAGATGGTAAAATAGTTATGATTGCTTACCACCTGCTTGAAAGTAGCATAGGTGCTTACATAGAATGGTTAGTTAATGAACTAATGATGACTGCTAATAAAATTGAATATAAGGACGCATGTTTAGTAATGCTCCTGCAGATGCAATAAATCCACAAGCGAGATAGCCTTGCATATCCTTGGAGTTTTCTTTTCTCCTTACGGTTAAGTCTTACAGAGTACAATTGAATACTCGTGGTTTTTGTTCTACCACGATGCGGTGATAGGAACATGTGGAGCGGACACTTGTGTGTGGCAACCTCCTGGTGGGCTCAGCGAGGATTTCCTTAACGTTGCAGACATGGAGTTTATTTGAAAATTCCACCCAAAATGTTTTACAATGGAAAAACTTATAACCTGTTATGCTGTATATAATGGATCATCATGTTAATGTTTAACTTGTCATTAAATGATTTTGCTTCCGTTGAAACTCTGATAACATGGTTATATTCCGTTGTTATAAACAATAAATATTATACTCTGATGCTGCATGAAAAGTGATGTAAGAAATGACTCAAGAATGTTGTAAGCTTTATTCTCTCATTTGTGATCCTGATGGAAAAATGTAGATTTTCAGGTTCTCCTTGGGGTGTGCTCGATGAAACTTTGTAATTTAGTGTCCTCACTTGAGTACTTAGTGTCTAATAGAAGACAAGTATTCCTGGGAGGTATTAGATTAGGCGGTTCTACCACGGTGGTATCGGAGCATAAATGAGGAAATAAAGCTTCGAAACCCTTTTCTAAATTAAAATTTTGATAACCCATTTTTACAAAAGTTAGGACGTTTAACTACGAAGTATATAAGTAGCCCTATTGCTATAGTTAAACATCCGGGATAGGTTTAACTAGGTTTTCTCCGGTGGGCTAACTCTCGTGTAATATACGATCTTCAAGTCAGTCGCGCTAGTACTACCTTAGTCATCGTGACCGTATGGCCGGTAGATGTGCCCTTCATAGATGTCACGCACGTCGTATTGTGCACGACTGACTCGTCCCTGTTCCGAAGTTACTGTTGAACTGTGGCTTCGTGCTCCACGTTCGCCGGTGGTTCACACCTGCCGTGACCCACGTCTCCCCGTACTCTTTTCTGTGCTCTTGTCGGACCCTTACCCTGCAGTTGTACTAGTCATTAATGGCCTAGGACATCGCTCGCCTCGAACGCGCGAAAAAAATTCGGTCGATTCATTTGTAGTGATCCTGCATAGGAACCTTGGTGGACCGCGCCAGGACCACTGACCGCTCTGCCATTATAAGCAGGGTCTGGCCTAGCCATTGGTACCACCACCCGGTGCACTCTAGCTCACCTAGCTTTTTCTTTTGAGCAAGCCTTTCGCTCAATCCTTCCTTGCAACCACCGTCAGGGATGGTAGGAGCCTGGGTTAGTAGTTACTGCCTGAACATTGAGGGTTTTCCAAAAATCCTGTATGGCACCCTGCAAAAGCTTAGAGTTAAAGATCGTCCCGAGTATGAGAGCCGTGAGTATGAAAAGCATGGCACTGAGCGGTGTGAAGTTACCGTCTATATTGGAAAGAGTGAGGAGTTTCTCGGCATCACTGAAGCCTGGAATGTGACTGCAATCGGGTTTTGCTTCGTCGACACCTACCAGTTGTGGCCCGCAATGCCTTGCGGTACCTTTGCCAGACCTATGAAGAGCCCATTGCTCGTACCCCCATGAGGTTCTTTCCACCTTTGGAAAAGAATCGATGGGCATGGAGGGCTCGCATGGAGGCTTTGCAAGGGCGGGATGTGCAAGAAGACAGTCCAACCATGGTGCACTTGACCATGTACCTACTTGCTCTGGATGAGCAGTATGACCGGCAAGCTTCGAAGTTGAGGAAGTGCCTCCGGCGAGCCAAGGAAGCCGAGATCTTCTCTAGGATGCTCCAGGTGCATCTTACCGAAGCGCATGCCCGTGCGGCAGCTGTAGAGAGTCGAGAGACTACCATGTCGGAAGCTCTGAAGGAGGCTAAAGATTGACATGCCCATCAGTTGGGAGAGGCCTACCTTGTCACCAGGGCCAAGCGGAGGACGTTGGCTGCTGAACGGTAGGATCCCTTGATCGTGGAGGGAATCCCTGTCCACCTGCCGAAAAGAAGGAGAATCGGTGTTGAAGTACAGCCAACACCTCCACCCTCGAAAGTGTCAGAAGTAGAACCATTGCTTCCCCTCACTCAGCCACTGCCCAGAGCGGAGGCAGATCCATAGCCAGGATGGTAGAAGAATCCACCGAGCCCGGGAATGAAGATGTGTGGTCCGACAAAGTAGATTAGTTACCTTAGGAAGATGTACCCGTATTTAGTGGTGTCTTTCGTCGTTGTCCTCTAGTATCGCAATCTTTCCGTTGTATTTCATCCGTAGTTATTGAGATCGTCCGATCGTAGGGAAGGTGAACGGTGTGTTGAGAATGGAAGAGTGAGTGCATGTATGTTGTACACGTATAAGGCCATTGGAATGTGCATTTTGTTATTTCATTGTGTTTATTGCGTCCATCTGTCATTAGGTCTCATTAAACGTGCTTACGGTTTTCAAAGACGATGTTAAGTGGGTTACAAGAGAACCACCATTCAGATGCCAGTAGGTCAGCCATGATGGGATAACATAGGATACTGTATCAACTAATTGTGGATGTCCCAACAGAATACTTGAATCTTTTTAAATCAAATCCGTTGCTAGATTTGAATTCCTTGTCCCATGTTGCGAAAGGAACCCTTGTTGTCTGAATCTTCCCTTGCAACACTCCTTTATTTCTGTGGTCTATGACCCCACTATTTTTCACTGCGTGTAAGTTCGTAAAGTGGCCTGGTTTAATAGCTTATGGTGTCGCGATGAAACCGAGGGCCCCTGTGGAACAGCTGCCACATGGTGACGCTGCTTGGCACGTGCTGGTATCGAGGTTGTTGACCAGTACCCTTGCCAGTTACACCACTGTACCAATCTTGCTATAAATTATTCTCCTTGGAAAATGTTCTGGTGTTCGAACGGAAAATTCACAACGGGTTGATGAAATAGTGTTCTCTCAAGGTAAATAAGAGAATGTGGTTTTGGAGGAAGCACGTATGTCATGATCCTAGTTCACATGAAAGACTGGCGCTTATTATGGTCAAAGCAGGAAAGAAAAAGAAGAGCATCACAAAAAAGTTAGTCTCGGGTAGTAGGGAGTGATTGGAAAAGTCTGAGTGGACGTCATGTCCCAAGCCCTATTACTAGCTCGACCACGCTAAGCACGTCGATCACTATCGCTACGTACCCTGCGGACGCCGTCAGTGTCGGGCCCATTAGCACCCTGTTCTCGCGTGGCCGCGAGATCATGCAGCACTCGTCGTCCTCGTGTACTGTGCGCTTCCCCTTTTTCTCGGCATCCTATCGGCTCTCGATCCTCGCTCTCATCCCCGTACTGGACCCCCTCCCTCCTTTTTCTTCTTTTGGGGATACGGTCGCCCGCACGCCTTCCCTGCCACACGAATCCCCTCCCCTCTCCCTTATCCTCCCTCCGCTCGCTCGCGTAGGGAGCGCACCGTGGCCGAATTTATCCCCACAGCGTGAACCGGCAGTGTCTCCCATCGATGCCGTTTCCACCTCCGGTGCACTATGCTCCACCTCTGTTCACCACTATAAGATGCTCTTGTCCTTTGCTCTCCTTCTTCATCCCCATTTCTCTCAAATCCAAAGCAAAGCTACGAGATCCAGTCGTTGTTTGTGGAACTAGGTTCGCTAGTCAGAGGTGATTGTGTATTCTGAGAAGAAGAAGGGATCTGGTTTTGTCGAAGAAGTTCAAGTCCACCTTTGGTTAGTTGGTCTTAGGGTTCACGATGTTTGACTTCTCAGTCTCCTGTTTCTGGATCTGTTGGGCATACGCCATGTTTTGGATAATCATTTTCTTGTTGTTTCTCCATTGTCCTCGTCTGTCTCGACTTCTAGATTAAGCCTTGGTTGTATTAGGTTGCTCTTAACCATGTATCTCTAAATCCCTGTATGGTTTAATGTTCGACGTCGTGTAATCCTCCGTGTAATTTCAGATCGGCGAAGTGTAATTTCGAGACGAAATTCTTTTAAGGGGGGTAGAATTGTAACACCCTCGGTGTTACACCGTAAATCATTTACTAAAACATGTCATGAGCATCATGTTTATATGTTAATGCATGTGATAAAGTGTGTAGATCAATTTATGTAACTTGAAACGATCGACAAAAAAATGCGAAAACGGAAAGTTGATTCAAAAGTCATGTTATATCACTTAGGGTTTAAAACTAATTTTTATTGAACAAAAATACTATAGAATATGTATGTGACACCTTAATAAAGTATGAAATGTGAGATTTGTAGATGACAATGAAATACTTGGTGTTGAGGATAATTTTGTTAAGTACTATATTCAATAGCTTAAAAGTGCAACTAGAAATAGAAATCCATTTAACACTTAGAAAATTTCATGAACTTTTGGAAGGTTAGGCATTGTGATGTTTAGCAATTTTGTAGACAAATTGGGTTAAGTAGTAGGGTAGTATTATGGTCTGCATTTTAGTAGCTTAATATACCCTCTAAGGTATAACAAAAGTGGTTTGGAGATTGGATCAACGGTTTAGACGCTTTTGAATGCTTTAAAATTCATGCACGACACTTTGCTTGGTTTGCGGCGAGTGTGCTTGCGGTCACCATCGCGTGGAGCCTCGGTGTCGCTGGGGCTCGAGCAGCCTTTCATGAATCGCCTTGCTGCAAGGTGGTCGGCCATGATCGTCTGTCTTTGGCCGGCCCACACCGGCCATCTGGCCTTGCGTCGGCAGTCTTGCCGCCACCGCCAACCCGATGCTCAGCCGCCCGCCCTTGCGTGAGCGTCCCGTCCCACTACCGCCTTTGTGTTCTTGTCACTCATCGTGTTGTCTTTGCGGGCGCTAGCTGCTCTTGCTCGCTCATTGTCCCTACCGCTCTGCTGCAATGCCGCTGCTGCTGATACTGCGCCGTGATGTGCTCGTCCCCTCACTATGCGCACGAGGGCTTGCCCCTCCTCTGCTTTGCCCACTGCCGTCGCTTTGCTAGTTATGGTGCAAAGCAGCCCCATAAGCGCGATGTTGGTCGGTGGGCGTCGTGTGTTGTCTGTAGTAGCAATGCACGGGTCGGCTGGATCGCGACGGATGCATCCTGCCAAGGCCGATCACATCGAGCTCTGGTTCTCTCTCTCTCTCTCCACCGCCATGGTCGATCGAGCCGCTTGCGAGTTAATACGGCTAGAAGTAGTCATCTCGAGTCGTGACGTGTCGTGTCTTTAGCGCCGCCATCAAGTCCTCTAGTAGACCGTCCCCACCACGCCTTGAATGGCGCTGGCCGACCTCCAATTTTGGAGTTTTGCCCCATCATAAGCGCCATTAAGACCCAGCCCGCCACCACCGTAGGTAGCCACCAGCTTATCGCCCCAAGCCAAATTGGTTGCACCACCCGACCCGTCTTGCACCCCTTCTCGCTATGTACACCCAAGCCGTACCCCTACGTGAAAGTGCATTTGCCCCTATGTGGGTTTTGGTGTATTGATGACATCTAAATTATGGACTAATATGACCTTAATGAGATATGTCACAGCTATTAGTCCCATGAAAGATTCAAAGAGTTGATAAAGATGAAATGGTATCCCTCAATTCTTGAAGTTGTAAAGGCGGACGAACTCAAAGCGCTCTCCAAAAGTTTCATTTTTTTTGAGTTTAGGATCCGCCGCATTATAAAGAGGGATGCAAACTTAGTTGGTCTGAGGAAGATAGAGTGCTCAAGCATAAAAATAAAATCAAAAGAGAGACACTCTAGCACTCCACGAGCACGTAGAATATTTTTCAGTGACTGTTGGTGTCGAAAGTCCCGACGTAAGCTGGAACTCTCGACCGTCGGAAGTCATGACTCATGCTGGAAGTCCGGACGCCCAGTCACTTAGTCTGCGCGGTAACTGTGGCCGTCGAAAGTCCCGACGTGAGTCGAAACTCCCGACAGTCGGAAGTCCCGACCCAAGTCGAGAGTCCCGACACCTGGGTTTTACTGGCCGGCTGTCTACGCCCGTCGAAAGTCCTGACGTTCCTCGGAACTCCTGATAGTCGGAAGTCCCGACCCATGTCTGGAGTCCCGACACTTGGGGTTTTGCTGGTTGGCTGACTATGCACGTCGGAAGTCCCGACGTACGTCGGGAGTCCCAACCGTCGGAAGTCCCAATGTTTGTCAGGAGTTCTGACATTGACTTGCTCGTGCGGACTTCTGACCCTACATGAACAGTGTTTTCTATTAAGGTCGAAAGTTCCATGATCTATGTTGGAACTTCCATCGTAGATCTGAACGGTTAGATTTCTACTAAGAGTATAAATAGCCCCCTCTTCACTTCTAACCGTTACGGACTCATTCATAGCTCACTCAACTTCGTCCTAACAGCTCCCAAGCAACAAAGGCACCCCTCTCCTCTCTCCTTTGCTCCAATCTTTGATTCCCCTAGGGTTTTGAGTGAAAGAAGAGTGGATTAAGTGAGAGAATCACTTTAGCAAGCTTGAGCACTTGATTTCTTCGTCAAGCCGGTTGGTTTTGCGTCTATTACTCTTGGGGCTTTGCCCCTAGCCGGCTAGGCTTTGCCCAAGAGCTTCCATCTTATGGAAGAGCCTTAGGAAGTTTGTATTACCCTTGATTTCTTAGTGGAAAGCTCAAGTGACCTTTGTGGTCGCTTTGAGAGAGGCAAGGAGGTGAAAGAGACTCCGACCTTTGTGGTCACCTCAACAACGAGGACGTAGGAGCTCCTTTGTGGGGTTGCTTAGAACCTCGGGATAAATCTTTGTGTCTCATGTGCTTGTTGTTGTAATTGCTAGAGATTACTTGTATTTGTTTGTCTCTCTCTCTCTCGAACTTCATTTTAGGGTTTGGACTCGATCTACGGTTTGGAGGCATAACTTGGCGTCAAGGGAGTGACCCAACATCTTCACCAAATCACTAGGAAGTGGGGTTGTAAGATTATTTATCCACAAAGTTAAATTTGGCAATTTGCTTTTGTAGTTCACGTGGCGTCGGGACTTCGGCGTTTGTCTGTGCGAACTTCGGACGATGTCGGGAGTTCCGACCCAAACTGTCGGGACTTTAACATTGATGACAAATTTGAACTTAGCATTTGCAGTTAATTTTTAGATACGCCTATTCACCCCCTCTCTAGGCATTGTTAGATCCTTTCACTACGGCTGCCCTCACGGCGCTTTACGTAAAGAAAATGAAAAGATTACAATAAGAGTTTTCTCTCTAGTCTCATACAAGGATTCTTTTAGAGACATAATGGTGTTTATGGAACATTACGACTCAGAAATACATTAGATGGATGTAAAGACGGCATTTCTCAACGGGGATTTATACGAAAAAAATTTACATGGCATAACACAAAAGGTTTTTGTCGAGGAAGAAAAGAACATATGGGATGCCGCCTGTAGAAATCAATTTATGGGTTAAAACAAGTCTCTAGACAGTAGTATTTAAAGTTAATGAAACGATAAGAAAGTTTGGGGTTTAAAGAAAATGAGAAGGACAATAGCGTTTATGCGAAGTTCAAGAATGGAAAATTCATTTTCCACATCCTGTGAATAGATGACATTCTATATTATATTAGATTAGATTAGATAGTATTAGTGCATTTAAGAGTTAATTAAGATTTAATAAGAAAAATTAAGACTACTAAAACATATTTGTGTACAATAAATATGACAGCAAATTTTTATCTTACACATTTTGCCTCATGCGACGACATATTTTCATAGGACAACTAAAAATTGTATCTACTCAGTCAGGATGGCCAAAAACGAGCACCAAGCAAAACAGACTTATATGAGTCCATACTGGCTAGGCTCTAAGATATGGAACTTGACTAGGCTTTAAGATATGGACATGATTATCTGTTCATGCAACTCATAGCTTTAAGCACAGACGAAGCTAGAAAAAAATTTAGGAGAAGCTAAACAAAAGAATAGAGATTTTTCTATTTTCTCTTAACCTTAACCCCTCCTACCTAATATATATATATATATATAATTTTAAGGGAGGGCTTAGGCTCCACGTGGCCAGAATCGGTGCCTCCGTCGCTGGCTTTAAGATACTAGTTTTTCGGGCACGCCCTCATGCGTGCGGTCCACTGGACACACGTATTTTTTGGAGGAAAAAAAGATATAATCAAAGTTAGGCTGTATTTTGATTTGAGAAAAATCTGAGGATGTTTTCGCAAAAAAACGGCAAGAGTGTCTGGGGAGCGCGAGTTGATTTTCGCTAAAGTGGAGGTCTTTTTTGCAAACAAACCAGTGCCCATCCGGTCTGGACTGAGCGTTGATTTGGAAATAATACGAGGCGTTTTTTATAAAAAATTCTGAGAGGGCGTCTGGAGCGCGGGTTGATTTCCAAAAACTTAAAAGGGTTTTTCGTAAAACGATCGCGGCTCGCCCGATCTGGACCGTCCGCGCGACCGATCGAACGGCCGCGAAAAGCTGGCGACGTGGCCACCCTGAGGCCGCGCCGTGGCCACACCAAATTATATCTTTGGATGGTACTTGATTTTTCCAACTCATGGAGACGTAACCTTCCATCCATGAGATGGGGTGAATGTGCCAGTATGCATACGTAATGAGCCTGTTGTACGGGATGCAAAAGGCTTCCTCAGTTTGTCTCCTCGAAAACGAGTTTTATTTTTGTTTTCTATGGGCCTGGCTTGCTGGATATATAAGGTGGCTCCCAGCTAACAACGTGATTGCATAATTAGTATATATTATATTAAATGACATTAGTGCATTCAAGAGCTAATTATGGTTTAATAAGAAATATAAGATTACTAAAACATATTTTAGCAAATTTTGTCAAACATACTTTATCTCATGCGACATATTTTTATGAGACAACTAAACATTGTATCTGTTCAATTAGGATGGCTAAATACGAGCAACCAAACTAAGCGATCTTATATGAGCCTAGACTAACAACCTTGACTGAGCTCATTCGAGCCAGCCAAGGCCATACAAGTAACAAAACCACATTATGTCTCAGACAGAAATAGGTACTCGGCTTTTTTAAACGTTGGATCAAGATCCAATGCTCCATCCTTTTTTTCCGATCTTTGCCTCTTTTTTTCTCTCTCCATCTGCTCATTCATGGCGGCGGTGCCTCTTCGCGTGACATCCTTGCCCTATTTGTCTACCTCGTCTCTTGCATCACCCTGCTACCAGATACCCAACAGCCTGTTTGTTTCGGCTTATTTACTCGTATCTGGCTTATAAGCCATGACTTAAACAATATTTTTCTCTCACGCCAAACCAGCCAGTAGTACTTTTAGCCATGACTTATAAACCATTCCAGCCGAAACGAACAGTCGCAGATCTGGCTCCACCATCCCCATGCTAACCTAGCTTCATCAGGAATCATCATCACCCCCTCGCCTCACTGTCCCCACGTCGTCGGCCACCACTGCTGGTCCAGCGTTCCTTCCCAAAATTTCTTCTAAGCCCGCCGCTTGGGAGTTGGAGAATAATAAGTGATTGAAATGCCACCCAGCTCTGAACCCTAACCAAGCTAATGAGACGACAAGAGCTCCAATCAGGATGATGATTGGACGCCTAAAAGATTAAGTGCTCCAAAATATTGTCATTTAGGCTGTTTAGTTCGCGAAATGAAAATTTTTGAATGTCACGTCGGATATTTTGGGATGTCGGAAGGAGTTTTCGGATACTAATAAAAAAAACTAATTACATAGCTCGCCTGGAAACTGCGAGACGAATTTATTAAGCCTAATTAATCCATCATTAGCGCATGTTAGTTACTGTAGCACTTATGGCTAATCATGGACTAATTAGTCTTAAAACATTCGTCTCGCGATTTTCAACCAAACTGTGCAATTAGTTTTTTCGTCTATATTTAATACTTCATGCATGTACCGCAAGATTCGATGTGATAGTTTAGGGTGAAAATTTTTAGAAACTAAACCAGGCCTTAGTATTTCTCTACGCGATATACTTCGACCATGCAATTCCTATGCAATTTCAGCCACCTCTGGATTCCGTCATAAGGCAGAGACTAATGTTTTTTATGTGAAGTGGATGGGGACTATTGTTGATGCATGACAGAAAAAATAATTCATCCACTCTCGATCGTGTCATGATGGTTACTCTTTCCATCCTTTAGTTTTGAGATTCGTGTTGATCAAACTTGATTTACGTAGAAAATATTAATAATTTTTGTACCTCCAAATGAGTTTATATATTCAATGATTCATCTAATGATAAGTATACGTCATAAATATTATATTTTCTTATATAGATTTAGTCGAAGTTAAAAATGTTTGACTTCTCAGAATGACACTTCTTATACGACGGAGAGAGTAGCTTATAGCTCTGATGGGTTCCTCGTAGATAATAGCTATCTGCTTTGTTCCACACCCAACCCTACCAAGGTACGCCTTCTGATCCGCGACACTTGATTGTCGTGTTTTTTCTCTTTGGTAACTGGATTGTTGCCAGGGGCAAGATTTTGATCACCAATACATACTTTGTTTTTTCTTCTTTCTCGATATTGTCGCTGGTACTCAAGATTTCTTGCGCGTAGTTCATCTTTCTTCTTGTCAATGGTCCCCAAAGTAGTAACGCTGTTCAATATCTGTCCGCACTCCTTTTGATTTGCATCTATGGACATGAGCTACATAATTAAGACAAATGTCAATTACAAAAGTGATTTTGTATTTAGTGATAGAAAGAGGGGTCAGGGGTCCTGACTAACCTTGTCATCTATGTTAAGGAAATTGTTCTCATCACGATTCATCTGGACGGAAGCTGCAGGTTCTGAAAAATTAGGAAATTTTTGCTCTCCAACTCGCATATCAAGTTTGCATTTTTTAGCCGGAATATTGCAATCTTGTTCTCTCGTATTTTCACTATATGCTTTGGCTCTTTTTCTCTCTCGATATCCCCTCCTCTTGAATTCGTGTGGAACTCGTGTTCTAGCATTTTGCCACCAGGTTCACCTGTCCCTATGAAGTATACATTCACAATTACAAATTGAACCTTCTTTCCAAAAAACTCAGCACCCTGAACACGGTCGAGGGAAATGGTAAGGCCAGTGCTTCTGCTGGTCAGCATGCTGCGAATGAACAGACCTACCAGTATATGCTGGTGAGATTGCACGAAACCCCAAAAGGAGCAAGACGAATCCTGGGCATAAGGTCCACTCATCCAAAGCCTACAATGCCAAGATCTCGAGAGCGGTGCCTTCTGACATCAGTGGTGTCAGGAACCAGTGGCCAGGTAATGTTACGTACCAAGATGATAATGAAGACACAACATTCATTGAAGATGGCCGGAGATATTGCAACAACGCTGATGATGAGGAAACACCGAATGAAGATTGACCTTTATTTAGGTTTGGACATGTAGCAGCTTGTTCGGGAGGCCGTATCGTATCGTGGATTATTTACTGCTGGCTGGTTTTGTGTGAGAGAAAAACATTGTTCTCGGCTGGAAACTTACGATCGTTTACGAGCAAGCGAACATGCTGTAGATAGATGTGGGTGGTTTGCTCTGTTTTAGTTTCTGCACAGCTCTAAATCAATGCAGTAACCATCGGTAGTAATTGGTTGAGATGGTTGCATCGATGTATTGTACTCTGTTATCTGATCCTAAATATTGACTTCCCTATGTTCCATAGTGGCTAATTTGCTACATCTATGTTAGATGGTTGGAATCTGTTTTCCGCATAAATTTTCATTTGAAACGTTACTCACCTCATCATTTTATTTGATGCATTACCCATCCATGCAGGCGTGCAGATTAACAATGGACAACTACATTCTACTTATTTTTCTGGCAAATCACACGAACGGATCCAGTGGAAACACCTAAGCCCAGGAAGAAAATGGCAGCCTGTTCGTCTGGGATTATACGGTCGTAAACGATCGTGGATTATAAGTTGGAACATTATTTTTCTCTCACACCAAACCAGCCAAACCAGCCAGCAGTAAATAATCCACGATCGTTTACGCCCTGCCGAACAGGCTGTGGGTCGAGCCAGCTTGTGATGGCGAGGTTGGCACCCTGGTGGATGCGATGAAAGAAGCCGCGCCTTTGTTGTGCGTGTGGCTCTACCCGCCTTTCATGGGGTCCTCCCATTCCAGCAGCTCCTTAGCACAGTGGTGGATTTAGGATTTTAATTATGAGGTCCGGACCTAATTGATATAATTCCCTAACGATATATAGTACAATGGCCAAAATAACGATAAAATAGTTAGTGTACGGATCTAAGGACACAATTTGCCAATATTCATCCGGAGTACACAAAAGTAGCTACACCAAGGTCTTAATAGTATATAGTTTATTCTTAATGAATTGATTCAGAGTAGATGATGAAATATTGCGTGTTGAAGCGGTCTATAAAAAGGCTAGATCATTATTCTTCTTAATGTCATGATGTTGCACACAAGTGAAATTAACTAGTTATTGGGATATTGTCGGTGTTTTGGACCGGCGAGCCCTCAACCAACTAGTAAATTTATACTACGTGTTTCTAATCCCGGATGGTGATGCAAAGAGACACAAGGTTTATACTGGTTCAGGCAATGGGTGCCCTACGTCCAGTCTGAGAGATCGATCTTGTATTCCTTGCACCGAGGTGCTCGTAGTAGGGGGTTACAAGCAAGGCGAGAGAGGGAGCTAGCCCCAGGTCTCTGTGTGGAACGGTGTGGGTTGCTTGAGATGTTGATCTCAGGCAGCGGGGGAGCGGCCGGATTACAGAGTGTTGCTTGTGCGTGTATGCGTGAGTTCGTGAACTTGTGAGCTCGTGTGCCTGTCCGTGTTCATCTCTAAACGGCCCCGGTCCCTCCCTTTTATAGTTGAAGGGGGACAGGGGTAATACATGGGGGTGCTACGTAGCGTCGTGCGAACAAAGGCGACATGTCCGAGCCCTGTAGCTTGTTACTGTGGCAGCATGGTTGACGGAGCAGTCCTTGTCCTTGACGCACTGGAGCGACGCGCCGGTCACGCCCGATCCTACGCGACGTGGGAGCTCCAGTGAGGCTTGACGCAGGGCATGGCGGACGACGTGCTGGTCACTGTGTGTCGACAGCGTAAAGAGCCGAGGCTCAGTTGGTGCCACGGCCGAGCCATCGTGGGGGGCTTAGCGGGCATGAATTCCGAGGTTGCCGAGACCCTGAAGTGGATTGCCGAGGCTCGATGGGAGCAGTTGGTCCCGTACACTGATTCCGAGGCTATAGGGACCCGAACATGACTCCCCACGCCGCGCTGTCCTCGGAGCAGGGGTTAGGCAGCACAGCGTAGTATGGGCGTCAGTCGTGGGCACAGTGCCGGGCACAGCGGCCGGTAACCCCTGCCCCGTCCTGTTCGTACGGAATGGTGTTGATGCGACTTCCCGTCTCGTCGGCCGCTCTGCTGTGTCGAGCCTTTGTCCGGCTGATATCACGGGAGTGGTAGGTGGCATTAATTGGACGCGACGCTCTGTCGGGGAATTTGGTCGAGGCGGAGGCGACGGGACTATTGCCGAGCCGGCTTCGAGCGAGACGGAGAATCGGCATCTCGTCCGAGGCTTTACGCGTGAGGCCTCGAGCGAGACGGAGAATCGGTTCCCCGTCTGAGGCCTTTTCGTGCGAGGCCTCGAGCGAGGCGGAAAATCGGTAGACTGTCCGAGGCCTCTCGCGCGAGGCCCCGAGCGAGGCGGAGAATCGTCAGGCCGTGTGAGGCCTCTCGTGCGAGGCCCCGAGAGAGGCGGAGAATCGGTGGCCTCGGACAAGGCCGGTGTAACAAACCGGGTTTTTGGAGAAGCCAAAAATACAAACTTTTTAAAATTTTTCCTGCAATATGTGAAGCATGTAGATGCTAGGTCAAACTAAGAACAATTTATAAATAAATTGTTGCATGCATATAGAATTACTTGTAGGAGTTTGGCGGAGTTCTTTTGTCGGTTTAGTGTTTTGTGTTGGAGAGCACAAGTCCGTAGCAAATCATTTTGATCCCTTCTAGAATATCTTATGAATCCCTTTTCCTCTCTCTCAATTCATCTTCTTGCTTTTGAACCTCATTCGAATCCCTTGATCTAATTCATAAAGTCAAAACGACATTCCTTGTAAATCAATGCCCATCGAAGCCAACCCTTGGCATTGGATTCCGAGACCCGTAGTAGACCCTAGAGACCCTTGGATATTACCCAAGTGGGCCCACACCTAAGCTAATCAAGTTGAGCATACAAACACTTGATTATGGAATTAATCAAACAATATCTGAAATGGAAAAGAGTAAAGGAAAAATAGGGAAAGCCAGTTCGGCCCAAGGAGCCAAGTCAGCCCGCCCACCTCACCTTGGCCCATGAAAGGAGCAGGCCCAGCCAGCCTCTCCTCCTGTCTGGCCGTGGCCCAGCCTACCCCGCTCACCCTTGGCCACGGCCCAGCCTGGCCAGCAGCCAAAACCAGCGCCCCCTTGCCAACCCTAGGGCAGCGCCCTGGCCTCCAGCCGCTCCCAGCCGCCACCGCCAGACCGCTTGCGTGCGCGCAACAAAGCTCCGCACCCCCCGCTCGATGCACGCCGCGTGGGCAGGGAGCGCGGACCCCGAGGATCGCCACCGTCCGTGGCCCCTGGCTGCCCTAGCTGGCGTGCTACAAGTACCCCCTCCGACGCCACCGCAGACGCTCCTCCCAGCAGCCACCACCATCCCCATACTTCCTCCCCCACAGCGCCATCCCTCTCCCTCTTCCTCTGCGTGAGCCGCCAACCTCTCGACGCGTCCATGGCGCCGCCGCGGAATTCCGGGCTCGCCCCGCCTCGGCGCAGCGGTAGCTGGCTCCCACGATGAACTCCGCTGCCGAGCCGACCATCCGCGGCACCGCTCCATGCTCGCCTCCACGCAGAGCAGTGGTCGCCATGGCCATGCCTCCGCCATAGCCTAGGAGCTTCGCCACTCCTCCAAGCCATCATCGTCCTCGTCGGGGCGTCATCGCGATGCCGCCATGGGGAGCCACCTCGCCAACAGCCGAAGCCACCGCGCGTCTGCCTCTGCTCCGCGCCTCGTCCACGGCCGTGATCACGCCAAGACCCGACCCTATCCCGGCCTTCGACGCCGGCTTGACCCCGGAGCTACTCCGCTCCAGGACACACACGCGCACGCACGTACATGGCCACGGCCTTGCCTTGCCGGGTCGATAGCGCCCGAGAACGCAGCCGCCACCAAGTCTTGCCCACACACGGTCATCGTGGCCGGAGCCACCCACGGCGCCGTCCTGTTCAGGCCGATGACCCCCTCCATGTGTCCGGCCTTCGAGCCGTGGATTTTCTGCAGGGACCTCGTCAGCCGCCCACCGGAGTACTCGCCGCCCATAGCCACCGCGCCGGCGCACCGACCGTCTGAAGCCTAGACCGCTGCCTTTAGCCTACCGGAGCCCTCACAGTGAACCTCACCGAGCCGCCACCGTGCCCTGTCGTGCGGGCTTGCCACCGGCAAGAGCCCTATGACGGAAGGAGCAGAGGAGAATGGGGAAAGGAGAAGCAGCAGCACGGTGGACTTGGTTCGCCATGGACCGAAGAGAGAGAGAAGGGATGTGCACCTGGTCCACCACAGACTGTCCCTACGGTCTATGGACCTACAGCTGCTGGTCCACCATGAGCCGCCACGGTGCACCCATCCTATAGACCCGGCCCGTATGGAGCCCGAATGCACCACATGGATAGCCTACCTGCCCGACAAGTGTCCGGCCCGGCCCGGCCCAAAATCCAGCCCAGTCCAGGCCCGCCAAGGCCCAGTCGGGACCCAAATCGGTTGACCATTGACCGGTCAACGTTGATCGTTGACCAGGACCCACATGCCAGCGACACAGAGCCGCTGGACCCACTTGTCAGTAGGTGACATCATGCTGACGTCCTGATGACGTCATGCGAGTTCCACCTGTCAGTGGCCCAAGATCCCCGATCCCACCTGTCGGACTGATGACGTCGTGCTGACATCATGATGACGTCAGTGGAACCCCACCTGTCAGCCACTGTTATAGCTGGACCAATCATGCGCTGCCATGTGTCAAGCCCTGGAGTAACCTTCCTTTTTTCTTTTTAAAGAAAAGGAGTTAACCTTTGGAAACTCATAGAAAAATTCTTACGACCTCAGAAAAATGTGAAACCAATTCCCACATTTTTCTAAAAATCAAGCCCTACGATGTGGACCAACCCTTCAGTACTTTTGATCCTCAAAATTGCAGAGCCCACTCTTTGCTTGCGCTCACACCGTTCGCGCAAGACATGTACGATGCCCTGGAATGCCACCATATGGTTCCAAGCACCCCTCGGCCATGATCTATGACCAAGCCACTGACTCGACGCTCTAAGCCATGCCGCAGCAAAGAGTTACTATGACCTCATCATGAGCCCCGAAGCCGTAATTGGACCACGTGGTATTGATCGCCGCATCATGGACTGCAGGTTTCCTTTCTTTGGTTGCCCTGATGGTTCCGTGGAACCCTGTGTCCGTGTTTCACCACTGTTCCGGCTACCTCGAGTCACGAGAACATACCGTCGAGATCTACCGGGACCCGCACTAAAGACCTATTGAGGAAGTCACATTGCACAACTCACGGACAAAGCCCTGGTATACACCGCGTGACCTAGCACCGTGCTGTCGTTGTATTGAGTCCGTTCCCGACATTCCAGCTGCCTCGTTAAACGAGGGCGAGCCGTTGAGAAACCGTGTGATCCCTAGCATCGTACCGATGACAAGTGGAGTCTTTTCGGCGTCTTGCTGACTGAGACCACTGTTGCCAAGACCACCGTTGCCGAGACCACTGTTGCCGAGACCACTGTTGCCGAGACCACCGTTGCCAAGACCACCGTTGCCGAGACCACCGTTGCCGAGACCACTATTACCGAGACCACCATGGCCTCGCTTGCCGAGACCGCCATGACCCCGTCTACCGCAAGCCGTACCCTCTGGGCCATGAACCCTAGTCGTATGTCTTACCGAGACCATGGAAAGCCCCATCTCGCATCTTTCCGTATACGCATATTTACCTTGTTGGGCCCTATTCTTACGACCTGTCTGTCCATGACTGTCTTATAGGATCTATCCATCACCCAGCTATGGAATGTGCTACTCCGTAGTCGTGTCGAGATGATGCGTCTTTCGGTCGTGTTTGGTTCTTATCGCTGGTTGTTGGTGTTGTTGCCTGTGTGCCGAGCCTTCGAGCCGGCTGAGGGATCGTACCTCGTTCGGACGTTACGATCGCGGGATCCGTCTCGCCATGACCGTGATGCCGAGTGTAACTCGACCCCTCGCTTTTTAGTTGACTTCAGAGTACCACGAGCGTTAGCTCCTGTCTTCGGCCCTAGAACATGGACGTGATGGATTCAATATCGATGGCAATATCGATGCGGATATTACCCGCACATTTTGAGCCCTTCGTGACCAAGTTCTGTGGGAGAAAACCTGGGAGTAGACAATCGTGGAACGATGAATGCCAACTCATTGGCATAGCTTGTGGCCGAGCCACGCCTCTCTTTCGCTTTTCGTTGCTTCTTCGTGCTCAAGCCCTTATATGCTTGTACCCCGTTTGACCATCACGTTTCTCTGATTCTCGCGGTGACAACCGCACCGCTTCGAATCCGAGAGATATCTCAGTGCCAGTGCACCCAGGTTGGGTACCCTACGAGTGGCTTACGCACTTGGTGTTCTTGAGTGTCGCTCCTTCCGATGCCCCGTCTTTCGTCGTGGCGTGAGTGTTGGAAGAAGTGGACCTTGCTCTTGGATATTCTTGCTCTTATTGCCCAGATAGCCGCTCTGTTTGATTCCGTCTTGCCCATGATGATTGGATCAAAGACTGGACTATTCCCTTTAGGTTAGCGAAGCTATGGTCTATGTCGTACCTCGGACCCATGCGTGTCGACCCGATCGACCGTCTAAAACCATCTTCCCCGAAGATGTGTCTGGAGCATAACATGGGCGTGCCTAACTAATCCCGCTGCTTTTGCCGTGTTGAACGACTATCTCCTCGGCTCCCGACGTTGATGTGTCATGTGGATCGAGAGGACCTATCGCTATCCAACCTCTTTGCGCTACCGCTTTCTACCATAACGGGCGAGCTGAAGTACATTGGAGCCAAGTTACAATAGTGTTAATCATTCTTGTTTGCTACTCGTGTCCAATAGTGACTTGCGGGATAAGGCTATTAAGAGCTGAACCCCGTCGTTCTTCTTTCTTGGGGCCTGACTTCCAATCCCAGTCAATTCAATGACACCGGATCGAAAGATCGTGAGCCGTGGTGTTTGCTCTAGATAAGCTCTGGTTTAAACCGTTTATCGTAAAGCCATACTGGCTTGGCCATGACTTAAGCTTGTGCTCAGCATACCACCACTCGTGATTCTTTGGCCCGAGGAAATCGGACAACCGCCGAGAGGGCTAAGCCGTGTATCTCTTATTGTCTCGATGGTGTTATTGGATTTCCTGTGTCTCGTTGTCTTTTTAAGTGTTGAGTGCTCTCTCGCCTTGCGTGTCGCTTCGCGGAGTAGCTGACGATCGGACCAAGAGAACGTGGACGACGACAAGGACTGCGGAATGGAGTCAACACAGGAGGAGGAGACCCCGCTAATGGAACGCCAACGAATGGAGAATTGTACCACTACTACCTCTACATTGCAGGTGTCATGGCAGCACCCTCTTTTAGAGAATCCTATTAGGCATTGCATAATATCTAGAACTGCTAGCGCTTTATAATTATTCCTGTGATAGTACTTTGATGCATGCTACTACCTGAGCCATTATTACACTGATGCAACCCACGCTACCACGTCACCCTGCTTTACGCATTCGCTCGCTTATATATGCTTACTTGCCTGCTTGCTTGCATATTACACCACTATACTTATTATTAACTCCACTTTGCATTATATCGGGGATATGGTGCTGGTGGTGAACCCCCTAGGAATGGTTTGGCTATGGGTGCCGGACTTGGTGGTGTGTGAGCATGCTGCGTGTGTCTTGGGTGCGTGGAGAGTGAGGGTTGTGTCGACCAAGCTGGAATAACGACGAGCCTAGGGCGAGTCTTGCCATGTGGTGCTACCTGGGCACTTGGATATGGAATACCTGTGGTGGGTAAATGGTATTGGGAGGTGGCTTTGGGTGTGAACCTCGGAGAGGTGGAGCCCGGTGTAGAGGTGCTGTGGTGTCACGTAAAATGGAAACCCTGATGAAGACATTCTGGCTTGGTCACCCCTAAGGACTTACTAGTACTCAGATTCACCGGGAATCCTTTACATCCCACTCGCCCTATATGGTGCGGGACGGTCGGACTACTTGGTAGAGCGATGCCACCTCTCGCTAGGCGAACGTGTGCAAGGAGGTACGGGTGGTGCGGTTTTCCCCACACCCTTCTGAGAGACTTGAGGAGGCCTTGTGGACCGGCTCTTGACATCCGGTGGGCCCCAGCTCATCTCGACTCACAGATGTCGCCCATCCCGGACTAGACTTGGGATGTTCCAGTACGAGAGGTAGGGTGGCATCGTTCTAGGCTAGCAAGCGGTGGAATCGCCTAGACAGGCACCGCCGAGGATGGCTATCTTGTGGGTATGTGAAACCTCTGCAGTGTATGGGTTGATCGATCAATACATATGCCGACTTGTCGGCTATGGACCTTCACAGGTTTCGCTTAAACTAGATAGGAGATGAGTCCTTCTTTTCTCCCTCCGTGGTTGGGGTATTTTCGATTACGTGAGCCTTGGGGCTACGGGCCGTTGAGACAAGGCCGAGAGGAGTTGGCTGTCGACTGAGTGTGTGAGATGAGATATGGTGTGGTGGTGTGGAGATGGTTTGGGATGGATGGTTGGTGGATGGATATGGATGGACATGGTGTGGTGGTGAATGTGTTAAAAATTGGATATTATTATTATGATACAATTGTTATTTACTTCTCATGCGCTAAGAATGCAAACCATAGCCAAATATTAGGATCGCCAGATCCCTTGTTTATCTTTTTCCACTAAAGCTCATCGGTGCTGACCATGGCCTGCACACATCTGGCGGTGTGCAGATTTCCTGCTTCTCAGAGATGCTGACTTTAGAAGGATTAGGAGGTCTCGTGCCTACGCTCAAGTTTGGTTCGGAGATGGAATCTACGCTGCACTACGTCAACTCTGATGATGACCCGTGAAGGAGAAGCCTTCACTTGATAGTCTTCCGCTAGATTAACTCTGTAATAGGTGTGTTTTCCTAGTGATGTAATATCTTGTATTCTTGTAAATCTTACGATGTATGACTGTGCTATCGACTGATATATGATAATATGATGGAATCAACTATTGGTTTCATCATATTATAATTCATTCTGTGGATTTTCCCTCCATGGAAAATTGAGGATGTTTCAGCCAGGGGTTAACCAATAGTTGTCTGTTGGCTTTGATTTTGACAGGGTCTAAGCGATTTTTCCGGTTTTAGCTTAAGGGACCCCGTTTTACGGTACCCAACAGTAGCCCCCGAGCCTCAGAGAGAGTGCGAGCGCTCTTCCTGAGGTTTTGATGAGACTTGGTTCGTGGCAGCTCGTGGTAGGATGGTGTTTCATACTCGAGGCTTTGGTGGGTGCGCGCGAGTGCACCCACCGGGTGTAGCCCCCAAGGCCCTAGGGGAGTGGTTTTATTCCTCCAGGGCAGCCTGTTCGCTTATCGTAAACGATCATAAATTTTCAGCCAGAATAGTATTTTCCTCTCACAGCAAACCAGCCAGCAGTAATAATCCACGATCGTATACGATCGTTTTAGCCCCAGCTGAACAGGCTGATTATTGATCAACATCGCCCTGCTAGATTGTGTCCACCACAGAGAAATATAAATCCTTGTGTGAGTGTAACACAATCAATCACGGACACAAACCATCTGTTACGTCCCAGTTATTCATGTGATTCTTCAACTATCTTCGCAGCTCATCCCCCCCCCAACAATTCCCCGTATCGTCCAATCAGGAGTTAATCCAACACTGGCCTGTTCGCTTCGCTGAAAAAACAAGTCGAAACACTGTTCCGATTAATTTGTTGTGAGAGAAAAAATATTATTCCGACTAAAAAAATAAACTGAAAGCAAATATGGCCACTTTCATGCAACTTTGATTCCGTGGCCTGTCTTCTTGCAAGGCTAAAGGAAGCTCAAGAAGGCAGGCATTCCTCGGCAAGCAAGCACAAGCAGCAGCTCCGTCACTCGTCTCAGATTGCCGTATTCGTCATGAACCCTAGAAACTGCCGTTAACAGTAGCATCGCATCGCCGTCGCCGGTGATCTTGTTCCCCTACGTTGGGTCACTGCCGTTAACAGTAGCAGAGTAATGAATTGTTTTCACGAACCCTAGAAACCGTCTCCGCTGGCGAATCAATGCGACCCCGTAAGCGCCATGTGCCGTTCGGATCCACCGCTTCAATGTTTTTTTTTTCTTTCCTCGAATCATGTGTCTGATTCTTTAGTCGCTCCTAAAATTCCTGTCACATTGAATATTTAGATACTAATAAGGAGCATTAAATATAGATTAATTACAAAACTAATTACATAGATGTAGGCTAATTCACGAGACGAATCTATTAAGCCTAATTAATTTATCATTAGCATATGTTTACTGTAGCATCATATTGTCAAATCATGGACTAATTAGGTTTAATAAATTCGTCTCGTAAATTAGCCTCTATCTATGTAATTGATTTTATAATTAACCTATATTTAATGCTTCTTATTAGTATCTAAACATTCGATATGACATGAAATTTAGGAGCGACCTTGCAGCTTGCAGGCAGGAGAAGCAGAAGAACACAGGTCCACGGCCCACTTAAAAATATCTCCAAGAAGGCAAGTAATGGCGGAATGTCATGAGCGCACCAAACAACGGCTCTCGCAATTTACAGCCCCACCGCACAACCGAGTGAATGAATTCATAAATGAGGTCACCGGCAACCACCACCTTTCCGACTGACGCCTGCTCTTCACTCCCCATTCCCCTGCTTGGCTCCCCTCCACACACCGGACACCGCAGCTCACTCGACTCCACTCGAGGCATGCAGTGCAAGCTAGCTAGGACACTGCTCGAGCAGCAGCAGCGTACATAAAGGCACGTCAGCTGGGATCTCCACCTTGCTGTCCTGAAGTTTCTCACCATCCATCTCAGCTTCGACTCGTCCTCCATGGATTTCGGCGGCATCAGATGGAGGAAGGCTCTGCCGCTGTGCCTAGCTCTTGTGGCTCTGCAAGCATGCCTCCCTGCTGGCGCGGCGGCTCCGAAGACTTACATCGTTCAGATGGCCGCGTCTGAGATGCCGAGCTCATTCGATTTCCGCCACGAATGGTACGCATCCACTGTGAAAACCGTGAGCTCTGTGCAGCTGGAAGGAGACGCGGACGACCCGTACGAGAGGATCGTCTACAACTATGAGACGGCGTTCCATGGCTTCGCGGCGAAGCTGGACGAGGACGAGGCCGAGCGGATGGCCGAGGCGGACGGCGTGGTGACCGTGCTCCCGGAGACGGTCTTGCGGCTGCACACCACCAGGAGCCCGGACTTCCTGGGCATCAGCCCGGAGATCAGCAACAGCATATGGTCCGCCGGCCTGGTCGACCACGACGTCGTCGTCGGCGTGCTCGATACCGGCATCTGGCCCGAGAGCCCCAGCTTTAGCGACAAGGGCCTCGGCCCTGTGCCGGCCAAGTGGAAGGGCCTGTGCCAGACCGGCCGCGGCTTCACCGTAGCCGACTGCAACCCCAAGATCATCGGCGCGCGCATCTTCTACAACGGCTACGAGGCCTCGTCGGGCCCCATCAACGAGACGGCCGAGCTCAAGTCTCCGCGGGACCAGGACGGCCACGGCACGCACACCGCGGCCACCGCCGCGGGCGCCCCCGTGCCGGACGCCAGCCTCTTCGGCTACGCCAGCGGCGTCGCCCGGGGCATGGCGCCCCGCGCCCGCGTCGCGGCGTACAAGGTGTGCTGGGCGGGGGGCTGCTTCAGCTCCGACATCCTGGCGGCCGTCGACCGCGCCGTGGCGGACGGCGTCGACGTGCTCTCCATCTCCCTAGGCGGCGGCTCGTCCCCCTACTTCCGCGACAGCTTGGCCATCGCGTCGTTCGGTGCCATGCAGATGGGCGTGTTCGTCGCCTGCTCAGGCGGCAACGCCGGCCCGGACCCCATAAGCCTCACCAACCTGTCGCCGTGGATAACCACGGTGGGCGCGAGCACCATGGACCGGGACTTCCCGGCCACGGTGACGCTCGGCAACGGCGCAAACATCACCGGCGTTTCACTCTACAAAGGCCGGCGAAATCTTTCAACCAAGGAGCAGTATCCGTTAGTCTACATGGGCGGCAACTCGAGCATCCCTGACCCCAGGTCCCTCTGCCTGGAGGGGACACTCCAGCCCCACGAAGTCGCTGGAAAGATTGTGATTTGCGACCGCGGCATTAGTCCTCGGGTGCAGAAGGGTCAGGTTGTCAAGAACGCCGGTGGCATGGGCATGATACTCGCCAACACACCGGCAAACGGCGAGGAGCTTGTCGCCGACAGCCACCTCCTGCCTGCGGTGGCCGTTGGGCAGTCTGAAGGCATTGCCGCCAAGAAGTACAGCAAAACCGCCCCAAAACCAACCGCGACGCTCAGCTTCGACGGGACGAAGCTCGGGATCCGCCCATCGCCAGTCGTCGCCGCGTTCTCGTCCCGGGGACCGAACTTCCTGACCCTCGAGATCCTCAAGCCGGATGTCATCGCGCCCGGCGTGAACATCTTGGCAGCATGGAGCGGCGACGCCAGCCCGTCGAGCTTGTCCAGCGACCGACGGCGGGTCGGGTTCAACATCCTGTCGGGGACGTCCATGTCGTGCCCGCACGTCGCCGGCGTGGCTGCGCTGATCAAGGCCAGCCACCCGGACTGGAGCCCCGCGAAGATCAAATCCGCGCTGATGACCACCGCGTACGTCCACGACAACACGTACCGGTCGCTGAAGGACGCGGCCACCGGCAAGGCGTCCACGCCGTTCGATCACGGAGCTGGGCACATACACCCGCTGCGTGCTCTGAACCCTGGCCTGGTCTACGACATCGGCCAGGACGACTACCTGGAGTTCCTCTGCGTGGAGAACCTGACGCCGTTGCAGCTTAGGTCCTTCACCAAGAACTCGAACAAGACATGCAAGCACACCTTCAGCTCGCCGGGTGACTTGAATTATCCGGCCATCTCCGCGGTCTTTGCGGAGCAGCCATCTGCTGCGCTGACGGTGCGTCGCACCGTGACGAACGTCGGTCCGCCATCTTCGACTTACCATGTCAAGGTTACAGAGTTCAAAGGCGCAGACATTGTCGTCGAACCAAGCACCCTGCATTTCACAAGCTCGAATCAGAAGCTGACCTACAAGGTCACGATGACAACCAAGGCTGCCCAGAAGACACCGGAGTTCGGCGCGCTGTCCTGGAGCGACGGCGTCCACATCGTCCGGAGCCCCCTCGTCCTCACATGGCTGCCACCAATGTGAGCTTCGTTTGTGTACTGTGCGTTTAGTCAAGCAAGCAATGGAGCAGGAACCTCTGGGCCTGGGTAATCAAGCCAGAGATCTGTTGTGTCGCAGCGGCAGCAGCAGAACAGGTCCACTAACCGACGCAAAAATACTGTCAAAGCTCCACATGAGAACAGCCTTTATTCCTCAATGTATCCATGCTTATTAATCCCAATGTTCAGTTGCCAGTTTGATTGTTTCTACATTAATGTGTGTACAACATACTGAAGCAAATAGTATGGAAAGTTCGCTGGTATCAGGTTTAGCTTTGATTCCCAAATGGTGACACCATCACAAGTGCAGAGCATCTTGTAGTTCTCTCCTACGCCGGCACTTCTTGCAATCACGGCTGCAGCAATGCCAGGGTCTGATCTGTCCTCGGTTGCATACAGAGCAATAGAGCGGCCGATCAACTGTAACACCCTCGGGGTTACACCGTAAATTATTTACTAAAACATAAGCATTATGTTTATGTGTTAATGCATGTGATAAAGTGTGTAGATCAATTTCTGTAACTTAAAACGATCGATAAAAATGCGAAACGAAAGTTGATTCAATAGTCATGTTATATCACTTAGGATTTAAAACTAATTTTTATTGAACAAAAATACTATAGAATATGTATGTAACACCTTAATAAAGTTTGAAATGAAAGACTCGTAGATGACAATGAAATACTTGGTGTTGAGAGATAATGTTGTTAAGTACTATATTCAATAGCTTAAAAGTGCAACTAAAAATAGAAATCCATTTAACACTTAGAAAATTTCATCCGCTTTTGGAAGGTTAGGCATTTGATGTTTAGCAATTTTTGTAAACAAATTGGGTTAAGGAGTAGGGTAGTATTATGGCTTGTTTTACTAGCTTAATATACCCTCTAAGGTATAGAAAAAGTGGTATGGGGATTGGATCAATGGTTTAGACGTTTCGAATGCTTTAAAATTCGTGCACGACACTTGTTTCGGTTGCCTGGCCGAGTGTGCACGGTCACCATCGCGCGGAGCCTCGGTGTCGCTGGGCTCGGACGCGCGCTCGCGCACTGCCGCGCGTGATCGGCCGCGACTGCCCCGTCCTGGCCGGCACAGCTGGCCGTCTAGCCTTGCCGTGCGGTGCTGCCGCCACCGCCGACCCGATGCCCTGGCCGCCCTGCCACGCAGACGTCCCGTCCCGCTACCGCACTGTGTCCCTGTCACTCGCCGCATTGTGCTATAGGCCGCCAGCCGCTGCTGCTCTGCTGTCCCTACCGCTCTGCTGCGATGCCGCCGCTGCTGATATTGCGCCATGATGTGCTCGTCCCCTCGCTGCGCGCACGAGAGCTTTCCCTTCCTCTGCTGCCCGCACCGTCGCTTTGCCAGTTATGGCGCAGCAGCCGCGTAGGCAGTGCCTGTCGGTGGCGTGTGTGTGTTGTTCGTAGTAGCGAAGCGCAGGTCGGCCGGATCGCGATGGTTGCATCTTGCCAAGGCCGGTCACGTCAAGCTCCGGTTCTCTCTCTGCTCTCCCCGCCATGGCCGACTGAGCCGCGCGAGTTAATACCGATGGGAGCAGTCATCTCGGGTCGTGGCGTCGTGTCTCTAGCACCGCCATCAAGTCCTCTAGTCGACCATCCCCACCCCGCCTTGAATGGCGCCTGGCCGAGCTCTAATTTTGGAGTTTTGTCCCCGCCACAACACCATTAAGACCCAGCCCACCACCACCGTAGGCAGCCACCAGCTCACCGCCTCAAGCCAAATTGGTTGCACCACCCGACCCGTCTTGCACCCCTTCTCGCTGTGCACACCTAAGCCGTACCCCTATGGCTCCTCGCGGCGCTAACGCAGCCGTGCCATCGCGGCCCGCCGTCACGCTTGTCGCGCGCACGCGACCAGGCTTGCTCGGGGCGTCTTCGGCCAAGCCACCACCACGGGTAGGTGCATGGTGAGTTGCTGATGCTAAATGAGCTCTAGTTTGAAAATATATGTTTAAATCAATAAAAGGTCGAAACACCTAGGGATTTTATAACTAGAACATTGTGGGAAATTAGCGCCTAGTTCAACAACTTGGATACATGGTCTAGTACGTTAGTCGTCAGAGCTAGCTCGTTAGCTTGCGAGATGTAATTGTATTTTAGAGTTGCGGATGCCATTGATTATTTACGTCCCTACATTGCATCCACGTATTTTATGATAGGAGCGATGTTGGATCACGGAGTCATCGGGAGTAGCGGAAGCAGATGGTGACTTGATGATCATGCCACCAAGATGAAAGCTAACTTGGCTACATCTTACCCAGGCAAGCCCCCGTGCATAACCCCTATTATTCTGCACTTTATTTTATGCTTGTGCATTAAGTTTAATGAGTTGAATGAAACCCACTTGCATATATATATATATATCCTTATCATATAAGTTTTACTAGTATGATAGGATCGTATAGATTGCTATGCTAGAGGACTCCGATAGAAGTCGAGTGATTGCTTGTCACTCGTGAGAGATAGGAAATATATTATTGTTACTATCACATGGAATATATGTGGATAATAATTGGAGACCGGCCGGGACCATACTTTGGATTTGGATTTGGACTTGGTTAGGTAACCGAGCGAGGCTCTGGTTGCGTTTGTCCCGCTTGTGTCGATTAAGGACCGACTGTTGCATTGAATTTTAGTCAGGTCACAGACTTATTATCCTGAGCACATACGTGCTTATGGGAGTGGGAAGGCTCGTTGCTTTCTTGTCGTGGGTTCTGGCTCTTTCCGGATCGACTTATTAGAGGCGAGGATGGTGGAGGCCTAAGCACCACACTGAGTCCAGGACTCAGGAGTGGGGGTTTGGAGTCCAAGTTTGGACGGGGACTTGAACCCCTTGACAGGAGAGTGGTGGGTTAGTCCTCCTTGTGCCTAGGGTACAAGTGGGGCATGTGTTTCGGGGTACCCAGCTGGGATACATTGGTTCATGAATCGTCGTGTAATACGATACGACTTGTCTACGATCTAGCACTGTAGTAAGAACTGGAATATGAAAGATGGTAAAATAGTTCTGATTGCTTACCACCTGCTTGAAAGTAGCATAGGTGCTTACATAGAATGGTTAGTTAATGAACTAATGATGACTGCTAATAAAATTGAATATAAGGACGCATGTTTAGTAATGCTCCTGCAGATGCAATAAATCCACAAGCCAGATAGCCTTGCATATCCTTGGAGTTTTTCTTTTCTCCTTACGGTTAAGTCTTACAGAGTACAATTGAATACTCAGGGTTTGTTCTACCCTGATGCAGGTGATAGGAACATGTGGAGCGGACACTTGTGTGTGGCAACCTCCTGGTGGGCTCAGCGAGGATTTCCTTAACGTTGCAGACATGGAGTTTATTTGAAAATTCCACCCAAAATGTTTTACAATGGAAAAACTTATAACCTGTTATGCTGTATATAATGGATCATCATGTTAATGTTTAACTTGTCATTAAATGATTTTGCTTCCGTTGAAACTCTGATAACATGGTTATATTCCGTTGTTATAAACAATAAATATTATACTCTGATGCTGCATGAAAAGTGATGTAAGAAATGACTCAAGAATGTTGTAAGCTTTATTCTCTCATTTGTGATCCTGATGGAAAAATGTAGATTTTCAGGTTCTCCTTGGGGTGTGCTTGATGAAACTTTGTAATTTAGTGTCCTCACTTGAGTACTTAGTGTCTAATAGAAGACAAGTATTCCTGGGAGGTATTAGATTAGGCGGTTCTACCACGGTGGTATCGGAGCATAAATGAGGAAATAAAGCTTCGAAACCCTTTTCTAAATTAAAATTTTGATAACCCATTTTTACAAAAGTTAGGACGTTTAACTACGAAGTATATAAGTAGCCCTATTGCTATAGTTAAACATCCGGGATAGGTTTAACTAGGTTTTCTCCGGTGGGCTAACTCTCGTGTAATATACGATCTTCAAGTCAGTCGCGCTAGTACTACCTTAGTCATCGTGACCGTATGGCCGGTAGATGTGCCCTTCATAGATGTCACGCACGTCGTATTGTGCACGACTGACTCGTCCCTGTTCCGAAGTTACTGTTGAACTGTGGCTTCGTGCTCCACGTTCGCCGGTGGTTCACACCTGCCGTGACCCACGTCTCCCCGTACTCTTTTCTGTGCTCTTGTCGGACCCTTACCCTGCAGTTGTACTAGTCATTAATGGCCTAGGACATCGCTCGCCTCGAACGCGAGAAAAAAATTCGGTCGATTCATTTGTAGTGATCCTGCATAGGAACCTTGGTGGACCGCGCCAGGACCACTGACCGCTCTGCCATTATAAGCAGGGTCTGGCCTAGCCATTGGTACCACCACCCGGTGCACTCTAGCTCACCTAGCTTTTTCTTTTGAGCAAGCCTTTCGCTCAATCCTTCCTTGCAACCACCGTCAGGGATGGTAGGAGCCTGGGTTAGTAGTTACTGCCTGAACATTGAGGGTTTTCCAAAAATCCGGTATGGCACCCTGCAAAAGCTTAGAGTTAAAGATCGTCCCGAGTATGAGAGCCGTGAGTATGAAAAGCATGGCACTGAGCGGTGTGAAGTTACCGTCTATATTGGAAAGAGTGAGGAGTTTCTCGGCATCACTGAAGCCTGGAATGTGACTGCAATCGGGTTTTGCTTCGCCGACACCTACCGGTTGTGGCCCGCAATGCCTTGCGGTACCTTTGCTGAACTATGAAGAGCCCATTGCTCGTACCCCCCATGAGGTTCTTTCCACCTTTGGAAAAGAATCGACGGGCATGGAGGGCTCGCATGGAGGCTTTGCAAGGGCGGGATGTGCAAGAAGACAGTCCAACCATGGTGCACTTGACCATGTACCTACTTGCTCTGGATGAGCAGTATGACCGGCAAGCTTCGAAGTTGAGGAAGTGCCTCCGGCGAGCCAAGGAAGCCGAGATCTTCTCTAGGATGCTCCAGGTGCATCTTACCGAAGCGCATGCCCGTGCGGCAGCTGTAGAGAGTCGAGAGACTACCATGTCGGAAGCTCTGAAGGAGGCTAAAGATTGACATGCCCATCAGTTGGGAGAGGCCTACCTTGTCACCAGGGCCAAGCGGAGGACGTTGGCTGCTGAACGGTAGGATCCCTTGATCGTGGAGGAATCCCTGTCCACCTGCCGAAAAGAAGGAGAATCGGTGTTGAAGTACAGCCAACACCTCCACCCTCGAAAGTGTCAGAAGTAGAACCATTGCTTCCCCTCACTCAGCCACTGCCCAGAGCGGAGGCAGATCCATAGCCAGGATGGTAGAAGAATCCACCGAGCCCGGGAATGAAGATGTGTGGTCCGACAAAGTAGATTAGTTACCTTAGGAAGATGTACCCGTATTTAGTGGTGTCTTTCGTCGTTGTCCTCTAGTATCGCAATCTTTCCGTTGTATTTCATCCGTAGTTATTGAGATCGTCCGATCGTAGGGAAGGTGAACGGTGTGTTGAGAATGGAAGAGTGAGTGCATGTATGTTGTACACGTATAAGGCCATTGGAATGTGCATTTTGTTATTTCATTGTGTTTATTGCGTCCATCTGTCATTAGGTCTCATTAAACGTGCTTATGGTTTTCAAAGACGATGTTAAGTGGGTTACAAGAGAACCACCATTCAGATGCCAGTAGGTCAGCCATGATGGGATAACATAGGATACTGTATCAACTAATTGTGGATGTCCCAACAGAATACTTGAATCTTTTTAAATCAAATCCGTTGCTAGATTTGAATTCCTTGTCCCATGTTGCGAAAGGAACCCTTGTTGTCTGAATCTTCCCTTGCAACACTCCTTTATTTCTGTGGTCTATGACCCCACTATTTTTCACTGCGTGTAAGTTCGTAAAGTGGCCTGGTTTAATAGCTTATGGTGTCGCGATGAAACCGAGGGCCCCTGTGGAACAGCTGCCACATGGTGACGCTGCTTGGCACGTGCTGGTATCGAGGTTGTTGACCAGTACCCTTGCCAGTTACACCACTGTACCAATCTTGCTATAAATTATTCTCCTTGGAAAATATTCTGGTGTTCGAACGGAAAATTCACAACGGGTTGATGAAATAGTGTTCTCTCAAGGTAAATAAGAGAATGTGGTTTTGGAGGAAGCACGTATGTCATGATCCTAGTTCACATGAAAGACTGGCGCTTATTATGGTCAAAGCAGGAAAGAAAAAGAAGAGCATCACAAAAAAGTTAGTCTCGGGTAGTAGGGAGTGATTGGAAAAGTCTGAGTGGACGTCATGTCCCAAGCCCTATTACTAGCTCGACCACGCTAAGCACGCCGATCACTATCGCTACGTACCCTGCGGACGCCGTCAGTGTCGGGCCCATTAGCACCCTGTTCTCGCGTGGCCGCGAGATCATGCAGCACTCGTCGTCCTCGTGTACTGTGCGCTTCCCCTTTTTCTCGGCATCCTATCGGCTCTCGATCCTCGCTCTCATCCCCGTACTGGACCCCCCTCCCTCCTTTTTCTTCTTTTGGGGATACGGTCGCCCGCACGCCTTCCCTGCCACACGAATCCCCTCCCCTCTCCCTTATCCTCCCTCCGCTCGCTCGCGTAGGGAGCGCACCGTGGCCGAATTTATCCCCACAGCGTGAACCGGCAGTGTCTCCCATCGATGCCGTTTCCACCTCCGGTGCACTATGCTCCACCTCTGTTCACCACTATAAGATGCTCTTGTCCTTTGCTCTCCTTCTTCATCCCCATTTCTCTCAAATCCAAAGCAAAGCTACGAGATCCAGTCGTTGTTTGTGGAACTAGGTTCGCTAGTCAGAGGTGATTGTGTATTCTGAGAAGAAGAAGGGATCTGGTTTTGTCGAAGAAGTTCAAGTCCACCTTTGGTTAGTTGGTCTTAGGGTTCACAATGTTTGACTTCTCAGTCTCCTGTTTCTGGATCTGTTGGGCATACGCCATGTTTTGGATAATCATTTTCTTGTTGTTTCTCCATTGTCCTCGTCTGTCTCGACTTCTAGATTAAGCCTTGGTTGTATTAGGTTGCTCTTAACCATGTATCTCTAAATCCCTGTATGGTTTAATGTTCGACGTCGTGTAATCCTCCGTGTAATTTCAGATCGGCGAAGTGTAATTTCGAGACGAAATTCTTTTAAGGGGGGTAGAATTGTAACACCCTCGGTGTTACACCGTAAATCATTTACTAAAACATGTCATGAGCATCATGTTTATATGTTAATGCATGTGATAAAGTGTGTAGATCAATTTATGTAACTTGAAACGATCGACAAAAATGCGAAACGAAAGTTGATTCAAAAGTCATGTTATATCACTTAGGGTTTAAAACTAATTTTTATTGAACAAAAATACTATAGAATATGTATGTGACACCTTAATAAAGTATGAAATGTGAGATTTGTAGATGACAATGAAATACTTGGTGTTGAGGGATAATTTTGTTAAGTACTATATTCAATAGCTTAAAAGTGCAACTAGAAATAGAAATCCATTTAACACTTAGAAAATTTCATGAACTTTTGGAAGGTTAGGCATTGTGATGTTTAGCAATTTTTGTAGACAAATTGGGTTAAGTAGTAGGGTAGTATTATGGTCTGTTTTAGTAGCTTAATATACCCTCTAAGGTATAGCAAAAGTGGTTTGGAGATTGGATCAACGGTTTAGACGTTTTGAATGCTTTAAAATTCATGCACGACACTTGCTTCGGTTGCCTGGCCGAGTGTGCGCGGTCACCATCGCGTGGAGCCTCGGTGTCGCTGGGCTCAGACGCGCGCTCGCGAACTGCCGCGCGTGGTCGGCCATGACTGTCCTGTCTTGGCCGGCCACAGCTGGCCGTCTGGCCTTGCCGTGCGGTGCTGCCGCCACCGCCAACCCGATGCCCTGGCCGCCCAGCCGCGCAGGCGTCCTGTCCCACTACCGCACTGTGTTGCTGTCACTCATCGTGTTGTGCTGCGGGCCGCTAGCTGCTACTGCTCCGCTGTCCCTACCGCTCTGCTGCAATGCCGCTGCTGCTGATACTGCGCCGTGATGTGCTCGTCCCCTCACTATGCGCACGAGGGCTTGCCCCTCCTCTGCTGCCCGCACCGTCGCTTTGCTAGTTATGGTGCAGCAGCCCCATAGGCAGTGTTGGTCGGTGGCGTGCGTGTGTTGTCTGTAGTAGCAATGCACGGGTCGGCTGGATCGCGACGGATGCATCCTGCCAAGGCCGATCACATCGAGCTCTGGTTCTCTCTCTGCTCTCCCTGCCATGGTCGACTGAGCCGCACGAGTTAATACGGCTAGAAGTAGTCATCTCGAGTCGTGACGTCGTGTCTTTGGCGCCGCCATCAAGTCCTCTAGTAGACCGTCCCCACCCTGCCTTGAATGGCGCCTGGCCGACCTCCAATTTTGGAGTTTTGCCCCCGCCATAGCGCCATTAAGACCCAGCCCGCCACCACCGTAGGTAGCCACCAGCTTATCGCCCCAAGCCAAATTGGTTGCACCACCCGACCCGTCTTGCACCCCTTCTCGCTATGTACACCCAAGCCGTACCCCTACATGAAAGTGCATTTGCCCCTATGTGGGTTTTGGTGTATTGATGACATCTAAATTATGGACTAATATGACCTTAATGAGATATGTCACAGCTATTAGTCCCATGAAAGATTCAAAGAGTTGATAAAGATGAAATGGTATCCCTCAATTCTTGAAGTTGTAAAGGCGGACGAACTCAAAGCGCTCTCCAAAAGTTTCATTTTTTTTGAGTTTAGGATCCGCCGCATTATAAAGAGGGATGCAAACTTAGTTGGTCTGAGGAAGATAGAGTGCTCAAGCATAAAAATAAAATCAAAAGAGAGACACTCTAGCACTCCACGAGCACGTAGAATATTTTTCAGTGACTGTTGGTGTCGAAAGTCCCGACGTAAGCTGGAACTCTCGACCGTCGGAAGTCATGACTCATGCTGGAAGTCCGGACGCCCAGTCACTTAGTCTGCGCGGTAACTGTGGCCGTCGAAAGTCCCGACGTGAGTCGAAACTCCCGACAGTCGGAAGTCCCGACCCAAGTCGAGAGTCCCGACACCTGGGTTTTACTGGCCGGCTGTCTACGCCCGTCGAAAGTCCTGACGTTCCTCGGAACTCCTGATAGTCGGAAGTCCCGACCCATGTCTGGAGTCCCGACACTTGGGGTTTTGCTGGTTGGCTGACTATGCACGTCGGAAGTCCCGACGTACGTCGGGAGTCCCAACCGTCGGAAGTCCCAATGTTTGTCAGGAGTTCTGACATTGACTTGCTCGTGCGGACTTCTGACCCTACATGAACAGTGTTTTCTATTAAGGTCGAAAGTTCCATGATCTATGTTGGAACTTCCATCGTAGATCTGAACGGTTAGATTTCTACTAAGAGTATAAATAGCCCCCTCTTCACTTCTAACCGTTACGGACTCATTCATAGCTCACTCAACTTCGTCCTAACAGCTCCCAAGCAACAAAGGCACCCCTCTCCTCTCTCCTTTGCTCCAATCTTTGATTCCCCTAGGGTTTTGAGTGAAAGAAGAGTGGATTAAGTGAGAGAATCACTTTAGCAAGCTTGAGCACTTGATTTCTTCGTCAAGCCGGTTGGTTTTGCGTCTATTACTCTTGGGGCTTTGCCCCTAGCCGGCTAGGCTTTGCCCAAGAGCTTCCATCTTATGGAAGAGCCTTAGGAAGTTTGTATTACCCTTGATTTCTTAGTGGAAAGCTCAAGTGACCTTTGTGGTCGCTTTGAGAGAGGCAAGGAGGTGAAAGAGACTCCGACCTTTGTGGTCACCTCAACAACGAGGACGTAGGAGCTCCTTTGTGGGGTTGCCGAACCTCGGGATAAATCTTTGTGTCTCATGTGCTTGTTGTTGTAATTGCTAGAGATTACTTGTATTTGTTTGTCTCTCTCTCTCTCGAACTTCATTTTAGGGTTTGGACTCGATCTACGGTTTGGAGGCATAACGGCGTCAAGGGAGTGACCCAACATCTTCACCAAATCACTAGGAAGTGGGGTTGTAAGATTATTTATCCACAAAGTTAAATTTGGCACTGCTTTTGTAGTTCACGTAGGCGTCAGGACTTCTGACGTTTGTGCCGGAACTTCTGACGATGTCGGGAGTTCCGACCCAAACTGTCGGGACTTTTAACATTGACTGACAAATTTGAACTTAGCATTTGCAGTTAATTTTTAGATACGCCTATTCACCCCCTCTCTAGGCATTGTTAGATCCTTTCACTACGGCTGCCCTCACGGCGCTTTACGTAAAGAAAATGAAAAGATTACAATAAGAGTTTTCTCTCTAGTCTCATACAAGGATTCTTTTAGAGACATAATGGTGTTTATGGAACATTACGACTCAGAAATACATTAGATGGATGTAAAGACGGCATTTCTCAACGGGGATTTATACGAAAAAAATTTACATGGCATAACACAAAAGGTTTTTGTCGAGGAAGAAAAGAACATATGGGATGCCGCCTGTAGAAATCAATTTATGGGTTAAAACAAGTCTCTAGACAGTAGTATTTAAAGTTAATGAAACGATAAGAAAGTTTGGGGTTTAAAGAAAATGAGAAGGACAATAGCGTTTATGCGAAGTTCAAGAATGGAAAATTCATTTTCCACATCCTGTGAATAGATGACATTCTACTCACTAGTAGTGATGTTAATATATCATTGGAGAAGAAGAAGTTTTGTCCTCAAGTTTCAATATGAATGATCTTGGTGAAGCGTCATTGGTTCTAGGAATCGAAATTCACCGAGATAGAAGAAAATAGGATATTAGGACTATCGCAAAGGCATACTTAGAAAAGATTCTAGAGAAATAAAGTATGCATGCGAATAAACATACGCCTGCTCCTATAGTCAAGGGTAATAGATTTGGGAACTTTAAGTGTTTCAGGAACCGATATGAGATCGATCAAATGAACATGGTTTCATATGCTTCAGTTGTTGAAAGCTTGATGAGTGTGCAAGTACAAGTAAGAACTTACCCTAACGTAGTTTATGTATCCGGGATATTTTGGTAGAAGTCCAGTCCAGATATAGATCACTGGAATAGAGTTAAAAACGTCTTGTAATTTTGCAAAGTATCATAAGCCTCATGCTGAGTAAGAAAGAACAAGTATTCTCAAATAGTTGATGATACAAATGTTAAGTCTTGGCGAGATGTGTAGTGAAATCCACAGTAGTTGTTAACACTCGCAGTTGGAGTATTATTGTGGAAAAGCTCCAAAGAAACAGTTATGGTGTCATCAGTGATGCATACTATAGTATAGCTTGACATGAGGCTTAAGGAACAGGCAAAGAGGTTAAGGGAATTTGTACCCGGATTTGACAATGGTAGACAACAGCAATAACCATTTAAAGTAAGTTAACTCCTAAGACAACAGGTCAAGTATGCTGCCAAACACATTGACATTAAGTTATATGTTGTAAAGGAGAAAATCCATAATCATTTTGAAAGTATTGAGTATATACGTACCAAGCAAGTACTTGCGGATCCGCTTACCAAAGGCTAACCACCCCGTGTTTTCAGAGAACACACAGTCGACATGGGTTTATGAGAAAGCCTATAATTTCTGGATACTAAGGGCCTAGTTGAGTATCTGTTTCAAAACAGAGAGGTGCTGTCGGTGTTTTGGAACCGGGGGTCCCTCAACCAACGAGTGAATTTGTGCTGCGTGCCCCTAATCCCGGATGGTGGCGCAAAGAGACACAAGGTTTATACTGGTTCAGGCAATCGAGGCCCTACGTCCAGTCCGAGAGATCGATCTTGTATTCCTTGCACCGGAGTGCTCGTAGTAGGGGGTTACAAGCTAGGTGAGAGAGGGAACTAGCCCCAGGTCTCGGCGAGTGTGGTGCGGGCTGCTTGAGGCGTTGTTCCCAAGCAGCGTAGGAGTGCGTGGTTCTATCGGCGTGTTCAACTGTCGGCTCTCCTCCCCCGAAATGCCCCCAGTCCCTCCCTTTTATACTCTAAGGGAGGACCGGGACCGTGCTGTGGTGCTACATAGCGCTTCAGTAAATGGGGTGGCGTGTCCGAGCCCTGTAGTCGGCCACTGTTGTGGTATGGTCGATGGAGTGACCCCGTCCTTGTCATGCGGAAGTGACATGCTGGTCATACTCGGTCTTGTGCGTCGTGGGGCTCCAGTACGGCTTGATGCAGGACATGGCGGGCGACGTGCTGGTCGCCGTGTAATGACGTCGTAGGGAGCAGCGGCTCTGCAGATGCCGAGGCCGAGCCATCGTGGGGGGCTCGGTGGTCATGGACCCTCAGGCTGCCGAGCCCGTGAAGCAAACTATCGAGGCCTTGGGGGGAGTTATTGGCCCTGGGTACTGATTCCGAGGCCACAGTAGCCCAGACGTGGCTCCCCACGCTGCATTGTCCTCGGTGCAGGAGTTGGCGACATATAGTGAGGCATGGGCGTCAACCCATGTGCACGGTGGTTAGTATGCGATGGCGGGTAACCCCGCCTTGATCCCCCTCCTCCGTCCCATCGGCCATTCTCATTGCATCTTGTCTTGGGGCATGTGGTCATTGTCGAGGCAGCAGCTTGGCTGAGTTGATGCGACACGACGTTTTGCGGAGGGACGGGAGAAGGGAGAGGTAGCGAGTCTTGCCGAGCCCGCCTTGCGCGCGAGACGGGGTCGGGTGGCCTCGGCCGAGGCCTTTAAGCGGGGAATCGACCGAGGCCCGTGGTGAGGGGGGCCTCGGGCGAATCGGAGAATCGGTGAGGTCCATGGTGATGGGGCCTCGGGCGAGTCGGAGAATCGGCCAAGGCCAGGCCGCCAGCTGCGTTAGTGGTTTCGATCTTCTGAGATCTAAGCGATCGTTTTTGGATCTTGCTTAGGTACCCCTTCTCATGGTATCCGACAAGAGCCCCGAGCCTTGGGGGAGTGGAGGCACTCCCCGAGGTTCGGCGAGAATTGGCTCTTGATAGCTCTGTCGGGATGGTGTTTTGTTTTCGAGGTTTGGTGGGTGCGCGGCGGCCTGGCGGTGTGTAGCCCCGAGGCCTGGAGGAGGGTGATTTCGCTTCTTGAGGGCTTTTTTCTCTTTCAGTGAGGCGTTTTGATCGTGTTTGCGGGCCCGTGGTGCGAGAGTTCGGATCATGGGGCCTCGACGATGTTCTGGAAAGAGCCCCTTAGCCTCCGCTTTGGGCGAGAGGGCCGTCGGGGGTTCTCCGGCTTTTGTGCGACCCTCGTGCTTCCTTCTCGCTTCGGAAGGAGGGGTGAAAGATGCCATGCTACCCTCGGTGGGCGCGAGCGATGGTATCTCCGGTGAGCTGTTATCGGGTAAGTCCGAGTGGAGGCCCGTGCCCGTTCATTGGGGGTCGGCTAGCGGTCCGAGACGCGCTCCAAGAGTCTGGGAGGGTTTCTCCAGTGGGTGCCGAGGCCGTTCATTGGGCCTCGGTGGCTCGGTGCCTCCCTACGGTGGGATCCCATTCGAGAGACCTCCCTACCGGGTCTCGGACACAACACAGGCGTGCTCGTCAGATAGGCTCGCCCCCAGTGGTCGCCCCCGACTCTTTTGCCTGGGCACTGGCCCGAAACCCGGGGGCCCACTTTGAACCCCGGACCGTAACGGGATCGGGTCGCTTGTTTTTATCTTGGGTGCGGGAAGAGCCCCCGAGCCTCCGCCGACGGAGCAAGAGGGCGGTCGGGGTCCTCCCGACTTTTTGCCCGCCCCCCGCCTTGTCCTTTTCGCTCGGACGGGGGGCTGTTTGCTGAGAGCCCACTCGTGTGCGAGCCTGAGCCACTGGTCTCGGCAAAGTTGCAGGAGGAGGAGCCCCAGTCTCTCGCGCTGAGGCGAGAGAGCGGTCGAGGTCCCCGGCTTTTGGTTCGCCCTCGCGCGTGAGGGAGTCTGGCCGCCGAGCCCCCCTCGGGTGCGAGCCTAGGTCATGGGTCTCGGCATCTTTTTGCGTAAGGAGCTCCCTAGCCTCTCAGACGGAGCAAGAGGGCCATCGGGAGTTCTTCCGGCTTTTGAACGACCCTCGCGCTTTCTTTTCGCTCGGAAGGAGGGTTGGTTTTGCCGAGACCCCTCGTGTGCGAGCTCAAGTCATTGGGGCCTCGCAACGCGTTTTGCGGAAGAGTCCCTTAGCCTCCGCAGACGAGCAAGAGGGCCGTCGAGGATTCTCCCGACTTTTTATTCGACCCTCGCGCTTCCTTTTCGCTCGGAAGGAGGGTGGAATGTGCCATGCTACCCTCGGTGGGCGCGAGCGATGGTACTTCCGGTGAGTCACATTATCGGGTAAGTTCGAGTGGAGGCCCGTGCCCGCTCATTGGGGGTCGGCTAGCGGTCCGGAGACGCGCTCCAAGAGTACCGGAGGGTTTCTCTAGTGGGTGCCGAGGCCGTTCGCTGGGCCTCGGTGGCTCGGTGCCTCCCTACGGTGGGATCCCATTCGAGATCTCCTGCCGGTCTCGGACACAACACAGGCGTGCTCGTACAGGCTCGCCCGTAGTCGTCCCTGACTCTTTTGCCCTGGGGCAGCTGTCGAAACCCCCGGGGGCCCAGCTTTCGAACCCCTGGACCGTAACGGGATCGGGTCGCTTGTTTTTATCTTGGGTGCAGGAAGAGCCCCCGAGCCTCCGCACGGAGCGAGAGGGCGGTCAGGGGTCCTCCCGACTTTTTTGCCCGTCCCCCGCCCGTCCTTTTCGCTTGGACGGGGGGCTGTTTTCTCGAGCCCACTGCAGTGCGAGCCTGGGGCAGCTGGTCTCGGCAAAGTTGCGGGATGAGCCCCGAGTCTCTCGCACGGAGCGAGAGAGCGGTCGAGGTCCCCCGGCTTTTGGTTCGCCCTCGCGTGAGGTCTGGACCGCCGAGCCCCCTGGTGCGAGCCTAGGTCATGGGGTCTCGGCGTCTTTTGCGAAGGAGCTCCCTAGCCTCTTGCACGGAGAGAAGAGGGCCGTCGGGAGTTCTTCCGGCTTTTGAACGACCCTCGCGCTTTCTTTTCGCTCGGAAGGAGGGTTGGTTTTTGCCGAGACCCCTCGTGTGCGAGCTCAAGTCATTGGGGCCCTCGCAACGCGTTTTGCGGAAGAGTCCCTTAGCCTCACTTGACGAAGCAAGAGGGCCGTCGTGGATTCTCCCGACTTTTATTCGACCCTCGCGCTTCCTTTTTCGCTCGGAAGGAGGGTGGAATGTGCCATGCTGCCCTCGGTGGGCGCGACGATGGCACTTCCGTGAGCTGTTATCGGGTAAGTCCGAGTGGAGGCCCGTGCCCGTTCTCACTGGGGTCGGCTAGCGGTCCGGAGACGCGCTCCAAGAGTACCGGAGGGTTTCTCTAGTGGGTGCCGCCGGCCGTTCGGCTGGGCCTCGGTGGCTCGGTGCCTCCCTACGGTGGGATCCCATTCGGAGACCTCCCTGCCGGTCTCGGACACAACACAGGGCGTCCCAAGCGTTTAAATTGCTTGGGCCTCACTTTGTGTAGGCTCGCCCAGTAGTTGCCCCGACTCTGTTGCCACAGGGGCTGTCAAAAACCCCTAAGACCCAGCCTTGAACCTTGGCGGGCTTGGTGCCCGCCCTTTGCTGGAAGGAATCGGGGGTTATTTCTCTCCCTACGGTTAATTAATGGCGGTAGCGTCTTTTGAGGCGGCTTTTTTGGGAGGCGAACGCGCTCCTGCTGCTGCTGCTGCGGTTGGACGCGACGTGGCGTCAGCCGACGGGACGTACCTGCACGCGCGATTAACGAGGAGGGAAGCCGACGGGACGTACCTGCACGCGCGATTAACGAGGAGGGAGAGTGTGCGTGGGCGGTAAGACCGGATCTGGATAACCGCGCCGGATTTTTTGGGGGAAACTTCCCCGATTTCGTCGCCCGGCGGTTTCGTCTTGTCACTGCATAAATACGCAAAGGGCCTCGCCCTTCCCCTTCTTACCTCTCTCGCATTCGCTTTTGCTGCCTCCGTGCCGTTGCTGAGAGCATAGAGCGCCGGGGAAGAGAAGGGCGAGGGCGAGAGACCAAAAGAGAGAGGGGAGAGATTACCGCCCTAGCGGCGTCCTCCGCCAGCAAGAACGGCCGGTGGTCCCGCCATCCTCCCGGTGGATCCTCGGGGTGGTCCGACGTCACCGAGGAGAAGCTGCGCCGCCTTGTGGAGGCCGGTCTTCTTCGCCCGATCACCGACCCCGGCGAGCCGGAGTGGATTGCTCCGGGGAACGAGTCGGAGCCGAGGCCGCGCGACGGCTACGTGGTGAGCTTCGTCGTCTTCCACGAGCGAGGCTTCGGGTCGCCGGTGGATAACTTCATGCGGGCGCTCCCGCACTACTATGGCGTGGAGCTGCACAATTTCAGCCCCAACTCCATCGCCCAGGCGGCCATCTTCGTCGCCGTCTGTGAGGGGTATCTGGGGATCGCTCCCCACTGGGAGTTGTGGCTCCACTTGTTCCGAGCGACGTTCACCACCACCAAGCCGGGGAACGAGGGGGGCTCGGAAGGGGCAGAGGGCCGGCGGCTGTACCCTTCACGTGCGCCAAGACCGGCGATCCCTCTACATCCCGGCCCAGCTGTCAACGTCCAACCGTCGTTGGTATGATTTGTGGTTCTACCTCCGCAACGACGGCGGAGGACTTCCCCCTTACACCGGGCGGGTTGTAGAGAGTCAACCAGAGAAATGGGGGTACGGCGTCATCGCGGCCGATCAGCCCAGGCTGGAACCGCTCTTGAGGGCCTTGGGGAAGCTGCGTGACCACGGCCTTTCGGCGGCCGTGGTCGTGGCGGCTTTTCACCGCCGGAGGGTGTTGCCGCTGATGGCCCGGCGGCGGCGGCTGTTCGAGATGACCCCGGGCGATTCGATCGTCGGTGTCAAGATGTCTGCCTTCGCCCTTACCGACGACGAGACCCTGCGTCGGGTGAAAGAAGCGGTGGACGGGAAGCCGAAGATCGACGATTTGATGCCGTTCCCGATGCGCCCGTCGCGGGGGTATGTCTCGCTGGTAAGTTGGATGTTGTCGAGGCTTTCGCCTTTTTGGTCTGTTGTCTTACTTCGTCGTTCTCACAGGGACTAAGAGACGTGCGAAACTCCCCGCCGCCCGTTCCCGAGGACGCCCGGCGGCGAGCCACGAACAATGGCGCTTGGCGAGGAGGAGAAGAAAAGAAAGATGCCAAGGAGGCGAGGCGCACGAAAAAGCTCCTCGGCGCGAAAAAATTGGACGCCTGTCGTCGGCGTCGAAGCTCGACGGTCTCCGTTGGAACCGTCTCCCTCGTCGTCGGTGTCGGATTCTTGACGACGGCGGCGGCGGCGCGAGGTGGGGACGGCTGCTCGGGACACCTCCCGACATCGGGAGATGGTTCCCTGGGGCGCCGCAAGGAGCCCTGGCGCCCCTAGGAGGAGGAGGAGGTGTCCGGGGCGATGGCGGCCCGTCCCGGGCGAGGCCGACACGCCCGAGGCGCGGTGTCGAGGAGCGTCTGCGTCGGCCCGATGGGTTCGACGGCGGAGGTGGAGCGGGTGACGGTGGGGCGACCCCATTATCTCCGCGAAGGGTCGAGGAGGTGCCGGGTCCGACGGAGGCCACCGGTAGCACTGGTGGACACCGGGCAGCCGCTGCCACCACCACCGCCGCTGCAGTTCTGAGGCAGGCGGTGTCGGCGGCCGCATCCCCGTTCATGATAAGCGTCTTCTCTCGGTGTGAGTCCGTAGTACTTCTTGTCTGCCCCTGGGTTGCATGCTGACCTTGGGAGTGTCTTTTCTTCCAGCCAGACGCTTCTGGTGGAAGATCCTCCCTTGGCGCCCCGTAAGGCGCTCAAGGTGAACGTTAGCTCCTCCGCCCATCGAGCGGGAGGCGCAGGGTCGGCGTCTTGACGCGCGGCGGCGCGGGCGAGGCTGTTTTGAGGAGGCGGCCGCCCAGGAAAAGGGGGCCGAGGCGGCCGCGGGACGAGTGGAGCAGGAGGAGGCCATGCCTCACGATGTTGTGGGTCTTGGGGCGAAGGAGGCTGGGGCGTCTGCTATTGCCGGGGCCATCGAGGTAGAGGTGGCGGAGGCCAGAGCCCCCGGGCCCGTCGAGAACGAGGCGATGGAGGTGGAGACGGGGCAAATTTTGGCGCCGCCCCTGGTTCGGACAATCTCGTCTGATGATTCTTCCCGAGGGAAGGAGGCGGCGGACGTCCAGCGGCCAGTACCGCGGAGCAACCAGTCCCAGATCCCGCCGAGGGGAGTTCGGTTCTTGTCCGGCTCGGCCCGAGCCTCATGGGTGGAACTTCCAGCGTGTTTTCGGCGAACTGGGCTGACCCCGAGGGAGCCCCGTGTTCGCCCTTGAAGATACCGCAGAGGGGGGGGGGCATTGGGGCACCCTCGAGCGATCTGCCAATCTGGCGGTCACGGTCATTTGCAGACAAATGATGACTATTATGGGTCAGACACTGCCCGGTGTCACGCGGGTAAGTACTTTCCTCTCTCGTGCCACGTTGTTTTCTCTCCGAGCCCCCTCGCAGTTTTTGACGTGCGTTTTTTGTTTTGCCTCCTTAGGAGCTCGAGACCCGATCCTTGGGAAATCGGTGTTCTGCGAAATGAGAGGGATATTTGGGACCAGCTCGCGGCCAAAAGGGCTGCTTGCCGATGCCTGGGGCTATTGTCGGCGCTGAGTGCGGAAGTGGAGGACCTCCGCCTTCGTTGTGCTGATATTCAGGCCGAGTTGGCCATGGCTAAGGAGCAGTCCGCTCCTCTGGTGGCCAAGATCAAGGAACTGGAGGAGGAGCGAGACTCCTTCAGGCTTTGGGCCCAAGAAGCGACGACCTCTGCTAAGGTCACAAATGGGGCAGGCAGGTGGGTGCAGAGCGAGAGCGAGCATCGAGCGACGAAAGTCGCCTTGGCAGAAAACTACTATAAGCGGCCGAGGCCTCTCGGTCGAGGCCTCACGGCTGGAAGAGCAAGGCAAAGGTAAGTTCCGCTGAACCATGTTCCTTGCTCCATTTGCTCTGATTCGCGTTTGACTCCTGACCCCTCGTCGTGACGTAGATCTGGAGAAAGAGGCCTCCCAAGCGGCTGAGGCCTCCGTCGCAGCCATAAGCGCAATGGCCGGATGTCGAGGTCCGGAGCACGAGGACGCTGCTGCCTTGTTACCGTCCGGACCGCTCACGAGGCTCTTGACATCGAGGAGGTCCAATCTGCTAGCTCCTTGGGAGCTGCTGATTATGCGTTGAGCGACCACGTCCGCGAGAGACTCCGAGGGCGTTGCACACGGGTGTCAAGCGCGCCCTGGCCGTCGTCTCCTCGCACTACGCCATCAACCTCGAGGCTGTCAGCGACGGCTACGTGTTGCCAGAAGATGACGAGGAGGCGGATGCGGAGGTCATGAAGCTGTTGGAGGCGGCCGAGGCACCACGCACATGTGGCCGGCCTGTCTGCTTGAAGAAGAGGTGGTCCCTCCCACGCCACCACCGATCCTTGAGCTTTGACCCAGGCCAAAAGGGGCCATGTAACCGGATTGAGTTAGTTGCCGTGTCGTGGCGTTTTTGTGGCCGTCGAGGCCTTTAAAGTATTTATGCGTATGTGCGCCTTTTAATCGCTTTCTGTTCTACTTCGAGCTGTGCCCTCTGTCTCGATCTTGGGAACCCGCAAAGAAAACCCTCGGGACCTAAGCCGTCCTTGGCGAAGGGTGGTGAGGGAGCTGCCAGTAGCCTGCAGGCGTAGGCCGTTCTCACGTCTCGACCGCCCTTTGGCCTCTAGACAAACTTTTGGTCTTTGGGTTTCTTGTGAAGGTCCCATCGAGCATGAGAGAGTTTTTGGCGTGAGAAATTTTTTGAAAGACCATTAACAAATGGTGTTCGGGACTTAGGGGTTCCCCCTTTCTAGCCCCCGAGGGAGGCCCGGCTTTGCGGAGGCGCCAGTCTCTCCTTATAGCGCTATTGTGACGTCGAGCCCCTATTGATAGACAAGCTCTCATGTCATGAGAACTTCCTCGGAGCCCTCTGTGCCTTTTTGGGTGAAAAGGTGGTGAGGGAGTTGCAGAGTAGCTTGAGGCGTGAGCCGTTTTCACGGCTCAGCCGGCCTTTTTCGCTTTGAGACGATCGTGCGGTCCTTGGGTTCTATACAATCGGCTAGTCTATAAGGGGGGTATCTCGAAAAGTTATAACAACTAAGAACGCTTCTTTATTGTATTTTGAGAAACAATGTAAGCAACGTTTGGAATTTTAAGGGTAGAAACGACGTAGTGTTCTATGTTCCAAGCGTTGGTGAAGATTTCGCCCTTCTCGTTGGCTAACTTGTAGGTCCCGGGCTTCACACTTGAGCGACGATGTACGGCCCTTCCTGTGGGGTCACTTGTGGCGGCCCTTGTTGCTCTGCCTCGGTCTCAAAGACCAGTCGCCCACCTTTAGGTCTCTTGGCTTGACGCTGGGGCTTGGTAACGTCGTAGGGCTTGGCTGGTACTGGCCGAGTGTAGCAACATGACGTCCCGGCTTCCTCCACCGGTCGAGGGCGTCTTCATGCGGCAAAGTCGGGTTGCTTTGCTCATTTGATGCCTGTAGCCTCGGGAACCGTATTCTAAGTCGATGGGGAGGATGGCCTCTGCTCCATAGACCGGGAAGAACGGTGTGAATCCGTGGCTCGGCTCGGGGGGTATTTCTTAGGCTCCAGATGATCGACGGGAGTTCGGCAAGCCATTTCTTGCCAAACTTCTTCAACTGGTTGAATATCCTTGGCTTAAGGCCTTGTAGGATCATGCCGCTGGCACGCTCTACTTGGCCATTGGTCCTTGGGTGTCCCTACGGCCGACCGTGCCACCCGGATGTGGTGGTCGTCGCAGAACATTAGGAACTTGCGACCGTGAATTGTGTCCCATTGTCGATGATGATGGTGTTAGGAACCCCGAACCCGTGGATGATATCCGTAAAGAACAAAGACCGCTTGCTCGGATTTGATCTCGAAAGCGATCGGACGAGCCTCGATCCATTTGGAGAATTTGTCGATAGCTACCGCCAGATGGGTATAGCCCCGGGTGCCTTTTGCGAGAGGCCCAACCATGTCCAAATTTCCATACAATGAATGGCCATGTGATGGGGATGGTTTGGAGGGCTTGGGCGGAGGTGCGTCTGTCGAGCGTAGTCTCGGCATCCCTCGCGAGGCGTACTAGCCTCGTGGCGTCGGCCACCGCCGCCGCCAATAGAAACCTTGGCGGAAGGCGTTACCCACGAGCGCCCGAGGCGCCGCGCGTGGTGCCGCAGACCCGCGTGCAAGTCCCAAAGTAAGGATTGGCCAGCCGGTGGTGATGCATCGTTGGAGAATACCGGATGGGCTACGCCTATACAACTCGCCGTCGCGGAGGGCGTAAGTCTTAGCGCGCCCCATGCGACCGCCGGAGCTTCGGTTCTGTCGGCAGAAGCTCTCCCGAATGAGGCGGTCAAGGAAAGGGACTCGCCAAACGTTTCGGGTCGGCTGGGGAGGCTTCGCGTCAATCGCCATGGCCTCGGGCTTGGTGGCGAGGTCTCGGTGGTAGAGGGGCCTCGAGCCTGCGGCGGGGCTCGGTCGATGGGCCCTCTTCTATCGCCGAGGCGTGAGTTGACGGATGGCTTGTGGAGGTCTCTGGCGAAAACGTTCGGGGAACCAAGGGTCCGTGCCGACGCCATCTTTGCTAGTTCGTCTGCGGCCTCGTTGAACTTTCGAGCGACGTGGTTGAGTTCGAGGCCGTCGAACTTGTCCTCCGAGCGACGTACCATCGTGCGATACTTCTTCATTTTGGGGTCATGGCGACTTGACTCTTTCATCACCGATCGACGACGAGCCGCGAATCACCCGTGCCGAGACGCCGCCTCCAAGTTCGATGGCGATTTGTAAGCCGTTGACGAGGGCCTCGTATTCGCCACATTGTTGAGGCGGCGAAGTGAAGCCGGATCATGTAGCGCATGTGTACTCCAAGGGTAAGAGACCAGAGCAGCGGGCCAGCCAAATTTCCCGGTCTTCATCGAGAGACCCGTCAAGTACATGGTCCAAAGATTCGATTGGATTTGAACGGGTGGCGGTGTGTGTGTCGGTCCACTCGGCTACAAAGTCGGCCAGACACATGATTTGATCGCTTCCGAGGCGCGAAAGACAAGGTTTCCCCATGAGTTCAACAGCCCACTTGGCTATTCTACCCGAGGCCTCCTCGGTTTTGGATTATCTCTCTAGGGGAAAAGACGACACCACGATCACCGGTGGGACTCAAAGTAGTGACGCAGCCTTACTTGCGTCGAGCCAAGACTACGGTGTAAACCAACTTCCGATGATGTGGGGTAATGCGTCTTAGTCTCGGAGAGCACCTCACCGATGAAGTAGACAGTCATTTGGGCCGGGTAGAGCATGTCCCTTCTCCCGCCTCTCGACTACTACTGCCGCGCCACGACCACTTGGGTTGTCGCGGTGGCGTAGAGTAAGAGGTGCTCGCCTCGGTGGGCGGAACCAGGAGACGGGGGTTGGTGGCGGTGCCTTGAGCTGGCGAGGCTTCCTCGGCCTCGGTGGTCCAAAAAAAAATGCTTCGGACTTTCTCAAGAGGCGGTGTGGGCAGGCCTTTTTCGCCGAGGCGCGAGATGAAGCGGCTTAGGGCGCGAGGCATCCCATGACCCTCTGCACCCCTTTGAGGTCTCGGATCGGGCCCATGTTGGTCACGGCCGAGACCTTCTCCGGTTGGCCTCGATTCCACGTTCCGAGACTATGAATCCCAAGAGCATGCCTCGGGAACCCCAAGACGCACTTCTCGGGGTTGAGCTTGATGCCCTTCTCTCGAGACATGTGAAGGCGGTCTCAAGTCGCCGACAAGATCACCGCCTTCCTGGACTTGACTACGATGTCATCCACGTAGGCCTCGATGGTTCGCCCGATGTGTTCGCCAAAGACTTGGATCATGCACCGTAAGTAAAGTAGCCCTGCGTTTACGAGGCCAAACGGCATGGTTACGTGGCGAGACATGCCGAATGGAGTGATGAAAGATGTCGCGAGCTGCTGGTCGGACTCTTTCATCTTGATTTGGTGATAACCGGAATACGCATCAAGGAAGGAGAGGGTTTCGCATCCCGCAGTGGAGTCGATGATTTGGTCAATTCGTGGTAGTGGGAGCGGGACCTTCGGCATGCTTTATTTAGACCAATGTAGTCCACGCACATCCTCCACTTGCCACTTTTCTTCCCGACTAATACGGGTTAGCCAACCACTGGATGGAATACTTCCTTGATGAACCCGGCTGCTTTCTGAGCTTCGCACTTCTTCGCCGATAGCCTGCGCTTCTCCTCGTCGAACCGGGCGCAGTATTGTCTTGCCGGTCTGGAGCCCGCCCGGATATCTAAGGCGTGCTCGGCGACCTCCCTTGGTATGCCTGGCATGTCCGAGGGGCTCCATGCGAACATATCGACGTTCGCACGGAGAAAGTCGACGAGCACGGCCTCCTATTTGCTGTCGAGGGTGGCGCTGACCTTCATCCCCCCGTCGGGGGGGGTGGGATCGACGGGGGACGAGCTTGACGTCCTCCGCGGGCTCGAAGGTCCCGACGCGCCGCTTACGTCGGGAACCTCGTTAGCAAGCTGGTCGAGATCGACGATGAGGGCCTCGGCCTCGCGATAGCCTCGGCGTACTCGATGCACGACGACGTCGCGATCGTATGCATGTTCGTGACGTGGACTCGACGGTGATGATGCCGTTGGGGCTGGCATCTTGAGCTTGAGGTAGGTGTAATTGGGGATCGCCATGAACTTGGCGTACGCAGGCGCCCCAGATGGCGTGGTAAGCCCCTTGAATTCAACCACCTCGAAGGTGAGGACCTCTTTGCGGTAGTTGGAGGGAGTGCCAAGCGGATGGGTAAGTCGATGCGCCCGAGGGGTCGCGTCGCGCTTTCTGGCACGATGTCGTGGAAGGGCGCGGAACCGCCTCGAGCCGCTGATTGATTGGTCGAGCTCCGGGAGCTCTAGAGTGTTGACGTGAGGATGTTGAGGCCGCCCTCCGTCCATGACCACTTTGGTAAGTCGGGTGTTGCCGACGATCGGGTCGACGACAAGCGGTCTTGCCGGGTTCGAACATAATCGGGTGATCATCCCGATCGAAGGTGATTGCCTCCGAGACCAATCGAGGTACCGGGGTGGCCACCTTGACCGAGAAAACCTCCCGGCGTTCCCTCTTCATTTGGCGCGCCGTGAGGCATGCCGAGGGTCCGCGCCAAAGATCATGAAAGCGTTATGTGCCTCGGGAACCCGTCGTCCTTGTCCTCGTTCCGACCGCCGGGCCCTTTCGCTTGGCGTCGTGCGTCGGGGAGCCCGAGCTGGCGTAGTAAGCGCCGAGCATGGTGCACTCCTCGGCGCGTGCTTCACCGGACCTTGATGGTAAGGGCGGGGCTTCTTCACATGTCGTCAAATAGCCTGGGCCAGCGGGGGCGCGCGGATTCTGCGATCCGTTGTGGCGACTGGGACCGCCTCGAGAACTTCCCCGCTTCTCTGGCGACCTTTCTTCTTTTTCTTAGGGAGGTGGGGGCCGAGGCCTCGGGGCCTCTTCCTCCGCTTCCCCTTGGAATCGGTGTTGGGAAGATGGCTCGGCAACTTCTTCCCCGAGGCGGCTGGTGGCGATGTCGAGGAGCGCGGCAGCAGAGCGCTGGACGCTTGCGTCCTAACTCTCGGACCAAGTCCCGACAAGTGGTGCCGAGAGGAAAGCTGGGGACGATCTCCGAGTCGCCGACGCCGGGTAGCTCGGTGCCTTTGCTTGGAGAAGCGCCGGATGAAGTCTCGGAGAGACTCGTCTGCTTCTTCGGCGGCAGCTTTAAGATCCCAGAATTCCCGGCGCACGATGTGCCCCGGAAGTTCCCGACGAAAGATTCTAACCAAGTCGCGCCAGTCGTGGATTTGCGAGGAAGGGAGATGCTCCAGCCAGGCTCGCGCCGAGTCCGACAAGAGCAAAGGGAGATTGCGGATGATGGCGCAGGTCATCGTCCGCGCCACCTAAGCCGGCGAGCCGTGTGGTAATCGGCGAGCCGAGTTCCGGTTGGTCTCGCCCACAGACTTCGCGAGGTTGGCCGGTTTGCCGGAACCGGGCGGGGAAAGGAGCAACGCGGATGGCCTCTGCCAAGGCCCGAGGTCCTGGCGACTCGGGGAAGGATCTGCGGTCCTCACCGCCGTCGTGGCGACCGCCTCGGTGTGGGTGGTAGCCTCGGGCGGCTCCGTCGTCGTGGCGCCGTCGCCGCCAACTACTTCGTGGTCGCCTGCGCCTCGTGTTGGTCCTCGAGTCGGTTCTTGCACCGAGAGGGCCTGCGACCGTCGGCGCGCGAAAGCGGGGCTCGGGACGGGCCGAGGCACCTGCCTTGGCGAGGTCGTGCCGTGGGTTGCTCCGGCGTGCCTCAGCGCCGGGCGGAGGCGGAACTTTCGCCTGCTTTGCCTTCTGCTGCTGCGGTCTCGAGGAGGTCGCGGAGCTCTCCGCGGACCCGTCGCCCTCGGTGGTGGAGGGCTCGGGCATTGCTCGGACTAGCATCGCGACATTGCGACATTCAGCGCTAGCGCGGTTAAAGATTGGGGTGGCTCATCCCCTCGTTGTCGTTGATGCGGTGGTGGACGTCGCGGGCCCTCCTCGGGCCCCTCCGCCCTCACCATACTTCTTTGCTCACTCCCCCGCCGAGTGTCCCGGCTGCTTGCGGAAGAGTCGGTCTTGTTCGACCTTGGCTTGAAGCTCGTGGAGCTGCTCCAGTCTCTGGCGTCGATGCCCCAGCGGCGGGATTCTCGTTCCGTGCTGCCGGGCCTCGAGACGCGGTGGTGTGGCGTCGCCCGCCCCCGCCCGGGGCGGGGAATGGTTGCCTGTCCTCTCGTTCCCTTCGCCCGCCCTTGGCATCCCGAGCCCGACGTGGAAGCACTCACGAGATGGATCGTAAGTCCCTTCATCGTCGGAGTCGGAGTAGCCGAGGCAGTAGTCGCTTGCGGCCAAGAATTGGCGCAAATCCCGTGGTTGTGAAGTTCGGAGAAATCCACCACAGCCATGCCTCGTCCTCGTCCGAGGAGTCGGAGCGGTGCTCAAGTCGAGAGCGGCGCAAGGCGCGTTCCGAGGGTGCTCTCGTGAGTGGCGGCGTAAGCGTAAGGCGTAAGAGGCGGCGGCATTTCTCAACCCAAAGGGGTATGGGGACGGGCCGTCTCCATATTCTCGCCACGGGTCGGCTCTTCGAGGGAGTGACGGAGCGGGGCTAGACGAGATGAGCATCGCCGTAAGCCACCGGCGATTTTCCTTCGCCCGAGGCTCAGTCGACAGGTCCCGACCCAGGGACCCGTACCAACAACAATTGGTCGTGGACATCGGCGGGAGAGGCGTGTCGCCTGGGCTCGCGTGGCGTCGGGGTGGCCCTTGCTCGCGCGTCGTGCTCGGCGAAGCGTGGCGAGAGCGGCCGCCGGGCGCCGCTGCTTTGCTGGCTGCCGGGCGCGACTTCGTCGTCGGACGGTGGGGGTTCGAGGAGTGAGGAGCACCATGTCGTACTCATGCCCTAGAGACATGAACTCTAGGCTCCCCAACCAAACTATGGTGCCGAGACGCAATGGTCGTATGTAGTCTGCCATCCGGAACTTGCTAGGATGACGAAGCTGACACGCAGCGTCCCCTACCGGCGCGCCTAACTGCCGGTGTTTTGGAACCGGGGTCCCTCAACCAACGAGTGAATTTGTGCTTTGCGTGCCCCTAATCCCGGATGGTGGCGCAAAGAGACACAAGGTTTATCTTGGTTCAGCAATCGAGGCCCTACGTCCGGTCAAGAGATCGATCTTGTATTCCTTGCACCGGAGTGCTCGTAGTAGGGGGTTACAAGCTAGGTGAGAGAGGGAACTAGCCCCAGGTCTCGGCGAGTGTGGTGCGGGCTGCTTGAGGCGTTGTTCCCAAGCAGCGTAGGAGTGCGTGGTTCTATCGGCGTGTTCGTCTGTCTGGTCTCCCCCCCGAAATGGCCCCCAGTCCCTCCCTTTTATACTCTAAGGGAGGACCGGGACCGTGCACAGGGTGCTACATAGCGCTTCTGTAAATGGGGTGGCGTGTCCGAGCCCTGTAGTCGGCCACTGTTGTGGTATGGTCGATGGAGTGGCCCCGTCCTTGTCATGCGGAAGTGACATGCTGGTCATACTCGGTCTTGTGCGTCGTGGGGCTCCAGTACGGCTTGATGCAGGACATGGCGGGCGACGTGCTGGTCGCCGTGTAATGACGTCGTAGGGAGCAGCGGCTCTGCAGATGCCGAGGCCGAGCCATCGTGGGGGGCTCGGTGGTCATGGACCCTCAGGCTGCCGAGCCCGTGAAGCAAACTGTCGAGGCCTTGGGGGGAGTTATTGGCCCTGGGTACTGATTCCGAGGCCACAGTAGCCCAGACGTGGCTCCCCACGCTGCATTGTCCTCGGTGCAGGAGTTGGCAGCATAGTGAGGCATGGGCGTCAACCCATGTGCACGGTGGTTAGTACAGTGGCGGGTAACCCCTGCCCAGTCCTGCCTCCTGTCCCATCGGCCATTCTGCATCTTGTCACGGGCATGTGGTCATTGTCGGGGGCAGCAGTTGGGTGAGTTGATGCGACACGACGTTTTGCCGGAGGGACGGGAGAAAGGAGAGGTAGCGGAGTGTCGCCGAGCCCGCCTTTGCGCGAGACGGGGTCGGTGGCCTCGGCCGAGGCCTTTGGCGGGAAATCGACCGAGGCCCGTGGTGAGGGGGCTCGGGCGAATCGGAGAATCGGTGAGGTCCATGGTGATGGGGCCTCGGTAGTCGGAGAATCGGCCGAGGCCAAAGCCAGCTGCTTTAGCTGGTTTCGATCTTCTGAGATCTAAGCGATGCGTTTTTGGATCTTGCTTAGGGTACCCCTTCTCATGGTATCCGACAGGTGCATTGTAGCTGTTTAATCTAGTGGCAACTGACCGTGACGATGAGGAACGCTCTATGCACTGATCTGTGATGGAATGGGAAAAAGAAAAAGGAAGTTAAGTTTAAGTCATAAGGTGAGATCAAGGGGGAGAATGTTAGGTTGATCTCCACCAATTTGGCCCAACGGCCAATTGGGCCCTTGATCCACGCCCTGATCGGGGGCGCCTAGCCATTCTTCTGGCTGATGGGCCTCCGTCGCGCAGCGCAATAAATAAGAGGTGGGGGCTAGGGCTCGAGTCACGAGGTTCACCGCAGCCGCCACTCCCCACCTAACCCTAACCGATCAAGGGAGCGCTGTGAGTGACGGGAAGCGCCATTGCCTTCGCCGTCGCCACTGGACCGTGCCTCCACTGCACGGCGTTCGACTACGACACCGCGCCACCGTCGCCCCTCACTGCATCACCACTGCCATGGCGATTTCTTCCTCCTCTGCCAAGTCAGAAGGTATGGCCCTCTCTCGAGTCTGTCTCCCTCTTCCGAGTCATGTTTCTAGATCGATTTGAATCAAATAGAGATGAATCCACCCACTGATCAACACCTAGATGATCCTAAGAATCCATCAATGGGAAGCTTGACACCTCTGGGGTCTACAGACTAATCAAATCCCAAGGATGCTCCAGTAATCCAGCTTCATATTTCATTTGGAAAAGCTCGGCGCCTCCGAGAGTGAAGTTCTTTGTTTGGTTGCTCCTGCAGGGCAGGATTCAATGCCGCCACAACTTGTGCAAGAAGACCATTGTTGACTCGTCAATTTGTGAAGTGTGCAACTCTGAAGATGAAACCTCCGAGCACATCATCCTCCGATGTGGCTTCGCAGTGGCCTTCTGGGAAGCGATTGGGCTCTCATGGCCCTCTGATCAATCAATTGGCGAACTATACCGGGCCACTAGACCGAACAACATACCTGAAGATCAGTTTGGAACCTTCATTGCCTTGTGTTGCTGGCAGCTCTGGAAGCGAAGAAATGGAATTGTGTTCAGGAATGAAGCTCTAAACCTGCAACAAGTCTTAGCAGCTTGTAAAGTTGAGGCTCAACTTTGGCGCCTAAGAATGCCGGTACCTTCGAGAGCCGTAGCTGATCTCTGGTGTCATGTGTTTAACAATGTGATGTAGAGCTGCAACATCATCAAACCCCCCCGCCACAACGTTTTTTGTGGCAGAACAAATGTAACCTGCACCTCCAAATTTTGAAATAAAATTCAGGTGGGGAACAATCAACCCCCCCCCCCTACCGGTGACATTTCAAAAAAAAAACTTAGCGCTTGTGCTGGAAGTATAACAGTTCTCAGAGGTGCTTTCTTTGTTAAAAAAAAAATAGTATAAGATGTTGCAGTAGTCTGATATGGCCACACTTGGGGTCTGTGTGCCTAAACCCTATGTTAACTTGGGGCCTGTGTGCCAAAACCTGTTGAGAGCAGTGCTTGCTCTGCCGGAACCAGAATGTATTCTGAACTACATCTGATGATCCTTATGGTAATGCATTCGGAGTGGGGATTGATCCCCCAACCTCTACAAAAAGTGGAGGTGGGCGTTGTTGGTTATGCCGTTATGGTACTTGAGGAATAGCGAAGCTACATAGAATTGAGTTTAACTGGCCTCAAATGAAAATGAGACTTATTCAGAATTGGCATATTCTCCTTCAGCACAAGTTCAGGTAATTGACATGCCCCAATTGCCAAATTAGTGACCATGATTGATGGGTAACTATTAGGTAACCATGTTAAATCTTGACACTGAATCATTATATTACTGAACCATGTACCTGATTGAGCAGACCGATTTTATACCAACAAAAACCCAGAGGATAGCCAGAATAGATGACACTGGGCCTGAGCTGGTGGTGACCATTCTTCATCCGCACAATCAGATTCTTCTTAACTTTCGAAAAAAAAAAATCAGATTCTTCTTACACAAGTGGCAGTAAACCTTTTTTTCTTAAAAAAAAGGAAACCAGAAGGATCCAGTGCTCAGACATTCAGGAAATAGCAAACCACAAAGGAAGGCATAGAAACCAACCTATTTCCTTCGATTGCTTGAAGCCTTGAACAAACATGTAAAGCCAGTAAAAATATGAAGCATTCAAACCTTGCACCACCATAGGCCGGTACAACACTAAGCTGCAGTGTAAGCTTGAAACTGTCCTTACGATCGTGAACCATAAGCTGAGTCCTGTTACAGGGCAACTCTCCTTTGGCAGAGAGCTGAACAGAACAGAGCTATGGCTTCTCTCATGCTTCCCTGCCAAGAAAGAGAAGCCCTGAAACTGGACAGCTTAGGCATTCCATTTCCTGACCATGGCCTTGTTTAGATTGCAAATTTTTGCAACCTGGATACTGTAGCACGTTTCGTTTGTATTTGACAAACTTTGTCCGATCATGGACTAACTAGGCTCAAAAGATCCATCTCGTGATTTACAACCAAACTGTGTAATTAGTTATTTTTTTTACCTACATTTAATGCTCCATACATGCGTCCAAAAATTAATATGATGGAGAAAGAGCGAAAAAACTTGGAATTTGGAGGTGATCTAAACAAGGCCCATCTAAACAATGAGTTCTTTCCTCTTTCTTATCTTGACCTCATTGTTTTATGCTCACTGTGGGGCTGCGGCATTGCAATATTTATAGTGAAAATATCCTTGACAAGACATGTACTTCATGATCTTTTCAAAGGGTTTTAAACCATGGATATCCTCTTGGCATCCAACATCTACCTTTCCCTTTTGCCCTCATGGTTTTGTCCCTCTGAAGTTCTCACCCCCACTATCGGATTCCCTTTCTCGTTCGAGATCGAGACCCTTTTTGGCAATTGACACTAGCCACAAAACACTAACTGCTGGTGATTTTCATTTTACTAAGAGAAACTGACTGTTCAGTATAATATTTGACTACACAGTAAAATTAGTGATGCTGCCACACTTACTGCTGATGATTTCCATTTTCCTAAGAGAAAACGATTGTCCAGTATAATATTTCACCACACAGTAAAATTAGTGATGCTGCCTCACTAAAGTTCCTGTTCTGATCAAGAATACATAATCTGAAGCTTAGATGCAGATTTCACTCACTTTAGTACATATAGTAACAAACAATATGATACAGTCCCGACAATATGTGCAAGCTATTAGTATCAGAATCACACCAACAATATTGAATCCAGCATTACATACTTCAATTGAGATACTTAATACGCCTACTATCTTGGATTATAGGATCATTACAGTTCTGTTCCCTCTACTCCTTCAGCTTTCAACCTTTCATTTTGGATTCTGACTCCCATATACCTGCCAAGTTAGAGACACAATCATTCATTGGAAGATTGGTAGGATTCGACCTAAAAAAGGCAACCTTGGCGACAGGAATCAGTACCACTAGGGCCTGCCTGGAGAAGTGCTCAAAGTGCGCTGATAAAAATATCACAGGTGTAAGCACACTAGGAATTACCTGCCGAGCATCATGACAGGACTCAGTACCACTAGGGCCTGCCTGGAGAAGTGCTCAAAGTGCGCTGATAAAAATGTCACAGGTGTAAGCACACTAGGGATTACCTGCCGAGCATCATGACGGTGGCCTGCGGGTTGGTTCCTGGTGAGGCGTTGAAAGTGGAGCCGTCGATGACGCGCAGCGCGTCGACGCCGAGCACTCGGTACTCAGCGTCGACGACCCTGCCGACCTGGCAGCCGCCGTGGTAGTGCCAGATGGTCATGACGGTGTCCTTGCAGAACATCTCAAGCGATGTGGAGTCGCTGTCGTGCCGGGGCAGCAGGTTGACCGGGAACCCGGTCGACATGTTGAGCAGCGTCTCCATGGAGAAGTAGGAGTACGTGAAGTTCTCGAAGGCCTTGGAGTGGATGACGCTCTCGATGACCGACAAGCCGGCCACGCAGCGGCGGATGTCCTCGGGGTGCGAGAAGTAGTTGAACGTCACCGACGGGTTGTCGTCGGGGTCGCGGTTGCGCAGCTCGAGGTGGCCCGTGGACAGCGGGCCGAGGACCTTCTCCAGGATGAAGCCACCGCGGAAGGCCGAGTCGTCGAGCTGCCTCATCGACTCCGCTGCGCGCGCGATGGCCTCCGGCGTGCGCTGCTTCGGGGGCACCGTGGCCAGCTGCCCCGTCTGCAAGAACAGCAGTACTGACAAAACTGCAACTGCAACTGCGTAGGGACTTCAGATTCGCAGAGCATCACCGTACGTGGCAAGAACCTCACCTGTGGAGAGAACATGCCGAAGTTGCGCGGCCGGTGGACACCGCCGGAGGCTGAGGGCCGGACGCCCCAGTTGGACCCGCTGGCGCCCTCGATGTAGCTCCCGACCTGGGTGATGCCGACGACCTGTATGAGCGAGATCTCGACCGGGGAAGGCGACGGCACGTAGATGGCGTTCATGGGGTTGTCGGACATCCCCTGGCCGACCGCGGGCTGGTCGTGCACGATTCTGATGCCGAACGAGCTGAGGTGGTCGGCTGAGCCGACGCCGCTGAGCATCAGCAGCTGTGGGCTGCCCATGGCCCCCGCCGATAGGATGATCTCGTTCCGGCGGCCGGCGTTGAGGTACGCCTTGTGCATCCGCCCCTCGGAGTCGTGGAACACCACGCCGCGTGCCACTGGCCGTCTCCCTGGCGCCGAGGTGAAGTAACCGCCAGTCAGTTCGGATGGTACACGTACGTACACTACTGTGGCCAGGTAGATTTGTGGCCAAGCGGTGAAAACATTTTACTCGAGTACGTTCTGACCTCTGACATTAATGAACAAGATCTTGGCCACTCTGGCTCGTAGCAGCACGTCGAGCCCCTCGGCGCGCGCGTACCTCAGCAGGTCCGCGGCCGTGTGCCGCCGTCCGTCGGCGTCGAAAATGGACCCGCCGACCTTGGTCCCGTCGAGGTGGTCGAACGTAAATCCGTTGTCCGGCGCGACCCCGGCCTCGATCAGCCCGCTCTGCAGCGCGGCCTGCCAGGGGCCCAGCTCCGGCTGGAACGCCACCACGTCCTCCACCCACCGGTACGCCGCCCCGGTGGCCTCCAGGTCCCACCCGGCGTCCCGCACGTAGTCGTCGCTGGCCCGCGTGTAGAAGCCGGCGTTGATGCAGCTGCCGCCGCCCAGCACCCGCGGGCGCGAGTTGATGACGCCGTCCTCCGACACGAACCGCTGCGCGGGCGAGCCCGGGGAGGTGTCGGACAGCGTGTCCGCGAAGCGGGCCATGTCCCCGATGCGCTCGTCGTCGTAGGGCGAGCCGCCGCGCTCCAGCAGGAGCACGCGGAAGCGCTCCGACAGAGTGGCCGCCAGCGGACACCCGGCCGTGCCGCCGCCCACAATGATGTAGTCGTAGTACGACACGCTGGGCGCCAGCGCCGCGTCCTTCATGAACGTGTAGTTCACGCCACGTACTATGTTTGATTTGTTCACGCATGCAAATGCAATGCATGCATCATATATACGGTGAGTGAGCGATTAGCTATTTGATATGAAACGGGGAAGGAACTAACGGAGAAGAAACTATCACCGTACCTTGTAGCGAACTGCATAGGAGTACAAAGAAGAAGCTCGTAGCGAGAACGGTGGACAGTGTTCGTGTGAAATGCAGATCGTCGGCAGCCATTGTGGGCGCAAGCTCCAAGCTGTGATCAGGCAACTTTGTGTGGACAACTGAGACGTGTTGCGTGTCTTTATATATCGAGAAGAGGAGAGAGTACTAGATGCATGGCTGACAGGCTGAGCCCTGAGTTAGTGGGTTACAAGGTTGTTGGTTGTAGCTCTGCTGATCAGATTTGCAGTAATGGATGTTAAACTTCTAAGCTAAAAAGTTGGTGCGGACATTGGACGATTGATCTCTTCCGTCAACAACTTAATCTTGTAACTCACCTAACATATTACCTGCACACACCAAGGTTGTCCCTGAGAGCCTTTCGCATTTGTTAAACATGGGAGCAAATACACTACGTACGCTCCTCTTCGTATTCAAACTAGGTTAAAAGATCGCCGGCAGTGGCCACCAGTGCAGCAACAGACGAGGTCAAACGTCCACCGGTGTGCGTGGTCATACCGCACGTTACAGCGTCATCATTTTCTTTCTGCAGCAGGCCCAGGTCCTGGTCCATCGCCGAAGTCGTGTTCAGCTAGCTCCACGAGAGTAAACCGCCTCGCTCCCATGTTTGACCACGCCCAAGATGGCCACCGCGGCCATGCACGCGCACGCCATGAGCGTGAGGAAAGAAAAAGGGTAGGTCCAACTCCAAGGACCGAACCGCCGAAACAGCTGGTGACTTCACCTCGGCTCGGATCGCACGTACAGCCACTGTGGAGCCCGACCGTTGCTGTTGCTGTGCCGGAGCGGAAGCTTTGCTTCACACAAAATCTACCGCCATTTTATTTCTGGTTCTGTTGCCATCTACTGCAGTCGAGTCCCGCGCCCTGTTCGTTTGGACTTGTTTGGCTTATAAGTCATACTTTTTAAGCCAACAAACAGTATTTTTCTCTCACCCCACCAAATCAGCCAATAGTACTTTCAGTCATGGCTTATCAGCCAAACAAGCCCAAGCAAACAGGGCGTTGGGCGGGCCAGGGCCAGCAGCGAGGCCCATCATCTTTGAAGCATGCAGATCTCGCGTGCTCTGAATGGTTCGATCCTGTGGAATTCAGTTAACGCGCCTGCGCCCCTGCATATCCGGCTCTCGGGTGTTAATGAGTCTTGCGCAAGGACCATTGGGACTGGGAGTTTGTCCATGTATCCACTTCAATTCGTGTGTGGGAGAGTGGCTTGTTGTTGTGTTCGGGCTTTGCCCAAAACTGTATATAAAACTCCATCCTCTTCATTGATTCGCAAAGCCCCCTACCATTTGCTTAAAAAAACATTAACTGTGTCATAAAAAAATTTGGTCATAGGTTGTCTTTAGCATCTCACGTCCAAAAAAGGTCTATTCAGTAATATGTCACTGACGTGCTTGTTGGAAGATGGCCTTGTGTTGACATAAAAATGTAACGATGTGATCATAGTAAGTCGGAGATCAGAGATCTGCTTGGCTTCAACACAGAACCAGTCAATTCTGAAAATCCAACGACGTGCCAGTCAATTTGACCTGCAATTGATAAGGAGAAAAAATCTTATCAGTAATTTAAGGTGGAACATGTCGTTGTTGCACCAAACAGTTCCAAATGTACGGCTAGATAGCCGATTCAATGAAGCTATCGACTAAATAGTCGATATCCAGCGTATTCATAAAATGAAGATATTTAAATCAAGGATTATCGGCTAATATTAGACGATAATGATACAAATCAAAATAACCGATGCTCATGGAACCTCAGAAAGTATCATCGGCTAAATAGAACATGATCGATATAAAGCGTCGAGCCGATAAGTATGATGAAAAGAGTATAACATGCGAACAAATCGACTGTCTAATATAAATGAATCTACAAACAGTTTTGAGTCTAATTTATTATCATCAACAGTGAGGTTCGATCGGATCGATGCAGTTATGATAATAATAATAAACTAAAGCCAAATAATCTATAAAACCATCTATACGTTGATAGATTCATGAAAACATACTATATGCGTGAAAGTATAGGCAAATCGGCTAAAATAGCCGATGTGGTCATAGCAAACAAAAAGAATACATATCTTGATCATGAACAAGACCACTAATCGATAATTTCTAATCTAAAGTCTTACCAGTGAGGTTCGACCGGATCGATGCAGCTATAGTAATGTCATTAGATTAGATCTTATTAACTAGTGAGTTTATTTAAGATTGAAACATGTCTTTGAATGCATACTATGTTTGACTGGAATAGAGATAAAACAACCGATCTAACGGAATTAAGCCATCGATTATAAGATTTGAAGCATGACCAGATCAAAGGACGACCAATTAAGATGATATGATGCCGATCTATCTCTATCTCTATCTCAATCGGGTGATTTTGTTATAATTAATAAAACATTAATTATAGCAAAATCGATAACCGGTGAATCAACCAAAAACAACAAGGAAAGTCTTACTAATCTTAGCAGATTCGATAACTGGTGATATTGTATTAAACAACAAGTTATTTAATACAAGATTGATAACTTTGATCTATATTATGATTCGTAAGAGATCAATCAGCTAATGCAGCCTTACAAACTACGATACAGATCGATAACTAACTTATATTATAGCTCATAAAGGATCAATCAGCTGATGCAGCTTTACAAGCACAACACAAGTTGTGACGGTACTCACAAGCAAGCTGGAGGTCGATTAATCGATGCAGCCCTATTTGCTGAAGAACTCGTCGAGATCTACATACTCCTACTCCTAATGCGATGGTGAAAGCCGAAAAGATTGTATTTATTGAGTGTTCGTCCTTTTTACGGTCTAATATTTATACCCGGAACCTAAACAAGAATCCTATTCAAATACGACTCATTACAATTCTTGAAATAAAAGAAAACTTCCTAATTTAATAATAACCTGTACCCTAATTTTCCTTATTTGTAGAGTCCGACACATCTTTCTAGTGCCACTCAAGTATAGCCTATTAACACCGTTTGCTGACGTCATCCATAAAATAGCCGATTCTGACATCATATTTAAATCAGCTGATACCGATTCACATCAAATCGATTCTTTGATGACACAATCCTGAAAGCTTCGAGTTCTCACGTTCTTCTTCTCAAATTTTAGTGTAAACACCTTGATTAGACAAATTCAAATAACATAATGCTAAAAGACAAACATAAATGGACTATAACACATAAGCCAGCAATGGGGGCTCATAGTTCATAATTCTTTACAAGATGAATCTTTACATAAATGCACTAAATACAAGAAATTTTGCATACAAACTTAATCCAAATGTTTACAAACCATGCTTGAACAGATGTGCAAACCCATTGTGGGCAGGAACCGTTTTAGCTTAGGAACATTGCTGTACACTTGTACAGCTACAAGAGCTTCAATAGAGATTGTTGTAAGTGTAGAGTGTTGCTGCGATGGAGACTATGCAGATCACAAGAGATGGGAGAAGGGTGACATTGAGAAGGAGGTCCGTGCCAAGATAACCAGCTGCAGTAATCGTGGCATCTGCAACTACACGGGCCAGCGTCCCAGCCTCTGTCGAAAGGAGTCCACCGTTGTAGGTCCCTCGGGAAAGCCTCGATGACATTACTCGTGAGAGCAAGGACAGATTCACTCCTGCATGACTCGACATTAGAATTTGCGTGACTGATAAATCAGCAGCGTATGATTGATTTAGGTTTTGCTGTCTCGTACTCCGAATGTATATAAACATACATACCTTCAAGCACCTCAGCAAATACAAATGTGATGAGAGCTGAAATGACATATTGCGGAATGGAGTAGCGAGGTGTGAATCGAAAGCTCATGATTATACCGATGAGAACCATGACTTCAGATGCCAACAAAATTTGCCTGCAAATGAGAAGGGCCACATTAGCAATATATCTGCAATATATCTAAAATTTGCCTGCAAATCGAAAGTTCATTATGCTTTAGAGTACGTTTTAATTTCTAAAACAATTGGCAATATATCTGCAGAGCATTTCTCAGTTTAAGAGAAAAACAATGTCTAGAGAAGATAAAAGTTTCCTATGATTTGTAAGAGTACAAAGCTTACCTATCCTCAAACAAATTTGTAATGTAGCTTCCAACAATGGCATTTACTGGAAGAACCGTTAATCCAAGAATCGCTAGGAAGATAGCCACAACACTAGTAGACCAGCTAAAATAGTATGTGGTGACAACGCTCGATTCCGAGAGTAGTATTTCCATTGCGTACTTGAGCATGAAGTATATCAATAGCTGGGCCTGATAAACAACCAGTTTATAAAGATATGAATACATAAGAAGGTAGCTCCAACAAAGATCCAAAGATGACAAGGGTACCTGAGCATGTACTGGTCCAAAGAAAAGGGTACATGTGCATGCAACTTTTTATCTGGCTCAGTTTATTTGACATGGTTTAAGGAAGCTGAGCTGGCTCACTTGGTCAAGGGTGTGGATGTAAGCCCAGACCACCTAGGTTCAAGTCCTTGTCAAGGCGAATTGGGGTGCCTATTTTCTTTTAAATAAAATGCGCCCTAGTTCCTCCTAGGTTGGTCTAGTTTTTCTACATGGTGTGTCAACAGTAATACAGTTATGTTTGCTTGTATGACATGCAGACATACCTACTAGTAACTGGAATGTATTTATCCATTACTATTTAAAGATACAATTTTATATTTTTATTACATTATATATAGTTAATTTATCTAACTTTATTTATAAAAGAATCCTACGTAGACTGTGAGAGTCTTTCTTTCAAATGTTTGAACCAAGAACAAGATAGAAAAATCGATAATTGGGAAGCGAGGGGGAAGGAAACCTTCACAGATGGAGTTAGCAATCTGTATGCTGAAGCAATTGATGTTGCTGGTTCATGAGAGCTTTCTGAGGCTACTTCAGTATCATCATTATCTTCTGAGTTCTCCCCCTGCCTTTGTTCTATACCTAGAAGCAATGGTTGAGCTAGACCTTCCTCCAAGTTAGAATTTCCTTGGCGACCTATTTTCATAAGGAAATAAACATCTCAGAAAAGTTCCTGACAATGGTAAACATACACATCCTTATTGTACAATAAGGTTTGATTCAAGTATATTCATGAATTCAAACAAAACATGTTGCCATTTCAGTGTATTGTTAGCTTACCAGATTCCAATGGCTGTTCGTTGACCAGGGTTTTAGTGAAGTGTTCCGGCTCCTTGAATGTAAGCCACAGCCACAACAAGTAAATAAACCAAGCAATGCACATGACCCATCCAGGCAATGTGCTCTGATTAAAAGTGAGCGAGTATATCTTGAATTTAATCTGGAGAAAACCAGCAAGAGCAGGGCCACATGCCATGCCAAGAGCGCTAGCACTAACGAACCCGGCAGAGGCTTGTAGCCTCATCTTGAGAGGCACACAGTCACTGATATAGCGACGGTTCACTGCTCTTGCAGAGCCTAACCTGCACATCACATGTTGGCAGCTCGATCACAGATGCACCTTCAGAAAATCAAGAACCTTAAACAATATAGGCAAATTACTAGCCCAAAGGGAGGTAGGGATAACTAGTTAAGTTTTATAAGGAAATGGAAAAGCAGATATTCTAATGCCAGTCTTGAGCTTTAAAATCCTTCATCTCCGTGTAAGCTAGACAGTTTCCATTTTGTTTTGTATTCAACAATATAAATATTCTAGAATATGCCCTCAGCTTAAGGATCCTCAACCTGCATTTGCCATCCTAGTAATTTTCACCCAGATCAATTCTAGCTTACAAAAGTGAAACATAAATGAAGTGAGATAGAGTGAATTGAGAAAATTGCATACCCACATAGCAATCGTCCAATCAGGAGAACTATTAGTGAATTCAGATCATATGCCAATGCATACAGCATGTTTCCAAGAAACAGCATAATGCTACTGAATACAAGAGGTTTGAAGTAGGACTTATTTGACCAGGCACTGAAGTAGACTGAGGAGAACACTTGAGCGACTGCCATCGATCCAATAATTACACCACAGACAGTTGCAGCAGCCCCAAGACTTACAGCATAGTCATCTGCAGTCGGCACAATGATATATGTATTCACCATGTAAAGGAATGTGTTCACTAGATTAAGCATCAGGGACATGAAATGGTAGTTCTGATCATCAACAAGATCCTCAGACCCACTTTGTGCATTTTCCTGGACAATAAGCGAGTGTTGTCCCAAGAACTGCATAAAATTTGTGGCATGCATGAGCTTCTGTACTGCATGGTTTACTTGGTCTATAATAGGGTCCTGAATATATAACCAAAAAAAAGTGTCACATCACACCCTAGTTCATGTGGAAATATAATTGATGCAGTTGTTTCCTTAAAAAAATGCAGTTCTGAGGTCAGAAAGAGCACCTTTCAAGGTTTTAATTTATAAATTCGTCAGCAAAAATTTTGAACTGAGAATGGAATGGTGAAAATAGAATACCTTCAGGGTAACTGCTGGACGATCATAGATGGATACAAAGCTTCCTTCATGATGTTGCAGATATTCAAGGTTGCGCGATAATGCACCTACAACAGCTACAATTCCCTGCAGCCGTAGGAGTGCATGGTATTGGTGAATTACTTTATACATCAAGAAATGAAAAGGCAATGGTCCCTAAAAATGCAATATGCATGAAAATTACCACTTGCTTAAAGACTTGCTGAAGCTGAGAATAAGGATGATTTGCACGAGTGGTGACATAATAATCAGTGAACTTGTAGCCAAAGCGTTTATCAATTTTCTTTAGTATCTTGCGTATACCAGTAGCATTCACATCAACAAAGTGGAGAAGCTTTACGAGATCAAGCCCGACTTCTCTGTATGCATCATGTAGCTGATAAACTTGCGATATGTCATACTCTTCTAGAAGAACAGCACGTTTTTCTCCCAATTCCTCAATCCTACTGGCAAGATGGCCTTGTTGTTGTAGCAGAAAAAGCACGATCCTTTCAATCTGGAACAAAGAAATAAATATGTGTTTTAGCTCACAACTAAGGAAAATGATCCCAATTCACTAAGACTAAGTTTGCCGTATGACATTGTTCCAGTCCCTACAAGGCTACAAGTGACTACTGACAGAATAGACATGATGCTCAAAATCTTATATTATGATAATTTCAAGGGAAAGCATTCTTTGTATACCTGGTCATCAAGAATCCTTGAAAAGTCTTTAAGAACTTGTTCACGATCTTTCCCACCATGCTGGGTCTGTTGGACATACTGCTTTAACATTTTCTTCATCAGCTTGTAATTGATGTAGTATCTAGCAATGGAAAGACCAAAAGGCTGATAAGATTTTTGATAAACTGTTAAACAAAGTGACACTAGCTTGCATAAGCGGGAATTGACTTCATAGTCGTTGCGCAACCCATCAATTCGATAACTGCTAGATTTTTTTTAATTTAACTATAAAATTAATCAGATGACAATACTAAGGACTGTGATATGGTGATAACTTGGTGTATTAATGTATCCTAGTGGAGTGGGCATATATGAAAATAAAGAACCTTTGCCCTGAAAAGATAAAGGAATAGATCATTTCATAAGTACCAAAAGAAAAGTCATACCCTTTCCATTCTTCCACTTGATCAGCCATCAATTTCTTTCCGAAATTAACCATCTTGACGTTTCAAATAACAGATTCTGAAACTGAAGATAAAGAATTAGATGTCCTGCTACAGAAAAAAAGATAGTACAGCCATACGATGACACTATAATTAATGCTATTTCGGTGATTATCACTCCTTCAGGAAAAAGAAAAAAAAATAATGCTATAATGCCATTACATAAGCAAACTTCTTGAAAGCTACGTTTTTTTGTAATTATTGATCGGTAAGCCTGCTTATATGCTTTTACCAAAAAAATGGTGGTTGCCTTGCCGTACAGCTCAAGGAAAGACAGCGATGTAAGACTAAGGTTTAGCCAATCATTCGGTATGCCCACGCACAATCAAAACACAAATAATGATCGCTGATGACACACAATCCATATACAGTGTTTTCTATTCACTAAACAACACAGGCATATCAGATATGTGACGGTAGAATACAACAACAACAACGACAAAAGCCTTTAAGTCCCAAACAAGTTGAGGTAGGCTAGAGTTGAAACCCATCAGAAGCAATCAAGATTCAGGCACGTGAATAGCTATCTTCCAAGCACTCCTATCTAAGGCTAAGTCTTTAGATATATTCCATCCTTTCAAGTCTCCTTTTATTGCCTCTACCCAAGTCAACTTCGGTCTTCCTCTGCCTCTCTTCACATTACTATCCTGGCTTAGGATGCCACTACGCACTGGTGCCTCTGGGGGTCTCCGTTGCACATGTCCAAACCATCTCAACCGGTGTTGGACAAGCTTTTCTTCAATTGGCGCTACCCCTAATCTATCACGTATATCATCGTTCCGAACTCGATCCCTTCTTGTATGACCGCAAATCCAACGCAACATACGCATTTCCACGACACTTAGCTGTTGAACATGTCGTCTTTTCGTAGGCCAACATTCTGCACCATACAACATAGCAGGTCTAATCGCCGTCCTATAAAACTTGCCTTTTAGCTTCTGTGGTACCCTTTTATCACATAGGACACTGGACGCTTGCCGCCACTTCATCCACCACGCTTTGATTCTATGGCTAACATCTTCATCAATGTCCCCGCCCCTCCCTCTGTAGCATTGATCCTAAATATCGAAAGGTATCCTTCCTAGGCACTACTTGACCTTCCAAACTAACATCTTCCTCCTCCCGTAGTAGTAGTGCAAGTCACATCTCATATACTCGCTTTTAGTTCTGCTGAGTCTAAAACCTTTGGACTCCAAAGTCTCCGCCATAACTCCAGCTTCGATTCACTCTGTCCGCTTTCATCAACTAGCACTACATCGTCCGCGAAAAGCATACACCAAGGGATGTCCCCTTGTATGTCCCTTGTGACCTCATCCATCACTAAAGCAAACAAATAAGGGCTCAAAGCTGACCCTTGATGTAGTCCTATCCTAATCGGGAAGTCATCCGTGTCTCCATCACTTGTTCGAACTCTAGTCACAACATTGTTGTACATGTCCTTAATGAGCCCGACGTACTTCGTTGGGACTTTATGTTTGTCCAAAACCCACCACATAACATTCCTTGGTATTTTATCATAAGCCTTCTCCAAGTCAATAAAAACCATGTGTATGTCCTTCTTCTTCTCCCTATACCGCTCCATAACTTGTCTTATTAAGAAAATGGCTTCCATGGTTGACCTTCCGGGCATGAAACCAAATTGGTTCACAGAGACCCGCGTTATTGCTCTCAAGCGATGCTCGATAACTCTCTCCCATAGCTTCATAGTATGGCTCATCAACTTAATTCCCCGATAATTAGTACAACTTTGAATATCCCCTTTATTCTTGTAGATCGGTACCAATATACTTCTCCTCCACTCATCAGGCATCTTGTTCGATCGAAAAATATGGTTGAACAGCTTGGTTAGCCATACTATAGCTATGTCCCCGAGGCATCTCCACACCTCGATTGGGATACCATCTGGTCCCATCGCCTTACCTCCTTTCATCCTTTTCAACGCCTCTCTGACCTTAGATTCTTGGATTCTCCGCACAAAGCGCCTATTGGTGTCATCAAAAGAGTCATCCGACTGAAAGGTTGTGTCCATATTCTCACCATTGAACAATTTATCAAAATACTCTTGCCATCGATGTCGGATCTCATCCTCCTTCACCAAGAGATGCTCCCTTTCATCCTTAATGCACTTAACTTGGTTGAAGTCCCGTGTCTTTCTCTCACGAACCCTAGCCATCCTATAAATGTCCTTCTCTCCTTCCTTCGTACTCAAATGTTGGTAAAGATCCTCGTACGCTCTACCCTTTGCCACACTTACAGCTCGCTTTGCAGTCTTTTTTGCCACCTTGTACTTCTCTATGTTGTCCACACTCCTATCATGGTACAAGCGTCTATAGCATTCTTTCTTCTCCTTAATAGCCCTTTGGACTTCCTCGTTCCACCACCAAGTATCTTTAGCCTCGCCTCCACTTTCTTTGGTTACTCCACACACCTCTGAGGCCACCTTCCGAATGTTGGTTGCTATCTTCTTCCACATGTTGTTTATGTCGTCTTCTTCCTTCCAAGAGCCCTCTTTGATAACATTTTCCCTAAATACCTCTAACGTCTCCCCTTTCAGTTTCCACCACTTTGTTCTTTGAATCTTAGCTTATTTATCCCTACGGGCACGCACCTGAAAACAAAAATCTGCCACTAAAAGCTTATGTTGAGAAACAACACACTCCCCTGGTATCACCTTGCAATCCAAGCATGCTCGTTTGTCCTTTCTTCTTGCGAGGACAAAGTCAATCTGGCTACAGTGTTGTCCGCTACTGAAGGTCACTAGATGAGATTCTCTCTTTCTAAAGAAAGTGTTGGCTATCATCAGGTCAAAATCTACCGCGAAGTCCAGAACTTCCTCCCCCTCCTGATTCCTACTACCATACCCAAAACCTCCATGAACTGCCTCGAAACCTGCGCTTGTAGTACCTACATGCCCATTAAGATCTTCTCCTATAAAAAGCTTCTCACTACTAGGTATAGCTCTAACCAGGCCATCTAAGTCTTCCCAGAACTGTCTCTTAGCACTCTCGTCGAGGCCTACTTGGGGGGCATACGCACTAATTACGTTCAAGACCATATCACCAACGACAAGCTTGACTAAGATAATCCTATCTCCTTGCCTTCTCACTTCCACCACACCATTCTTGAGGCTCTTATCAATCAAAACTCCTACTCCATTTCTATTCGCGACTGTCCCTGTGTACCAAAGCTTGAAACCTGTATTGTCCACCTCCTTCGCCTTCTGACCCTTCCATTTAGTCTCTTGAACGCATAATATATTTACACGCCTCCTAGTCGTGGTATCAACTAATTCTCTTAACTTACCTGTAAGTGACCCTATATTCCGACTACCTAAACGGATCCTAGTTGGTTCGACTAGCTTCCTTACCCTTCGCACCCGTCGACTCAGATGCGAAGACCCTTGCTCATTTTTCACTACACCCGGGCGCCGATGTAGCGCGCCACTAAGGAAGCGACGACCCGATCCTTGCTCACTTGACACCATGCCCAGATCACGACACGGCGTGTCACGGGGGTGACGACCCGGCCCTTGCCCATTTAACACCATACCCGGGTTTCGATATGGCGCGTCACTAAGAGGGTTACGCCCCAACGATTTTCTTTCGGGTTTCATCTCCATTAAAGTGGCTAAGTTTTTACATTGGCTCGCCACGCCTAACACAACCCTTCTCCTTTACCAGGGCTTGGGACCTGCTATGCTGGGACACCAAAGGCGCCCCACCATAGGCGGAGTTTGACGGTAGAATATAAAAAGGAATTAAAATAACAGATACGGACAAATGTTTAAGTCAGTCAATAGATGGACAACAGTGTTTTGGGATCCTACTTCCCAGCTGCGTGCGGCCAACTCAAGTCGGGCGCTATATCTCTTCTCTCTTTAGCTAAAACTAGACAAATACAAATCTAAACTATTGAATCGAGAAATTCTACTCTAAACACGGAATTTCAAACCTTTAGTTGAAGATTAGTTGAAAAGCTTTAAGCTTAAAACACTCAAAAGTCTAGCTTAAAATCAACATCTCAATTCCCAAACCTTCCATTTGGGGTTCTACCTTTCAACACTGGCCACTGGACAGTGGGTAGGTGCGCGGGGTCAGCGGCCCTTCCCAGTCCCCACAAGTGTGAGGCGGCGTCGGGGACATCTGATGGAAGCCGTGGTCCTCTCTGGAGCACGCTGATCCGGCGCCGGCCACGGCTGAAAGCACGGGCGCGCACAGAGACGTCGCCTGATGCCGGCGGCGCAAGGGGACGGAGGCGCGTTCGAGGGTAGGACAGAAGGCCCCATTCCTCGCGCCGAGGCACGGCGGCGATCAAGGGTCCGGCTCGGACTTGGGACCTGGGACCTGGGGCTGGGAGGCAGGGCCGTAGTGGGGAGGGGAACGACGACGTACGGTGGAACGGGAAGCGCTGGTCGGTTGTCCTTGTCCGGATCGGACAGTTGGGCCCCACAGGCGCGCGAAGAATAAGGGGTAATTCGTGTGCCATTAAAAAAGATCGTAATATTCTGTGTCTCTGAAAAAGTTTAGCGGTCTTCAGCATCACTGCTGTAACTTTTTTGTGCTCTCTATGCCACTGCCGTCAGTTTGGGCTTTAACACCGTCAAACTGCAGGTGTGAAAAGTCCAAAATACTCTTATGTCTAAATATGTTATTAATTTTTTAAGTATCTTAACGACTTCAAATGAAAAAACTCAAAACTAGAAATTTGTAGATCTCATCAAGATCTATAATTTTTATATAAAAATTATTTTCATTTAATTCCGAAAAAAAGATATGATTTTTCTAAGATATATTAATCATATTAAATCATTTTTTACGGAATTAAATGAAGATAATTTTTATATGAAAATTATAGATCTCGACGAGATCTACAACTTTCTAGTTTTGAGTTTTTTTCATTTGAAGTCGTTAAGATGCTCAAAAACAATTAATGACATATTTAGACATAAGGGTATTTTCGACTTTTCACACCTACAGTTTGATGGCGTTAGAGTCCAAACTGACGGTAGTGGCATGGAGGGCAAAAAAAAGTTGAAGCAGTAACGCTGAAGACCGCTGAACTTTTCCAGAGACACACAAGGCATTGTAATCTTTTTTAATGGTACACCAGGGATTCCCTGAGAATCAACGGTGGATGGATGGGAAAATGGAACACCTCACCTTGGAGTTGCTCAAGAGCGTTCTAAATCAATCCTCCAAAATCTATTATTATTAAGGTTTCGTGGGAAAAATCACTATCTAGAGATGCAGAAGTTTATACGTGCTGATGTTTGCAGTAAAGAAGGTGCAGCAAGCCAACAACAGCTGACGGATGCATTCTTCTTCATTAGCCCCTACAATCACAAGGTTGAACCCAGCAGGGGACCGTGGCCACGTCATCCGAAAAGATTTTAACCGTTTGATCTCCATCGTGTGGCTCAGGTTCCTCCAACTATCGCGTTACTGTTTCCTGCCCACGTGTTAGCCTTCCGGTGGTCCAGAGGAAAATATCTCCTTCTCGAACCGTCGCTCCATCCATCGACAAAAAAAACCCTTTCTCGCTCTCTCTCTCTGTCTCTCCCCAGGTCGAGTCACGGCGCGACCGAGGCGACGGCGCGGGGCGACCGAGGCAGTGGCCGGCCCTCCGCGCGGCAGCGGCCTCCCTTCTCCTCCTCCTCCTCCTCCTGCTCCTCCACCACGCCCCTTCCTCCTCGCGATGCAAGGCAACGGGTCGCATCGGCACGAACGGCGGCCTAGGGTTTGGCCCCTCCGTCGCCGGTCCTCCCCACGGGTGCGCGGCTAGGTCGGAGGCGCGAGCAGCGATGGCCAGCGCGCGGGTTGGACGGCGGCGACCCACCCTCGCGCCCAGCTCTCTCCCTCTCCTTTTGCCCGTACAGGAAGCTGGTGAGAAATTTTTGGCCCTTTCATGACCTAGGGTTTGCTGGGGGTGGATTTGATCTCAACAGGAGTGGATGAGCCGACTATTGCGACCGAGGTTTCAAGATGGAGATGAGCCAGAGCAACACCAGTGTCGGTGTTTCGAACAAACATCAACTAGTAAATTTATATTTGTTGCGCGTTAGGTCCAGATGGTGTACTAAAGGACACAAGGTTTATACTGGTTCAGGCTGAATGTCCCTACGTCCAGTTTGTTGCTGCTCGTGTTATTAGTACCGAAAAAGGTTCATAGTAGGGGGTATAAACGGTCAAGAGAGGGACAGATCCTAAGTCTCTGATGAAAAGGTTGAAAGGATGCCAAGAGCTCGGTTGCTGCTTGGCTGTATGTTGTGTGTGGAATCGATCCGTCCCGTTAGCGGGGTGTCCTGCCCTCCCTTTTATAGACCAAGGGGGGAACAGGGGTTACAGATGGGAGAAAGGGGAAAAAACCAAAGTCCTTCGAAGGTGCCGGGTCTTCCTCTCCCTTGAGCCTGCCCTGCTGACATGGTAGACCACGCTAGGGATAGCATGTTTCGTTGATCCTGATAGGGCCGGGCTCTGGCTTTGTTTCAGCGAGTGGTTACGTCCCATCCTCCCCCGGCGGACGGTGCGGTGTGTCAGGGCGCCGAACCATGACTCTGCGGGGAGTAGACAGGGAAATGACTATACGCCTGTTACTGTTGATGACGTGAGTTCCCTCTTGGATTGTAGTGGTTGTCGTATGCTCATGTTAGGATCCGCGCCCGAGGGCTGATGGCGGCGCCCACAATACTGTAAGACCAAAGTCGGCGCCTACAACACTGTTCGGGCTCTGCCGTGCCTGGAAGGGCTTAACGTGTCCGTCCCGTCGTATCCTGACGGTACCTTTCTACAGGCATGCAGGGTATGGTGCTCGGTACTGCGGTTGACTCGACTGTCCCGTCTTACCTCGTGCTCGTCATCGTGAAGGAGCAGAGCGCAGTCGTCGGGCGAGGCGGAGCTAGCCCTCAGCCGTCGGGCGATGCGGAGCCCGTCCTCAGCCGTTGGGTGAGGCGGAGCCTGCCCTCAGACGTCGGGTGAGGCAGAGCCAGCCCTCAGTCGTCGAGCGATGCGGAGCCAGTCCTCAGCCGTCGGGTGAGGCGGAGCCCGCCCTCAGCCATCGGGCTATGCGGAGCCAGTCCTCAGCCGTCGGGCAAGGCGGAGCCAGCCCTCAGCCGTCGGGCGAGGTGGAGCCCACCCCCAGTCATCGAGCGAGGCGGAGCCTGCCCTCAGACGTCGGGCGAGGCGGAGCCAGCCCTCAGCCATCGGGCGAGGTGGAGCCTGCTCTCGGACGTCGGGCGACGCGAAGCCTGCCCTCAGACGTCGGGCGAGGCGGAGCCTGCCCTCGGTAGTCGAGCGGAGCCAGCCCTCAGCCGTCGGGCGAGGCGGAGCCTGCCCTCGGACATCGGGCAAAGCGGAGCCAGCCCTCAGTCGTTGGGCGAGGCGGAACCAATCTTCCGTCGTTCGGACAAGAAGTGTAGTAGCGTTCTTGTCTGACCGGAAGCGTCAACGTTCGATGGTTATTAGTTCCACCTCATTGGGTACCTCGGTATTAGGTCCCCGACAACTAGCCTCGATGCCATGGTCAGAGCTGCTCTCCCTGCTCCATTGTTGTTAGCATGCTCCAATTTTAGCTTGTTGAATTCTGGTTCTTGTGCAGATTTATTTGCCATTTATTGTGTTTGGGTTCTAAATTCCATGTTCCACAGGTACATATTTTCCTTTTCTTCTTACAAAATCGATCATGTATCTTGATAATGTCCGCTCACCTATTTGGTTTTTATCTACTGGATAGGTCTACATTTTTAGTGGAAAATATTAGTTTACTTACATTGTTACTAAATTACGATAATCGTTAGATGCTAACCTGATTCTCTTTAGTTGTTTATATTGTCACAGCATAGAACGTTTAGATAAACCAAGTACTTGATATATTGTGCAATTGCAGATGTATTTTGATTATGTCCATTCACTAATAGGCATCATCTTGTTTTTACTGTAGTATTCCATAACCAACCTATTTGGTTTTTATCTACCGGATAGGTCTACCTTTTAAGTGAAAAATATTAGTTCACTTCCGTTGTTAGATGCTTACCTGATTCTCTTTAGTTGTGCATATTGTCGCAGCATAGAACGTTTAGATAAACCAAGTACTTGATATATTGTACAGCTGCAGGAAAACAAGTTTGTTCACACTTTTTTTCAGTTGTATTTTCAGCTTCAGAACAATGGTGGATTAGGCCCTGCTTTACAGGTACGCATGTGTGTGCCCAGCTTACCATTTTTGAAAGACAAAGTTCTATTGGTTATTGGTTTATCTCCTGCCATTCTGCCAACCATAGAACGCCAAACATGTGAAACTTGGTATTTTCTTACCAAGTTTGATCCTGTTGATTTAGCAACATGACTGTAGTATGTCAGCATCTGTCGGGTTCATAAACCGGGTCCCTCATGGACCTGCTTCCCAGCAAAAGCTCGGCCCAGCAAACAACGTTGCGAATGACGCGCAACTCCTGGGCCGGCCCAAAAACCTAACAACACGTCAGAAGGACGATCTAGTCTCCGACCGGAAGGCCTGGCCAAAGGAGGAACGGCGCCCGCTTCTGACTCTGGCCCGCCTCTCCGACCGGAAGGCCTCGATTCTGACTCCAGCCCTCCGACCGGAAGGCCTGGACGAGCAGGAACAGCGCTCGCTTTCGACTCCAGCCCGCATCTCCGACCGGAAGGCCTAGCCAAAGAGGAACGGCGCTCGCTTCCGACTCCGACCCGCGTCTTCGACCGGGAATGCACCAAACCTCTGCTTACAGCTCTTCTCCGACTAGCGTAGTCGAAGCCGACTGGGACCAACCGACCGGGGACGCCCGCTCGGTGAGGACCAGGTAACGGGCGGAGCAGGTAAAACAGGACACTCAAGTCAACCGCAATACCAAGGACCGTACCCTGTATCCCTGCAGTACCAACAGAACATGTCAGAAAGGGTGCCCTGCAACCTTCTAGGCATGTCAGAACCCAAGTAGTGTTGTGGGCGCCGACATTTGCCCTACAGTGTTGTGGACGCCATCAACTCCCATGCCAGACAAATGCGGTAAGGCTCCCCCCCACATGCCTCTGGGCATCAACAGTGTTGTAGGCGCCATCATTTGCCCTACATGGAGAACACGGTAAAAACCTCTCACATGCGTCTGACATCAACAGTATTGTGGGCGCCTACAATCGTCTTGTACCCGATGGCGTGGGCAACAAGACTTACTAGCGTACGTACTCTCTCTCTTGTAAGACCATCCCCTTCATCTATAAAAGGGGACGCGCCCTCTCCCAATAGGGGGCGATCGATTCAACACAAAACAACAGAACCATCAGGTTCAAACCTCGAGCACACGCTCGAATATTCAGCGCACGTAGGAGCTCTCGTCACTCTCGGCCCTTCAGACCAGAGTCCGACCGGGCCTCTTGTACCCCCATCTTTCTCCTTATCGTTTGTAACCCCACAGCAAACTTCGAGCACCTGGCTCAGGAATAAAGTCATCGACTAACTCAGACTGGACGTAGGGCACGTTGCCTGAACCAGTATAAACCCTGTGTCATTGAGTGCTAGGCCACATCCGATCACAACGTACGGCAAAACTATAAATATTTACGTGTTGGTCACTTTCTGCACCTACAACATCGGTAATGCTTTATTGGTCGCTGGAAATGTGTTTGGTAACTGTTCATTCTACAATATATCATGTGCTTCGAGCGAGCCCCCTCAACATGATTTATGACAGTGTAGTAATATACTAATATTGTTGCCCAGGAAATTTTTCATCGTGACTTTATAAGTTAATTTTGTATTTTTTTATCTTAACTCACAAAATCAGTGTTCAATTGGACCTGTACGAAGTATTTCTGTGGTATATGTAAACCTGAATGTGTTCCTAACCATTACCAAGGGTCTCGACCATCCATACACGTTATCCTGCATAGTCTCTCACTCTCCTAGGGGATAAGCTATGTGTACCTTGAATTCATTATTAAACATTCTGTTATCCATATCTAGGTATAGATTTACTGACCACCGAAATGGCCTGGTGGCTGCTACCGCACCACTTCTCTCCAGATTGGCTGCCTTTCAACCTTGCGAAGTAAATAAGCTGAAAGCAAAAACACATTGTTTTGTTGTATATGGTAATACCATTTCCTGTTGCACCATATATAGGCATGTGTAACTATATCACAGATTACTGAAACTCAATCATTTTCAGGTGACAATTTCTTCAAAGGTGTGAGCTATGTTATTATTGAGGTTGTATGTGCTGACCCCTTCTCTGCTTAAAAAAAAAGAAGCCACGAAGCGTAGAGGCAAACATGACTGCAAATCGATCCGAACTGTCTAAATTTGAGTCTGGGTATCGGAAGGTATGCACCCTTTAATATATTTTATTCATGCAGGTTCTCCATTTATAATAAAGCCATAATTCACTCTGTTATTTCATAAAAATTTCTCTGCACATGCATATGTATAATCATATTTACTGCATGTTCTTCATGTGCACGTACGAAGGAAGAGAGTTTCATAACCTTCAAAACTGCATGTATCTAATGGCTAGAACAACTCTTTAAATATCTTATGCTTCGTTTCGAGTTTGATTCATCTATACGTTACACACAAATTCCTGTCAATTTTATAGATTTGGTATTTATTGTGCTGTCCTCAGCTTTATTTAGAATTGATAGTTTTTTTTTGTGATGGATGGTCCAATGGCCTAATTCGGATTTGCTCTGCAGAAAGTGCCGCATGCTCCATTTTATATGAGACTTGATCTAGAATGCTGATAATTGTGGACCAATGGTAGACAAATTGTTCGGAGAGATGGCTACAGAGCTTACTATGCTTGTCGTCAAGCAGGTGGGCACAAAAAAATAAGCAATAATTCTTTGCATACTATGTTGTTAAGGAAGTCTAATTGAACACTAAAAATATTCAGTGTAAGTCAAATTAGACAGTGCACATGCATGTCTCTGTTAGGTATTTTCTTAGTTGGTATTCAAGGGAAATAAAGCTTGGTTATAGGTGCAGTGTGTGTTATGTTCTAAGCCATAGCAACCTTTCAAAGTTCAGACAATTATATGGTTACTTGAATCATTTAAAAATACTTTTGCCTGCGGCAGTTGGTCGAGTAGAGAACACCATATAATTAGCAAGCTATTTTTTAATGTTCCATTTGTACATAGTTGTTTGGTAACAGAAATGTTTTACATGAGTTGCTTATGCAGCGAAAAACTAACTTGGGTGGTACTAAGGATTGTTTGCTTCTTACCTGATGTGGTGCGCTGGAATGGGCTACTTTCGCAACTCCTGTACGTACCTCCGATCTTAAGTTTCCATAATACACCTTTTCATATTGCTGTTAAAATCCGTGACATTTTTACGCAGTGGATATATCATGCAGCAATAACTTCTATTAGTCTTTGCCAATATAGAATGTGGTCTCCCAGATGTTTACAATGCATATCTAACTCAATTCTTATCCTATACAACTACATATATGTTTTTCTAAAAAAATCGGTTCGGTTTCCCGGTTTCCCTGTATCGGGTTGATTTGTCTAAAGATGTAGCCGTTTCTCTCTTTACAGATGGCCCAACACGTGATGCTGAATGCTTTGACAAAGAATGAGGCTTCAAATTCCACCTTTGCTTTCTCAATCATGGGAAACACCTGATTTTGCAAATTGCTAACTGATCACTTGCAAGCTGCTGCTGATTCATCGGCGAAGGGATACAAAAATCGAAGCTCATTTTACTAGCTACTCATTGCTGCCTTATCATGATCATGATAGCAATCTGTCTTTAGGGTACTCCGTTACGTCGACTTATCTTTAATATTGATGCTTTTGTCGTCTAATGAACTATAGCATTAGTCTCTCAGGCGACCATTCCCTGATAAACATATTCATTTAAGTCTAATTTAAAGATATCAACCTAACATATGTTTTCTTCTATACCTGCCACGCTCTCTTCGCCCACGCGCGCGAGGGCGTGCGCTTTCTACTAGTCTTCTTCCATTTTCATGGTTAGCATTAGCGCCCAGTATCACTCGAGGTTTGGTGTTGATAGTGACCGAAGACGAATTGCACATTGAGAGCTCCAAGTCGATGGTTCGTACGTAGGTGCAGAAGAGGGAGACATGAAACAGACCTAGAAGGCTGGAAGGGAGAACGGATGGCCATACGCCCATACGGATTTCTGAACGTGTTTCTAGGAAATGAACGTCAGTTTTGAATATCCAAATGGTTCTAAAAGCGACCCATATATCAACGGTTGTGGAGAAAATGGCATGGTGTTATGGTCGTTTATCTTATGAGCCATACTATTTTAACGAACGAATAATGTTTTTCTCTCACAACAAATCAACGAATAATACTTTCGGTCATGACTTTTCAGCAAAGCGAACAGGGCCTATATCTTCCAGTGTGTCCCTAAAAAAAGACAGGGCAAAGGGAATAATAAACTACTCGTAATACAGCGACTTTGTTCTTTTCCATTACAAAATTTCACGATGTTTGTTTTTACAGCAGGATGCATATCCAGTTGTGGTCAAAATATACGGCTAGTTAGTCATCATGAGCAAAAGAAATACGGAACTTGATTGGTTAGCTTCCAAAATTTACTAAATCAAAGATTTAGTAAACCATGATTTTGGATATTAGTTGTTTGGCTGCCAGTGGTGGATCCAGAACAAAATCTTATGTATGGCGGTCCGAATTATTGTCTGACTACGTATCACACTTTCGATGTCATCTTGCTAATTCAGCGCATCATTTATTCACTCATCTAATTACTTCACATCACAGTTAACATAGCAATTAGAATTAGTCAATTTTCACCCTGTTTGGTACAGCTTATTTGGGAAGTGCTTCCCAGATAAGCTGCACAAATAGAGTAAAAACGACGGTCAAAATAAGCTGGTCTGATCCGGTTTCTACTTTTTAGTACAAATGAGAGCTGTGAGAATAAGCGTGGCCAAAATAAACTACTAAAAAATGTGACATTTAGCTATTGATTTTAGTTTATTTTGATCATAAACAACTTATAAGCTATAACAAACAGGCTCATTATCTTCCCATCGGAGGCGGCACAGCTTAGCACGCTGCTTCACTGCTGCAAGCTTCTCCGCTAGGCTGCTGCGGCTGCACAGTCCACTCACGCAGGGTTCAGACGTGCAGTCGGCCGACACTTCGGGCAAGTACTAGTAGGCTAAATAATAGGCCACGAACATTGTGATGTCTGCTCAGCAATGAGAGTTTATCAAGCAAGTACAACCAGCCACTTTGTCTTCTTTCTCAAGTGTTAATTGCTAATGCTGACTGTTGAGGCTAAGATACATGCATGAAGGGGTGGCTGGCAGGTGTGGCGGCCGCCATAGCTTGCCAGATAGGTGGATGCGCCGTCGCTACTAAAACTGGTCAACCTTTCGTATTTGGCTTAGTCAAATTCATGATAATTTTTTTATCTAGCTTTGGCTTACCAAATCTTTGACAAAATAATTTTTTATCGTAAACCGATCAGACCTATGGAGCCTGTACTAATAAACTCATGGGCGGACCAACACTAGGGCAGCCCAAGTCATGGCCCTAGTCGTGGCCCATGTAACAAGAGAGCAGGTCTTCAGTTTTTGGCCCATCAAACAGCCCAACACAAGCAAGTCAGGCAACAGAGTAGGGCAACAGAGCACTAGAGCCGCTTGGGGCTTGCCTTCTCACTCCGTAACTTGCTCGCTTCGCGAGACTCGTGATTGCCACCACCGCCCGTTGCACACGCTACACCGCCCGCCACCATCGCCCGTCGCCCGTCACCCCCTCCAGCCCTCCGCTCCGTGCTCCGGTTCCATGGCCTCGCCCCCTCAGCTCTGCGCTCTGCGGCGGCGCCGGCACGGCTCCTTCCTCAGCCCGGCGCGGCGGCGCCGGACGCCCGCCCGCTGCCCGCTGCGATGCTGCTGGCTGCCCGGCTCCTTCCTTGCATGCGAGCAGAGCAACTGAGCAAGCTTCCCTCGTTAGATTTAGACCTGAAACTGATTTTGATTCCAAATTTTCAGTTTCCAATTTCGCTGCGCCATCGCTCGCCGCCCGGAGCCCCGCGCTCGCAGAGCAGGAACTCTGGAATAGGAAGAGTGAAGGGATTTCTTCTCTTTATTTCAATTCTTTGCTGATTTTGATTCTAACTTCTATGTTTGCAATTTCAATTTTGTCATTCCTATGTAGAGTTTGAACTTTTGATTCCAATTAGAATATAATTTTATAGATTCCTTAATTTGTTTAGAAGATTAAGAGGACTAGAACTTTAATATCATGTTGCTCTCGACCAGTATATAACACACACATATATATATATACATATACATATATATATATATATATATGTATGTATATAGTCATATAGACTATGGTGTAGCGATTGGTATTTAAAATTTGGCCCTAGTCGTGACTGAATCCTAGTCCGCCGCTGAATAAACTCCATCTAAAAGATATAAGAGTGGCGGCGAATCAATTGGAGATACGGATTAGTAAGTAATACTAACAGTTCTCGCAAAGATATTTTATAAAGATGGATTAACATCAGCAATGATTGACTGGACACCGGTCCCAGGTGTGAGCAATAAACTCCAAGTTGATAAGCCAGCTGGCAGCAAATAAGACGGAGCCGCATCTGACGTGGCAACAAAATTATGGTCTTTTGCTAGAGAAGCTCATCTAGAACACGGAAGTGGTACGGAGGCTTAGAGAACTTGAGCCACTTGTCTGTTTTGTAACGGTGTTATCTCGTTCGCAAACTCTTTTTTGTCTTGAGCGAACGTTTTGAGTGGACGAAAAGAAAGGCAAGATGTGTTATCTTCCTCCTTATATTAGGACCTTTACATGTTTGTTGGGAGTTGGGACAACGAAAGCTCAATGATGGAAAGAATTAAGGGAGTGAGCCATGATGATTAAGCGCTCGAAACAAAAGAAGAAATGAAGAATGCAGTGAAGGCATGCATAGCAGGTAGCAAGCAGCACACGCATTGTGCTCCTTCAAATTGAATCTTTGGACCATGTTGCTTTTTGCTTCTTAGTTTTCAGAACCAACCGCAGGCATGCACGAAGCTGCCGCAGCTATAACTGATCAACAAACAACCTGAGGCTGCCCTCAGAACGGGCGCTGGTTCAGACTTCAGAGTTCAGACAGAGGTCAGCATAATGCTCTCGTCCAGCGTTTCTCTGTAAATCTCGTCACCGGCCGAGAAGAAGGGCACGCAGGCAGGCAGAAACAGGGAGCGCCATCCATGATCCATGAACAGCCAACAGATAGGGAAATCCAACCAAGGAATTGGGCCGAGCAACTCACCTTGAGTAATGAGTAGTAATCTCTCCCTTTGGCTCCCTCCACGGACAACAATTGCTCTTTCGGCCGGGGATATATAATTAGATGAACATCAGCAAACGCGAGCACACGTGTGTACGGTACGGTGGCGCCAAACCTGCAACGAAGCTCCCTTCTGGCTTCTGCACTGCACCATAGAGATTGACAATTTAGGACGCAGCCACGCAGGGACACACCATCCAATCCAGCAAGAAGCTGGGAAAGAAACGCATCCACATGGTGATACATGATGATCCATGTCACCATGTGCACAACCATGCCTTGTGCTTGTGCGTGAGTGGCCAGGTGGCACGTGCGGAGGGCCAGAGAGCAGAGGTTACTCACGATTTTTGGAGGACGAGGCACAGGCAGTGCGGGGACGGATCAAGGATATGCGGCAGCAGCACAGCAGCCGCCGGCCGGAGGCGTGCAATGGCGCAGCTACTGCCGTGCTGCTGTCCAAGACAGATGGCGGGCGGTACTCGGTAGGAAGGCCCGCCGGGAGAGTGCTGGGTATTTATAGCACGCAGGCGGCAGGCCGCAGGGTCAGAGGGTCTCAGGGTGGCGAGGCGAGGGAGGAAGGTCCCGTTCGCTTCGCTGAAAAAACAAGTTGAGACATTGTTTCGGTTGATTTGTTGTGAGAGAAAAATACTATTTTGATGAAAAAATAAGCTGAAAAATATGAATTATAAGACAAGCGAACTGGGCCGAAGAAGAGACAATGGCTGGAGCATTTGCTCTGAGCTAGATGTGGCGGAGACGGCACTCACGGTCGCGGCGATGTGCTCGCGTGGCGGGCGTGGAAGATTCGGCCTGGACTAGTACGTCGTCTTTGCTGATTGCCTAGTGGCTAGTGGCCAGGGTTTTACCGGGTCTGGCTTCGCGCTCGCTTCCTCCCTCGAATTTCATTCTTTTTTCGCGTCAGGAGTCTTCTCTATCCCGGCCCGGGGTGATCGTTGTAAAAGGAGAACAGGCACGTGCACAGATCGATCGATGGTAGCCGGAGGTCCGTTCGAGCCAGGTCACATTCTGTGTCAGCCGTACCAACCAGCCAAGTGCCACGCATCGTCGGTTCTCAGAGCGCCGCAACGAGTCAGGACTCAGGGTACAGATGCAGCGACGAGTCGTGATTTCGTGAAACACGGCACTCCGTCCGTCCTTGTTGCTGGACCCAATATGTTCCATGCATTTATTGTGTAACCCGCTCGGAAGTACGTAGTAACAAGCACTTTTAAATCTGTACTGTTCTCATAGTAGTCCAATGCACGGGCGTTTAAAATAGTGGGCTATTGAAAATAAAGTTAATTTTTTTCAGCAGCTATAAAGCTATAACGATGCTAAAACAGACAGTGTTTTTATAAAATAAGCTTGAAAAACACCGGGAATTAATTTAAAAAACATGTCAAATATGAAATTCGATAAACACAAATATGTTTCTAAGATTCCACAAGTCTAGGGATAACATTATCAATATGACATTACAACACAGTTCGTGAAACTTCAGTGTTTAATTATTTAAAATATTAAATTAGTAGCAAATGATAAATAGAAAATAACTAATTAAATTAGTAAGCAAATGATAAGTAGGCAAATATGAAATAGTGCCGCTATTTAAAAGCTAAAACTATGCAATGTAGCGGCACTATAGCTCGCAACAGCGATCAAAGTTGGCATAGCGGCACAAAAGAGCGATAGCTTAGCGTCAAGCCTCTCCGGTCGCAATAGCGCCGCTATAGCTCGCTATTTTTTTCATGACGCTGTCACTCTTTTACTGAGTTCTTAGCGAAAAAAAATTTGGTATCAGCATAGACATCAACAATGGAGAAACAACTAAATAAAACTTGTGAGCTATATATGACCGCGGTTCAAATATGACAGCTTTCAGTTGACCTATGGAGAGAGTGGTTCTCACAGTCAAGATTATAGCGGAACCATGAAAAGCATATTGATCTTTTATATCTTACTAGCAAAAATACTTGTACGTTGCAACGGAACTATAATTTATTATAGAGTTAAATGCATCATATGCCCTTGAACTTATGTCGGGGTGCTACTTAGGTCCACAAACTCTCAAATCGTACTTTTGGCACCCTAATATTGTTTAAGTATGCCACTTAGGTCCATAACTCATCGGAAGCAAGATTTTGACCGACGTGGCGTGGACAGCGTGGCATTGACTGGGTCCAAGCGCACGTGAGCCGCGCGTAATGCATGCGCGCCGCCATCGATCCACCACCTGTGCGGAGCTGCGGCGTGCATGCATGCGGCCGGCGGCTCATTAGCCGTCACTTGAATCCGCTGGCGCTGCCGTAATCTCTAGCCGCCGCGTCGGGGATCGGATTCCATTCCTAGATCATCTTGTTAGATATGGCGGCTAGGGACATGGGTAGCGTCCCGAGTGCCATTGGCTGCTGCGACGACGGTGTCGGCAGGGGGAGGAAGTTGTGGCCGTGGCCGCCGCCACTGCCGACCTGGTGGTTGAAGTACGCCGGCGGCCCGTGCATGTGCCCGACCAGCGTGCTGAGCTCGTCGATGGCCGCGGCGGACCCGGACCCGCCCATGGAGGCGGCGTTCACCGGCTGAGCAGGGAGTATGTGGACGCGGCGAATGCGTAGTTGGCGTTCCTAGACGACGACTGCTCGTACAACGACGATGACACTGCCGTGGCTCAAGCTGCAGCATCGCGAGCTCCACACCGCCCACACCGTACTGGCAACCGTCTGCGCAGGTGCGTCCACGCCGCCCTGCCCGGATGCTGCCCCCACCGGCCACCGCCGAGGAGCCGTCTGGCGCCCCTAAACCCTCCTCGTGCGGGCATGCCCCTGCCGCAAAATAGTCGCGTGAGAGGAGCCGCCACCGCCTCGGTTGGAGCAGAGGGAGATGACATTGGGGGTGGACAGCGGCACGAGGCCGTAGACGACGCCGTCGTGTTGGCGTCCGACAACCGCTCCTCCCCGGCGGTGCCACCTGCAGCATTGCGAGCTCCACGACGAGACCTGTCGCGCCACCTGACTCGCGTGGCGGCGCTGCGGCCACAGGCGGCCTCTAGGGTGGCTGCGCCCTACTCGTCCTACACGGCAGCAGAGACCGTGCCCGCGGCCTGCCGGTGGTGGCGCTCGCGGACGACAGATCCTACGCACGGCGGCAACCGGTGGTGGCCCGTATGCCCCTTCCTGACTCCCTGTTCTTCTCCCCTCACTCACCATTCGGGCTCGGGCTGTAGCCCGCCGGCCATGTGCGAGCTCACGGGTACGGCCCTCGCCTGACTGGCCGCCGCCACACAGGCCACCACCGCCGGCGAGCACGTAGGAGGCACGAGCATTGACCCGTAGATCCACCCGATGCGTTGCCCCCACTCCGTCTTGTCCTCGTAGAAGCACGAGATGACGCTGATGGCCTCCGCGACGATGGCCGTGTCAAGCGGCTCACGGGGCATGGCGCAGGCGAGATTCCACGAACATTGCCGAGCTACCAAACCACCGCGGGAGCAGCGCGGACAACTCGATGTCATCGAGCTGCTGGATGGTGTCGTCCTCGATCAGCCTGTTGTGTCGATCAGCCCGTCGGACCCCACCGGCTCCACGCCCAGCACAGGCTCTGAAGTCAAAGGCGCAAGCATACCCTGCTCCATGGCCGGTCGCCGGCGTGAGCTCCTCTCCGGTGGCTTCCTCCGGCGGCGCTTCGTCCCCTCCTCCATGGCCGGCGGCTGCGCAGGGAGTACGTGGCTGCGGCGAACGCATAGTTGGTGTTCTTGGACGACGACTGCTCGTACGACGACGATGACACTACCGCGGTTCCCATTCCAGCCTGCTGATGCTGATTGCCGGTCGCCGCGGTGGCAGAGCTCGCCGTGGACAGCTGGTGGGAAACGTTGTAGTACGGCTTCATGGGCAGCTGCTGCTGCCGTGGCGCTGCCGCCGTCGTGCTATCGCTGTGTGCCGCAACAGCGTGATTGTTCCTGCAGATGGCCGTCGCGGGCGGCGACGTGCACTCACCGTGGAGAAGGTGCATCATCTTGGATGGGGTCGTGGGTGGCGTGGGCATCGACGATGATGACGCCTGCTTGTTGTCTTGCTGCTGTGTCGCCGTGCCGCCGCGGGAGGGCATCGAGCGCGCCGAGGCGAGATGATGCCCGTGGCCATCGTTGATCCCTGTGCGCTTGTACATGCGACAGAGGGATATTTCTTGCTGCAGTAACTAGCTAGGAACCAGCTAGATAGCTAGCTAGGCCAGGCTCGAATCGGAAAGCCATAAAGGAGATGCTACGAGATGATGGCTTGGACCCAGTCAATGCCACGCTGTCCACGCCACGTCGGTAAAACCTTGCTTCCGATGAGTTATGGACCTAAGTGGCATACTTAAACAATATTAGGGTGCTAGAGTATGATTTGAGAGTTTATGGACCTAAGTGGCACCCCGACACAAGTTCAAGGGCCTACGATGCATTTAACTCTTTGAAAGCTCTAGTTTGGTTTTGGTGAATTGATGAAACCCTAAGTGCTAACCTAGTTTATTAAGTGATCATGAGATAGGTAGCACATTCCAAGTGGTGAAGCAAATAAAGATCATGACATGATGATGGTGATGCCATGGTGATGATCAAGTGCTTGGACTTGAAAAGAAGAAAGAGAAAAACAAAAGGCTCAAGGCAAAGGTATAAATGGTAGGAGCCATTTTGTTTTAGTGATCGATACACTTAGAGAGTGTGATCACATTTAGGATCGATAGCCGTACTATTAAGAGGGGTGAAACTCGTATCGAAATGACGGTTATCAAAGTGCCACTAGATGCTCTAACTCATTGCATATGCATTTAGGATCTAGTGGAGTGCTAGCACCCTTGAAAACATTTGTGAAAATATGCTAACACATGTGCACAAGGTGATACACTTGGTGGTTGGCACATTTGAGCAAGGGTTAGGAGCTTCACCGGCGGAGTGTCCGCCCATAGAGTGCGGACAGTCCGACGGTGCCATCGGTGCCCTATACAAAAAAGACGGAGGTCACTGTAAGTGACCGGACGCTGGTCTCGGTAGGACCGACGCGTCCGGTCAGAAGAAGCAGCAAAGACGCTGGCGTCGGTCTTTGACCTGATGCTAGGTCACTTAGTGACCAAACGCTGGAGGGTTGCGTCCGGTCCTGCTAACATGGCAGCGCACAGGGGAGACGTCGTGTGACCAGAAGCTAGGTGTGTCCGGTTGAGCATGACCGGACGCGTCCGGTCATGCTTTCTCGCTTCTGGATGCTTACTGAAAATGACCGGACGTTGAGGTCCAGTGTCCGGTCACTTCGCAGCAGCGCGTCCGGTCATCACTTGACCATTGGGATCGGGCGCTCAGTATTTGAAGAGAGGGGACACGTGGCGTGCATCGCACGACCAGACGCTGGGGTCCTGCGTCCGGTCAATTTGACCGGAGCGTCCGGTCACCCCGTGTTGTGCCCAGTGAAGGGGTACAATGACTCTATTTCGTGGGGGCTTCTATTTAAGCCCCATGGCTAGCTCAAGCTCACCCTCTTGGCCATTTTCATTGACATAGCAACCTTGTGAGCTTAGCCAAAGCCCTCCCACTCATCTCCATCATTGATTCATCATCTTTGTGAGATTGGGAGAGAATCCAAGTGCATTGTTTGAGTGTTTGCATCTAGAGGCACTTGGTGTTCGTGTTTCGCTGAGGGATTCCCTTGTTACTATTGGTGGTTGCCGCCACCTAGATGGCTTGGAGAAGCGAGGACCATCGAGTGGAGGGTGGTGATTGTCTCTGGCTCCGATCATTGTGATTGTGAGGGGTTCTTGACCTTTCCCCGGCGGAGAGCCAAAAGGTACTCTAATGAATTGCTTGTGGCTTGTGTGATCCTCATCTTGTGTTGGTTGTGTGGCACCCTATTGAGGGTTTGGCGTGTGATGCCAATTAGTGCATGAACCTCCAAGTGAGTGAATCACCACAACGAGGAGTAGCTTGCAGGCAAGCAAGTGAACCTCGGTAAAAAATCATTGTGTTCATCATTTGATTCCGAGGTGATTGATCTTCATTGATATTGATTCTTGTGATTGATTGGTTCACTCCTCGACACGGCGGTATAACTATCTTGCTCACTCTCTCTACATTACCGCAAACTAGTTGTTAAGCTCTTTAGTGTAGCTAGTTGTGAGAGCTTGTTAGTTTGGTTAGCGTGCAGGCTCTTTAGTTAGCCTTTGAGAGCACACTAACTTAGTATAGTGACATAGTTATTGTATGGATAGAAACTACATAAACTAGAATTGTGGTAGGTGGCTTGCATTTTTAGTAGGCTAGCGCAACACTCGCTTCGCTTTATAATTGTCTAACCGATTTGTTAAGTATTGTTGTAGAATTTTTTAATAGGCTATTCACCCCTCTCTAGCCATTAGGACCTTTCACTCTTTATTATACTACTGGTGATGATAGTGGTAGCATGATAGAGCTACATGTGGGCATAGCGGTCGCTGTGAGGTGGCTTAAACCGGCGGCGTGCATGGTAGCCATGGCAGCACGCGCGTGCGGTGTCAGTGGCATGGTGGCCACCATGCAGACCTGGGCCCACACTGCACTACGACAAGGTTGACAACATAGTGCTCGTGTGTACATGGCTCCTACAATGGCATGCACGTGGCCCGACTGCCACGGTTGAGATAACGTGCAACCTTGACGGTGCCCTTAGCGATCAAGAAGAGTGGTGCGCATAGAGATAATATGATTGTGTTATCGATGCTAGCGATGACATAGTGGTTGGTAGAGATCAGCCTGACAAGAAGTAGCTAGATCTCGTGAGAGTTTCTTGATTGGTCTACCTAACACCATACGTAGGCTCTCATAATTTTGTTACACTTGATATATCTTTTGTCTTGTCTCGTCATTGTTGTTCCTCTATTCTCTCGAGAGCTCAACAGGACGTATTCGAAATGGATGAAATCTTTAAAAAAGAACATAATAAATCACAAAAAGAAAACTCATAAAAGATGGAAACTTGGGGAAAAATAAAGAAACGTGGAAAGAAAACAGGCAGACCAAATCGGAAAAAAGAAAAAGGAAAAAATTGGACGGGATAAAAAAATGATTAAAAGAAACCGAACTGTCAATACACAAAATGGAGTCACGGACCAAGGGAATAAAAAAAGAATTAAACAATAGAAACTGTCGATGCGAAAAGTGACCAACAAGTAAATATTTGTCGGTTTGCCGTACGTTGTGATCAGATGTGGCCTAGCACTCAATGACACAGGGTTTATACTGGTTCAGGCAACGTGCCATACGTCCAGTTTCAGTCGGTCGGTGACTTTATTCCTGAGCCTAGGTTCTCGAAGTTTGCTGTAGGGTTACAAACAAGTGGGAAAAGATGGGGGGTGTTAGAGGTCCGGTCGGACTATGGACTGAAGGGCCAAGAGTGACGGGAGCTACTACGTGTGCTAAGTATTGGAATGTATGCTCTGTGTAGCTTTAGAGTTCTAGAGCCATGGAGCTATTTGAGTGCTCAGAATATCTAAAGCTAGCGAGAGAGAGAGAGAGAGAGAGTCAGAATGATAGTTTTTTGTTGGGAGAGAGCGCATCCCCTTTTATAGATGAAGGGGGCAGCCTTACAACTTCAAGAGAGAGAGAGAGAGTGTGTGCCCTAGTCTTGTTGCCCACGCCATCGGGTACAAGATAGTTTGTTAGCGCCCACAATACCGTTGATGCCCAGATGCATGTGGCAGGCTCCATCGTGTTCTTTTGGTATGGTAAATGTCAGCACCTACCATACTGTAGGACAAATGTCGGCGCCTACAACACTATTTGTGTTCTGACATGTCCGAAAGGTCGCAAAGTACCCCTCTGGCATGGCCTGGCGGTACTGTCCTGTAGGTGTGTAGGGTACGGTCCTCGATATTGTGGTTGACTCAAGCGCCTTGCCTTATCTGCTCTGTCTAACTCTTGGGTCCTCACCGAGCGGGCGTCCCTGGTCGGTCGTTCCCAGTCGGCTCCGACCGCGCCGGTCGGAGAAGAGCCATAAGCAGAGGTTCGATGTATTCCTGGTTAGAGAAGCGGGTCAGAGTCGGAAGCGAGTGTCGTCCCCTCCTTGGCTAGGCCTTTCGGTCGGAGAGGTGGGTCAGAGTTGAAAACGAGCGTCGTCCCCTCCTTGGCCAGGCCTTTCGGTCGGAGACTGGATCGCTCTTCTAGCCTGTCGTTAGGTATCTGGGCCGGCCCAGGAGTTACGCATCGTTTGTAATGCTATCTGCTGGGCCGAGCTTTCACTAGGAAGCGGACCCATTAGGGACTCTGGATTTATGAACCCGACAGGAGCCCCTGAGCCCCCGGGAGATTCGGATAGAATCGTCTGGGAGATTTTTTGTTTTGCCAGCGGGTGCGCGCGAGCGCACCCAGTGGGTGTAGCCCCCGAGCCCCTGGGAGATTTGGGTAGAATCGTCTGGGGGATTTTTTGACTTGTCAGTGGGTGCGCGTGAGCACACCCGGTGGGTGTAGCCCCCGAGCCTGCGTTCGACTAGTAAGTCGGTTGGAGGCAGAGTATCTTGGTACTCTTTTCGGGGGCCGCAGACTCCTGTGTTTCTACCATTTGGGGTGTTCACCCGTGTTTGTCCCGCCCGCGACCTACGCGGTCGGTTGATTTCCCGAGTCGGCGTCGGGCGACCTGAGCCCCTGATCCCCGTTGGGTTTGGTAGGGGTTGGTCTAGTTCTGTGCATTACCCCATCCGTGGTTTCCGCAACCGGAAGGGCTGAGTTAACGTCGCTTGCCTTGATGGCTCGAGTGACGCGCTCGGTGAGCTCACTAACGGGCGCGTTCGAGTGGAATCTGGGTCCGTCGTTCATAACGGGGTCGGCATAGCCCTCATGTGGCATTCCACTGCTCCTTAACCCGCCTCTCGGTAGATGCCCGGGTCATTCTAGAGACCGACTTAGGTGGCCCGCTGCCCTCCCCTCGATGGAGATTCTGTGGGCATGGCTCGAGGTTAGGATCGAACGAGAAGGTTGAGATGACCCTGTCTGCTTCTGAGCATATCGGGCGAGGGCCGCTGGGGCTCATCTATGTTTTCTCCCCTGGCTCTATTTGACACGAGGCGGCCTCAAGCCCTTCGTGGGTCGGCCTTTGAATCCCGATCGGTCGTTGCTCATGCTGAATGAGGCAACTATCGCTTCGTGACGCAACACGAAGCGTTGTGATGCATTAATTGCATATGTGATGCTTTGGATGTATGGGATGAATGAATGATTGTATGAATGAATGTGTGAATGCATGTATAAGAAAGGATGAATGAATGATCATGCATCAGAAAATAAAGCAAGAATGTTTGGTAAAGCTACCTTGATGACTCGAGTGACAGGTTTGAGGAGCTCTTATCAGATATGTCTGAATGGGATCCGTGTCCGTCGTTCATGACGGAGCCCGTGTAGCCCACATGGGGCATCCAACTGCCCCTTACCTATCTCTCGGCAGTCACCTAAGCCATCCGATCAACTCAGGTAGCCCGTTGGTCTCTCCTCGACGGAGATCCTATCGGTGGGCCCTTCCAAACCCTGCCTGGGAAGGCGGAGGGTCGTTTGCATGCGATTACGCCTTGTTTCCTGTGCCTGGGTTGTGGTAGTGGTGGGCCCAACCTAGGCCAAGTCTTGTTTTAACCGGGTGATGTTTCATTGGACAGGTTGCATCCCATCAGTTAGGACGTATCCTATCGCATGCCTATTCGCATTTAAATAGGGGAAGGGATAGGGTTTTCGTCCCATTCCTTCACCTTTCTCCATCTGCTGCCTCTCCTCCTTCCTTCTTGCCAAGCGAGTTCATGTGCCACGGTGGTTCCTAGGAGAAAGAGGGTAAAGCGAGGGAGAGGAGAACTCACAGATCTGTTCGTGAGTCCGGAGCGTGATGTTGAACTAGAGACCATCCAATGTAGATGAGGCAGTGATGGCCGCCTTCACCGAGAAGGGGCTGCTTCCGCCGAAGGAGGTGGCGCACTGGAGGGCTCCTGTGCCAGGGGAAGCCATTCTACAACCTCGAGCCGATGAGGTTGTCTCCTTTCTCGCCTTCCACAAGCACGGCCTAGGATATCCCATGCACTGGTTCTTACGTGGGCTCCTCAATGAGTGGGTCCTAGAGCTGGAACACCTCAATCCGACTGGGGTGCTGCACCTGCACGTCGTTGGTTTCATCACCGTCTGTGAGGCCTTCCTCGGGATGGAGCCGCACATGGATCTATTCCAGCAGATCTTCACCGGGCGAGCCCTATCGGAGGGGAAGCCACCTAGGACCACGCCGGTTGGGGGCATCACCTTGCAGAAGAAGCCAAGGCCGTCAAGTTCCTACCCCAAGTACTCCCCCTATGACTCCAATCAGGGGTGGCATGGGGAGTGGTCTACATCAGGAACCCAACGGAGGCACCGTTCCCACCATTCACCGAAGACAGATAGAGAGGTGGGAGAGCTGGTCGTGGGGGCCCTCCAGTCGGCAGAACAAGCTAGAGGTCATCGAGGCAGAGCTCCAGAAGCTGGTGCAGCATGGCCTCGACAGGCTACGGGTGTTCCACACCTTCTTCCGCCATCGAGTCGCCCCGCTGGCGGAGAGGAGGCGACTGATGTGGGCCTACTCCAGCCCAACGGATCCCGACCGTGCGTCGCTGGAGGAGTTGGCGAAGGATGAAGTCTAGAGTCGGCTCGATCGGGTGCTAAATCGAGGGACAAAGAGTCCTTTGAAGGAAAGTCCAGACCTCTTCATGTCATGAAGCTATCTAATCTGGTATGCTCTCCTCTTCTTATTCCGTGTCCTTTTCCCTTTTGCTCTCCTGTATTTTGACTTCAAGTCATCTATTTCATAGGGACTCACGGGTTATAAGTCCCGGCCGCATCTTTCGAGGGGGCCGGAGGGCGTAGCTCAGCAAGCTACTCTGAAAGAGGCAGCGGTTGCCAAAAAAGAAGAGAGCTGAGAAGGCTCGGAGGAGGCACGAGATGGAGAAGGAGATCACCCGGCGGGTGTGGGCCTATGAAAACCAGAGCGATGTGGAGGTGGAGCTCGAGTCGGAGGAGCCCACAGAGATGGGTGATGACGTGAGCACCTCCGAGGATGACAAAGATAGGGGCATCGTTGTGACCTCGGTGGAGCGTCGTGCGCCTGCGGCCACGTCCATCGGTGGCGGGTGGGATACGGAGAGGCGCGATGATGTTCCCGCATCAAGGAAGCGCACCACGAGCTCGGACGCCGTCGTCGAGCGAGAGGTGAAGCGGGCATGGTCGCTGCGCCCTTTGGAGGCATCGTTGGCTTTGCCCCCCTGCTCTGAGCGTGGCAGGGCATGCCGGCCGATCGGAGGAGCATGCTCATACCCCCACATCTTCGGGGTTGGTGCGTGCGCGTGACCCACAATGGGGAGATGCCCCGTCAGTTGCCCTGGTGGGTGCGCCACGAGCCGGCGGTCACGGCGACTCACGAGCCAATTGAGAACCGGCCAGATCAACTCCTGCCTCGATCGATGTGAGGGGGCGTGGGTCACAACCCATGGGCGGTCCTCATTCGGTGGGCTCATTGCCAGTGGGTCGAGGCTTCAAGGCCCTGCCGCTTTCGTCCAGGTATGCATCTACATTCCTTTTTGATCTGACAGTTGAGTTTTTTTAGCGTGACTGACCTGTACTTATTTGACAATGGCCAGGGACTAACAGGACTGGGCATCGCCCCACTGCCTCCCCTGCTGGAGGAGTGGAGACCCAGCCTGTAGTGAGTCGCGACGAGCAGCGGGGAAAGCAGACTGGCGGTGGTGCGACATTCCCTTCTAGGGGTTGCGCCCTCCTGGCCGGTCGTGGCAATGGCGGCAATGGCGGCGGCGATGATGGCGATGATCCCGGTGGTGACTACGAAGGTTGGGTTAGAGGTGACCCTTGTTATCCCTCCCCCAATAGCCATGGCGGAAGAGAGGAGGGAGGCCGGGCTCCGTGCCTCGCCCAACGGAGTGAACACATGGCTCGCCCTCCTGGTTGGAGCTGGAGGGGTCAGGAGGAGATGTGGCTAGGCCGAAGGCAGAACACTCGCCAATGGGCCATGGAGTTGAGATAGTGGAGATCCCCTACTCCGGCGAGGCAGGCGGTAGGGTGGAGCCACCGGCCATCCCACCATCGCGGGAGCTGGCAGTGGTCCGGTCGTCGCACGATGTTGCGGTGGCTGGATCTTCTAGAGGGTTGGGGGTGACCCATGAGCTGGTGTGGCCCTGCCCTAGTGCCCCAAGGAAGGCTTGGTTCGTCCTTCACAATGAGGAGGAGGAGGCACTCTGGCACTTCCTGGAGGAGAGAGGACGGTCGATGGAGTCCGATCTCGCCCAAACCAAGGCGAAGCTCAAGGAGGCCTCGGAGCGGGTTGAGCTCATCCATTAGGCGGTCTCAGTCAACCTACCATGCATCACTGAGGTAAGCCTTCTGTGTTTTAAGTGTTTATCCTCAACTCCTTGGTCTTCCGCTGGTTGTGTCAGCGTGCTTGCTTCTCGCTTTATAGGAGTTAGAGGCGACATCGATCCGCAAGTCCCATTTCCTTTGGGAGAAACATGGTTGGATGGAGCGAGAAGCCATGATGACATGGCAGGTTGACGACCTTGAGCGCTAGCTAGAATCCGCCTCGCTGTGAGTCCCAAGACCGGGCGGCCGAGGCGATAGGAGCGTGGGTGGCGAAGCTGCTTGTGGTGGAACAAGCGACTGCTGCCGAGCGGGGACTCAACACAGCGAAGGTCCACCTGGCGGAGACTAAGGTGGTGCTCCAAAAGTCCTTAGACGCTCTGTAGAGACAAAGCGGAAGGCTCGGTCGGAGGTTGATCAGGAAGTGCTCGTGCTCCAGGGATAGGTGCTTGGGGTGGAGGAGTCAAATGCCTGACTACTCGAGAAGGTCACCCAGCAAGAGGAAGGGCTCTCCATCCTCGATGGCACCCACCTTAGTATGTATCTGTTCCGCCTTTGGTTGATGTCTTGGTTTTCCTTTCCTTGCTTTTGAGCTTGTCATCCTTTTTCCAGAACTAGGTGGAAAAGTTGGTTCTCTGGGGCGAGAGCAGGAGACAGCCAAGGCGATGATAGGTCAGAGCGCGGAGGCGCTAGCCAAGTCCCTCGAAGAGTGACGTGCTCTCAAGGGGGAGCTCAACCAGATCCACAATATTGCCAGGTGGTCGTTTTCAAGGTGTTCGGGTCGGTGCCAAGCACCAGCACGCCCGCCGTCCAGCTGGCGGAGGTCCCGAACGAGGTTCAAGCTCTCATCTCCGACAGGATGTTCTTTGGGACGTCGGGGGTGCTAACCTCAGTGTCGACGCACCACTTGGACCTGGACTTCACCACCATCTGCAGAGGGTATGCCGACGGCTGGAGCACGGATGCCATCCACGCCCCCGGGGAGAGCTTGGTGCCATACGCATAGATGGTTGCTGAGCAAGTCTCCGCACAGTGGGTGATGGAGGCTCACCGTTTGAGCGTGGCTGAAGGCGTGCGCCAAGAAGATGTCATCCAACCTGCGGGTGGAGTGGAGACTGGGTCAGAAATGAGCATCGTCCCGCCTCCAATCGAGCTGAACATCGTCCCGTCGACAAGCTTGCAGCCCTTATCCTTGTCGACTGCGCCGTTAGCCGATGCCACCGGGCAGCCATAATAGAATTTAGAGTAGGAATAGTTAGTAAATGTAAAGGATAAGTTCTTGGGGGAGCCCCTGTGTGATCAATTTTTTGTATTCATGAATACTTCAGTTTTGTTTTGTGATGGAATCACTTCATAAGGGGAAGCTTGTCCCATTCGTTCCTTGTTTTTATCCTAGCATAGCTTTGTTTTTTATCCTTTCTTTTTCGCACCTGCCCGTTTGACCCATAGGCTGCAACATTAAGAACCCAGGCGTGGCCCGCAAAGCTCAACTGCTCGTAACCATAGGTTGTGGCGGGGTGTGATCGGTCGGGGGTTTAAAACAAAGTTACATAGGATAATTAAAGGAATGGACTACCCTTTCATTCGGGTGAAAAGTATTTACTATATGATAGTAAAAATGAGAGGTGGTATCGTACCCTCGTTGAGCCCCCGAGCGACCCAGGCCAAGAGTGCTCGGGCTAGGGTGCTTGTAGGAGCAAACATTGAATGAAAGAAAGCGGTAAGACCGAGTTTTAGGGGAAGAAATGATGTAACTGTTTGATGTTCCATGTGTTGGTGAGAACGTTGATGTTGTCGTCCTTCAGTCGGTAGGTGCCCGGTCAGATCACTTCGGTCACCGTATAGGGTCCTTCCCATGGTGGAGAGAGTTTATGTTTCTCCCTAGTTGATTGGGTTCTTCAGAGCACGAGGTCTCCGACCTCGAGGATCCTCCCTCTGATTTTTCTTTCATGGTACCTACGGAGAGTTTGTTGGTAGCGAGTGGAGCGGATGACGGTTGTCGCGTGAGCCTCCTCAAGCAGGTCGACTGTGTCCTATTGAGCCTCCGTGGCTCGGTCTTGGTCAAAGGCCTTTACTCTTAGGGTGCCATGGTCGAGGTCGGAGGGCAACACTACTTCAGCTCCGTAGGCCAGGAAGAAGGGTGTGAACCCTGTGGATCGGTTTGAGGTCATCCTCAAGCTCCAGAGGATCGTTGGTACCTCTGTAACCCATCGCCCGATGTACTTATTGAGTCGATCAAAGATGCGTGGCTTGAGTCCTTGGAGAACCATGCCATTGGCCCGCTTGACCTGACCATTAGTACGTGGATGTCCGACCGAGGCCCAGTCGATCCTGATGCCATATCCATCACAGAAGTCTAGGAACTTCTTCCCGGTGAAGTTAGTTCCGTGGTCAGTGATGATGTTGTTAGGAACACCGAAACGGTAGATGATGTCAAGGAAGAACTTGACTGCCTCTTCCGAGTGAATGTTGGTGATGGGCTTTGCCTCTATCCACTTGGTGAATTTGTCCACCGCTACGAGTAGGTAAGTGAAGCCGCCCAGGCCCTTTTTGAGGGGTCCTACCATGTTGAGGCCCCAGACCGCGAATGGCTAGGTGATGGGGATGGTTTGGAGCTCCTATGCCAGCAAATGAGTTTGCTGAGCATAGAACTAGCATCCCTCACACCTGTGGATGACCTCCTACGCATCTCACAGTGCAGTGGGCCAGTAAAAACTTAGTGAAAGGCTTTTCCATCCAATGACCTCGGGCCGCGTGATGTCCACAGATTCCGGCATGGACCTCGAGGAGGAGTTGTTTCCCTTGGTCGGTAGGGATGCACTTCATGAGTACTCCTGATGGACTTCGCTTGTAAAGTTCGTTACCGAATTCGATGAACGTCTTGGCACGTTGAGCGATCCGTCGCGCTTCAGTCCTTTCGGGTGGGAGAATCTCTTCGAAGAGGTAGGTGAGTAGCGGTGCTCTCTAGTCGGCTTGATTGAGTGCTACCACGGTGACGTTGGTGAGCGACGTCGTCAAGGAGGCACTGAGGTCGGAGCCCCTGAGCACCAGGTTGGTGTCGGGGTGTGTTTGGATCGGGCCTTCCAGGATGTGGGTAGACGACTCATGAAGGTCATTGATGAAGACCCCATCTAGAGACAGAACCCACCTGGCAGCCAATTTTGCGAGAAAATCGGTGGCATCATTGTCCTTTTAGGGGACATGATGTAGTTCGATCCCCTAAAATTTGTCCTCAAGCTTGCACACCACCTGGCAGTATGCTGCCATGAGGGGGCTTTTGCAAGAGGACTCCTTCATGACTTGGTTGACGACCAACTCTGAGTCGCCGTGGACATACAGCCGCGTAGCGCCGAGCTCGATGGTGATGCACAGTCCATTGATGAGGGACTCGTATTCTGCGGTGTTGTTTGAGGCCAAAAAATGGAGGCAGATCGCGTAGCGGAGCCTGCTCCTGTCTAGGGAGATCAAAACCACTCTAGCCCCCAAGCCGGGGGCCATCACCGACCCATCGAAGTACATCGTCTAGTACTCATGGATGACGTCTGGGGTCAGGAACTGGACCTCCATCCATTCGATGACAAAGTCCACGAGAGCCTAAGACTTAATAGCGGTACGGGGGATATATCTGATGTCGTGGCCCATAAGTTCGTGTGCCCACTTGGAGGTCCGTCACGCGGCGTCGTGGTTGTGGACGATGTCTCCCAGCGGGAATGAAGTGACGACCATGACTTCATGCTCGGTGAAGTAGTGTAGGAGCTTGCGGGTCACCCTCAACACGGCGTATAGAAGTTTCTGCACTTGGGGGTACCGAACCTTGGCGTTGGTGAGTACCTCACCGACAAAGTATACGGGTCATTGGACCTTTAGCTGGTGTCTTGGCTCCTCCCTTTCGATGACTAGGGCGGCGCTCACCATGAGGTTGCCTGCCGCGACATAGAGGAGGAGGGGTTCTCCCCATTTGGGAGCGATGAGGATTGGGGCCGACATCAGTGACGCTTTGAGGCTCTCCAAAGCCTATTGTGCTTCCTCAGTCTAGACGAACGTATCCGTCTTTTTGAGAAGCTTGTAGAGAGGCATCCCTCGCTTGCCTAGCCAGGAGATAAACCGGCTCAGGGCGGCCAAATAGCCGGTGAGCCTTTGTACACCCTTGACATTGTGTATAGGGCCCATGTTGGAGATGGCCATGATTTTTTCAGGATTGGCCTCAATGACGCGTTCGGACACGATGTATCCAAGCAGCTTCCCCTTTGGAACCCCAAAAACACATTTTTTGGGATTCAATCTGATGTTGAACCTTCGGAGGTTTGTGAACATTGCGGCCAAGTTTGCGATCAGGTTGCAAGCTTGAGCTATTTTGACCACTATGTCATCAACATAGACGGCGATTGTTGGTTTTGGCCGCTCGACTTGGTCAGGCTGGTCGAGCGGGTCGATTTGATCGGCGAAGCATTGCTGCATGCACCATTGATAGGTGGCGCTAGCGTTCTTTAGACCGAAAGGCATGGTTATATAACAGTACGAACCAAACGGGGTGATGAGTGAAGTTGCGAGGTGGTCGGACTCTTTCATCGCGATCTGATGGTAGCTTGAGTAGGCATCCAGAAAGGAGAGAATTTTGCATCCTAAGGTGGAGTCGACTATCTGGTCTATGTGTGGCAAAGCAAAATGGTCCTTTGGACATGCCTTGTTGAGACCAGTACAATCAACGCACATTCTCCATTTCCCGATCTTCTTTTTAACAAGAACAGGATTGGCTAGCCAGTCGGAGTGGTATACCTCCTTGATGAATCCGGCTGCCAGGAGTTTGGCGACCTCCTTCCCTATGGCCCTACGCCTCTCATCATCAAAGTGACACAGGCATTGCTTCATGGGCTTTGAGCCTAGGACGAGACGTAATGCGTGCTCGGCGTTCCTCTTTGGTGAGCTCGCATTCCTATTTGGCCAGGAGCTGGGTTCCGATTCGTACCGTTTTGGTTGGGTCGGTGGGGTCGATCCCCATCGTCTTAGTTTCCTCAAGTGGGTGGAAGGCAGTCGAGAGGTTGGCTTGTTGCAGTCCGAGACTCCTAGGGTCGACAATTCTCTGAGCCGAGGGAGCTCGACTGAGTTGATGACGGCAGTGGCGAGCTCGTAATGCTCGTGGTCGCACGTGTAGGAATGCAAAAAGGTGCTACCCACAGTGATGATGTCATTCGGTCTTGGCATCTTCAACTTAAGGTAGGTGTAGTTGGGGATCGCCATGAACTTGGCGTAGCATGGCCACCCTAAGATGACGTGGTAGGACCCTAGGAAGTCCACCACCTTAAAGGTGAGGACCTCTGAGCGGAAGTTGGCTTGGTCGCCAAACGTGACGGGCAGGTTGATCTACCTGAGCGGGTATGCCTGTGTTCCCAAGATCACACCGTGGAAGGGAGAGCTCACTGGGCAGAGCTCCGACCGGGGGATGCGCATGGCGTCGAGAGTGTCGACGTAGAGGATGTTGAGACCGCTGCCTCCGTCCATCAGCACCTTGGTGAGGTGCTTCTTGTGGACAATGGGGTCGATGATGAGCAGGTAGTGACCCGGTCTAGCGACATGGGAACGATGGTCCCTCTGATCAAAAGTGATCGGAGATTCTGACCAGCTAAGGAAGGAGGGGATGGTCATTTCGGCGACGCATGCCTCTCTGTAGCGCACTTTGTGCTGGCAGTTGGAGTAGATGGCATCAGATCCCTCAAAGATCATGAGCCATATCTCGGGATCGGGAAAGTCGTCCCCATCCTTGCCTGCCATGCCTCCTTTCTTGGCCGCTGCCTCCTTGCCCTTTCCTTTTTTTGTTTAACCGGCCTATCATAGAATGCGCTTGAGGAGTTCGCAGTCCTTATAGAGGTGCTTGACGAGGTAGGCATGGTTGGTGCATGGACTCTCCATGAGCTTATCAAAGTGGTCGGGCTAGCCCTGCTGGGGCTGCTTGCCCACGCGGTCGGCCGCGGTGACCAAAGCAGTGTTGGCCGGTCGGCCCTGATCCTTCTTGTTCTTTTTGCCCCATTGTGTGGAGGGGCCCTCGTCTTGATCCTCGCGCTTGGCCTTGCCCTTGTCCCGGCCTCCACTAAAGACCGCTCCGACCGCCTCCTCGCTGGAGGCGTGGTTCGTGACGATGTCGAGCAGGTCGTGGGTGGTATGGGGCTTCAGACAGTCGAGCTTGAGGATCAAGGACTCATAGGTTGTCCCAAAGAGGAACGTGCTGATGACATCCGCGTCAACAGCATCAGGAAGGGAGTTGCATCGTTTTAAGAACCTATGGATGTAATCCCATGCAGGGGACTCATTGGGCTCCTATTGGTAGCTCTTGAGGTCCTAGGAATTCCTAGGATGGACATACGTCCCCTAGAAATTCTTGATGAAGATTCTCTTGAGATCCGCCCAATCGTGGATGCTGTCAGGCGGGAGGAATTCAAGCCATGCTCAAACATGTTCCCCCACACAGATGGGGAGGTATTGAATGATAAAGTGGTCATCATCCACCCCTCTGGACCGGCAGGTGAGCCAGAAGTCTTCGAGCCATATATCGGCATTCGTTTCCCCGGTGTATTTGGCGATGTTGGTAGGTGGTCGGAAGTGCTATGGGAACGGCGCTCTCAGGATACGACGGCCAAAGGCCCATGGTCCTAGGCCATCCGGGCTGGGACTCTGGTCGATCGATCGGCAACCATGCCTGGGGTATGTTTTCCTGCTCCCCTCGATGGTTCGGCCAGGGCCTACGCCGCCTGCTCTCACTGCCCCTTGATGGACGTCATCATCAAGCCGGGCTTGATACCGATTGTTGATGACGCTGCGAGCGTCTCGGTTTGACCCGAGGCGTTCATGCACAGGTGGTCAGTGTGGAGCGGGTGCCGGGTAAGGCCATGGTGCAACTGCGGCCTCCTATCCTATGCCCGGTGACTGTAGTGGTGAGCGAATGGAGCGAATCGACTGGTGCACCCCATTCCCCTGGTGGGGAGAGAGGCCACGAGTCGGTGTCGCGACGTGGAGCTCTCCTTCTATTGAACGGTGGCGATTTCCACCAGCACCCGAAGATTCCGGTGGACCGACTGCTCCTAGGGGTCGATAGGCTCAAGAAGGCCGCGTAGAAGCATCGCTGCAGCGGCGATGTTCTGGCTAGCCCGAGCGAACTATGGGGGATCATTCCCCCCATCAATGATGTTGCGCGGGACCTGGCGGGTGCGACCCTAGGCGCCGCTCACCGGGTTACGCTCATGTGCGCAGCGTGCTGCGCTGAGCACACCAGCGCAGGTGGCGGCTGGCTCTGTCGCCTTTATCGTAACTCTTAGTCGTGCTCCTATGCACACGCGAGGGCCTCCGCACGATGGTCCGGAGGGGTGTGAGTCTGTAGAGACTCCGCTACCACCGGTGGCTGCCTCGTAGCGTCTGCCATAGCGCACTCCTGGGACAGAGGGTGGCTAGGTGCCACAACGTCGCTGATGCTGGAGCCGTTGCTTTAAACATCGTTATTCATGAGGTCATGGAAAGAGGCGGGAGCGTAGCCCACCATCCCCATGAATTCGGATGTGAGAGGGGGTGGCGTCCGCATCTTTTGGAGCCCCCGTGCATACGCGTTCGCTTGGGACGCGAGGCCGTAGGGGAACCGGTCGCATGGCGGTTGCGATGGGGACAACAGGGTCCCTCCGGAGAGTCGGCAGAAGATATTAAATAGCGAGCAAAGAACAATATGTATGTTACTCACTGTGGTGTTTGAGCCCAGCTGGGCTCGAAGCGAAGCACAGGTGTCTCATCGTTGAGGTCGTCGGGCGGCCCGGAGCCAGCGGAGGGCGCTCCTCCTTCGACGGGCGCTGGGACAAGTGCCTCCTCGCGAAGGCGAAGCACGCCGAGCTGGTCGGCGACGAAGTCTAGGCTTCCAAAGAGAAAGGTCTGGGATGGCTCGAGCACGGGAGGAACCCACATCCCAACAAGTGGGAGTGTGGGAAACTCCAGCGAGCCAAAGCGAGTCGTATCCCTTGAGACCGTCATGACAAAGATGGCGGAAAAGGTGGGCCATCCGATGACCAAAAGCATGAATGTACGGCGTCCTCCCCACGGACGGCGCCAACTGTCAGTGCAAAAAGTGACCAATAAGTAAATATTTATTGTTTTGTCGTACGTTGTGATCGGATGTGGCCTAGCACTCAATGACACAGGGTTTATACTGGTTTAGGTAACATACCCTACGTCCAGTTTTAGTCGGTCGGTGACTTTATTCCTGAGCCTAGATGCTCAAAGTTTGTTGTGGGGTTACAAACGAGTGGGAATAAGATGGGGGTGTTAGAGGTCTTGTCGGACTCTAGACTAAAGGGCCAAGAGTGACAGGAGCTCCTACATGCGCTAAGTATTAGAACGTATGCTCTGTGTAGCTTTAGAGTTCTAGAGCCATGGAGCTATTCGAGTGCTTAGAATATCTAAAGCTAGCAGAGAGAGAGAGAGCATCGGAATGACCGTTTTTTGTTGGGAGAGAGCGCGTCCCATTTTATAGATGAAGGGGATGGCCTTACAAGTTCAAGAAAGAGAGAGTGTGCCCTAGTCTTGTTGCCCACACCATCGGGTACAAGAAAGTTTGTCGGCGCCCACAATACTGTTGACGCCCAGATGCATGTGGCAGGCTCCATCGTGTTCTTCTGGTATGGCAAATGTCGGCGCCTACCATATTATAGGACAAATGTTGGCGCCTACAACACTGTTTGTGTCCTGACATGTCTGAAAGGTCTCAAAGTACCCCCTCTGGCATGGCCTGGCGGCACCGTCTTGCAGGTGTGCAGGGTACGGTACTCGATATTATGGTTGACTCAAGCGTCTTGCCTTATCTGCTCCGTCTGACTCTTTGGTCCTCACCGAGCGGGCGTCCCTAGTCGGTTGTTCCCAGTGGGTTCCGACCGCGCCAGTCGGAGAAGAGCCGTAAGCAGAGGTTTGGTGTATTCTTGGTTAGAGAAGCAGGTCGGAGTCGAAGCGAGCATTGTCCCCTCCTTGGCTAGGTCTTCCGGTCGGAGAGGCGGGTCGGAGTCAGAAGCGAGCATCGTCCCCTCCTGAGCCAGGCCTTCCGGTCGGAGTCAGAAGCGAGTGTCGTCCCCTCCTTGGCCAGGTCTTCCGATCGAGGACTGGATCGCTCTTCCGGCCTGTCGTTAGGTATCTGGGCCGGTCCAGAAGTTGCGCGTCGTTTGTAATGCTGTCTGCTGGGCCGAGCTTTCGCTGGAAAGCGGGCCCATTAGGGACTCTAGATTTATGAACCCGACAGAAACCATCAAAGTCACGAAAGAGAAAAAAAGAAAATGGAAAAAAATTAAAAATAGCAAATAAGATGAGATTCGTATAAAAATTTGTACTCTTACTTTTACTATTTGATTTGAACCCCTATTCTAAACAATAGAAACCAAAGTCGGTTGGGAAAAAAAGCAAACCGAAAAAAATTAAAATAAAAACTAAGTAAGATGAGATACGTATACAAATTTATACTCTTACTTCTACTATTTGATTAGAACTCCTATTCTGTTTGGGTTAGGATTTTTATTAAGATTCATGATTGAAGAGATCTATTTGGATCAGAATATAACTCCTATCCTATCTATCCATATCGGGCTTCGTATCGTGTTAGACAAGAGTTATTTTAACTCGTATGAGTACGGGTTATATATATAAGTCCGAAGTGAAGAAACTCTCTATTATCTGGTAGTTAGAGGGAGACGGACCAAAAAAAATAGATGAACCAAAAAACATGGCCTGAAATTTTGCCTCTTTAGTCTTTATATACTAGTAAATATGCTCGTGCGTTGCAACGGGAGAAAACAATTATCAAACATTAATGAGAGATGAGGACAAGTGTGTTGCATATTTATTTGTATTTTACCTTTTTTATAAAAATTAATTTGAAAAACTATAAGTTTTATATAAACATGATATATAATATTAAGAATAATGTTACTTATCCAACTAAGTCTGTATCGTATTATATAAAATATAATTTGATAGATTTTTCCTTCCATTGTAAAGCACAGAAATAGAATTAATCCCTACCCTATTCATAACAAACATTAAATCTGGTCGAAGCATCAAAATTTTGTGTCTTTAATTAACATTAGAGATTTGATTAGACAATAAACCGTTCAATATTTCAATTTATGTTTTCATCAATTAGTTCCTAATAAAAACTACATCAACAACTTAGTAGCCAGAATTTTTATTTCTTAGCGAAGGGACAATGGTTCAAAGACGTATAATGTTACAATTATTTGTTAATCCAAAATATAACATTTATGATTTGTAGTAAGAAGTATTCCCAAATCATACTTAAAAAGGTGACTCGAAAGATCGGCAAATAAATATGATAAGTAAATTTTATTTAGAATGGGAATAAATATCATAATGTGGGCAGTCAACTTATTTTATATACTTGAAACACAAAACTGAGATGCTGGAAAAAAAACTTAATAAACTAAATATAATAACAATAACAACTTAAGTCAGCGCTAATGGAAATTTATAGAGCCAAAAACTTATTACCCAGCACGCACGCAGGCCTGCGTCCAGCCCATGCCTTTCTCCACTTGAAGGCCCGGTTGCAAAATCTGCCAGCTGATTTCAGTCGTTGATGCATGATGAACGGCCAGGATCTTAGCAGGCCAAAAAGGATCATATAAGAGGGACGAAACCCTAATCCCATCTCAGTTCTCTCTCTCACTTCTGTCTCTCTTGCTCCAACCGCCTCTCCTGCAACTCACACGACACAGCAAAGCGCCACACCACCACAGCATCCAGGGAGCAAACAAATGGCGTGGTGGAGAAAATTGGTATTATAGGATGCGAAACAATGGGCTTCGCTATTATAGGACTCCAATCGTCGACTTCGCTAAAACGACACTTGAAACGTTGGCACTTTGTTTTAGATGACATTTGGTGTATTTCTTGACTTTGGTAATCAAAATACATGTATTTTGCTCCTTAATTGACTCTTTTACCCTTCTGGCCTTACGTATCCTTTTGCATGAGCCCGACGTTTCGTTTCATCTTCCGACGTTTCGTCTGACCGCCGCCGCCCGCTCAATCCTCCTCGACGTGTGGCCTATGGAGGAGACGAACTTGCCCCCACCGGATCCAAAAGGGCCGCCGGCCGCCTCTGCCCTTACCGCGCTGCCCTCAGGCGTGGCCACGTTGGCCGGCCCTGGCCTGGCCGCCTGTGCCCTAGCCGCACCGGCCTCTGGCCCTGCTGCTCGGCCTTCAGGCGTGGCCACACCGGCCGGCTGTGGCCTGGCCGCGCCACCCTCTGGTCAGGCCCGGCCCTAGAGGGGGGCAAACGGGGCAGCCACTCTAGGCCCCCCAGACCAAGGGGCCCTAGGTATGTACGATGTATATACGTATTGACATCCATCTTGAAAGCTAGTAGCTGCTAGTGCTAGAAAGTAGCAGCCCGTAATAACAATCTATATTTATTCATTATACTTTGTTTCATTTGCTTTCTTTTGTCTGTTTATTAAATTTCAACACCACCATGTTATGTCAAAAATAGTCTTCCAGAAATGAGAAAAGGAGACAAAAAAGAGTAAGAAGAAATAAGTAAATGAATTAATGAGTCAGAGAGTATCCATTATAAATCTTTTAAGAGTCATACAAGCTAAGAAATCTATATGAAACAAATTTTTTTGCCAACCCAGTTAAGATATAATAGCTCCTCAAGAGGAGATCCTTAAAACCCACTCTTACAGAAGTAAATGAATTAATGAGTCAGAGAGTATCTATTATAAATTTAGTACTATTGATATGATTTTTATATTAAGGGGGCCTGAGTTTGAGTTTGGCTCTAGGCCTCAACAATCCCAGGACCGGCACTGCCTCTGGTGTGGCCGCGACCGCCTTCTCTGGCCTGGACGGGCTGGCTGAGGGCATGGCCGTGCCGGCAGTGGAGGGCATGGACGCGCCGGCAGCAGAAGGCGTGGACGCGGCAGCAGAAGGTCCAGCAAAAGGTCTAGAGGAGCCGACAGAAGGCATGTCCACTGCTCTAGCCCTAGTGAGATCGCTGCTTCCAACTGTTCCTCTTCCGGCAGTAGAGTGCAACCTTCCTGTTCTTGAAGTGCAAAGGTATATATGCTTGTATGCTTTCTGTTTGTTTTTACCACGATAGTAGTACATATTAGTTAAAGTTGATTTCACTTGTTTAGGTCCCAAGTAGATCATGTGGAAAATATGGAAAGAGTTGATTGGGATACGATACAAATAGTGTTGACACATGATGACGAAGGTCGTATTGCACTTATGAGTGAGTCGTAGATTTGTGAGCTTTTAGGCTTGACAGAGGAGGGCACAACAAATATACCTGCACAAGGCTTTGATTGCTGAATGGATGAAGAGGGGAATGATAACGAGATTGGGCAAGATACTGATGGTGCTGCCATTCCTACTAGTGATGTCGTACCAGGTGAGATGGTCATTTCATATGATAAGAACAACCCATCAATGGAGGTAGGAACATTGTACCCAACAATGGAGGAGTTCAAGCTGGCAGTGCGGCAATTTGCCATCAATAAGGAGTTCTATTTAGAAGTAGAGAAGTCATGTAAGACGATATATAGGGCTTTTTGCAAGTCCGGTGATGAAGATTGCCCTTGACCTTAGAGGATAAATGGCACTAAACAAAAAGGCCAAGCCACTGTGGAGGTGAATAATTTTTTTATTATTTCATTAATTCTACTTGTTATGTAAATTAATGTCAATCTTATTGATTTTTTGTTTTGCAGGTAACTGTCTTAGTTGATAAGCACGAGTGTGTGTCCAGCATGAGGCAGATAACTACAACTCCAAGTTGCGAGTGGGTAGCTAGCAAGGCTGTGAGTATCCTTAGAGCTTATCCAAATATTGATGTTAAGGAATTGCAAAAGAAGTTGGAGACAGATCACAAGTGTCAAATTGCATACGACACTGTATGGTGGGGTAAACAAAGAGCTCTTGAAGAGGTTTATGGCAAATGAGAAGAGTGTTTTGAGCTGTTATTTAGGTGGAAGGCCGAGGTAATGAAGCGGTGCCCCAGGAGTGTCGTTGAGATTGAGGTACTTGAGGTGGATGGTCAAATATATTTTCACCGTTTTTTCTATGCTCTTAAACCATGCATTGATGGTTTTTAGAAGGTTGTAGGCCTCATTTGAGCATAGATGCTACAACACTTAATGGAAGGTGGAATGATCACTTGGCCGCAGTTGTAGCAGTTGATGGTCACAATTGGATGTATCCACTCGCTTATGGCTTCATAGCTTCTGAAAACACAGACAACTAAACTTGGTTCATGGAACAATTAAAGAAGGCAATAGGTGATCCTCCACTACTTGCTGTTTGTTCTGATGCTTGCAAGGGCTTGGAGAATGCAGTGAAGAATGTATTTCCAAATGCAGAGCAAAGAGAATGCTTTTATCATCTTGTCAGAAATTTCAAGAAGAGATTTAGAGGGTTTGGCCAGATATATCCTGCGGCAAGGGCTTACAGAGAGGACATATTCTATGACAATATAGTAAAAATGGTAAGTGAATCAGCACAAGCAGTGAAATGGTTATAGACCAATCATAAGTTATTATGGTATAGGTGTGGTTTCAATCCAGAAATTAAGTGTGACTACATAACTAGTAATATTGCTAAGTCATTTAATAACTGGATTAGAGACCATAAAGACTTACCTGTTGCTGACCTTGCCGATAAAATCAGAGAAATGATCATGGTACTTTGGAACAAGAGAAGCAATATTGCATACAGGCTACCTGAAGGCAGGATACTTCCAACTATTATGGTTCAGTTAAAGGCAAATACTAGAGGTTTGGGACACTTGAAAATTATACCATGTTCTAATTGGAGTGCAGAGGTGTGGGACCATAGCAGCCAAGCTGAGAGGCATATTATCAAGTTACACCAAAGGACTTGTACTTGTCTTGAATGACAGCACACTGATAAGCCATGTCAACATATATTGGCCTATGTAACTCGCCATCGGGGAGTTGACCTAGAACAGTTTGTGCATGACTACTACTCGGTCAATAGATTAAGGGCTGCTTATGGAAGAGAGATTGAGCCGATGACAGATAAAACACAATGGCCACAAGTTGACCTACCATTTTTAGTTGGTGCACCTCTTGCTAAACTACCTATTGGACGACAAAGAAAACTAAGAATGAAGGGGTTGATGAAAGGTGGACACAGGAAGAAAGGTTCCAAATATGGTGAATTTATCAACGATGGTGAAGGTGAGAAGGGATGTGACAACGATGCAGCTCCAACAAATGAAAAGGGAAAGAAAATGATTAGAGGACCTATGACTTGCAAAAAATGCGGAGAAAAAGGTCATAGGTAAGCTAGTGCCAAATGCCCACTCAATGGGACCGCAAAAAAGAGGTATGAACTGATTTTCTTTATCTAGAAACTTGAATGTAAATGTCAATATTAATTTATTTGATTACTTGTAGGAAGCGTAGGCAACCTAGGAAGAATGTTACGAAAGCTGCGTCAGCAGAACCTAGCACCCCACAGAGGCCGACTAGAGAAGAAATCATACGGGATAGCCTAGGAAGGGTCACAAGAAGGTAAGAAATATTAACACATTTATCATACACTAATTCTTTCCATACATCTAATTGTGATATCGTATTTATGTGCAACAAGCTTACGATGTTATTAGGAGAGGGCACATTTTCACAAACCGACAACACTTGTCCCGTGAGGATACCTACAGCGGCAGCACCAAAAAAGATGACTCCGAAGAGAAAGCTACACATTGGATGAATTATTTTAGCTGTGATGAGATGTAAACTCATGATTTATTTGATATGACTTGAATCTTGTTTGGAACATTATTATGATGTGAGATGAATTCATGTGTACTTAATATTGTGTTATATGCCTAGAATTTTACTCTAATTTTCTGGGAATTTTTACTGTATTTTTGTGAATTTTAATAATGTGTGACGTACCCGGTGACAACGGCAAGCATGCCAGCCAGCCTGTCCAGGCCAGGCGGCGGCGGCAGCAGCCAGGTAGCCCACGCACCTGCCTGCCCACTCTTACGTGAATATGACTGAAGGGCAATATGGTCTTCCTAAGGCAAAATACATGTATTTGAAATGAGAAAAGTGATTAAAAGGATCAAATATCATGTAAAACAAAATGCCAACGTTTCAAACGTCGTTTTAGCGAAGTCAACGATTGATATGATAACGAAGCGCATTGTTTCATGTCCTGTAATAGCAATTTTCTCACGGCAGGGTGAAGCTCTGCGGTTGCCCGAATGCATGCGTGCCGGCTTCCCGAGCGCGCGCGACGGCAGCAGCGCGCATCCGGCGGCGGCGCACACGGCGGAGGCCCGCGTGGGGGCGGCCTGAGCGCGTGTGACGCCAGCGGCGCCGTCTCTTAGGCGCGTGGCTTGCTGCTCCGCGTGGGGTAGCTGCCAGCATCCACGGAGCCGATCTCCGCCGCCGCGTCGACGTCCCGACGTCCGTGCCCTGTGACTTTGCTGCGCGGACACCGCCGAACAGCCGAGCTCGACCTCCATGCCCTACCTCGAACCTCGCCTCCGTTTCTGCGGACGCCGATGACTCCGAGCACCAGCCGCGACGACTTCGGGTGTGACCATGACGTCGCGCCATCTTCCTCAGCCTGCTGCTCCGAACGCCGCCACGGACAGCCCGCGACGCCAACCAGGAGCTCGTGCCATACCCGGTACCTCGCCACCGGCCCACTGGACACCTACGTCCTTGCCCGTCGTACTCCACCGCCGGCTGCGACCGTGCCAGACCGAGCTTCGCCGCCATGCTTTCCTCGTCGCCCTAACGTGCCCAACCCGCCGTCCACGACCTGCCTCCATCTCGTCGATGACCCATGCTCAGCAGCGCCGTCGGTGTGGAGTTCTTTGATTCCTTGGTTTGATTTATTGGTTTGATGATCTGAGGAATTGTTGAGTTCTTTAATTCCTTGGTTTGATTTATTGGTTTGATGATCTGAGGAATTGTTGCCTTATTGAGGTAGTCTGATTTGGATTTGTATCGTGTTTGGGACTCGTAACGGTGGGCGTGATCTGCTTCGTAGGGGAACTTTTTAGAGTTTTTTTTTCTTTTATCTTGAATCCTTTCTCTCCTGGCTTTGCTGCCTCAAAGTTATTGTTGCTTCATGACATCTTTAATTAGTTCGTTGTATTGTACCCAATTTTTATCTTGTGACCCGTGGAGATTTTGGGGAGACCGTGTCTGAGCCCATCACGAAGGGAGCCGTCAAAGGGGAAAAAGAAGGGTTTTTTTATCTACGGCATTGTAATTTTTCGAGTTTCAAGATACACCGTTATAATTCGTCTATTAGGAAAACTGCCATTGTAATTTTATCTCTCACTGATCCATACCATTTTCTACACCTCCCACGTATATGGGCCCATTGTCAGCATGTATACGTACACAAACGCGTATATGCCCACTGGACACGAGGCGGAGCGAAGTCGGAGTGACGGCGCTCACTCGTGCGGCGCCGAGGCGTAGGCATGCCGCCGCTGCAGCAGGTGCTCGGCTCGGCCTTGGCAGCCATGTTGCCTCCTGCAGACTCGGTTGCGCCCCGATGCCCCTGGATCGAGCCTCGCGGCAGCGGCAACACCCACGGGGGAGAGACCGCCATGGCTGCCCAGCGAGGCGTGGCCAGGGCGCTCACCCAATGCGAAGCGGCCGGCATGGCGCTGCATGTCGCCCGTGGCGGTGATTGGACAACATCTTGGAGGGTCGCGGCCGGAGAGTTGAAGGAGCGTTAGCGGCAGCCTCCATGGCGGGATGCGAGCACGAGCGCGGGAAACGACTCATCTGATCCTGGAACCTGGCTAGATCCTGTATTCCCGTGCGCCGGGAGCTGTACGTGCGAGAATAGCAAGCAGACACGCAGATTGGTTGGCTCTTGCATTGGAGGCAGGCAGGCATCGGGGGCGCGTTGCCCGGCCGCGGGGACCAGAGGCCGCCGTCGCCGTGGCTGCGCCGCCGCCTTCCTCATCGTGACGACGGACGTGTCCGGCAATGACAAGTTCGTTGTGCGATTCCATATGCATATGCATGCACAACGAATGAACACATGACCCTGCATTTCGAAAACCTCCAATTTTAACAAAATTCGGGTTTGTTATTCTTTCGGCACTATCCTCCCTTTGCATTGCTCTCACCATCTTAATCATCTGATTCATTCTCCAAGCAGATCGATTACATACATGTGCCTACAGCATCAGACGCGGAGAAACCACGAGGATCCATCCGTCGCATCATGCAGTCGACAGGCTAGCTCCAACGACCCAATTCCAGACCGGCCAATCCACACCATGTCCTCTCTAGCGCCGTGGCCTTCGGCGGTGTCCTACCTCGAAGAAGACCGCCATGCCGGTTGACGAAGGCGTAGCCGGAGAAGACCATCGCGGAGGTCGACGCCGCGGCCGCGTCGACGGCGGCGGCGGCGATGGCCGCCGCGTCTGCGGGGAGGTTGGCGGGCGGTGTCTTGGCTGCCATGGCGCACGCCGAGGGCGCGACCTGCGGGACGTCCCGCGCGCGCGGCCAACGCCAGCCGGAGCCACTCCCTGCGCAGCGCGGCGAAAGCGACCAGGGTGTCGTGGAAGCTGCCGTGCCCATCCAGTGGGCCGGTACGGTTCTTCTACGCGTTCGTGTACAAATACATGCCTAGCAGTGGGCCCATATGCGTTTGAGGTGTAGAAAATGTCATAGATGAGGGGGAGATAGAATTATAATGGCAGTTCTCCGAACAGACGATTTGTAATGGTGTCCGAACTCGAAAAATTATAATGGCGTGGAACAAAAAAAAACTAACAAAAATGGATCAGAGCCGAACGAAAAGATCTAGACGAAAATTTAGGACTTGACTAGTTCCTTCAAAAATTTACGTCATATCCCATTGAATGTTTGACGCGTGTATTGAGTATTAAATATAGACTAAAAATAACTAATTGCATAGATTGCGATTACTTTGTGAGACGAATCTTTTAAGCCTAAGTAGTCTATAATTTGACAATGTAGTGCTACAGTAACACATATGCTAATGATGGATTAATTAGGTTTAATAAATTTGTCTTGTGGTTTACTAACGGATTCTGTAATTTGTTTTTTTATTAGTATCCAAACACCCCATGCGATACCCATATAACACCTGATGTGACACCCGTATTAGGTAGAGATTATTATTATTAGGTATAGGCATAGGTACGTTCGTCCTGTTCGCTTCGCTGAAAAAACCAAGCCGAAACATTGTTCCGACTGATTTGTTTTTAGAGATAAAATCGCTCCAACTTAAAAAACAAGCTGAAAAAGATAATTATGAGAGAAGCAAACAGGCCATTCAATAAGACAACTCCTATTTATATAGATCCACGATAGGAGTGTGAGACCTAACAAAGCCCGTCTGGCCGAGCTCCGGGCGGCTCCGGATCCTCTTGACTCATCCCCTGTTCATCTCCTGCACTGACACTGTTCACCGAATTTGTTTTTCTCTCTCCTCCTTTCCTCTCTCACTGACAACGTCGGAGCCGAGAAGCTCATTTTTTTCTTTCTCTCCCGGCTTCAGCTCCTGCACGCCACAGTGTGAGAGCTGAAGCCGACGAGCCTGACCAAACGCGCCCAAAGTTATTCTATATTGTTCTTCAACACGGCATCGGTTACACTTTAGAGCTGTAAAACCTTTGCTAGCCCCACATCAATCATGTCATGCCCTACCCGCCTGATCTTGTGAGCCCGTGGCCTCACGACTTGACGCACACCGTGTTTAACCTAACTAAATGTATACACAGTAACTACCTATTTAAATTAAGTCAAACCTCAAAACAATTTCACATATGACATTAATTCTTTACTGTACCTAACATTTGTTACGGGTCAAACTCAATTAAATCTAACAAAGATAGATTATATGGTTAGGTCCAAGTATCTGCGTTCCGTTTCAAATGTGCGGGCATGTTCGCTTATTAAAAAAAAACATAAGAAAAACAACATGAGCTGTGGGCCCACAAGATACTGACATGTATGACATCCCCAGCTGCTGTTGTCCCTGCCGTCCTCCCGGGCCACCGGCAGTCACACATCCAGATCTGGAATCGGAAATCCAGGCTCCACTGGCCGGGCCCTGGCTAGCGGTAACAGCCAAAACTTCTTCAAATCAACCGTCATCTAAGCAATCATGATAGAGGGTTTTAGCCATGTGCCATTATAAAAGTTGGTAATTACACATGAGCCACTAAAAAGTTTGAGCGCAGCTAAGTGCCACCGGCCAGAACTTTTGTGTCATCCACCTCATTCCATCCGTTAATGCCTCTAACATTGTCAAATTGTGATGAGAAAAGTCCAAAATGCCTACCAAGTCTGAAAGACATAAAATAGTTTCTTTCCTCTCGTGCCACTAACCTCCAACACGGTGATCGCTTTTGGCATGACGTGCTCAGCTGGCATCCTCGGCATGTTCCAGCAGCTCGAAGTGACGCCATCCATATCGGTGATTGTGCGAGAACGGAGAAGCATAGCAGAAAGGGCACCAGGCAAGAAAGGGCTTTGGGACGTGAACACGAAGCACGACCACCTAGGACTTGGGGAGCTGGTAGCCAACGTACATGACCGTGGCGCGTTCGCCTGATCGCGATTTGGCCGGCGTGCCACGCATGGCACGCCACACTGAGCATCACGCCGCCACCGTCGGCGACGCTGTTGTCGTCGTGCCCTTGATGTGGACGCCGTACATGGTGCCGGTGAAAGGCGACCTCCCTTGCCGGGCGTCGACCGTGGCTGCCGACGCTCATGCCGTGGTCGGGGCTCGGGGCACGCCGCGACGCGAGCGACGTCCACATCGTCGTTGCCACTCGCCGATGGAGACGCAATCCTCACCGCCTTCAAGCCGACCTATGCTCGCGACCCACCGGTGCGCCTTGAGTACACCGGGACTCGGAGCGGCTTGCTTGCTCGAGCGCCATGCCAAAGATGTGGTGGGACACAAACGTCACCCACACGCAGGCGCAATAGGCGGTGGCGAGGCCTAAGGAGGTGCATCATGGCTGTAGCGGTTTCTCTAGGTGTTCCAATGGCCATGCCCATTCCACGAACGGGAGCTGCTGCGCTCACTACACCACCTCACGCGGGACATGTCCGCGGCCGCCAAGATGCTAGCCCCATTCCTGCGCGGCGCGCTCGCATCCATCACGAGGCGGTCCAAGCTCCTGGTCGACGCGTTCGACGACCTGGTCCTGTTCGCCGCAGCCGGGGATATGCCGCTGTGCCTGCGCAATACAGGAAATTTAGCGAGAGATCGTGCCGAAGAGGGAGAGGCTGCAGGAGATCCTAGAGGAGGTGGGCATCAACGACCCGGTGACCTACAGCGAAGAGATTGAGAGCCTCGAGCGTGAAATCGGTGGCCGCGCCTCGTAGAGGTGGACAGACGCTAGGACACTGATGGGGTGAGGGCTAGGAGGCGGCGCTCGACCTCCATCCAAGCGGCGTGAGATTCATCGTGTCGGGTTCATAAACCTAGGGTCCCCAATGGGCCCGCTTCCCAGCAAAAGTTTGGCCCAGCAGACGACATTACAACAACGCGCGACTCCTGGGCCGGCCCAGATACCTAACGACAGTCGGAAGAGCGATCCAGTCTTCGACCGGAAGACCTAGCCAAGGAGGGGACGACGCTCGCTTCCGACTCCGATCCGCTTTTCTGACTGGGAATACGCCGAACCTTTGCTTATAGCTCTTCTCCGACCAACACGGTCGAGCCGACTGAAACGACCGATCGGGGACGCCCGCTCGGTGAGGACCCAAGAATCAGGTGGGGTAGATAAGGCAAGGCGCTCAAGTCAACCGCAATAACGAGGATCGTACCCTGCACACCTACAAGACAGTACCGCCAGGCCATGCTAGAAGGGTGTTTTGCAACCTTCCAGGCATGTCAGAACCCAAACTGTGTTGTGGGCGCCGACATTTGCCTTACAGTGTTGTGGGCACCGTCCTTTGCCATACCAGGCGAACACGGTAAAGCCTGCCACATGCGTCTGACATAAACAATATTGTGGGCGCCGACGACCGTCTTGTACCCAACAGCGTGGGCAACAAGACTTAGTGGCACACACTCTCTCTCTCTCTAAACTTGTAAAGCCGTCCCCTCACCTATAAAAGGGTATGCGCTCTCTCCTAAATGGGGGACGGTCATTCCGACTCTCTCTCTGCTAAGCTTTTAGACATTCTGAGCACTCGAACAGCTCCACAGCTCTAGAACTCTAAAGCTACACAGAGCATACGTTCCAATACTCAGCGCATGTTGGAGCTCCCATCACTCTTGGCCCTTCGGTTCAGAGCTTGACCGGACCTTTACCACCTCCTTCTTATTCCCACTCGTTTGTAACACCACAACAAACTTCGAGCACCTGGGCTCAGGAATAAAGTCATCGACCGACTAGAACTAGACGTAGGGCACGTTGTCTGAACCAGTATAAACCCTGTGTCATTGAGTGCTAGGCCACATCCGATCACAATGCATGGCAAAACTACAAATATTTACTTGTTGGTCACTTTTCGCATCGACAGTTGGCGCCGTCCGTGGAGAGGACGCCGTGCGTTCACGCTTTTGGTCATCGGATGGCCCACCTTTCCACCATCTTTGGCATGACGGGCTCAGCGATGCGATTCGCTTTGGCTCACCGAAGCTTCCCATGCTCCCACCTGTTGGGATGTGGGTTCCTCCCGTCTTTGAGCCCTTCCAGACCTTCCTCTTCGGAAGCCTGTACTTCATCACCGACCAGCTCGGCGTACTTCGCCTCCGCAAGGAGGCACTTGTCCTAGCGCCCATCGGAGGAGGAGCGCCCTCCGTTGGCTCCGGGCCACCCGACGACCTCAACGACGAGACACATGCGCTTCGCTTTGAGCCCACGCCGGGCTCAAGCCCCACTATGAGTAACCTACATATTAATCTTTCCTCGCTATTGAATACCTTTCGCCGATTCTCTGAAGGGGCCCCGTTGCCCCCGCCACGACCGCAGTGCGACCGGTTCCCCTACGGCCTCGCGTCTCCCACGGACACGTACGCACGGGGCTCCGAAGGACGCTAATACCGCCCCTCTCACATCCAAATTCATGGGGATGGCGGGCTATGCTCCCGCCACTTTTCATGACCTCGTGGATGACGAGGTTGAAAGCAACGGCTCCAACATCGATGATGTGGCACTTGGCCACCCTCTGTCCTGGGAGTGCGCTGTGGGAGACGCTCTGGGACAGCCACTGGTGGTAGCGGAATCTCTACAGACTCACACCCCTTCGGACCCTCGTACGGAGGCCCTCGTTTGTGCGCAGGAGCACGGCGAAGAGTTGCGACAAAGGCGGTAGAGCCAACTACCACCTGCGCTGGCATGCTCGGCGCAGCGCATTGTGCCACACGCGCGTAACCCGACGGGTGGCGCCCAAGGTCATGCCCACCAGGTGCAGCGCAACATCCTGGATGGAGGAAACGATCCCCCATAGTTCGCTCGGGCTGGCCGGAACATTGCTGCTACGGTGATGCTTCTGCGCGGCCTTCCCGAGCCTGTCGACCCCTAGGAGCAGGCGATCCACCGGAACCTCCGCGTGCTGGTGGAAACCGCTACTGTTCAACAGGCGGAGAGCTCCGCATCGCGACACCAGCTCACGGCCTCTTTCCCCACCGGGGGAATGGGGGCGCACTAGTCGAATCGCTCCATCCGCTCACCACTACAGTCATCGGGCGTGGAACAAGAGGCCACAGCTGCACCACGGCCTAACTCGGCGTCCGCTCCACACCGACCACCTGTGCGTGAACAGCTCGGGCCGAACTATGACGCTCGCAACGTCATCAATAATCAGCGTCAAGCCTGGCATGATGATGACATCCATCAAAGGGCGGTGAGAGCATGTGTCACGGGCCCCGGCTGGACCATCGAGGGGAGCGGGGACAAGCACCCCAAGCATGATCGCCGACCAGACGACCCAAGTCCTAGCCCAGATGGCCTGGGACCATGGACCTTTGGCCGTCACATCCAGAAAGCACCGTTCCCACAACGCTTCCGACCACCCACCAACATCGCCAAATACACCGGGGGAACGAATCTCGGTATATGGCATGAAGACTTCCGGCTCACCTACCGAGCCGGAGGAGTGGATGATGACCACTTCATCATTCAATACCTCCCCATATGCATGGGGGAGCATGTTCGAGCATGGCTCGAATTCCTCCCGCCTGACAGCATCCACGACGAGGTGGAGCTCAAGAGGATCTTAATCGGGAATTTCTAGGGGACGTATGTCCATCCTAGGAATTCCTAGGACCTCAAGAGCTGTCAGCAGGAGCCCAATGAGTCCCTACGGGATTACATCTGTAGGTTCTCAAAACGATGCAACTCCCTTCCTGATGTCGTTGATGCAGACGTCATCAGCGCATTCCTCTCCGGACAACCTATGAGTCCTTGATCCACAAGCTCGGCTGTCTGAAGCCTCGTACCACCCGTGACCTGCTCGACATCGCCACAAACCATGTCACTGGTGAGGAGGTGGTCGGAGTGGTCTTTAGCGGAGGCCGGGACAAGGGCAAGGCCAAGCATGAGGACCAAGGCGAGGGCCCCTCCATGCAAAAGGGCAAAAAGAACAAGAAGGATCAGGAGCCTGAGAATGACCTCGAACCGATCCACAGGGTTCACACCTTTCTTCCTGGCCTACGGAGCTAAAGCAGTGTTGCCCTCTGACCTCAACCATGGCTCCCTAAGAGTGAAGGCCTTCGACCGAGATCGAGCCGTGGAGGCTCAACAAGACACGGTTGACCAACTCGAGGAGGCTCATGAGACAACCATCATTCGCTCCGCTCGCTACCAACAAACTCTCCGCAAGTACCATGAAAGAAAGATTAGGGGGAGGATCCTTGAGGTCGGTGATCTCATGCTCCAGAGAACCCAATCAACCAAGGAGAAACATAAACTCTCTTCACCATAGAAAGGACCCTATACGGTGACCGAGTTGATCCGACTAGGCACCTACCGGCTGAAGGACGACAACGACAACGTTCTCACCAACACATGGAACATCAAACAGTTGGATGACATCTTCCTGGCGCACGCCTTCAGCCACGCTCGAACAGCGAGCCTCCATCACCCACTGCGTGGAGACTTGCTCGGCAACCATCTGTGCATATGGCACCAAGCTAACCCCAAGCGCATGGATTGCATCTGCGCTCCACCCGTCGGTGTACCCTCTGCAGATGGCGGCAAAGTCTAGATCTAGGTGGTGCGTCGCCACTGAGGTTAGCACCCCTAACATTCCACAGAACATGCCGTCGGAGATGAGCGCCCGAACTTCGTTCGGGACCTCCGCCAGCTAGACGACGGGCGTACTGGTGCTCGGTCCCGACCCGAACACCTCAAAAACGACCACCTGGGCGACGTTACGAATCTGGTCGAGCTCTTCCTCGAGAGCACATCGCTCTTCAAGGGACTTGGCTAGTGCCTCCATGCTCCGACTGATCGCCGCCTTGGCTGTCTCCAGCTCTCGCTCCATAGAACTAATTTTTCCACCCAGTTCTGGAAAAAGGACGTCAAGTTCAGAAGCAAAGGAAAAGGAAAAACTAAGGCATCAACCGAAGGTGGAACAGATACATACCATGGCGGGTGCTTTCGAGGATGGAGAGTCCTTCCTTTTACCGGGTCACCTTCTCGAGCAGTCGAGCGTTCGACTCCTCTACCCCAAGCACCTGCCCTCGGAGCGTGACCACTTCTTATTTAGCCTCCGATCGGGCCTTCCGCTCCGTCTCCAGAGCCTCCAAGGACTTCTAAAGCGCCGCCTCGGTCTCCACCAAGTGGACCTTCGCTGCATCAAGTTCTCACTTGGTAGCAGTCGCCCGTTCAATCGCAAGCAGTTCCGCAGCCCGCGCTCCCGTTGCCTCGGCCGCCCGATCTTGGGACTCACGACGGGCGGATTCCAGCTGGCGCCGAAGCTCGTCAACCCACCACAACATCATTACTTCCTGCTCCATCCGACCATGTTCCTCTCAAAGGAAACAGGACTTGCGGATCAACATTGCCTCTAAATCCTGTAAAGCGAGGAGCAAACATGCTAAAACAACCAGTGAATGACCAAGGAGTCAAGGAAAAACGCTAAAAATGTAAAGAACTTACCTCTGTGATGCATGGTAGGTCAATTGTAACAGCCTGATGGATGAGCTCAACCCGCTCCAAGGCCTCCTTGAGCCTCGCCTTGGTTTGGGCGAGATAGGACTCCATCGATAGTCCTCTCTCCCCAAGCAAGTGCCAGAGCTTCACCTCCTCCTCATCGTGAAGGATAAATCGAGCCTTCCCCGGGTCACCGGGGTAGGGCCACACCAGCTCGCGGGTCGCTCCTGACCCACTGGAAGATCCAGCCATCGCAATATCATGCGATGACCGGATCATCACCAGCTCCTGTGACAGCGAGATGGCTGGCGGCTCCACCCCAGTGCCTACCTCGCCGGAGCAGAGGATCTCCACTATCTGGACTCCATGGCTCATCAGCGGATGTTCTACCTCTGGCCTGGCCATGTCTCCTCTCGACCCCTCTAGCTCTGACCAGGAGAGCGAACTGTGCGCTCCTCTGCCGGGCGAGGAAGGGAGCCCGGTTTCCCTCCTCTCTTCCACCGCAGCTGTTGGGGGAGGGATCACAAGGGTCACCTCCGACCTAACCTCCGCCATCACCATGGGGATCGCCGCCTTCACCGCCACCACCGCTGCCGTTCTACTCACGACCGGCCGAGAGGACGCAACCCCCAGAAGGGAAGGTCGCACCGCCGCTAATCTGCTTTACCTACCACTCATCGCAACTCGCTATAGGCTGGGTCTCCACTCCTCCTGCATGGGAGGCAGGGCGATGCCTAGTCCCCCCAGCCCCTGGCCACCGTCAAATAAGTGTAGGTCAGTCGCGCTCAAAGAACTCAGCTGTGAGATCGAAAAGGAACATAAACGCATACATAGACGAAAGTGGCAGAGCCCTGAAGCCCTGACCCGCTGGCGACAAGCCCATCTAGATGAGGACCGCTCATGGGTCATGACCCATGCCCCTTGTATCGACCGAGGGAGGAGCTAACCCAGCTAGTTCTCAATTGGCCCACGAATGGCCGCAGCTCGCCAGCTCATGGCGAACCCACCGAGCAACTGACGGGGCATCTCCCCGTTGTGGGTCGCGCACACGCCGACCCCAAAGATGTGGGGGGACAAACACGCTCCTCTGACCAGCCAGCGTGCCCTACCACACTCGGAGTAGGGGGTGCAGAGCCAACGACGCCTCCGAAGGGCGCGACGACCGTGCCCGCTTTGCCTCTCGTTTGATGATGGTATCTTCACTCACGACACGCTTCCTTGACTCAAGAATGTTGCCATGCTTCTCTATATCCCAACCACCACCGATGAACGTGGCCGCATGCTTATGATGCTCCACCGAGGTCGCGATGATGCCCCTATCTCCTTCGTCCTTGGAGGTACTTGCGTCGCCACCCATCTCCATGGGCTCCTCTGACTCGAGCTCCGCCTCCACATCGCTCCGGCTTTCACCCGCCCGGACCCGCCGACCGATCTCCTTCTCCTTCTCGAACCTCCTCTGGGCCTTCTCAGCTCTTTTCTTCTTCTTGGCAAGCACTGCCTCCTTCTGGGTAGCTTGCCGAGCTGCACCCTTTGGCCCCCTCAAAAGATGTGGCCAGTATTTGTAACCCATGAGTCCCTATGAAACAGACAACTCAAAATCAAAACAAAGAAGAGCAAGTGGGAAAAAGGCCACGGAACAAAAAGAGGGGAGCATACCAGATTGGATAGTTTCACGGTGTGAAGAGGTCCGGGCGTTGCTTCAAGGGAGTCTTTATCCCTCAGTTGCAGCACCCGATCGAGTCGACTCTAGACTTCGTCCTTCGGCAACTCCTCCGGTGACGCGCGGTCAGGATCCGTTGTGCCAGAGTACGCCCACATCGGCCGTCTCCTCTCCGCCAGTGGGGTGACTCGACAGTAGAAGAAGATGTGGAAGACCCGTAGTCCATCAAGGCCATGCTGCACCAGCTTTTGAAGCTCCGCCTCGATGACCTCCAGCTTGTTCTGTCGACCAGCGGGACCCCACGACCAGCTTTCCCTCCTCTCCGGCCTTCTTTCGGTGAACGGCGGGAATGGTGCCTCCGCTGGGTTCCTGATGTAGAACCACACGCCATGCCACCCCCAATTGGAGTCACAGGGGGAGTGCGCGGGGTAGGAGGTCGATGGGTTTGGCTTCTTCTACAAGGCAAAACCCCCAACCGGCGTGGTTATGGGTGGCTTCCCCTCAGACAAGACTCACCCACTGAAGATCCATCGGAAGAGGTCCACGTGCGGCTCCATCCCGAGGAAGGCCTAGCAGACAGTGATGAAACCGGTGATGTGCAGCACCCCAGTCGAATTGAGGTGCTGCAGCTCTAGGCCCCACTCGTTGAGGAGCCCGCGCAAGAACCAGTGCATGGGATATCCAAGCCCGCGCTCATGGAAGGCGAGGAAGGAGACAACCTCGTCAGCCCATGGCCACGGAATAGCTTCCCCTGGCATAGGAGCCCTCCAATGCACCACCTCCTTCGATGGGAGTAGCCCCTTCTCAGCGAAGGCGACTAGCACCTCCTCATGTATGTTGGATGTCCTCTAGTTCGACATCACGCCCTGGATTCATGAACGAATATGTGAGTTCTCCTCTCCCTCGCTTTACCCTCTCTCTCTCTCCTAGAAACTGCCATGCGCATGAATGGGCTTTGGTGGAAAGGAAGGAGGAGAGGTAGCAGTTGGAGAAAGGCGAAGGAATGGGAAGAAAACCATCTCCCTTCCCCCTATTTAATGCGGATAGGCATGCGGTGGGATGCGTCCTGACTGATGGGACACGCCTTGCCCAACTAAATGTCGCCTGGTTAAAACGGGACATGGCCTGGGTAAGGCCCACCACTATCATAACCCAGCTAGGAAACAAGGCACAACCGCATGCAAACGACCCTTCGCCTTCCCAGGCAGGGTTTGGAAGGGCCCACCAATAGGATCTCCGTCACGGAAAAGACCAACGGGCTACCTGAGTCAATCCGACGGCTCAGGCGACTGCCGAAAGACAGGTAAGGAGCAGTGGGATGCCCCATGCGGGCTATGCCGACTCCATCACGGATGACGGACACGGATCCCATTTGGACATATCTGATAAGAGCTCCTCAAACCCGTCACTCAAGTTATCAAGGTAACTTTACCAAACTTTCTTACTTTATTTTATTTTCTAAACGCATGATCATTCATTCATCCTTTCTCATACACGCATTCACACATTCATCCCATACATCCAAAGCATTTCATATGCAATTAATGCATCACAACGCATCGTGTTGCGTCACGAAGCGGTATTCACCTCATTCGACATGAGCGACAACCGACCGGGGTTCGAAGGCTGGCCCGTGAAGGGCTCGAGGCCGCCTCGTGTCAAACAGAGCTAGGGGAGAAAACGTAGATGAGCCCCAGCGGCCCTCGCTCGATCTGCTCAGAAGCAGACAGGGTCATCTTGACCTTCTCGTTTGATCCTAACCTCGAGCCATGCCCACAAAATCTCCATCGAGGGGAGGGCAGCGGGCCACCTGAGTCGGTCTCTAGAATGGCTTAGGCATCTACTGAGAGGTGGGTTAAGGAGCAGTGGAATGTCATATGAGAGCTATGCTGACCCCGTTACAAATGATGGACCCGGATTCCACTTGGACATACCCGTCAGAGAGCGCACTGAGCGCGTCACTCGAGCCATCAAGGCAAGCGACGTTAGCTCAGCCCCTCTGGTTTCGGAAACCATGGATGGGGTAAAGCACAAAACTAGACCAACCCCTCAGCCACACCCGGCACTTTGGGTCCATGCTCCATCACGCCTGACCCCCCGGCCGCACCCGATGTTTGGGTTGGCGCTCGACGCCTGGGTCCGTGCTCCCGGAAACGATGGCTCAGAATCTAGGAAGGGGAGACGTGCGAAAACAAGAGACATTTTCACTATCCTCTCCTCAATCTTTAGTGACACCTGACCCTAGCAACGGCAAGGGGTCAGATCTCACTTGGGGGCTACACCCACCGGGTGCGCTCGCGCGCACCCGCTGGCAAGTCAAAAAATCCCCTAGACGATTCTACTTGAATCGCCCGGGGGCTCGGGGGCTACACTCACCAGGTGCGCTCGCACACCCGCTGGCAAGTGAAAAAATCCCCTAGGTGATTTCTAGGATCACCAAGGCTACACCTCTTGCTTGGCTCCGCTTCGGCTGACCCCCGAGGGTGGGCTCCGCCTCGCCTAACGTCTGAGAGCTGGCTCCGCCTCGGCTGGGGGTAGGCTCCATCTCGGCCGACGTCTGAGGGCTGGCTCCGCCTCGCTCGACGTCTAAGGGCTGGCTCCGCTTCGGCCGATCCCTCGGACACGGTTCCTAACGAAGCTCACGCCGCCGCCAACCACTACGGGCCAAAAGTACAACCCTAGGTCAAACTTCTGGCATCGTGCAGGGAGGGGTCACATCTTAGCACGACGCGTCTCCACGACATGTCGTTCCAGGGGACTCACATCGACCCACAGTGATGGATGCATGGTCACTATGCTGCCTACTCCCTGTACGGCCGTTGATCAGCATGCTGGCTCGTCGGTCCGACGCCTGGGTCCACGCTCCATCGCGCCCGACCCCTCGACCGTGCCCGACGCCTAGGGCCGCGCTCCATCACGCCCGACGGTGACTCACGATCTTACACCCACCCGTTGCTCTCATACAACGAGTATAAACAGCCCCTTCACGACGTCGCAGAAGTCCCAAAAGGGCTCGGGGACTCCTGCCAGGTTCATAAGCCCAGGGTCCCTGATGGGCCCGCTTCCTAGCAAAAGCTCGACCCAGCAGACAGCATTACAGCAACGCGCGACTCTTGGGCCGGCCCAGATACCTAACGACAGGCCGAAAGAGCGATCCAGTCTCCGACTGAAAGGCCTGGTCAAGGAGGGGACGACGCTCGCTTCCGACTCCAACCCGCTTTTCCGACCGGGAATACGCCGAACCTCTGCTTACAGCTCTTCTCCGACCGACGTGGTCGGAGCCGACTGGGAACGACCGACCGGGGACGCCCGCTCGGTGAGGACCCAAGAATCAGGCGGAGCAGATAAGGCAAGGCGCTCAAGTCAACCGCAATACCGAGGACCGTACCCTACACACCTGCAGGACAGTACCGCCAGGCCATGCCAAAAGGGTGCTTTGCAACCTTTCAGGCATGTCAGAACACAAACAGTGTTGTGGGCGTCGACATTTGCCTTAGAGTGTTGTGAGCGCCGTCATTTGCCATACCAGGCGAACACGGTAAAGCCTGCCATATGCGTCTGATATAAATAGTATTGTGGGCGCCGACGACCGTCTTGTACCTGACAGCGTGGGCAACAAGACTTAGTGGCACACTCTCTCTCTCTCTCTCTCGAAACTTGTAAAGTCGTCCCCATCACCTATAAAAGGGAATGCGCTCTTTCCTAAACGGGGAAGGTCATTCCGACTCTCTCTCTCTCTGCTAACCTTTTAGACATTCTGAGCACTCTAACAGCTCCATAGCTCTAGAACTCTAAAGCTACACAAAGCATACGTTCCAATACTCAGCGCACGTTGGAGCTCCCGTCACTCTTGGCCCTTTGGTTTAGAGCCCGACCGGACCTTTAACACCCCTTTTCTTATTCCCACTCGTTTATAACCCCACAGCAAACTTCGAGCACCTGGGCTTAGGAATAAAGTCACCGACCGACTGGAACTGGACGTAGAGCACGTTGCCTGAACCAGTGTAAATCATGTGTCATTGAGTGATAGGCCACATCCGATCACAACGCATGGTAAAATTATAAATATTTACTTATTTGTCACTTTTCGCACCGACACATCGCGTCACGACCCGTCCACCGCGGGCGGCGCGGGCGAGCTCAACACGAGGAAGGGCGGCGGTGAGAGCGGCGGCGCGAACCACGACGCAAGGACCACAACAAGCAGTAGAGGGATTGGGAGGGAGGAAGGGAGGGGGATATTTTGGACATCTTGACCGGCTGGACCCACATGTCAAGGTTAGCAAACGGCAAAGATCTAATGGAAGATGGACGGATTGATGTGGACGACAACTAAGTTTAGATGAGTGACACGTGTGACCGCTCAAATTATTTAGTGGTTTATAGATAATTATTAACTTTTATAATGACGCTAACACGTAAAATTCTCATCATGATTTGACGAACGTACTTGTAACAGACAGAAACAGGACATGTCCCTCACTGCTACAGCCTCGATCCACCTTCCCAGCTACGGCAAGCTTTCCCATGGCAGAAAAAATAATCTCAGTTTGTAACCTACTCCGTATATATAAAGCATCCATGGCACATCACTAAAATGGAAAAGGACATGAAATTATTTTTTATAGACCAAAGACCTATTGGTCCCGCTTTATAGAAAGCATATAATTCGCTGGGGAAACCAGCTTACAATCATAGTTTTGAAAGTGCCCATTGCACACACCCTCTTCCACAACACAGTTTGCAAAAACATCTACAAGGTTCAACAGATACATGAAATTAATTTTCGTTACGGTTTTGTTTTCTTTGTCACAGGTCCACGTTTGATCGGCCTTTATTTTGCTTCTACACATTTTGTTATTTTTTTAGTAGATGTGTGTATATGGTCCCGTTCGCTTGTCTTAAATTTAGCTTGTTCGGCTTATTTTTTTAGCCGAAACAGTATTTTTCTTTCACAACAATTCAGTCGAAACAGTGTTTTTCAGCCAGTTTCAGCCAAAGTTTAGACCAGCAAACGTACGTATCATCGTGGCCGGAATCTAAAAACCGAGAGGAAAACGGCTTGCGGCTGTGGCACAGATCAAGGTCCCGGGACCGGGAACCCGCATGTTACCCACACGTTCACGTGCCGCCCCAACGACGAACTGCCAGGCGTCCACAACAGTGCCGTTTTGAAACCCGATGTACGACAAGACAAGAATTATTGGTGATGTCTACGGGTACAGCAGGCGTATACAGCCATGGCGCTGCCTCTGAGGCTTTGTTGGGCTGGGCCACCAACTCCGCCCTGCCCGTCCGAACACGCGGTTGACATGGCGAATTGGACATGGAGAGCGATCGGCCTCGCCGTCGGATGCGATCGGTGAATCGGAGAGTACCGCGCACTTCCCTTTCTTCGGTTCCATCCGATCCTACAGCTGGACTGCAGGAGCCATCCGCTACGGTTCTGTCTCTTTCCTACAGCTTGTACACATGCAACAGGCCATCAATGGATCGGAGCTTGGACCCTGGAGCACGATAACCGGTGGTGCCCGCGGCCCGCGCCGTGGTCGTGCGTCTCTGGCAGACATGCTTTGCCTGGCACTGCGGCATTGCGCCATCCGCCACATGGAAGTGTTGAGGCCTGAGGACCACGCGGCCCACGCTAAGGTTCTGCTGCTGCAGCTGCCGAAGGTTGGACCGTTGGAACCCTGGCTGATCCTGCACATTTAACGGGCGCCTGGGCCGCCATCGCAGTTGCATCCAGCTTTAAAAAGAGCATGCAGCCCGAGCCGTTCTCTGGCCAACCTTGCATTTCAACAGGCCTCTCGCGATCGGACAATATTGGGCCGGGTGCATGGGCTGTAAACGGCCGGTCTCTCAAGGATGCACGGCAACCATTCTTTTTTTCCGTAAAAAACAACTGTTCCTTTTCTTTTGTATATGTTACAAAAAACCCCAAAAAAAAAACTTCGACAGTTATCAGTCACCTGGAGCAATAAGCATATTATAAGCACTATTACTTGGTATGTATACATCTTTTTTTGGCTTATATATATATATATATATATTACTATATATATGTATATAACGTCAATTACAACTGATTAGAGGGAGTACCCACATATGCAACGTGCACTCCAAGTGCCACTTGCTTTGGGGTTAGGCTCTCTTGTTGTGAGTCAGTAGCCTAACAAAGTACCAAGCTACTCTTGGTCACGTGAAAAGCACTTGTACTCCAGCCAGAATTAAAAGGTATCGATGTACTCTGTCTCCGCCTATCCTTTTTTTTCACCTTGATGATAAGGTGCACATACGATTTTCCCAAGTTTGAAACTAACTAGGCAGTAGGACTATCTTATTGACCTCATTGCGTCAATATCTAAATTCTAAAGCACGAACAAAAACTTCGTACATAAAGAGAATGCGTAAACTGCACAGCAAGGAAGAATTGCTTTCTTAATAAGCTATTATACACAACTTATCTTTTCCTCTCTCCAAGAAGGTTGTCAAGATCACAAGGATCAGTTCGGAGCAAACTAAACAGAAGGACAAATAAGAAGGCACCAAAGAACGCAGAACTCTTTTTAGTTCCTGTTCATCTCTGACGTGTGCACGCAAACCGCGTGCAGGTGCAGTAGATAGAATTGAAAGAGCAGAGCTAGGTGTTCTTGGTGGGGCAGAGCGCGATGACGAGACCCGGGAAGACGTCGTCGGGGTCGTGTATGTGCGGGTTCCGCTCCACGATGAAGGGGTCCCCGCACTTGTCGCTGATGCTGTGCAGCGTCTCGCCTTCCCCGACCACGTACACCTCCTCGCACGGCCGCGCCGCGGGGCCGCCCAGCCGCGGGCCCCGGAACTGACGACGGTGCGCGCCGTCGCCGTCGACGTCGCCCGCGGTCGTCGTCTCCGCGCGGAGCGCGCCCAGCAGCACGAGCGCCACCAGCGCCACGGCGCACCACCACGAGGCCGCGTCCGCGACCGACACGGCCGCCGCGCACAGCTCCTCCGCGCGGCGGCGCCGCCGCCGGCTGCTCGCCTCTGCCTCGGCGGCGGCCATACGCAACGCAAGAACCGCCTGGGCGGCCTTGTCTGCGGTTTGGACTCTGGAGTGCAATTTGCTTGGCTTTGGGGGCGACGGATTTATCGAGCACAGACAGACAGCAGAACGGTGTGGCTTTTGGTTTTGGGCACGGACGTGGCGGTTTGGATTGGCGGACTTTTGGTGACGGTTTGTTGAACGTGGGGAGCCCACACGAGCGCAGAATGGTGTAGGACGGTTAGGTCCTGAGTACGGCGTGCTAATTGCGGTGGCAGAGACGGAATAGTCATGTCCATTCCAAGTACGAGATTCAATGGTTACTAGGAACAAAACATGTTCTATTCTATGCCTAATTGCCTATGCGATGGTAGACAAAATAGTTGTAAAACTCAGCAACAGTTGATTTGTTGCAAGAGATCTACTATGCTAGAGCATGTGATTCAGACATTCGCCACTGGAATGATAGGCAACATCATGAAAAGGCCATGCATGATTAGTGCTGAATTTTTTCCCTTTGCTTGATACCAAAGTAAGTATAGTTGAACAGTATTAAGTGGACGCCGCGGTGTCCGCTGGCCGTGCAACGTTCGAGTACTTAGATTTGGAGCAAGGGCCGGGGGGGGGTGCGGGGTGCGGTGTAGGGGACCCAAACAAAACACTGACCGTACCACCATTCGGTAGGTTCTGTACGTGTCCTCTGAGTCTCACCCTCACGTGTGCCAGTTGCAAACAGTGCGTGACCGCCTTTACACGCGAGCCTGCCGTCCTCCTTCGAGTGCCGAGTGCCCAGCAAGAAATCTACCCAAATCACGGCCTGAATTGGCAAGACATCCCGGGCAGCCGTCGGGTGATGGGGGCCGGCCAGCCGGGCACGTTTCTTTCTGATGCGCCTCGCGCGCACAGCAACAGTTCACCTTAAGGGCTACTTCGGCAGCTCGGGGACTATTCCAGGGAAGCAAACCGAGGGGGAGGGATTTTTCTGGATATGCTAATCCCCTCTCTTCCCGGAGGGGAGATTTCACATGCGGGATTATTTGACTGTGGCTGTTTGGAAGCACGGAGTTGCAGAGAAATAGATTATGTGATATATTGCATAAATAAAGCTGTCAGATAAAGCATGTATTACATATTTTAGTCCTTCCTGATGGCTCTCGGCATCTCTGGTGTGCATCTACCATGTCCAGGATTATAGAAAATCTTAACCGATATAGTATAGAAACATCTTTAAAAAATACGAAAAAATCAAGAAAATTCAGAAAAGAAAATGATATAACAAGGTCACTACATATCGATGCTCATATCGTATAAATAAATAAAAAATCTCAGGAATAAGTTTTTTTACATAAAAATACATAGGTATCCAACTGAAATCCTTTGCATAGCTACATATAACATAGAAGTCAGAAATGTTCAACAATCATTACAAAACTTGACCACATTTCACTTGTCTCAAGTCATGCATTTCTTCCACCAAAACCTCTGCAAATAACATAAAACGAAAATGGTGAACTCTTGTGACAAATTTGGCTTTTCCCCAACAAGTTTGTACATGAATGTATCATATAAGAAAGTAGAAGTTTAAAGAATGAAGCTGCAGCAAGCTAACACATGTAGAAGTAGTTCAGTTCAGACCAACTAGTGGAGGCTTTTCTTTTCTTTTATCATACACAAACATGGAATGGAGTGGGAAGTTAGTTACAGGCTACACCTGTCAGCTTTCTTCCAGTGTAATACATGGAGGAAGTGAAACATCTCAACAACACCTTACTACTAACATCTCAACACTTTACTACAGTATAATAGACCCCAACCATTGCAGCTATCATACTTAGCAAATGTACTTAGTAAAAGTTGTAACATACCTCGTTTCTGAATAGCACGAATGAACCCCAACCATCAGATTGCAGTGATACCAACAAGCACCCTGCAAGTAACAAAACCAAAAAAAAATGTAAATAACTAGGTACATGACAAGAAGATTGAGTAAAAACAGCTACTGCAGCCACCAAAAGGACAAGTAATCATGTAAATAACTCATGCCAACAAGATCGAATACCACTGCTTTGATGAGCAGCTAGCAGATAAAAAACTGGCTACATGGTCAAAGCTACTTGTATTCATCCAAATACATAACTAGCTACATGCTCAATGCTAAGCGGCCTGTTCGTTTGGTCGTAAACGATCGTGGATTATAAGCCAGAACAGTATTTTTCTCTCACACCAAACCAGCCAGCAGTAATAATCCACGATCGTATACGATCGTATGAGCACCAGCCGAACAGGCTGAAGATAAATGAAATAAATACATAACTAGTTGCATGCTCAATGCTACTTGTCTTCATCCAAATACATAACTAGCTTCATGCTCACATATCAGTCAAAATAATCACCGATGAGTACTGGAGTAGCAAACTAAACTAGTGCTGATTGACATAGGGAAGAGACATACCTAACCTATAGTAATTTAGTAGTTAGCGTAAGAAACAGGACAGTAATGAAATCACCATGGATTAACTATATAGAAACAAACACCAAGGCCGTAATGCTTAAAAAATATAGTTTTCCACTTAATTAATAGTCAGATGGCACTGATAATAGAAACTGCTAACACACAGACAGATGAGTAGGTCTAGTTTTGTTCCAAAAGAAAATACTTCAATTTATGATAGTTCAATCCATGCATCATAGTGATTACACTAGTGCTTGTGATTTTCTACTGTAATTTGTCAAACAGTGCAAAACCCGTACAGCTCCTAGATCAGGTTAGACACAAAGTTCATGTAGGGAAGGCAGAGAACACCTAGATCTTGCAGTAAGCACTAGTTCCTTTCAGATCGATCAAGAAATCGAGTGTAGCGGTATCTGGCGAGAGCTGGGAGGGGAATGAGTACCTTCTCGGGTCTAGTCAGGGCAGGCGGACGATCGACGGCGGGGGCAATCGAGGCAATCGGCGGCGGAGGCGTCGAGGCGAGGACAGAGGACGCGACCGAGGCTAGGACAGAGGAGGCGATCGAGGCTAGGACGGAAATCGAGGTGGCGGCGACGGCGCATGCCAGGTCGAGGTGGTGGCGACTCGCAAGCCGCAGAACGGGGAAGCAGCGCCCGAGCGAGGGATGCGAGACGGGGATCGACGCCCGGTGTCATCAATCCGGGCTCCTTACCCTGTGGAAATCGGGTGAAAGCGGGCCTCGAATCCACGCTCGTTGTGCTGCCAAAGAACACCGGTTTTCTGTCCCGTGTAAAACACACGGATCCCCGCGTGGAATCATGCTGCCGAATTAGGCCTAAATTTTCCATCGTTTCCCCGCGTCAGCTTTCAGTTGTTTTCGCCCCTTGGCGTGGCGTGGGCGCGTGGCCTCGGTCGTGTCGTGTGTGTCCAAGCCGAAGCCGTGCGTCAATTCAGCGGTGGAGAACAGATCGCTGTTGGCTTTGGCCCAAAGCCCTCCGAGACGGCATGGCAGAGAGCCAGAGAGACACTGGATACTATGCGACATGGTATGGACGACAGGGATCGGTGGTGGAAACGGCCGTGCCCGCTGTCGGCACTCCCGGCGTCCGGCGTCCGTTTCGCTCGGTGAGGTCTGCGCTCCGGTCAGCGTCGAGAGTACTGATGCCGAGGCTTCGTTGACAGGAACGTGTGAGGTCAAGTGATGCGCTCACTGGACAGCGTATTCGTCACGGGTAGAGATGCATGTCAATTAATGTGTAAGCCAATTGTTAGTTTCATCTATGTGGCTCGCTCTGAACCTAAACCTGAACAAATTGCAACATTTTCTTCTCAGCGATTCAGAATTTCAGATGCTGGTAGCCTGTATGGCTGTATCCGGGCTGCCTCTGACCTAACTCTCAACAAGAAACAGGTGGATTTGGAAGTTCAGTAGCTGTAGTGCCCGTTACATGGGCCGAAGACCGAAAGAAGTCCCACAACAAAGAGGATGGTAAGCTGCAACAGAGACTCTGAATTGAATTGGCCGCAAGGTCACGACTGATCACCGCGCCTTCTTTTTGTTCCTCCAAAAACTAGGCTCGGTTCTTTCCTTGAATATGAGAGCTACGGCACGCTTTCGACTGAACTGAGAATGTCCGGTTCGCGAGACAACGATGCGCCACCAACTTGACCGAGCTCTACGGAAAACGACCGTGATTTTGTTTGAGCTTGCTTGGACCAGCGATTAGCACAAGATTTGCGGCGAAATCTAGGCGCCGGCAGAAATATTCTCTCTTCTCTGGTTCAGGCTGGCAAGGAGAACAGCATTGTCGCAGCTCACAAACTGCTTTCTTACAAATGGTAAATTACAGTCACCAGACTGAACTGTAGTGAACTTGCATGGGCAGATCAAGGACCTGCAATGCTGCTGATGGTGATGGCAACGCAATTGCACCAGAATCGTAGCAGAAATGGATCCAAGAAATTCTGAAAGAGTAAACGGCGGTCCAATTTCTGCTTCCTTGCTGCTGCTGCTGCTCTACTTGTTCCTCCGCGCTCAAGTTCTCAAAGCCTATCTAATTCCTCCTTTCCAGTTCTCCCTCCAGAGATAAAATTACGTTGTGAAACGTTGCACCACGACGCGGCAATCCATCTCCATTCTTTTTAGGTGAATGGAAGGGATTGCCTCCTACTGGTTATGCATTAAAAGATATAAAGCACAGTTTTACACAAAAAAAAGACACAAAAAATGGTTAACAAAAGCTGCTGCTGCTAGCTACTGATACTGTCTTTGCTCGAAGAACTAGAACAAATTTCTTCTTGAAAAACTCTTGTGCTGCTAACTGACGCTGGAGCCCTCTAAAGCTGGAGTTGTTACTAACAAGATGACCAGCACATGATGAGCACCAAAATTTCCATGAAGAAAGGTACATCAAGCTAATTTCTGAAACTTGAAAGGATCTCGAAAGGACCTGCCTGGAGGGGATGTGCAAATTCAAAAGTGCCCAACTCGAGACAGCAAAGGGGCAGCCCATGAAGACGTGAAAGATCAGTACAAAACAGCGGTATATTATCCATGACGATATTTAACTATCTGTCATCCTTACGAATGGCAATTCTCTGATAGGGGATAGGCCTGTGGAGCTAGACTGGGAGAAAGCCCTACGGATGGTTCCACAGCTCATCTTATTCTTTTTTTTTCTCGAGTCCAAAGTCACACACACCGGATAATTATGTTTTCATCCCAACCATGTTTCATTATTTTTTTTGTTGAATTTGAAATCGGTGTAGATAGAGACACAAGGTTTGATTGGTCAGACGGATGGAAATTATTCACTCTATTTGCATTGGCCACAATATTGTGGTGCAATTAGAGTGAGCACAGCGAAAGTGATCGCAGAGATGTGAAGAATAACAGCAAGCTATATTTTTTCTACTATTCATATGCGATCATATGTAGTAGTATATTTATTGTCTTATCATTGTCACTTAAGTGAAATCAATAATATATTGCCTCATAACATGAAAAATTCAGATACTTTAGTCCGATATACTGCTCATCCCATATTTGCTCCATACTATAGTCCGTATTATATTCACGCATAGTGTCAGATAGTCATTGCCCCATCCTCTCCATTAGCCTTAGATCGGTCGGAAAATATTGGTACCATCTGCACCCAAATAACACTGGCTTGTTCAGCGAACTGATCCAATAAAATGCATCTGTCACCAGACATCAGCAATGTTGCGCGATGGTTAAGTAATAGAGATGGATAGAGTTGGCGACTGTGCCTGACTGCACGTGTCTGGATTTGCGATTCCAGGTCACGCTTTTTACCTTGTCATAGACCTCAAATTGCATCAACATGAAGTATTCAATGGCCATTGGTTCATTTGCAGTAGCATGCCTGAGGGGCAATTATACAACGATGATGGTAGCACCTACTGCATTTCGTGCCACCAACAGTTGGAAACAAATGAATGATTATTTCACGCGCATCATATTCTGGTGTAAGAATATCTTCACAATAGAAAACATGCAGAAAAAGAAAACACGCAGCCTAGTATACTACAGACTACAGAGATGGAGGCATGCAACCAGAGTCATGACTCTTTCAGGCCCGCCTTCCATAGTCCCATTGAGTTGAGTTGAGTTGACATACACCCTAATCCCAAAGACCTTTTGAGCATATCCTTTCAGTTTCAATACATGCTCGGGAGAGATAGGATCTTAGGCTGATTCATTCTGAGAGCAAGGCTAATAATACAGCCGCCTGCTGCTGTAAGGATCTTTGCATCTTATCTCTCAGTCCATCCATATAGTAGTTAGCTCTTCACTATTAATACATGGCCCACTTATCTCTCTCACAAAGTTTCTGGTTTTTGTGTCTATATAAGCCGGCTGTAAGCTTACAACCCGCTTCTCCTCTCTCTCCTCTTCTCTCTCATCCAAATCAGCATTCATCATGCTTACAGCCTGTTATTATACTTGCTCTCAGCGATTTGAGCATCCTTAAAATGTGACAGCTAGTTCCTTCTAAGAAGTTGGTCATATGGTCTGATCAGGACAAGGTATTGCCAGGAGCAATGCGAAGTGCAACTAGTGTTGTATCTTATGCTCTATGATATAGTTTCTTCAAATAACTTCCGAGTTGAGGTGAGATAGAATTTGCGGCACCATGAACACACTTGTGGTAAGAAAAGTCTTCAGTGGTATCATCGTTCCTCAGCAAAATGAAGCACCTTGTCTCCGGGTGAATAGGATTCAACCCGATCTGCATGTAAGACAAATGGTCACACCATCAAAAAAATGACAGCAAATACCAGCCTCAATGCACTGCCTAATACTTTTCACATCAAATTTACAGCATGCAATTTTGTAATAAACAGGGATATGCCAGGGTGTAATCAGGAGCGGAGCCATGATTTACATACGGGGCCGTTCAAACTGAAAAGTCATGCATGATGAAATACATATACGGTAATAGTATACTCCCTCCATTGTAGAAAAATGTCGTTCTCCCTTTATAAGGAGCCAATCCATCTCAACTTGGACCAAATTATATAAAAAAGTATTAATAACTATGATGCGTAATAAGTATTTGACGATTTGACAATGCTATTCTTCCTGTGATAGGCAATTGTGTTGTGTCTACCCATACCAAGGCACATGTGGTGATTCACGAATCTCAAAATTTTCGAAGGTGCTCATAGTGGGGTAGGACGTGTTTGTTTATAGGGATAGGTGTGCATGCATGTATGTGAGTGTCTATGTCTATAGTGAGGTTCACACTAAAAAAATAATCTACATATAATATTGTGCCGCTCAATAAGCTTGATGATAATAAAGTATTGATGACCAATGAATTGTTATTACTAGTTAAGTACGGGTTCATTAAAATATAAAATATAATGAAATGTAATTACACATTTAGTAAAATGTAAACTTTCATTAAAATGTGTCCTAATATTGTAGGTAAACAAATTTGGATGAATCAAAATATTTTATTCTAATTGGGTTTTGTATGGTTTTGTTGTCTAGAAGACATCAATAAATATATATGACAACAATATTTATCTATCTTTTTTATATTATTAATATAGACTATTTAACAATATATTAACTAAAAAAATATTGTTGTGATGTTAGGCAGGCTCCGCGCCTGGTTGTAATCCACCTTTTAGTGCGTACATGCAAATTCTACAATGGGCCATCTTGTTCTGGTTTGTGGGGAAGGATTATCGTTTGCTCAACCTTGGGAAGCTTACAGTGCTTAGAAGGCTGACGATGATATTGTATAAAGATCGATTTTAATGCACATAATGTTTTTCCAGTTAATTGGACAGCTTGTCAATGGAATTTTCTAACACTAACGATATTGGCAATAAGCTTGGCCAGATGGCAAACACATATATACAAAAATGTAATCAAAATAGGATGTCTTCTAATGCAGCTCATGATTTCACAATTATCAAAGTTAACATATACACTTATTCTCTTTGGTGTGAGTGGGTTTGTTGCTGTTATAGGGTTTCTAAACCCTTTTTTTCTTCTCCCCAGACCCCGCACAGAGCGGGAGCTCTCTGCACTGGGTACGCCCCTTAATATAATGATATGTGTGTGGGTTCGAGGAAAAAAGTTATTTAAAAAAAACAGGCATCATTGATAATCACCTTAATTTCTCTTACTCCAACACCGATCTTTTCAGCCCCTCTGGGATGAAATTTCAGGGCCTCAATTAACTGTGATTTATCTGGCATCATCACATATCCATTTAATGGGTACCTTCATGCAAGTAAAAGAAATTACATAAATGATAATCAACATATAACTAGAAAAACAAAGCATATGCATAAGTCGTGCAAAAATAAACTAGTAAAATAGCTCCATCGAGGGTGATATTGTCTTCTTACTCTCTTAGCATGTTCTGTAAGGAAGTGTGCATATCAATAATGTTATCCCATATACTGACTTTAGCATGAAGAAAGTCCTGGTCGATGGCAACACCATTGACAGTCGCACTGCCTTTAGACTTGCATGCTAACCTACATATGGAAGCATTTTCAGTACTTTGTCTACGGGTATCCAAATGATTCTTTTCAACATTCTGAACTTTAGGGCTGCGTAGGAAATCATAGATGCTCTCGTTTTGTTCTGGTTCATGTGGCTGCAAAATACGGTAACTGTTAGCATCAAATTGAATAACTGAATATCCTGCAGGTATATTTAAGATGGTGGTTTATTTTCTTCATCGACTACATAACAAAATACAGCAGCCTAATTGATGGTCAAATTCAATGTAGAAAACTACATCAGTCAAGAGATCAGCTTAATTGATCGAAACATCAAGCAGAGCTAACACTGGTACTCTAAAAAATAGAAATCAAACACTCTTTGTTGAATTTTATCCATAATCTGACAATTATCAAGCATGGGCACGGAATTGAGAAGAAATTTATTAAATACAGTGCATCAATCTTTCTGCAAAAACTAAACTCCACACATTATAAAGCAGTATGGTAAATACTGGTATGGATGGATGTGCATCAAGGCCCTCAAAATTGTCATTATCAATTTCTGGGAGTGCCATGAAGTGTATCTTGGAAAATATTGAGCATCTGTCACTATGGCAGCATGTTTTGAATGCATACACACCTTTCCCGAATGCATAATTTCAAAAGGCCCTGACGTCCCATTGAAAGGCTCTTTGCCCCAAGCAATTGCATCTAGACTTCCACACAGATTGTCCACTGAACATTGCTTTGCAGCATTTATAAAACTTTGTGCAGGCCTCTGAAGAAAGCACAGTAAAATCACAATGGGCCTGGAGGCCTTAAACAGGAAATTCATGTAAACATATCAGTACAAAAATCACATGGTACTTACAGAAAAACATGCTTCAGAAAATGGAGACGAGATTGATAAACGAGTGCGCTGCTGCTTTAAACCTTGACTGCTTATTGCATGGAACTGCCCAGTTACAGACATGCTATCTGCAATAACCAGTAAGTGCTCCCGACGAATATTCCTCCCAATATCAGTAGTTGCTGATTTCAAAGACTGCAAATATAACAATTAAAATCAATTCTAAAGATGAAACGATAACAGGCAACCAGGCTTGTAAACGAAAACCAATGGCAACAAATACGGGGGCACATACTTCAACAAAGTATTTCCATGCTGAGTCTATGCCATATGAACAGAAAATATCAGCTACGTGGCTTGGTCGACTCAGCTCCCAGTCAATCAACTCCATTACTGGAATGCAAGCATTTTGTAGAGTAGCCCAGAACCTCCCACCTTTGCAATGGTCAGACATACAAACTTTCACAAGAAGTTCACCATCATGTTGACACTGGATCTCAACATCCTTAAATTCCAAAAAACCTGCACAAAAAGAGAGGATAAGCAGCCAAACACCAAGTACTATCAGATTTTTCCCCAAAAAGGACAGCAAAGCTTTGCCGATGTTTTATTAGAAGAGACTGGCCCAGTTTTTAAGGGGAATCTGGGCCAGATTAATAGATGTCGAAACCAGTGCAAATCTTTAAAAACGATGCTTTCTAGGGAAAAACTTTAATACGATAGCATGATCTGACTGGTGACAGCTTCAGTCCAGAGTGTGAACTCCCAGATCATCCAAATGAGAGCATCTGATGAGATTCCTTCTTCCACAAGTCTGTAAAGCATCACCCGATGATCTGCCGCACTATAGTTACAAGAATAATCTTTTGAAGGAAGCTAATACTTCTCAAAACTATTCATAGAATCAGTATAGCTTACTGTATGTCAGGTGCTTAACACATTTTATTCCTTGCCAAGTCAGTTACTTTATTGGTGACTGACTTATTTAAGTCTGTCATGGGTGACACCAGAACAACTTTTGAACCTTTGGCATGGGCATTATTTGTAACTTCATATATAACACTCTCGTAAAGAACTTAAGAATAATGCTCCCTCTGTCCCTTTTTAAGTGTCGCTATGGTATTCGTGCTGGTCAAACTTTTTAAGTTTGACTAGGTTTATAGAAAATAGTAGCAACATTTGTATCTACAAAGAAGTTTATTACGAAAATAGATTCAACGGTCTATCTAATGATACTAATTATGTACAATAAATATTAATATTTTCTTGTATATTTGGTCAAAGTTGAATACGTTTGACTTCTCGGGAAGTGAGAACTGATAGAGAAAGGCCAAGAGGCTTAGATTGCTTAATGAAGAGTTTACAGGAGTATTACATATATAGAGAGAGACTAAGCTAGAGAGTTAAGAGGGGGGAGAATCCCAGGCAGCAAGCCGGAGTTCCTAGGCAGCGCTGGGTGGAAACCCAAGAGGCAGCCGGTACACAATAAATGATAAAGGAAATAAATACTCTAACACCCCCCCGCAGTCGGAACGTCGTTAGAACGGATGTTCAGACTGGAGCGAAAATCCATAAAGACAGAAGAAGGAAGACCCTTGGTGAAGACATCGGCAAACTGTGACGTGGTGGGAACGTGAAGTACACGGACAGCCCCAAGGGCGACCCGTTCCCGGACGAAGTGAAGGTCGATTTCTACGTGCTTGGTACGCTGATGCTGAACGGGGTTGGCGGAGAGGTAGACGGCGCTAACATTGTCGCAGTAGACGAGGCAGGCAGTTTCCAGAGGATGATGTAGTTCCTGTAGAAGTTGCCGCAGCCAGGAAGCTTTGGCGACGCCGTTGGCAACTGCTCGGTATTCGGCCTCGGCGCTCGATCGTGAAACAGTGGGTTGGCGCTTGGATGACCAGGAGATGAGGCTGCCACCGAGGAAAACAGCATAGCCGGAGGTGGATCGTCGGGTGTCAGGGCAGCCAGCCCAGTCAGCGTCGGTGTAGACGATGAGCTGAGTTGGAGCAGAGCGGGGAATGACAAGACCAAAACTGATAGTGCCCTGAAGGTAGCGGAGAATCCGCTTGGCAGCAACAAGATGAACTTCCCGAGGATCATGCATGTGTAGGCAGATTTGTTGAACAGCGTACGCGATGTCGGGCCGGGTGAAAGTGAGGTCTCGGAGAGCACCATGAAAGGCTACGATATCTTTGTAGGATCAACAATGTAAGGGCCGGCATTAGCGAAACTTTGGCACAAGTGTCAACAGAGAGGAACAAGGCTTGCGATCGCTCATGCCATGGCGAGCAAGAATATCCAGAGTGTAATTGACGCCAGGAGAGAAATAGAGTGTCTTCTTTGTCATTTGAATCGCTACGCCAAGGAAATGGTGTAGAGAACCAAGATCCTTCATAGCAAATTTCTTCTTCAGTGCATCAATCACCCGATATAAGAGCGGCTGAGAGGAGGCTGTAACAACAATGTCATCCACATATAGGAGCAAATAGACTGTCTCAGTGCCGCGGTGATAGATGAACAGGGAGGTGTCGGACTTAGCTTCAGTGAAACCCAGAGATAGCAGATAAGAAGCAAACCGGCTGTACCATGCTCGCGGTGCCTGCTTCAAACCGTAGAGGGACTTGTTGAGCCTGCAGACGTGGTCGGGGAGAGCACGATCGGCAAAATCAGTGGGCTGAGAGCAGTATACTGTTTCTGACAAAGTCCCGTGAAGGAAAGCGTTCTTGACATCAAGTTGATGGATCGGCCAGTCCCGGGAGTGAGCCAGAGTGAGGACGGTGCGAACGGTAGCGGGTTTGACGACGGGACTGAAAGTCTCATCGTAATCGATTCCGAGGCGTTGTGTGAACCCACGGAGCACCCATCGAGCCTTGTATCTGTCCAAGGAACCATCAGCATGAAACTTGTGTTTGAAGATCCATTTTCCGGTGACCACATTTGCCTTGGCAGGCCGAGCAACGAGATCCCAAGTGTGGTTGTCCAAGAGGGCAGCGAATTCTTCTTCCATGGCCTGACGCCAATGCGGATTAGCAAGAGCGTCACGGCAGGAACGCGGAAGTGGGGACAGAGCCTCGGTGTGTAGAGCAAGACGAGGCTGCTTGTATCCGGACTTCCCGCGAGTCGCCATGCCATGAGAGTTGGCAAGTGGCGGGATGGAGACCGCCCCTGCTGGCAGTGAAGAACTGCTCTTGACGTAGCGTGGTGGAGAGGGAATCATGCCAGAGCGTCGAGGAGGAGACCCAGCGGGAGACCTCGGAGGCAAGCTGGGTGCGGGGGCACGCCGTGTGTAGACGTGGACGACGGGCGGCTTCCTGAAGGAAGGAGTCTGGAGCGACTGAACAGGAGGCGCTGTGGGCACCGGTACAGGGGGCACCGTGGGCGCCTGGACAGCGGGCGCTGGTGTAGGGGATACCAGGGGTGCGGTGAAGTCAGGTGGGGGAGACCGCGGCGCTGGTGTGCCTGATCCCGGCGCTAGGGTACCTGAAGAGGCCGGCTGGGAGGGAGCCCGCAGAGGTGCAGGTGCTGGCAGGATGGTAGCAACGTGAGGGGTTCCTGCAGGTGGAAAAGGGACTAACGGAGGATCGTCATCAGTTAGAAAGTCCAGTTCGTGTGTGGGCGGTGAGGGCCGGCTAAGGGAGAAAGGAAACGTTGTTTCGTCGAAAACAACGTGGCGAGAGATGATGACACGGTTTGTGGCGAGGTCGAGGCACCTGTAACCTTTGTGATCGGGAGAGTAGCCGATGAAAACACATAAGGAAGAGCGCGGGGCAAGTTTGTGAGGAGTGGTGGCGGTGAGATTAGGGTAGCAAGTGCATCCGAAAGCCCGGAGATCATGATAAGAAGGGTGAGTGCCATAAAGTACGAAGAAGGGAGTGCTCATGTTCAGTGTTTTGGTGGGGAGGCGATTTATGAGGTGAGTGGCAGTAGCAAGGGCATCGGCCTAGTAGAAGGGGGGCATGGATGCTTGGAAGAGCAGGGTGCGGGTGACATTGTTGGTGGTGCGAAGCATGCGTTCGGCTTTGCCATTTTGCCGAGGTGTAGGGGCAGGACATGCAAAGAGAAACACCTTTGGCAAGAAAGAAAGCGCGAGACGTAGAGTTGTCAAACTCACGACCGTTGTCACATTGCACGGATTTGATGGTACAACCAAATTGAGTGTGCACATAGGCGAAGAAATTGGAGAGTACAGTAAAAGTCTCGGACTTTAATCGAAGAGGAAAAGTCCAAAGAAAATGAGAGCAATCATCAAGAATAACGAGATAGTATTTAAAACCGGATACACTGATAATAGGGGAAGTCCACAGGTCACAATGTATCAGATCAAAAGATTTGGGTGCTCTAGACAAAGAACTAGCAAAAGGCAAGCGAACATGGCGCCCAAGCTGACAAGCATGGCAGATGGAGTCATCTGTGGACTTGCTGCAGAAAATGGAAGATGACTGAGCGAGACTCTGAAGGGCAGCCTTGCCGGGGTGGCCGAGACGACGATGCCAGGTAGTTGGAGAAGGAGTGGCCACAAGAGCACAAGTATCAGTAGGTGACGACGGGAGCTGCAAGGTGTAGAGCGGCCCTGAGCTGTTACATCGAAGGAGGGTGTTCCTGGTACGGAGATCCATCACAGAGACACCAAGAGGGTCAAATTCCACAGAAACAAAATTGTCAGTGGTGAACTGACGAACGGAAAGCATATTTTTAATGATGTCAGGAGCGAGAAGGACATTGTTGAGACGGAAAGGGCCAGGAAGGGTGGAGTATCCGGTGCCAACAACCGGGAGAGTAGGCACCATTTCCCACAACAATGGAGGAAGGAAAAGAGGAGGATGGAGATACGGTAACTATACCAGGGTTGGAGGCAATGTGAGACGAGGCACCCAAGTCGATCACCCAGTCCGAGGAGTTCGGAGGCGGGGTGAGGGTGACGGTGCTGAAGGCGTTGGCGAGGGACTGTTGGTCCCATGGTGACCAAGCAGGGGCGTCGGAGGTGGTGCTGGCGTCCAGGCAGGATGAGGCGCCGGATGAGGCGCCTGGGTGGGCGCTTGGTGGTACGTCCCAGGAGTCGAAGGGTAGTAGGTTGGAGGCACGCCGGCCACCAAAGCGTCTTCTTCGCGGCCGGTGGCGGCGATGACGGATGGGCGGTCGCGGGAGGTGGACCGCGAGAACCGCCGGGAGTAGACCCGGGCCACATGTGGATGGACCCCGTCCACGGATTGAGGAGGGAGGGCCACTGGGAACCACCTGGGAAGCCGCTGGTCGAGCCTCCTTAGCCACGGCGACGCCGCGCCACGCACGCCATCGCCAGACGAAGCCCCCCCGGTCGTCTTGTTGAGGGCGCGAGTTTGCAGACCCAGAGGCCGGCGGGGATGCAGGTGGCTTGTTGGACGAAGAGGCGACGAGGGCTGATGGAGGCGCCGAGGGAGGTGCCATGTTGAGCTCGGCCAGGCGCAGGTCGGCGCGGACGTCCGCAAAGGAAGGAAACGGCTTCTGGCGCGTGATGAACTGCGACATGAACTGGAAGCGCTCATTGAGGCTGCAGAGGATGTTTAGCACCAGAGTACGGTCATGGACTGGCTCACCCAGATCAGCAAGGGCATCGGCCATGCCCTTCATCTTGCGGCAGTAGGCGTCGATGGAGAGGGCACCCTGGGAAAGGGTGCGGAACTCAGCATCAAGGAGCATGGCGCGTGACTCGCGATTGTTGAGGAACTGCTGTTCGATGCCGAGCCACGCAGCCCGAGCGGAGACGCCGTCACGTTCGTGGATGACGTCCAGAAGGTCGGTGGAGATGGTGTTGAAAATCCAGGAGACGACCACGCAGTCCATGTGGGACCATGCTGGATCGATGACTCGGGAGTCATCACTGAGGACGTGATCCTTCAGCGCGAAACGGCCGAGGACGAGGAGAACGTAGTTGCACCACTTGGAGTAGTTGGAGGACTGGAGGTCCAGAACGATCGGAATCAAATTCCTGATGTTCTGGATAGCAGCAGCAGCCGGCTGTGCAGATGGGCGATGGTTGCGACGTCGGAGGAGAAAGAGTGATCGCCGCCGTCCTGAGAGTCGTCGTCGTGGAGGGAGTCCGGGCGGAGACGGTCCCGGAGTGCAGCGGCCTGCTGTTCCAGGGCGTCGGCCTGCGCGCGCTCCTTCTCGAGGGCGTCAGCGGCGGCACGAACGCGATCCTGCGTGGCAGCAGCAGACTTGAGGAGGTCAGCCTCCATCTGAAGCTGCTGGCTGCGGTCGGTGTTGGTCGAGTGCAGGGAGGCGGCCTCCTCCTCCAGCTTCTGGGCGGCGGCGAGAGCTTCATCACGAAGCTTGATCGTGGTAGCCGCGGTGGAGGCGCCGGAGGTCGAAGTAGCCATGGGCGCGCGGCTGGGCACCGGTCGCGTCGACGAGGGCAGCACCAGGCGCGCCGGCGGTCGAGAAGGACCGCGGATGACGGCGGCACTGGGCGCGCGAGGCGGGAAGGTGAGGGGGCGGGCGCGGCTCGAGGGGGGCGCCGAGAGGAGCGGAAGCAGAGGAATCGGTTTAGTCTGATACCATGATAGAGAGGCCAAGAGGCTTAGATTGCTTAATGAAGAGTTTACAGGAGTATTACATATATATAGAGAGAGACTAAGCTAGAGAGTTAAGAGGGGGGAGAATCCCAGGCAGCAAGCCGGGAGTTCCTAGGCAGCACTGGGTGGAAACCCAAGAGGCAGCCGGTACACAATAAATGATAAAGGAAATAAATACTCTAACAAGAACAACAGTTAAAAAGGGATGGAGGGAGTACCCAGTTATCTAGTGCAAACAACATATTACGTTTTATAACCTACCAGTTTTATTCATTTGGACATCAATCAACATGAGAAGTTCCTAAAAGATATAGATCTGTAATGTCATCAACTACCAACAGATATTTCCATCATGGACTCAACTGGATAAAAAATGGAAGTTACTAGTTGAAGTAACATTGCTTTATGTCCTTCTATTAAAACAAAATCCTACCTTATTTTCCCAATCCGAAAGTAAGCCTGAATCTATAGAACAGGGTGGAATACAACTCCAAGGATTTGTTAAGTTACTTTCATTCCTAAATCTAGTGACTTAGCATTGTAGTAGCAAACAGCTGGTTTGTACTTGATACATTCCTAAGATCTCTATATGGGCATGTGTTGTGTGCTGTGCGTTGTTTGGATTCTCTCTTCTTTAATGCAATTACACGCAACCCTCCTGTGTATTTGAGAGAAAAAATCACAAATATATTATGGACTCCTATGACAGCTAAATTTTGTGGTTAATGTCTTCTTAAGAGAATACAATTTTTTTCTACAAAATCATGTATGATATTAGAATGATAAAAAGCCATACAAGCTACACCTCGAAATATTTTACCTCTATGTACTACAGCTTAGAAAGGAATCCTATAGGCTATAGCTCAGATCATAATTCCAAAGTGGCTAAGTTCTACAGGAAATTCACAGTAAATATATGGGGTATATTATGTAAACTGTATCAAAACGTAACAACCTTTCAGCAGTGTATCCAGTATGATTGGAATCACCCTTTTCTTGATAGTGTCCAACTGAGACATGGAGTTAGGTTCAGCTACTGCTACGACAGTGATGCAGCATGCTGAAGTTTTAACACCCTCATCACCTACCACACATTTTCTGCAGAGTAGAAGTTTTACATGTGAAAAGATAGTGTAGGAGATGCAAACAAAGAAGTAGAATGTGAATAGCAATGACTTTAGAATTATAAATTTATAATAAGTAGAGATGTGCCATATATGACATCTATTGCCAAATCATAATTTAAGCATGTTACCAATTTTGATGCAATAATTCAGTGAGTCTAACTATCTTAATATAAGACATTTTCCAGAACAAATTCTCAAAAAACTATAAAGTATTTATATATAATGAGAACCACACTGAATTCTAATAATTCAACAAGCTAGGTTCAGATGGATATATTGTATAAAATATGAGCAAAAAGAACCTACAACACCAGTTTTTTTTTCAATCTTCTGGGCCTATGATTACTATTAGAAACAAATAATGTTCCTTAAATATAATCATTTTGTAATCTGCAGTTAGCAAATGCCAAACATTTCCCGTCTTCTTGGTACACATCAATAAATATAACATATATGCCCATAAAAAATGGCAAGACCCACATATAATTGCTCATTGTGTACTGGACAGTGGAACATTTGTTCTTGAACAGCCCTTTTGCCACTGACTGCTAGCTTTCAAAGATGACCTTGCAGTCCCTTACTTTATGGAATTTTAATTATCCTCCCAGCCCAGAGCATCTGGATGGTGACAAATGATTGGATATTCAAACAACCCACCCTGTGTAGAAGCTTGTAAAGCTAAGTTTAAACATGAATTCGCAATGCTTTTGCAACATGCGAGAAAAAGTTACTTTCCTAGCATCAGTCGCTGGCTAGACAGCTTCTTGTAAATTTCGTTTTCCTTTTCTTGGGACAGGCTGTTTTTTGTAATTGTTTAATATATTTCCAGGGCAAGCCTCTCCTATTTTGTCCAAAAAAGTGGATGTGAAATAAGCTACATGTGTATCAACATGCAGTGAAAAGCAAAGGACACCGCTAAAAAGAGACAAATAAATAGATATAGACACTCATTGAAACACAAATCGGTTTGGTGCTCTTTTTTAACAAACAAATAGGTTTGGTGCTTACCTCCTTGAGATACAAATTGATGGGATTGCATTGTTTAGCTGATCTCTGGTGACGTTATACTCTTTTGTAAGTTCTTCTATAACAAATCTCAATCCTAATCTTTTTTTCTTCATCATTTCCTGTAAAACAGATAGTTATATACCAATTTCAAAACCCAAATAAAAGAAAGAAATCATTGTTTATAAAAAGAAAAAAAAAAGAATAACACCTTGCTTATATGAAAATGGGTGGTCCAAGTTCCTTCTTTTCTTTTTTTGTCGTGTCCATCATATCTAATAACAAAATGCAACATTAAATGATCAAATGCATAGTATTAAAAGATTAAATGACAGGAAAAACAATGTTTAAGTGAACTAACATAATCATGATTGTTTCAACCAAATCAGAGAAGTTCACTCGCTCAAGATGGTTTTTAACTTCTAGGGATGCATATTCCAGACCATATCTATACTTCTTTAAATGCCTCGACAGGAAAAGCAAACCAATATGGTCCCCTGAATTTGTAGCCTTGTGACACTTGAATACTTCCTGCACGGCAAATTTAAACATGTCATGACATGGGCAAAAAATAGACAGCGGTGTCCACATAATAAGTATAGACATTAATAGAAACAGAAATAGAATATTACTTGTAGATTCATGAGAGGGGAGTCCTCTAAACCATTAACTGGGTGTTCCAAAGCTCCATATGCAGCTTCTGAAATGGAACAAGCTGCCCAACAACCTACTGGGGCGCCGAGCTTATCTACCAGGATCATCAGCACTATCATAAGAGAATTGCACTATTTGCTGCCCGTAAGAACTTCTAACAGTTCCATCATAAGCAACGTGTATATCTCTCAAGTGATACATTAATTTTCTTGTCAATGTCCCTGGAACATCAGCATTTTCGCTAAAGAAGTTTGCCCTGCCAGCTATAGCATGCAAAAGACATTCCAATGGATTTAAACCCTCAATGAAGGAATTCCTGATCACAGCATAAAGGTTTTGACCTCCCACAGGTTCATTAGTACCCTCAGCTTCATAGTTCAATGATTTCTGTCTATTCCAGCTAATACATGAGAGTTGGGAAGGAATTCTGAAGGGAAATTTGCTTGCTGGAAGTTGAAGACCAACACATGCAGTTTGTTGAGCATATTTCAACATGCTACCCTTGCTTCCTGCATTAATCATCACCATCATTGAATTATCATTACTAACATGTTGTTGCACCATTTTTAATAGATCACTGAAGACATCTTTAAATGCCATGATTGAAGATCTGATAACTGATGGATTGCTCTGGATACAATCAGATTGTCTGTAAGTTACATCTTCAGTTTCATCGTGACACTTTAGAACTGGTATGTTAATTGGATCTAGCAATATTTGCTTGATTTGGAAAGCTTCTTCAGCTTCATCCAATGCCAGCTTAACTCCCTCGGTTAGTTTTCTCCTTGAGTAATGGTCTGAGAACATGTAGAGATCTGAAAGAGAGACACTTAAGCCCCTCATGGTTAAGAACTCACATAATACTTCTTGTGCAGAAGAAAGGAAGTCAAGTGCCTTGCAACCATACTGTTTGAACATGACAGAGAAAAGACCAGATGTGTTATTTTGCAGCCAAGAAGAGCCCAGTGAGCTGGTAAGCACTTCACCGTTTAAGATGTGTAACTTCCTATCACAACTGAACTTCATGCCTGAAGGAAGAAGCATGCTGAAAAGTTGTTTACCAGTCCACCGAGAACCTTGAAAATTCATAGATTTAATAACTGCTGGAACTGGTGTTAATACTGAAAGGCATAGCATTTGAAGCTGCTGAAATTCAGATTTCTTCAGAAAAACATCTGTACTTGTTAACAAATGTGCAGCAGCTAGAGAGTCATGTGTTAGTGACACCAAACTTCGACCATCTTGCATATTCAACAGCTGGTGGTGTAAGCTTACCAGCTCTCCAAGCTCAATTCTTGATCGTACAGATTGTGGGATATATCCATGCAAACAATCACCATCAAAATCTCCCAGAAAAGGTGTACAACATAGTGGATTGATTGATACCACAGAGTGAATTGGTAGAATTTTTGCAGAGAATGCAATCAGTGAATGTTGATGGACTGAAGGAGGCCTGTTGATGAGAATAAGATCACCATCCTGCAATGGTCTATAGGCAATGTCACCAATTTCTAGCTGATCTGCCTTCCGAACAAACATTAACTTTCCATTTCGCCGAATAAATAGTTCTTCCTTGGCTAGAAGGTGCAGGTTGCACTTCAAATTTATATTTTCAAAATTATACGAACTAACGTGCTCAGAAACAACCAAGCTTGAGGCTAAATCTTCAGGAATGCCAATTTCCCATAACTTAATTTTTGGGTCCCCGACCATAGTACTCCTAAAAGCATTATCTGATCTTTTGCTGAGAACAGCATCCTTTAGCCATTTCATTCCAGATGTATCTGTGGATGTCTCCCCATCTGTCTTTTTAGAGTACAACTGAAAGAGATAAAAATGTCAATGAATAATGTTAAAGAATTACTAGCACCACAATTGTAATATTAGAATCTTAACTTATAACACTAGCGCTTAACAAAGTTTTTTTCTTCCTTATTCCAAAGTAACTTCCATAGATAATTACTCCATCCGTTCAAACAATGCTTGTTGTTTTAGCCTCTTCTACTACAGTCAAAATACTTGTTCTACAATGTTGAAGTAATTTGACCTACCTTTCCCAATCCTACCCCTCAATTCCTTCAATAACTAGTATGGAAGAGAGTAAGTGTGTGCTTTTGACATCATAAATCCAAGTAATGCAAGCTTTATGGAGGATTAACCACGGGTTGGATAGTCATTTTATCTACCCCAATTCTTCTGGCCAGGCTAAAATAACAACTAACAGGTATTGTGAAACAGAGGGAGTAGGTGGCTAAAGCTCTGAAGACAATTAAGACTTTCAACAAATTGAAGGTTTAAGTTCCTTCAGTGCAATTGAATTGGATTTGAGTGGAAACTTATGAACGCTCACATGTCAGATACAGATATTCTTTTGATACTAATCGACACAAATACTCCTCAAATACTCATCGGACAAGTATTGAATGTTTTCATGGTTCCATGGTAACAGTTCCGAAACATGCATTTGATCACTTTCAAGAAGGCTACCGTTCTCTTTTGCACTCAGGTTAAGTTCTAGGGAAAAGGCTTAGCTGCATAAGTCATATTAGAGTGTAGAACACGATAAACCAGATATTCTCAAATAAGAGCAACATAGTTTTGTCTGATGAGTGATAACCCAACCAATTAGAAGTGTTAAACATAATGGTTCATCAACAACATCTAGGTTAGAGTGATATAATTGGGTATGGACAAAATAGAAACTTTGATTGAATCATTTGCATTCAAACACTTGATTTTAACTAAGAACCCAGATCCGACAGATCAGAATGACTTATATCATCCTATATAAATATTGCAATATAGAAAAGAAGATAGTAGCTTTCTTGCCTTGGATGACTTCAGGCATTCTGACACTCTGCTGGAGACAAGTGAACTTGCAAGAACACTGAACTGTGGATGCTGGCGGTAGTCATCAATTCTCCTACTGACATCAACCGTCCTCTTGTAAGCCTTTGTTCTGTCATCCTACTTCAAGCATGCAATGAACAAAATCATGTGTTTACATTTGAGATGCCACGTGGTTCAAATATGTACTGTAGCATGTGCATGAGTGGATGAGACCGCCACAACATATCGTTTTGATGAACAAAACTACAAAGAAAATAGACCAGTACTAGCTCCATTTGAAAATTGAAATGACACAAAAAGATTGCGCATCTGGCAGTGCGATGAAGAAATCGTTTCACACCATATCGAGTACCCCCTAAGTTTGCTAATAATTTTTTTTCTCAAACATGCACAAGAACTGCATGCTGTTTCAGTATAGGAGGGGAAATAGGGTTAGAAGGATGGATCATCCTCCTTGGCAACAAAAAACAAAAGAGATGAAGAAAGAAAACCAAACACGCCATGCAACTAAGGTCATACTGCAGGCTAGGTTGGGGCCAATGTTGTGTTAACCCCTAGCTCAAGCTCGCGCTCCACAGATCAACGTCTACAAAAAAATGCACTCTCCAGAAACAATCCCTCAAAGATGCATGAATCATTATGCTTTCAGATAGTCCAAGCACTCAAGAATCCAAGATGATCAAGGAAGTTCTCCCATTAATTAAAGAGGTAATGGATTATTTGACATCAGAGAACTTCTGGTTTTATGATTTGCCATCGATTAAATCGGATTTCACTCCAAGCCATTCAGATTTCAGATTTCTCACTATTTTTTTTCAAATGTGCAGGAAAACTACATGTCATTTCATTAAAGAAGGAATAAAAAGGTAACAAAGATAAACATTCAAAGACAATGAACACACATCACGCACCCACACATGCAAGAAAATTAGAACAGTGATACCATGGACAGTACAGTATGTTGACACAACTATAACCGGGGAGCGAGACTTACACTAGCCCCATGAGATCCCTGGCATTGGTGACACACCAGACAGCTCCTTCGGACACAGTCCTAACCACTATTTCTTCAGTAATGGAGTGAAAAAAGAACTTAATCCTAATTTCAAACTTTTTCACTCCATGCAATCTGGCAATGGCATGGAATGAAGAAATTTGAAATCTTGATGGCATGGAGTGAAGCAGACTTAATTGATGGCAAATCAGGTGAGGAAGTTCTCCAAAGATATACAGTGGATTTGCTCTTAATTAAATGACTTCCCAAAAATTTATTGAAAGATTTACTCTAAACTATACAGAAGGCTAGCATTCAATAGGGTTAACTAAACGAAAAGAAGGTTACTAAACATGAATGGCTGGAAAAAACGATGAATGGATAAAAGATTTAACAAAAAAAAAAAGTACTTACAAATGTTAGACGTCCATCTGAAAGCCCATATCCGATTTCTACAACACGATGGCAATTAGGAGTTACTGGTAAACATGATAGAAACAATAGCTCCCGCCTTGAAACAAATTGTTTGATAAGTTCAGGGTCACTTTTCTTCAACAAGTGGAAGACCTGCAAATATGGAAAATGAAACAAGGACAGGTCTTATTGTTTGAAACATGATATATATGTGAATACAAGAAGCTGAGGAGTGCGATTGCCCCCGTTTCGTAATCACAATTATATTTTCTGTATGTTGTGAATAATAATAAAAAATCAATAACAAATACTCCAAACAGTATGAGTAACTCCATATCCCCTTTTTTTGTATCCTACATTGTACATTTTAAATCACCTGTTTCTGCTACCATTACTCGAGCCAAAGTAGCAGTGACCCAATTAAAAATAATAGAAAAAAGTCTTTTCTCAGGAGGGAAACAGCGAATAAGTATATCTATACTGGAAGCCAACATGGAACAGCCTTTACCAAAGATGAATGGCTGAAAAAAAATTACTTGGTAGGGCGACAATATTATCTTGGTCATATTTGACTGGACTTGCTTATTCTCAGAAGGTACAAAATCCCAATAATCCTGGGGCAGGCCTTCAAGCAAACCTTTACCCTTTGATCTATTAGACATTCTTTCAGCAGCTTCTGCAGCAATTGAAATTCTTTCCATCACGCTAGGGCTTCTGAGAAGTTTATTCTTGGATAATAATACTCTTGGACTTGACAGCGTCTTAAAGATTATGCTAGGGTAAAGTTTAGAGCCATCCTTCTGCCAAGCAAAAACACAAGATTTAATACAAGGTGGAAGAAATATGCACCGATAGAACTAAAGATGCACTTACCGAGCAATACTTGCATGTTGATGTTGCTTGAACCGTTTCTCTCCCCAATCTCTTCAATAAAGCAAAGAGTGATTTATAAGAGAAAGGCGTAGTTTTTACTTAACAGTGGGTCATTGCCTCATTGGGTCATTATGGATGTGTAAAGATTAGCGCCATAACAAGAGCACCTCTAATAGTTTTAGGAATTGATAAAACCATGATAAGAAAATGCAATAGGCATAATACCATATATAAACACTAGTCTGTCCCTACTTTCCCTGAAAGGAGCAACCCTTGGGATACCAGAAGCAGGGTTACACACGAGGAAACATAAACAATGAAGAAACATAGGTACCCTACTATGCCACATACAAAGATGGCCTATTTCTGAAGCTCATTTAACACAATCATATCCTGCCCAAACATGAAGAGCAACCTGTGGAACTAAACATACTATTACCTACCAAAACATAAGTAAACTGAGCCAGGACATTACTTTTAGCCATGTGCTTCCATGTTAAAAACTAAATAGAACATTTTGGGTAAAATCACTTATAAGCAGTTGAACAACGTCAATTAGTCCATAAGTGGAACTAGGCAATTATACAAATATAAATGTATCATGCCTAAGAGTTCTATTTAAAAAATTTCGGCTAAGTTAGTTCAACTGTATGATTAACTATTAGTACAATTCGCAAAGTAATCAAATGTATTGCGAATTAAACTTTGATGCAAACAATAAATTATTATATTATATTTATTTTCAGGAAAAGGTGACTAACATAAGAAACAATACAGAGAATAATAACTCACTGAGCTCGTAAGTATCAAACTGATATACAGAATTTTTTTTGAAAAGCATTATACTGTTTTCGTGTGTATCAATACCTACTGAAATAAATAGGTAAAGGATTACATGAGAGGTAACATGAACAAACTCATCAATGAATAGCATAATTGCATGTAGTAATACTGATATTTGTTTTACAGTCTTTTATTCTGTGTCTAGGACTCTCTAGCCCTACTTTAGTTCATCAGATGAACAAGGAGAGCTCTTGACAAAATGGCCAGATAATCTGAAAGTGATTTTATGACTAAATTATGGTATAAATGAACTTTGGCAAAGAGAAAAAACATGTAGTGCTTAATGAGGATAAAAATAGGTCAGTCAGGAAGGTACAAACCTTCATATTTATGCCTTCCCTTGGACTGAGACAGCCAGGACATATTTGGTTTAGAAAGTGAACAACGTCATCGATAAAATATGGATTGTGCACTGTTGCCGCCAGTTTAGTCACACCGAAATGCCCTAAAAATTTTGACAAGTTGATTCTCTTTGCACAAAAAATGCACACAAAGTACACGCTTCAACATGGCATGCTTAATATCACTTTTTTCGGCAAGTGTGCTTAATAGTACTCACCATCACAGTCACGTGTACTTTTCGATCCACAGGTCTCACACTGCGGTGAACTATTTGGTAGTCCTAACTTGGGACTTGTGACATCACTCACTTCGATTACACTCATGCTGCTCAATTTTTCCTGAAATGGTAAAATAATTACATAAAATTATCTCTGACAACACAATGCAATGAATAGAATAATCAAAATACTCTATGTGCTGACTTGATAAGAAAATAAGCATTTGCATAGATGACCAGAAGCATATAGAGTATAAGTTGTAGAAACTTGCTCTTCACAAAAAAGAGAAAGTAAAGTATAAAAGTGTAATGATGCCTAACACTTTAATTTAGGGGGGGAAATTAAAAGTTATGCAAAATTAACAAAACATACCATATCCGTACTGGTCATGAGATCAAATTTTATGGCATTCAGAGTAGCTTCAGGAAGTTCATCATGTAGCTCCATCCTGCACAGGAGTCGCATGGAAAATAATTGATGCTGAGAGAAGTAGAAACCAAACAGAAGGAATAACAGACCACAAATATTAGTGTAAATAGCAAGAAGTACAACATAGCTCTGAATATGACATTGAAGTACAGTTATTTTAGTCCATAGTAATTAGTCTTAATGAAAAAGTAAACACAAAAGAAGACTCCATAATGATGATAGGACAGGACCTTAAATGAGAAATCTCACTCTAACAATGCAAGCATGTAGAGTATCCTAGTTTGTTTTACTGTTTGCTGGCTATACTACACAGCATTTCAAATACTTCTTTTTCTTGAACACACAAGAGAGCTGCATATCTTTTATATTAAGAAGGAAAAAGGGGTTACGAGAAACCCCAAAACAACAAAGATAACACCTCAACACACCCCGACACACACGGCCACAACAAGCCCACACAAACTTACAAACAAACACTCCCAGACACACAGACACAACAAATCCACACACACACACACACACACAAACAAGGGATGAACGACCAAGGAGCCAAGCAATTAGGCAACACCAAGTATCCGTTCAGTCAACAAGGCTATGCCCCTGGCACCCGCTAGACCCCATAACTTTGCTTCTTCGTGAGCTGAAGTATTTCAAATATTTAAAGCATCACAAGATCCCTCCATGAAATAATTTGGAGGGAAATTACTGAAGAGCACCACTTTAAAATGGAAATTTGATAACATCAAATGCCCTTTGGTTTGGCAGTTTCATTTCTTCGCAGTCTGTTTTAGTTGGGTCAGCTTATGTCTTGTAACTGACACCCGCCCCTGTTTTTTCTTCTTGTCGGCGCTTTAAGCACTGGAGTGTATCTTAAGTGTAATGTACTGTATTCTTCTCAGGTTACTTCCTCTCCTCTTGATGAAACAGACATTTTTTAAGAAAAAAAATACTAAATGCCCTTCTTAGATCACAGGACCTAAAAATAACATAATACATATTATATGCAAGAAATAATATCAGGGATACACCCCAATATCACAAGCATCCATATATTCCATTTAAAACATCACCGTACTCCTCGTTGTTTAAAAGACATCGCCATGACTCACAGGAAAAGAAAATCACCATGACAAACTGCGGCAGTAATAAAACAACCAGTTTTACCAATTGTAAAGAAAGTCTGGTGGACCCAGCTCCCGGCGACCCTGGGCCTCAGCCTTGGTTCCTCGCCGTTCACGGCCATTAGGCCTAATGATTAAGTAGCCCACATATAAAGGAGACAAAGTGTAATTCGTTGATTAGCCAATTAAATCGTCCGGGCTTCTAAAAATTCTTGGGTTCACCATTCTATGAACTGATCCATCAACTAATCCACATATGAAAACCTCCAATTGAAATAGCAAAGTTAACAAATTAGCAAAGAAAAATACAATAGCAAGCATTTCAAATCACTCACCCTGAGAGGCTGCTACATGTGACAAGTTCTGACAGAACTGTGCTCCTATCACCTATGGTACTCTCACTTTCTTACAACCACAGAAGGGTTATTCCTTTCCCACAACATCAAACAAGGCTTCTGAACTCTGAAGACAATGAAGGTTTAGGGCTACATTCTGACCTTGAAGCACTTCTCCACGAATGTACTAACTTCGAATGAGCATTTCAATTTCAAGTAACGACCAGAAATCAGTTTTAAGAGATGGATCGCCAGATTAGAGAATCGCTGATTCTGCCACGGCAAAGAGCTTGTCAGGCCACCAGCTCAGGCCTCAGAGGCAGTGCATGCCCGCGCAGCAGGCCACAGGCCTTTTCAAGTGCCATTCTCTTAACAACGGGGGCCACGGAGATGACTAGGACTATTGCATCGCAGTAAAATTGGTGATGCCTGCGGATTTGAGGAAGCGCTTCAGAAATATATATATATATATATATAGGGAAATTATTTCCTACTCCCAGGGAGTAGTTACTCACATATCTATATCTCTAAATTTATGACGTATATGATCCGACAAAATGTACGTAGATGAAGTATATCATCATACTAGACTATCTAGGGGACTACGTATGACGTATGTATGTATCATTGGAGTATATGGTTATACTTATTTTATATGCTACTATCATAGTATTATATAATATATTAAAAATATGTGTTCTTTTGAGGAAAAAAATTCACATCGTAAAGATCTGGACTATCTTAGTATTAGTACGTCAAACCTACTCAAACTGATAAATAAGTATGTACATATACGCAACGTGATTTATTAATCATGGGAGTAACTATTCCCGGGAGTATATAAAATGCACCCATATATATTCGACTGTTGAAGCATGGAAGCCTCGATCATCCTCTGCGATGGACATGGGCTTGGCGATTAGTGGAAACAGCACCAAAAATCTTACCCTCGGGATCCAAAGCCACCAGCCGACCCCATTCGCGAACTCTCGCAAGTCATTACTCGGTCCCCGATCACGTGCGACATAAAGCTTTCAATTCATCACGTACGCTAAACCTGCAACCTCGTAGAGAGCACGTGCTAAAACCCTGCTTTGGGGGAACTTCAGTTCACCAACCCAAACCTCGCACGGCCGCAAACGCCGGCGCCCGGCAACACAGGGAAATCAGCACGGCGAGACGGAGCAAAAGCCAAAAGGAAAAAATCCCACCCCGCGATCAGAGCAAAAAAACAGGAATCAAGCGAATAAACCCCGCGACCAGAGAAAAAAAAACGAAATCAAGCGAATAAGCGATGCGCACAAGCATTGCACCACGCGGGGACCAGGAACCGAGTGAATGCGAGGAACTACTCACCTCGATCACGCCGGCGGTCGGCGGAGGGGCGGCGGGCGCAGAGAAGCCGAGGGGGCGCGAGTCCTCCGAGCCGCCTTCCGACAGCACAGTGGCGGCTGGCGCAGCCACCGGAGCCGCTCGTGCGAGGCTGTGGTGCAGGACCAGCAGGAGGCGGCGGCTGCTCCGGCGGTGGTCAATCGCCGACGAGCTCGCCGCCTCGGGCCGTCGGCTGCTCTAGTGGAAGGGGCGAGGAGAATCTCCTTTTGGGGTTTTCTCGCCCCCCGGCTCGGGGTTCGTGTATTTGCAGGCCGTGCGCACTACTGTGCGCAGCCTGGAATTTCTCCCTCCTCTGTCGCGTCTGACCCGAGTACCCGACTCGACCAGCATGACCCGAATACCCAACTCGACGACCCCCGCTCCCGCAGGCCGCCGCCGCTCGGTTTGCCTACCGTAACCCCTGGATCGCTGGCTCGCCGCTCGCCGCTCGCCGCTCGCCACACGCCAGTGCGGGACCGCGGGACAGGAGCGTTGGGCTGGCCTAAGCTGTTTACTGAATTGAATAGATTGATGGTGCCCGGGGCTCATAGTTATACTGGTTTATTACTTCCCAAAAATGTTTCAATTTTAGAAAAATCTCTCTATATGTTAAGTCCATCATAGATAATGTACTCCTACCATGTATCTTACATGTGGCGTACATGTGTATGTATAAGGGTTTCGACGGTATTTTGCCACTTTATTTATTGGTTGAGATGAGACTTCATAGCCCAGTTTAGCTATGAACCAAATAGTTGCCATATAATAGAACTGGTATAAGCAGCCATATTGTTTTGGCATTTATGGGGAAAACAAAAAAATCAAAACAGGATATTCAGAAAAAAAAAAAGGTATTTGATATCTATGGGAAAAGGTAGAAGAACAAAATGAGGTGACGGGCGGGCGGAACGGAAAAACATTTTTTAAAAATTAAACAGTATAACGTAGACGTCCACAACACGCACGCACATTCGCCCCTATAAACACACGTACGTAAACCCTATCTTTATGAGCACGTCCGAAGGACTGAGTTGGCAGATCTTAAAACAATTTTGGAACGGAGGCGACGGACATATAAGAGAAAAATCAATTCAATAAAAAAATCTCAGGAAAGAAAATGATTTTGGAACGGAGGTAACAGGCAGAAAAGAAAAAAGATAAAATAAAAGAGGGAATGCTTACTTCCGCACGCGCAGGATCTGGTCGCTCGGCGCGCACATCGTCTCTGTCATCCGATTGTTAGGGTTCTGGCGGCGGGGGAGGCGGTCGGGCTAGGGGGACGGGGGCGCCCATGGGCATGGCAACGTGGGAGGGAGGGAGGAGGAGGAGAAGAAGGATGCCGCTGCAGGCGTAGTAGGGTTTAGGGTTTAAGTTTAGGGGCGAGGGCGGGGGAGGAAAAGAAGGAGGCTGCCGCGGGCGTGGTAGGTTCACGCGGGAGCTCCTCGGCCTCGGAGCTACAGGCGAGACCCTACCGTGCCACGGCGGGGAGGCAGCGGGAGGGCGGGAGGAGGGGAAGAAGAAGGGCACTGCGGCCACGGTAGGTTCACACCAGAGCTCCGCTTCGCGAAGCTTCGGCAAGACCCTACCGCGCCACGGTGGGACGTCAGGCGGGGTGCGGGTCACGCGTCGCAGTAGAAAAGAAGGGGATGTGCGGGGGAGGAGAAGGCGTGCGGATGGACTCGATTGCGCGTACGCACACGGGCTAAAGCAACGCCCAATAAAAAGACATCTCGAAAAGGAAAGCAGGCTAAACAGAGGAAAGAGATCTCTGAGTGGAGGCAATGGGTGGACACAAAAAAATAAAAAAGAGGGTTGAGGGCAGTGTGGGAAGTGAAAAGGTAGGGCAAAAGAATAGTACTTTGGAAAGCTAAAAATCAAGTTGAAAAAATACTTTCCTTTTTAATATTACTATAAGGCAATTATGAAATTCTTCAATATAGTCCTTATGGCATCACAGAGATGGTATATTGTGAGAGCAACTTTATAGCAGTTTATATAGCATGGCCGACCTTACATTGTCTCCAATAGGTGATCCATATGGACATTAAAACTTAAAATAGTTAGGATGAGATCCAAAATCATTCTCCAACAGAGTACTTATACGAGAGATCTATTTTGGGTTGTTTAAGAGGCACATCCCAAATATGAGTATCCTCTCTCCTAGAAACTCATTTACAGAAAGGATTCTCTTTTGGATCCTGTTGTTGGAGAGAATGTCGAATGGGTATTGAACCATTTGACTATAGCGCTTCCCAAACGTTAAATAAATCTTGTATTTTAGATGTTGTTGTTGAGATAGTTCTTAGAACACCCACGTCATCTCGTTAAGGTCCTCTGGAGCATGCACACGCAAGGAAGGAGAGAGAACGATGGGAGTTGGATAGTAGGAAAGTAGAGGATAATAACAAAATATAAATGACAGCTGGGATACATTAATTTGGAATGTGTACAGTAAGACCTTTAAATGAGTGATCTTTTGTGCTTTCTAGTTGGCAGAGCTGGCAGTGACATCAGAAATTATGTCATGTTCGTTTGGCTCATAAATAGTTATGAATAAAAGTATCGTTAACTGATTTGTTGTGAAAAAAAATATTATTAATTAGCTGGAAAAGTACTGAACGAACAGGACGATAAAGAGTGGTAGGTGTTCCACCGCTATTGACCGGTCATAAAAACTAATAAAGAATTTTTTCTTTCATTCACTCTCTAATTTTTTCTCTCTCCTTGGTCTTCTCCGTCACAACTCGCAACTGCGGTTCCCATAACCACTCCTCTCGTGACGAAGGCAAGACAGCGGCGACGCCACTGTCCCAACATAGTCGCCACTGGATCGAGGCTATGGTGGCAGTGTCGCGGAGGAAGCCGATGTGCTCCGACATTGACGCGACCGCCGCATCTGCGCTGCAACGCTATTGACAAGCCCCACATCTGCCCCACCATGGTCAGGAGATACCCAAGACACGTTCGAGCACTCTGAGGTTGATTTGGTTTCGGTGAAGTCGATCTGGGCAGGTGAGGCTCGATCTGGAGTGCAAACGAGAGGGAGGAGGCAGGGTACGAACACGAGGAGAGACGAACGGAGGGCTCGCGAGGAGAGACGAACGGGAGGGAGATGATGGAATGTTGGGTGAGCTGGATTTTTTTTTTTGCTAGTTAAACCTAACCTGTCTTAACGTTTGTGGCACAATAAATAAAAACGGCAAAAGCCTGCTCCCTCCATCCCACTTTGACTGTCGTTCTGGCATTGCAGTAAATTGTATATATTCACAGTTTCTTCGATGCATCCGGACACACGCAACATCCACCTTCAAACAATCACTAAAAAGTCTCTAAAAAGTCTGTTAAGGAGTACTTGTATGGGACCCATCTATAAAAAGACTATGTTGACTATATATACATTAAAGATGGCATATATAGAATAGAATTATAGACAGGGATAAAGGTGTGTGCATAACTAGGTATGTAATGTGATTTAAACAAAATAATTATACAAGGAAAATGGTAATGCTAACGTAGGCACGCAGGAGTACTCTGTACTCCTTCCGTTCCGAGTACTAGAAACTTCTAGGGTGACGTGGAAGTAGCTTACGGACCGTGTAAAGCACGGTGGTCCGCTCCTGATTCACGCGCTACTTTTTAAGCGAAAATGACGGAAATCGGCAATTCGCTGCCGCTGCGAAAAAAAGGGGGCAGCAGGGCACCCACGGGCCGCGGCCACTCCCTCATGCCGCGGATCGGCGATGGATGGAGGTCAAGCTATCCTCTAGCGTCGATCGTAGTGTATTGTCGCATTGAAAGTGTTGTTTTTTTTTACTCTTAGATTTCTGGTTTGATCGAACGGCGACGCCGACCAGGTGTGAGAGTTAGGGGGTGTTTGGTTCTAGGGACTAATTTTTAGTCCCTGTCACATCGGATGTTTGATTGTTTAATTTGAGAGATAAATATATTCTAATTATAAAAACTAATTACACGATGGAGACTAATTTATCATGAATCTATTAAGCCTAATTAATCCATCATTAGAGTATATTTACCGTAGGCACCACATTGTCAAATCATGCACTAATTAGGCTTAATAGATTCGCTCCAAAATTAGTCTCCATCTATGTAATTAGTTTTGTAATTAAAATATATTTAATACTCCAAATTAGCTCCGATATGACAGGTGACTAAGTTAGATCTTACCAAACACCCCCTTAGATCTTGGCGAAGGTGAGAGGATGATGGGAGTTGGATAGTAGAAAAGTAAAGGATAATAATAAAATATAAATGACGGGTAGGGTCTACATTAATTTTGGAATGTCTATAGTGAGACTTTTAAATGAGTGGTCTTTTGTGCTCTTTATAATAAGTTGGTTGAGTTGGTAATGACATGACAAATTATAAAGAGGTCACTGTGGTAGGTGTTCGTTTGCGCTTGATAATTATTGTTCAATCATGGCATAACTAGGCTCAAAAGATTCGTCTCGTAATTTACAATCAAACTGTGTAATTAATTATTTTTTATATCTACATTTAATATTCCATGCATGTGTTCAAAGATTTGATATGATGAAGAGAGAGTGAAAATTTTTGGAATCCTAAGTTGGTTGAGTCGGCAGTGACGTGACAAGTTATAAAGAGGTTAATGTGGTAGGTGTTCCAGCGCTATGGACCGTCCATAAAAACCAAACAAAATATTTTTAATCTCTCCTTCACTCCTCCCAACAGTTTTTTTTCTCTCTCCTTGGCCTTCTCCGTTACAACTCGCAGTTGCGGTTTCCCATGACCGCTCCCCTCGCGACGAAGACAAGACATCGACGACACCACTGTCCCAACACAGCCGCGACTGGATCGAGCCATCACGACCGCCACCTGAATGGAGGCTACGATGGCAGTGTAACGGAAGAAGCCGATGTGCTCCCGCCACATCTGCACTGCAACGCCGATCACTAGCCCCACATCTGCCCAGCCTGGTCAAAAGCTACCCAAGACACGTTCGAGCACTCTGAGGTCGATTTGGTTTGGGTGAAGTTGATCTGGGTAGATGAGGCTCGATCTGGAGTGCAAACGAGAGGGAGGAGGCAGCGTACGAACATGAGGAGAGACGAACAGAGGGCTCGCGAGGAGAGACGAACGGGAGGGAGGTGGTGAAATGTTGGGCGAGCTAGAATTTTTTTGTTTGCTAGTTAAACCTAACCAGTCTTAACGTTTGTGGCACAATAATAAAAACCTACAACCTAGAACCATCTATAAAGACTACTCCCACTCCCCTACTGTCCCCGTGTCTGTCCGTTCGATTCCAAAATTTTTTACCTGGATGTCTAAATTCATACAATTTCAGTGTTGAAAAATCGCAAACTTTACACGCACTAATTGGCCAAACGAAAGTTTAGAAATCTTTGTTGCACCTGGATGTCTAATTCCAAAATCTATACACGCACCCTATGACCATTCAGATCTTCGCTGAGACAAAGCCAAAAGATATACATATATGGTCTATATACATTAAAAATGATATTATATAGAATAGGACTATACGTAAATATTATACGAGGAAAATGGCAATGCTAACTAAGGAAGGCACGTAGGAGTACTCTGTGCTTCCTCCGTTTCAAAATAAATACTGTTTTTGTTTTTCGAGAAATCAAATACTTTTAACCGTGGTCAAATATATACAAGAAAATATTAATGTTTATAGTATATAATTAGTTTCATTAGATAGATCATTGAATCTATTTTTATTATATAAACTTATTTAGAGATATAAATATTTCTAATATTTTTTATAAATCTAATCAAAATTAAGAAAGTTGGCACGAATACCGTGACATTTATTCTCTGACAGTGGGAGTACTCGCAGCAGATTTCGCACTGTCGTTAGAAATTTACGGGGTGACGTGGAAGTAGCTTTACGGACCGTAACTAAAGACAGTACTCCGACCACCCAGCTGAAAAAAAGTGACGTGACGAGCAGGGATGTTGTATAGCACGGTGGTCCGCTCCTGAATCACACGCTACTTTTAAGCGAAAATGACGTGAAATCAGGCAAGTCGTTGCCGCTGCGAGAAAAAGGGGGCAGCAGGGCATCCACGGGCCGCGGCCACTCCCTCATGCCGCGAGTCGGCGATGGATGGAGTTCAGACTTCAGAGGCTATCCTCTATAGCGTCAATCGTAGCGTAGGAGTAGGTCGTGAGTCGTCAGGAGGGCGTCAGGCGCGAAGGTGCTCTCAATTATCAACTGACAACTGGGGGCTTGGACGCTGGGTGTGGGTGGGTTGGCTTGCCTCTTACCTGGCCATCGCCCATGGCCCCATGCTGCTGCTATGCATGCGCTCGTGGCAGAAGCCTGGGCTGGGGCGCCTGCAGCCGGCCCTGGGAGGCCCCTGCTCGCCGGCCCTGGGACCCTGGGTAGGCCTGGCTCAACTACTGCAGTGCCCCCGTATCTGTACCCCCCGGCCACGTGCCGGATTCAATGCGTTTACATAAAATATTTATAAAATATACAACCTACTTTTTACTGCAGTGCTGCTGTACTGGCGTATCTGTACAGTGCAGTGCACGATATCCAACGGAAAACGCTCTGCGTGCAGCCGTCAGCGGCAGCACGCTGTGGCTCACCGTCCAGCGTCCAATCCATAGCTTGAACCGTACCATCTCGAACTGCGAAGACCACGTGCTGCTTGATGCCAGGAGCAGGCGTGTACTATCACACTGTATTTTTCTTAGTCCTCGGTTTAGGCCTTGTTAGTGGACGTTTAAATCAATAGAGTAAAGCTCACATATCGTATCGGCGCGTCACGTAGAAATGTTTCACAGTAATAATAAAATAAATTATATAAGTCCTCGGTAATATATGAGATGAATTTATTAAACCTAACTAATCTATTCGTTAACACATTTACTGTAGCACAATATTATCAAATCATGAACTAATTAGGCTTAAAAAATTCGTCTCGCAAATTACTGAAGACTTCTGAATTTATTTTATTATTACTATCTAAACACTCTCATACGACATCCTAAACTTTGCTCTGAATTTAAACACCCCTGCTCCGTGAGTCCGAGCTGTACAACTTTGCTGGCAATGCTGTCCGTTCGATAATCAAACACCGGACGTACCTTATGGCACGGGGCTCCACTGCCCGGAAGGGCGAGGGCAGCTATAGCACATTTAGCTCATAGTGATCTATCTATGTTAGGGCACGTTTAGTTGATGAAATTTTTTGGTTTTGGCTACTGTAGCACTTTCGTTTGTATTTGATAATTATTGTCTAATTATGAACTAATTAGGTTTGAAAGTTTCGTCTTGCGATTTCTCACCCAACTATGCAATTAGTTTTTTTTCGTCTACATTTAGTACTCCATGCATGTGTCGTAAGATTCGATGTGACACTTTGGGGTGAAAAATTTTAGAAACTAAACAGGGCCTTAACATTTTAACTACACAAAGAGAGAAGAAGAGTCCTATTTCCACGCTAATTTCATAGCAAACCATGAGACGTGGACTCCACTCAATGCACCCATCCTGTCCCCCACCTCGCGCTAGGATGGGTGTCGGTGGATTCAAACGAGCGGCGACTCGAAGCGACGATGGGTGGTGGATGACGGCGTCTTAGACGGTCTTCAACGGGAGACCTATTGCGTAACCCAAACCTAAAATAGTTCTTCAACATAATACCTATGGCCTCCAAAAGAGTACCTATGTAGAAGACCCATTTTATGTATCAGGAGAGGCATAACCCAAATCTGAGTATCATCTCTCATAGAGACCCATTTGCAGAAAGGGTTATCTTTTGGGTATTCTTATTAGAGAAGACAAAAATAGGTATTGAACCCTTCGCCTGTAGCGCTATCCAAAGGACAAATAGGTCTTGTATTTTGGGTCGCGGTTGTTGGAGACAGTCTTAGGCGCGGATGCGATGAGGCGACCCAATGCAAGGGGCAGCACTGTAGTCTACAGTGGTGCGGGCAGGGAAGGCAATAACAGCCTATGCGTGGCAAAATCTTAACACAGGTGTGGCGAGACGGCCTAGCGCAAAGGGCAGTACTGCGGCGACATGAGTGAGCGAGGCAACATCAGTCCAATGTGGTAGAATCCTGTTGAGGTTGTGCGACAAAAGGGGCAACACTACGGCTACGTGAATAGGCAAGGTGGTGACGGCTGTGGCGGCCCAGCATGGCATGCTAGGATGGGTGAAGCGACTGTGAACCAACACAAGGGGCAGCACCACGACTCACAAGGAGAGGGCGTTAGGTTGTCTCCAACAGGAGATCTATTGGGATACCCAAACCCAAAATTAGTCTCCAGCAGGAGAACTATAGCCTCCAACAGAGTATCTATATGGAAGACTCATTTTGGGTGCGAGGAGAGGCATAACCCAAATCTGAGTATCCTTTTTCCTGGAGACCCATTTACAGAAATGGTTGTCTTTTGGGTCGTGTTGTTCGAGAAGACTAAAATTGGGTGTCGGGTTCATAAACCCGGGGTCCCTCATGGATCGGCTTCCCAGCAAAGGCTCGGCCCAGCAGATGAACGCTACGAACGACACACAGCTCTTGGGCCGGCCCAAGTACCTAAACGATAGGCCAGAAGGGCGGTCCAAATCTCCGATCGGAAGGCCTAGCCGAGGAGGAACGGCACCCACTTCCGACTCCGGCCCGCCTCTCCGATCGAAGCGCTCGCTTCGGTCTTCAGCCCGCCTCCAGACGGCCTCTCCGACCGGAAGGCCTGGCCCAACACCACTTCCGACTCCGACCCGCTTCTTCGACCGGGATGCGCCGAACCCCTGCTTACAACTTCACTCCGGCTTACACAATCAGAGCCGACTGGGACCAACCGACCGGAGACGCCCGCTTGGTAGGGACCAGGAAACAAGCGGAGAAGATAAGACAGGGCACCTAAGTCAACTGCAATACCAAGGACCGTATCCTGTACACCTGCAGGACAGTACCCTGCGATCTCCCTGGCATGGCAGAGCCCAAGCAGTGTTGTAGGCGCCGACATTTTCCCTTACAGTGTTGTGGGCGCCATCAACTCTCATACCAGACAAATACGGTAAGGCTCCCCCACGTGCCTCTGAGGCACCGACAGTGTTGTTGGCGCCGGCATTTACCGTAGAAAGGGAACACAGTAAAACCGCTTACATGCCTCTGGGCATCAACAGTATAGCAGGTACCAACATCTGCCATACTTGAAGAAGACGACGCAACCTCCCACGTGCATCTGGCATTCAACAGTATTGTGGGCGCCTACCATCATCTTGTACCCACCGGCGTGGGCAGCATGACTTAGCAGCGAACGTACTTCCCCCCTCTCACTTGTAAGGCCATCCCTTCATCTATAAAAGGGGATGCGCTCTCTTTCAATAGATAAGTTCATTCAGATCGACCAAGTTCACTAGTACACAACATCAGAACCACCAGGTTCAAACCACGAGCATACGCTCGAACACTTAGCGCATAGCGGAGCTCCCGTCGCTCTCGGTCCCTCTGACCAGAGTCCGACCAAACCTCTTGTATCCCCATCTTTCTCCTCGTTTGTAACCCCACTGCAAACTTCGAGCACCTAGGCTCAGGCATAAAGTCATCGACCGACTTAAACTAGACGTAGGGCACGTTGCCTGAACCAGGGTATAAACCATGTGTCATTGAGTGCTAAGCCACATCCGATCACAACGTACGGACAAAACTACAAATATTTATGTGTTGATCACTTTCTACACCGATAATGGATATTGAACCTTTTGTCTGTAGCACTACCCAAAGGACGAATGAGTCTTATATTTTGGGTCACGGTTGTTGGAGACAGTCTTAGGGGCAACATGCGAGCGCATCCATGAAGAGGAACCGACAATGTGTGAGCACGGGTGCGAGGTGGTGTTAGCATCCTGTGGCACCGCGGTGGCATCGACAAAAATATTGATTAGCTTGATTATATGACCATTATTGTACTTGCTCTAAGGCGCACACACATACCAAAATTCAAACTTTAATTTAAGTTTTTGTGCAAGTAATTTGGCTAACAATTTTGAACTATTATAATACAAACTTTATATGGTTAGATTTGTGATCAAATATACTGCACAACTATCATAAGTTCATAAATATAAATAATATAGAATAAATAAATATTCAAAGTGTAACTTGGAAGACAGGGTTATGCCCTAAAGAATACAGAGATAATACATTAATATTTTGCCTACTCGACACCCTAATTAATGCTATGAAAACTACCCCTACTAAAACTACCTTTGCAAAGTAGTAGTAGTTCTCTAACCCTAAATAACTAACAAAATAATAATATTTATCATACCAAGTAAGTATCATTAGATTCTTCATTAGTTATATTTTCAATTAATCACTGTCATCAATCTTTGCTCTAAGCTAATAGATACTAAAGAGAGAGATACTTGGAATGACTTAGCATTTAGGATGGAGGAAGTCCTAAAGAGACATACATCATGCTGCGAGAGAGGAATACATCGTGAAATATATGAAACTGTCTCTTGATCGAGTCCATGCTAGTGTCTTACCTTTTGCACTATTTAGTAATTAAAAAATCAAGTCAGCTATTGGAGACGCTATAAAGTCTAATTTAGGGCCCAATGCCGAAATTTCAGGGTGCAGTAGCATCAAGGTGCATGTTTAGTTTCCAAAATTTTTCAAGATTCTCCATCACATCGAATCTTTGGACGCATGCATGAAACATTAAATATAAATAAAAAATAAAACTAATTACATAGTTTAGACGAAATTCACGAGACGAATCTTTTAAGCCTAATTAGACTATGATTAGACACTAATTGCCAAATAACAACAAAAGTGCTACAGTATCATTTTCCAAAAAAAATCGCCAACTAAACAAGGCCAAGTATCAAAATTTTATCTCCCCCCAATGCTCTCCTGAAGAGTCGTAACCAAGTAAATTGTCCACACATGACCGATAACCACTCCTAACTGCAGTAAATGGCCATCTACTAGCAGATCAGAGTTGGAATTGTAGCATCTAGAACGTATGGCTGATTAGGGGTTGGAAATAGGGTCAATCTAGTTGATAGCATCACCGGAGTCATTGAGGTTAGATGATATATTTTTTTTTGAATTCTAATAAATATCTTATAAAATATTTATAAATTTTATGGGATCCACGAACCCCACAAACACACTTACGTAGATCTGTCCTGGTAGAAAAGCGTTCCTAAGATATTATAAGAAGTAAAGAGCTGTAGGTGGGTTGAATGCTGAGGTGAAGGAGACATGGGAGGAGAAAGGAGATAAACAAGCTGTAAGTTTACACCCAGGTTAGGCTAGGTTAATAATACAGCCTGCTGGTTGTATGTAAATTACAGCCATTTTTTTATTCTTATGCATATATGAGCTAGCTACTGCTTCCTCCGTCCACAAAAAAATACAATTCTCGTTTTTTTAAGAAGTCAAACGGTTTGAACTTTGACCAAAGTTATATAATTAAATACTAACATTCATGATACAAAATAAATATCATTAGATTAGTTCTAGAATATATTTTCATAAGAAATTTATTTAAAGACATAAATACTAATATTATTTACTGTAAACTTGATCAAATTTAAGCTAGTTTGACTGGCACGTATCACATAATTGCATTCTTTTGTGGACGGGGTAGTATATGAGTGGGCTGATAGATTAGTTGTAAGTTTACATATAACCAATGTCAGTCTCAGTGAGAGTTTTATTTGTATTTAATAGGCTGTCACATAGTATCTTTGATGACATGATAATATTTTTAAGAAGAGAGAAGTGAGTTTAATGGAAACAAAACTTTCTTGGCTCGGCTACCAAGTCAAAAGGAGTCAGAATTAAATATCTATGAAGCAAAAAATAAAACCACACATTAAGAGCGATGATTTTATCCATGTTTCGTTGCATTATATTCGCTCAGTTCGCTGGTCTAAACTGAAAAGTTCAGCCGGCTGGTTCCCCTCTCATTGCACTGTTCATCAAACCAGCCAACAATGTTTCTCTCTCACAACAATTCAGCTGGAACAATGTTTTTCAGCCAAGTTTTAGACCAGCGAACGGGGCCATTATGTTTCTTTGAAACAACGCTATTAAACACTCCATTGAGAATGATCTAAATATATTTGGTGGCAAAACGAAATGAAATAAACAGCCTATATCCAGTGACAAATGGGAATTTGTAGTAGTGGCGGTGATACTTCAAAATAATAACAGTACGAGTAGTTAAGGAAAAAAAATACGGAGATTCCTCCGAAGTGCGCGGTCCTCAACAGGCGCAGCGAAGAAACACAACAGGAAAGGACAATTGCCTGCCCCAGTGCCCTCAGCTACTCAGCCTACTCGTTGTACTCCACTACTGCTTCCTGGGTCGAATAATTTACTGACAACGACGCTTCCTCCATCCACCGGTCCGCCGCGGCACAACAGAAAACAGAAAAGCGAGGCGCCGCTCATGGAACGGCACGGAAATGACGGAAATACACCTACCCACCTACCTGCTCCTTCTCCCCTGCACCTGCACCAGGTGAAAACCACAAGAGAATCACCCGTGACTGTAGGGCCGACGACACATTCTACTCGACCGCTGAACTGCTGTTAGCCGGCACCCGGCACTCCGACTCCGAGGCAGTCGCCGATGCTGTAGGTGTACTTGCATGTTTGGAACTGGGACTCTGGGAGGGAGTAGAGCAGTATTATTATTATATACACATGCCGTACGATCCGCCGGGTGACTGGTGTGGTGAGCACTGAGCAGCTGCTCTTGCGAGTTGCGACGCCCGCGGGGCCGCGGCAGAGCTTCCTCCTCGGTCTCTTTGTATGTCACCGTCTTTCAGGACCATTTCGTTAGTAATGGAAGCGACAGGGCACAAGGCAGCATTCGCAGAAATTGTTGTCTCAGACGTTCAGTAGACATGATTCTAGTGGTGAAACCTCAAGGGATTATCTGAAGACAGGAACTAAAATTTTCATCCCAGACTTGAACCATTGCCACTTGCTGCCTCTGGTGTCATGATGATGAAGCTGTAAGCATGCTCAATAACCTTATCAATGCAAAAGATGATGCATCAGAGAAAAAAGTACTAATACATAACCAGCCAGTCAGCTTTACAAGTTACAAGCAAGATATCTTGGTGCAACTAGGAGAACAAAAAACACTGCAGGGCATCTTTTGCGCTGCTGCAGTAGCCATCCGTGGTGTTCCCCTCAAATTTTACAGCTCGTGCCAAAAGCAGAAATTCCAGATGATAATCCATGCCCTAAGAATCAGTCTGTGGGCGCGTTCTCCTTGATTGCTGTCGATAATTTTGTAGCAGCCTCCTCATTTTTCAACCGGAACAGGTATGTTCGAGCTACGACTGTGCCACCAGCTGATTCACTTGACTGCGAATCCTGAAAATGAAATGCAGGATTTATGGACCTTTTTTTTGTGTTCATTGGGTCAGGTGTTCCAATGGACTATAGTTACTTACTGAAGTATGAAATATCGAAGCAACTGTATTCTTCTGAAGATTCATTTTTATCCCCTTGTAGATCAGAGCATTCAGTAGGATTTTACCAACCTGCTACCAGTTTAAAAACATTAGTATTTTGTCCGACAAGAAACAATATTAAAGCTGTGTAACTATGGCGAAACAATGTTTAAATACATACCTAATTGAATATTTGACACCTAAATTTACCTGGTACCCTTCTCAAATTCCAAATAAATGAAAAACATAAGATGAACTCTGTGAGAGCCAAGAGAATTCGACTTGGTTTGTTTTGCAGGAACAGTAAAGTTTTTTTTGGGGGTTGATGGCACACCGTTTGTGGATTTCGAATATTGGTAATATTCGATCAGATAAAAGACATTTAGGTAAAATTATCGGCATGCAGTCAAACTTTAGACACCTGACCACTAATATAGACAAAATCATAAAAAAATTACATGGAAATAACATTAGTAGATTTTTTAATGAAAAACACTTTCAGATGACTATATTCTCATTAAGTTTTAGCAACAAATGCTTAGAGAAGGTAGAAATTGAAGATATGTTTTGAAGACCGTGTCAATTTCCAAAGCGTCAAATGAAAAAACAATACAGGTAGTAGTTTCAAGTTTGGCATGCAATAGAAGGATAAATATTAACACTAGTACACAGGACTGCAGATAAATGAAGTTTAATTACTATAACCAAACAGGAGAGAACACATACATCGTTTCTTATAACAATGGTAGGAGTAGATTCTTTGGAAGCTTTCTCTGCGCCTTCTTTACTTCTGATAGAGAGCTGACCAACACCAATGTCTTTCCAACCCTTAGTGGCATCATCATGCTGCATTAATGGGAAACACATTTATAGTCAAGTAAAATCTGAAATGACATCCTGAGCAAAAGTTGCACAGTATTAGAGTATCAGAGTCAAAAACACGATATTACAGTGTCCTAGGAAGAAAAGCAATATGTTAACTATATCAGATGGATACCTTCACATACACCTTGCATTTGGTTTCATGAACAACAACTACCCCTTTCTCTTCTGTCTTCTTTACAGAAGGGCTGCTTGGCTTCTCAGGTTCAGCATCTGATAATAATCATGACGAACAACAAATTAAGAGGACAGAGTATTGGAAATTAAAGGGTGTGGAACTTACATTACTTAAAACAGAAGTCAGAGGCATGGAAGATTGAGAGTGAGATGTACAGTATTAGATACCTTCATCTGCGTCAGCTGAAGCTTGAGCAGTATTTTGGTTTCCTGACAAAGCAACAAGAAGAAAGTTATGTTGTCAGCAACAAGAAGAAAGTTATGGTCTGCACTGAAAATAAGGATATCATAACAGTTTGTTATATCGGCATGATCAGGTGCTGCCAATAAACAGCTTAATTACTTTTATCATCTGCTCTTCAAACGATGGTATGCGATATAGGTTGTGCCAGACAAAACCAATTTGTGTATTAATCAAATTGCAACTGCCTTTCTAGATTACAAGTGATGTTTGCAACACTTGCTGCACTATGTAAAAATTGTAGTAACATTGACATTTAGACCAAATCCAGGCAGACACAGCATTGTGCTGCTGAGCCCCAACATAGTGATAACAAAGCGAGATGGATGTCATGCTAATTGAGTAGGGTGGTGTTTCTGAAACAGTAAAACTGGGACCTTTCATTGATATATAAAAAATCCTAAAGTTAAAAGGTACATTTTGTTAAGGAGTCCTTTGGTTTGGAAAAAAAATTGTTTCCAAGACTAATGCACAGGCCAAATTATAAATAGAATGTTGAAAGTGGAAAAGGTAAAATAAGAATAACACAATTTTTGGCTGGTTGATGATTTTGCAATCCTGAAACTTACAACTAAATTGGCAATAAACAAGTACGCCTCAGATCATTCTTCAGATACTCCGAACAGACAAGTCTTACTATATATCTATACAAACATCAATATCTAAGTCCTCATAGGTGTGAAGTAAACAACACAAGAAAAAGATCAGAAAAGGTACCTGAGAGGACTGATTGTTGATTCATCGAAAACAGAGGTGGACTCTGTGGGCTAAAACTTTGAGGAACTGAAGAAAAAATAGATGGTGCATTGGATGTTGGAAAACCATTATTTGCACCAAACTGGAAAGGGTTACTGTTGTCACCGGTTGTAGTCTTCTTGTCACCAAATATGCCATTGTTTGCACCAAACTGGAAGGGTTTGCTGTCACTAGGCGTATCCTTCTTGTCACCAAATATGCCATTATTTGCACCAAACTGGAAAGGTTTACTGCTGTCAACAGCTGTATCCTTCTTATCAACAAATGTGACATTATTTCCACCAAATTGGAAAGGTGGTTTACTGCTATCACTGGACGTGTTCTTCTTGTCAGCAAAGATACCTGGATGTCATTGACAAAATACATATGAATATATAGTAGATGTGTCTGCAAGAAAACTCTGCAGTAAATGTAAACAAAGTATGATATACAAACCACTGAATAGTCGTACCACTGAAATCCGGTGTTTTTTGCTGAGAAGGCGATGAAAAAAGGTTTGGTAAGCTTGACTTCTGAAAAGATGAAGAACTAGAAGCTATAATTGGAGTCTTCTGTTTGTTATCTGAACTTGGCTGTACCAAGAGCTTGCTATCGTCTGCTGCTGGCAGATTAGACTTCTCATCCTTGAGTGAGCTTGGGGATGAAACAACTGTTGAACCTGCTTGATTTTGCCTAAGCCAGTTGACAACATCCTTGAATTTTTCCTAATGAGCAACAATGGTATATGCATATACAATGAGAAATCTGATTAACAAACCACCTAAGAAATGATCAAACAGAAAATAAAGTAAGGAAATACAAGATGACTGCATGCACTAATCAAATGCACACCTTAAATCCTCAACATAAACACACTTTAAAAAGATAGCGTTCCAGATGATTATGTAATCAGAACTAGGATAAAGTTGATGTGATAAACCTCATAAGCAATCAGCAGCAATAATAAGACACAATTATAAAGATTTCCAGAAGATATTTACTGCAGAATTATATGAATGCCATGGGCAGATCCACGTTATAAATGAATCAGTGGTTTCCTGCGAAAGCAATGGTCTGATGCAAGTATCTTTGTAACAATAATGTTATACAATTGATGATCCTATAGCTTTAGCAAGAAAATTGATTGGCGACATCAATTACTTAATTTACTAGATCCACCCTTATTGAATGCAATATATATTAAAAAAAAACAAGTCCATTCACAGCCAGCGAAACTTTACCATGATTTCAGATGCATGCGATAAGTAATCCTTAAGGCCATCCTCCCAAAGTTCAGCGGGATGATTTTGCAGCTGCAATTGAACCCAGCTGCTCAAAATAAAATGGCTTATGAGTATACAGTATGCATTTGATAAGAAATATAAGTGTGACTCTAGGGGATATGAAGCATGAAATGGCATTAATAGGAACAACCAATATTGTTTTCAAGGGTCCTTCAAAAATGCACTAATAACTAATGAACACTCCATGCTTCAAATAATGACACGAAAGCTGACAATCGGTGAAGAAAAGAGGGGTACTGATCAACAATACCAATTAGTTTAGGTCAACAAGCTAAAATCTTTCCAAAAAAGGGTAAGAAAACTGTGAGCATAACAATTGAGCTAGTAAGATGTGCCTCCAACATAGTATATATTTCAACACACAGGAGTACAAGCCAGCAGGTGAAGAACCGTACCTCGCAAACTGGGTATTGAGTGCCCTCACATGTTTACTGGCAGCCTCAGCCCGTCGAGGATCTAAGGTAGCGGGTCCTGCCATCACATGCTGATGGGAAGACTCCGCCCTGTGAACATCAAAAGAGGGTCCGTCCATTACTCTCTTACTTGGTAACTGCAGCATTGTAATAACAAAAATGAATAATGGAGGGGTAGATTCTACTGGAAGATAGAGGAACAGAAAAATTAACCTTTATGCATGTTAGAGAATCACAGGGAATAGAAAAATATTATGAATGGACGCTAGCAGGCGAACTTCCAGTGACTAGATCAGAACAGCCATGTAGATAATGTGCCAGCACTGATAAGCAATAGTCAGGCTTCAATTAAAAGTTTTAGAGCTGTGGTCATTCTCTTTGTCCGATTAATCAATAGGGTTGAGTTATCAAACATTCAAGAATACTCACGATTAAGAACTACTCCCTCCGTTCCAAATTATAAGTCATTCTGGCTTTTCTAGATAAGGTTGTGTATCTAGAAAAGCCGGAACAACTTATAATTTGGAATGAAGGGAGTAGTTTAGAGCAATTAAGGGACAATCCTGTGATGTATATGCTGCTACTTTATTTCCATCTTCTTTCCAGCTGAAAGTAATGCTTGGCTCTAGTTCTAAATTCCATCACTCAAAATACCAGTACATACTGCAGAAAAAATCCAACGAAGAGCATTAAAACGCCCTAAAGCTTCTAGGTGCACAGTAACCACGAATTTGAATACATGATTTTTGACCAGCTCCACAGCGAATGACCTTCATGTTCCCCCAAATCAAACTCGAAGACACTACGTCACTACCCAACCTTGCCAGCTACGTGTTACTTTTCACCAATTAACCAGATTGAATCAGCACCCGAAGCCGAAAGCTAATAAACAGAATAAGCTTTTCCACACCCGCAAGAATGCAAGATCCACATCTTTTCACTACACTAGGTGCCCCCAAACAAACAAATAGTACACATCGCCGTGGAGAAACGCGATTCAGACGGGGGAGAAATGGACGAGAGCGTACATCGGGTGCGGCGGGGTCGGAGGTCGCGGCGCGCTTGGCTCCCCGCGTCATCATGCCGCCTCACCTCGCACTCCCCAAACCCTAGCCGCTGGAGCCGGGGGAAGCAAAGCTGCAGATTGCGGAGAAAAGCGGGGAGCTAGTAGACTAGTAGGCGAGTGGGACTGCGCGGAAGCGGAGAAGGGCAGGACCGTAGGAGACTAGGACTAGGAGTGCTGCTGGCTGGGTGAGAGGCGGAGACTAGGCAGTGGAATCGAAACACCGGGTTTGGGAAGGAGACGGGACGGCGGTGAGAGACGGAGGGTGGCTGCTGGCTGGGTGGGGAAGCTGGCGGCGCGGCGCAAGCGCAACAACCAAAGCGAATCGCGTGCTGGTTGTGCCGCCCCCACGCGTCAGCTAAACAAAGCCGCAACCCGAACGTGTGGGCAACTTGCAACCTCGGGTGGGGTCCGAATGGGGAAATTTCTGAAAGCTATTTTTTGCAAGCCAGCCAAATTGTTTGATCAGGACGTGTTTTCGCTTACCGCTCTCTGTCGTTGTTTTCGACCACCGATGCGTAAATTTGTATTTACGCGTCTGGCTCGGATGGTGTGCTCAGAGAATACAAGGGTTTATACTGGTTCAGGCGGAACGTCCCTACGTCCAGTTCGTTGTTGCTCGTGTTACCGGCACTTGGTTTGCACTACGGGTTACAAACATGCGAGAGAGGGAGATGATTCCAAGTCTCTGGTGGAATGAGTGAACGGGTGTTGAGAGCTCGCTTGCTGCTCAGCTGTATGTTCGTGTCGTGCTCTTGTGTTCAGATCTCTCCCCTTTTCATGGGGCGTCCTGCTTTCCTTTTATAGGCGAAGGAAAAACGCGGGTTACAGAGGAGAAGAAGAAGAACGAGAGAGAAGAAGGCTTTTAGGGTTGCTAGGTTCTTCTTCTCCTTCATACGGTCCCGCCGATCCTGTAGATGTCAACAGGGACGGCTCTATGTCACGACCCTGTTCGTCAGTGGCACCATGCGCAGGCGTCATCTGCCGGTCATGACGCTCCACTCCGTCTTGGCGGACGTCGTGGTGAATCGACGCGCTGTCGTCCGTCCGTCTGAGTATTATACTGAAATGTAAGACTTAACGCACGCCTGACATCGTTTCTTGATGTGAATCCCCAGGTATGGTCCGTTGTGGTCACGGGTTACATCGAGGCGTGCTAGCCTTTTCTCTAGTATCAAAGTTTTAACCCAGTCCCATACGCTTGAACCTAGAGTGGTTGGTGGCGGTATGGGTCCCCGTCGGACGAGACGGAACCTGCGTCCTCGAGGTCGGGCGAGACGGAGCCCGCGACCTTGGGCGAGATGAAAACCGCGTCCTTGGGGTCGGGCGAGACGGAGCCCGCACCCAAGAGGTCACGCGAGAGACAAAGCCCGCAGCCTTGGACGAGACAAAACCTACGTTCTTGAGGTCGGGCGAGACGTAGCCCGCACCCAAGAGGTCGAACGAGACAGAGCCCACGGCCTCGAGGTCAGGCGAGACGGAGCCCGCGGCCTTGAGGTCGCGCGAGACCTTTTAATACGTCTCGAGCTATCCGACAAAGTCAGCGTGGGCGCTAACTTCCTTGTTTTGGATATTCCTAATATCGATACTCAACACACTCTCTCTTTTTTAGCACTGCAATGGTATAAGCTAGTTACTAACTCTAAGTCAATTTTCTCAATAGTGCTAACTTTCGACACATAGCTCATAACATAGATAGCTTGATACGACACTCTCACATGATATTAGAATATGTGCACGAACCTAACGATAAGAGCTAGTTTTTTCTCTCCCTTCTATTGAAACATGAAAAACAAATACTTAAAACTAGCTTACGAGGGCATTGCGAGTGCCCTTAGTTCACCCTCTACCGAATACAGGACAGGCAGAGTGTTTGGGAAGGAGTCGTGATTTTAACCTACACAGCAACTCTGTGTGATTGATCCTTCTGATTACATTTGTGCTCATAAAGCAGAGCGTTATCACAGATTGGGTAAGCAATTGTGCTCATGTTTGGAATTCTCTGAAGTACTAATAGCTAATTCCCTCTAACTGGATGTCTCAAGACCCGGAACGTGAAAATGTAAAAGTTTCCAGTAAACATTTTTGTCAATGTGCAATACCACAGAGTCCTCACAATCAGCACATTTCCTCAACTAATTCTTCCATCAAGTAGCAGAATATACCACCCTCCACGTCAGAGCTCAACAGTTCACGTTCATCTTCTCTGAAACATCTCCACCGTCCAAGCCGCTCGATCTCCTCCGCCTTCTGATCTGACCTCAGCGCGCAATGTCGCCCATCCAGCCACGCCTTGGCAGTCTCCAGCAATGACGTCTCGAGATCCGAACCGTCCGGTCCTCGTCCTCCAGCGTGGCACGAGGACAGACCTTCACGAAAGAAATCTTCTAGAAGCTTCTTGAAGCAGTGGGCAGCACACGGCGAGCTCGCTTCCGCGAGTCCTGGCAGGTGCCGCTGTACGGGCCCATATCCAGCGTCTTCATCGGCTTCCGCTGAGTCCAGTTCCCCGACGTGGCAGCTCGTGTCATCCGCGGTCGTGGTGGCGTCGTCCACGTCGGATGTGTCCAGCTCCGCCAGCTGCTCGAATCGCCGGATTCTGTCCAGCAGCTGCTGGCTTGCCCCTGTGGAACAAAATTTTAGACGTTAGCTAGGTAGGGTGACTAGTGAATCTGCGAATCAATTGTATGAGTTGCCAAAAAAAAAAAAGAGGTTGATTGAGTACTAATGCTTTCTCGAAACTAAAGTGATTAGCGACAGCTGAAAAGGGCACTAGACGGTGGCATCATGAGTCGCAACAAAACACATGATCATCGTAAAGGTCCCGTTCGCTTCGCTGAAAAAATAAGTTGAAACACTGTTCCGGTTGATTTGTTGTGAGAGAAAAACACTTTTTCAACTAAAAAATAAACTGAAAAGTACGGATTATAAGACAGACGAACAAGGCTGTGGCTTGTGGCCATGGCCTTTGGGCTCTGTCGGCTAAATTGTTGGCTTCTTGGGTTGCCCAAAGAATATTAGCTGCTCGGCAACCAAACAAATCTTTAGGCACCGGCCAGAGTATTATGATGATATGATCAAACTCTCATATGTCTTGTCATGAATTCATGATGAACGCGCACAAGATTCGCAACAACCATTTGCTCAAAAAAAAAAAAAGATTCGCAACAACCGAAACAGAACTCAAACACACGGGCTAAATCCATGCACATTTCGATCCACGACGCACGGGGAGCTAATGTATGATTGAACTACTTCACCAAAGTAGGCAATCATATCCAAAAACCAAAAAAAAAAATCTAGGAGAACGACTCGAACTGACAGGTTGGATACGTTCTTAACTGCACCGTTTTCAGTGTCTAGGAAGCTTATTGTTCTACTTCTCTGAAAATATAGTATATCATCTCTATCTTTTTTTCGAGTCAAAGGCTACTTGTATAGTAGATGTATATATGTGGAGGAGCTAGAGTCCATCAGGCATCAGGTCAGGTGGCGGACGGTATACCTTGCAACCACTGGCCCTAAGCTGACGATGTATTTAATTGCCAAAGCGATTATTCTCTCGTATCCCTTTCCCTTTGCACTTTCCGATTTGGACCGGAATATCATGATTCATGCATTGTAGTATATATAGTACTTTATTTACTTCTGGCCGCATTGCCTATGGAAATCAGATTTGTTTGTTTGTTTAACCTGACAGTGCCAGTACATGTACAAACTCGCACGCAACCATCTTTATTCTTCGAGCTCCAATTATACGTTCCGCTTGGCTGCTATCAACGTCGCGTCTTCTTGGTTCCGTTTGTACACTACCTGCACACACCACTCTTTTTTCCCCATGGAGACCTGCTCGCTGCACTGTTCTCCAACGGTTCGCCCATGCGTGATCTCTTTCTTTCCTTGGCCAGATAAAGAAGCTAAGGGTCGACAGCGACGGGCTACCGACATGGTCGATCTAAACAGTAACATGCCAACGGGTCGTGCGCGTCCAAGTGCACGCGTGCGTGCTCGCAGTTTCCCGGCCTAGATTGATTGACGAGGAAAATGTACGGGCGGTCCTCCAACTTGGCATTGGGGGTGTCATCCAAATCTCTCTACTTTTAAAATGATAATTCTGTATTCATGAACTTGGCTTCGGGTGTCATTCAGGTCCAAATGAGTTCGGATGAAGACAAACTTTATATCCAAATTGTAGCTCTCGACATGATCTACAGCTTTGTAGTTGTTTTTTTTTGAATTGAAACGGTTCAGGGTCCCAAAATACTGTGGTAAGTGTGCATATTTTGAAATTTGAAATTATCCATCAATCTCGGATGTTGACATGGTCTATATGAAAGTTATAGTTATCAATACGATCTAAAAATTTATAGTTAAAAAGTTTTTTACTTGAAGTTGTTTAGTGTCCCAAATATGTATTCTAAGTTTATAGAGTTTGAAATAAGAAACTTAGAACACATATTTGAGATACTAAACGATTTTAAATAAAAAAACTTTTAAACTACAAAGTTGTAGTTTGTATTGATAAATATAACATTCATATAGACCATGTCAACATCCGAGATTTTTTGATAATTTTAAATTTTAATTTTTAAATTTCAAAATCTATAAACTTACAATAGTATTTTTGACCCTAAACAGTTTTAATTAAAAACTTTTCAACTACAAAGTTGTAGATCATGTTGAGGGCTACAATTTTGATATAAGGTTTGTCTTCATCAGAGCTCGTTTGGACCTGGATGACACCCGAAGTCAAGTTCATAGGCCTCGTTCGCTTCGCTGAAAAAACAAGCCGAAACACTGTTCCGGCTGATTTGTCGTGAGAGAGAAAACACTGTTCCAGCTGAAAACGGAATATAAAAAATACGGATTATAAGACAAACGAATATAGTCATAGACCCAGAATTAGTATTTTGAAAATAGAGGGACTTAGATGGCACCCTGACTAAGTTAGAGTGGTTCAGCTTGACTGCTTGACACGAGGCAGCGAGCAGCGGGAAAATTGCTGCTATCACGGCCCTGTATTTCGAAGTACACACTTTTTTTTTTTGTTTTGCAATTTGCAAGTTCGAAACGTATGCACACGAAACAGAGCAGCTCAACTTGCATGGCGCTAACGACGGAGTAACTGAGTCAACGACGGAGCTCGCTTCACAATGGAGCCAAATGGAAAGCAGGAACTTACTTCGGATGTTGGCCAGGCTTCGCTCAAACGTCGGCGACGTGCCCTCGTCGTCGCTGTGGCCATCGCAGCCGCCGCCGTCGTCGTTGCAGTCGTCGTCTCCGTCCTCCTGGCTTTGGAAATCCATCACCGAAACTGGGCTCAGCCGCTGCTCCTGCTCCCCCTCCTCGTCCAGGTGGCACGTTGCCTCGCACTCGCATCCCTCAACCTTCGTTTTGTCAGTCACGGAAAAAGAATAGTAGTTGCGATCAGTCAGACATGAAAATTGCTAGCTAAGATCAATCAAGAGCAGAAATGCTTGTGAGAAAGATAAACGAATTGATCAAAGGTTCAGAACTGTTTCTTTCAGGGAAAAGAAGAAGAAAAAAACACTAGAATGGTGAATTCCTACCACTGTTTCATGGCTCCGACGGCCGACGCTGAGACCTGCGCGATCGCCACAGGCCTGGCGACTCTCCCGACCCATGCGCCGCGGAGACGTTGCCGCCGGCGACGACGCTCCATCCCTCCTTCCAGAACTCGCGGCAGTGGCAGAGCAGCTGCTGGCCACCGGCCTGTCCATCTCCTCCACCTCCCCCTTCGGCTTCTTCCAGAACCCCACCACTCGCAGCCTCGTCGAGAGGCTCCTGCGGAGCGCGGCCGCGGCCGCGGCCGCCTCCCCCTGTCGTGCCGGTGCCGACGGCGGGCGGGACAGCGCGGCCCTCACCGCAGCCGAGACCCTGGCGATGACGTCGCCGTTTCTCCTCCGCCTGCAGCCGGCGCTCCGGGTCCGGGGCTCGGTGGCGAGGTGCCGCGGGTAGCAGCCGAAGCCGTCGCGGGAGAGCTCCGCGCTGTACTCCAGCTCCAGCCACTCCTTTAGCATCAGCGGATGCCTCGGCCTCCCCTCCAGCTCCACGTTGTCCATGGAGTGCAGCGGTTTCTTGCACGGCCGCACAACCGAACTGCACCGGGGTTGCTCGGAAGGAATAATTTGCTTGCGCGCCGGAAAGACAAAGGAGGACCTGTGTCCTTGCGAGGTTGGGAGAGCAGAGACGAAGACGGAAGCGCTAGTACTCGGCGACTGCCTGCTAATGTATGGCCGGATGGGGTTAGGACACGAACTGGACTGTGCTGACAAGTGAGTGAACTCTGAGGTGGAAGCTGGATCGCTGGAAGCAGGAACGAGGTGGTGGAAGCAGGAACGAGGTGGAAGCTGGATCGCTGGAAGCAGGAACGAACCCGTTTGGAGGGGCTTCTCCCGGCTCGGGCTCCGTCACTGTTCATTTTTTCAGTTCATTTTCTGTCTCAAAATTCAAAACGGCTCCGTGCTAATATAAAACGGCTCCGTGCTACAGTACTGCTACAAAACGGCTCCGTGCTGCAGTACTGCTACAAAACGGCTCGGTGCTAATCAAAACGGCTCCGTGCTACAGTACTGCAACAGTAGTGGAGCCGGAGCCCGTGGAAGCTACGCCAAACACAGCGTGAGGAGCGTCAAGTGGCAGAGGATGTCTGCGCTTTGTGCTTTTCAGTCCTCTCTCCTCTGTTAAAGGAGCCGCATGCTTGCACGTTGTTATTATAAAAAATGGTTGCAGATAAACAGGGCCTTTTTTTTTAGGGGAAGATAAACAGGGCCTGCATCGGATGCTTTGTATCGTTTTCAGGCCGAATTTGTCGTGTTTGCTTGACTGGGTTCAAGAGCTCGTCTATGCAGACGCAATAAATCAGAATGACGGTCTGATCCAGCATCCATTTCTCTAACTGTCGGTCGAGGAGTCGAGCGTAGGTAAATGAATGGTGCGATTGTTTAGAGCCATTTTAACTCTAGCTAAACAGGACTACTCGAGAGAGAAAAACTGGAGTTAAGGGTTAACTCCAACTATTTTGTGGAGCACAAGAGATACTCCAAAAAAATTCTAGTTTTCTTTTGAGCTACTCCGTAATAGATCTGGTGGAGCATAATTGATTTTGGTGCGGTGGAACTGTTTCAAACAAACCGTTAGTAGTTAGTAGTAATAGCTACTTTCACTTTTTTACTTTACTTTGACATTAGTCATCTCAAACTTACTGCCCCAAATCTACAGTGTAATGCCAGTTTGAACAGGAGAAGAATCAGGTTACAGAATTGTCATATGGACACAACTGTACATAAACCGAGCCCCTCGATCTTAACTCATTGTTGAATCCTTAGGAAGTTGAGGCCTCTTTGTTTCCAAGCTCCTAAACTATTTAGGAGCTAAAAGTTTTAGGAGCTTTTATGAGGCTGTCAAAATCTCCTAAAAAGTGTTTGGTTTTATCTCCTAAAACTGACTAAAAGCAATAAATGCACTAGCAAATAGATCATGCATCCCTCCTCTTTACCCCTGCTCCTTCTCTACTCCCGTCGTGGCCCTCGCTCTCTTACTCCTCGCCGTCTCCGCGGAGGTGGCCATCTCGACGGATGGGAGCGTGAGCAGCTCCACCACGAGGTCACGCCTTCCCCCACTGGTGGGAGCACGGGTGGTGGCAGGGGCCGGCAGATCCGGCGGTGCGAGGGTCGAGGACGAGGAACGGCGGGAGGAGGTCAGAGGGGCGATGCCGACTCGGGCCCCATGGCGGCGGGGAAGACAGAGGGTACATGGAGGCGAGCAGCGCCGCCGCCATCTCCAGGTCCAGCATGAAGGAGCGGCGGACCGGTTTGGGGCCTGCGGATCCGGTGAGGTGAGGCCGCAGGCGTGGGCGGGCGGGGCGCGGGAGACGGATCCGGCGAGCGCCACACGGGAGAGGAGATCCCGACGGGTGGCGGCGGCGGGGATCTGGCGGGGATCCGTCGGTGGAGGGTAGGGGCCGCAAGAGGGAGGAGGGGGTGAAGCTCCTAAGGTTTTTGCCCCTCCTAAAGTTTTTAGAAACTTTTAGGAGGAGGTGTTTGGTTTTTTAGGTAAATTCTATCCATATTTTAGCTCCTAAAACTTTTAGGAGGGGTAACCAAACAGGGCCTAAATCCAACAAAAATCTTATGCCAATCCTACAATCCAAAGGAGGCCTTAAATTGTACAACCCCATACCCCAGTTTCAGACAAGACGCAAAGTGCGGGGCGAGCATGAGGGCCGAGTGGAGTTGCGTGCCTGCATGGCATGGTAGAGAGAGAGGCGGGCACATGGACGAGCGTGCAGGTGTTGCAGGGAGAGTATGGCCACCTCTTAGATACCCGTGGAAACCTGTGAAGAAAATTATGTGCTATTTGGTTGGATCAAATTTCCCTATAAATGGTTCATGCTGCCATCTAGTTATAGTAAATCACATTTGGTTGGTTTTGGTTGTAATCAAATCACAGCGTGATCTTATACGGTCTTTGTAAAGGCGATTCCACCCACCACACAGAGTTATGCGATCCCATTGGCACGCGACTCCCATTTCCGTGAGGTTGCCCAATTGAATCAAACAAATCAAGTAAACAACCATCACATTCTCGATAGCGCTGTGAACTGATCCCATTTACCTTTTGTGTTAAATGTCCTTGGTCCAAACAACACCTTAGTTGCTTGAATATCATGGACATATGTATTCTTGTATTATCATCCTAGCATTGAATAGACTCTCCCTTGCACTTGCTCTGCAACTCCAAATCTTCTTTTCCGTCACCCCTGTGGCCAGAGGCTGCTATTCCACAACCTAGCTTTGTGCCCTTCGAGCGAGGTTACGGTGGTCACATCCAATTTCTTTCTCCTATAGATAACCATAGCAGTCAGCCAAGATAGAGGAAGATCTGGGGGAGTGTTTGGATGCCGGCGACTATTAGCCACGCCTAAAGTGCGGCATAGTGTGGCGCACCACATTTGTGGTGTAGTTTTTTAGCGCCACACTACATGGCAACTTTTCCACGTAAAATTCTATGGCTGTCTCAACTACGTAGCCGTCCAAATAGGTACGTCAGATTCTTATGGCCCGCCACCGCTGTGGCGTGACGGTGTGTGGCTGCAAACCAAACGGCCAACTCTCGAGTGCCTAGGCTAGGAGGGCAATAGCTAGGGTCAAGCCTAAGACATTAGTAATCTTTTATGTAGATGTCAACAAATTCAGCCCAAGCCCGCCAGGCTTCCAGCCTGAGAGCTAAGACAAAGCATAGATAGAGGTACTGATGTTTAGGAAATTTTTGTTCAGCTGGAGCCCAGTTCGAAATATCTATTTTATTATATTATATTTTCCATAAAAACAACGGCGCTCTTCTCAAAGGACTTGATGACTTATGATCCTGGGGGGAGGCAGGGGCTGGATTATATATCCCTGAGGGTCCAATGTGAGCCCTTAGATCAAACCGACTTAAGCAATGGCCTAGATGCGTCCTCAAAGGTAGTGGGAAACTGACGTAGGTAGCTGGCTGATAGGTGGGCCCGATGGGGTAGGGTGGCCCCACTTGGCAGCCTCTCAGCCTCCACTTCGTCATGAAGTCTTCCCGAGTCTTCTGGAACCTTCTGGAGTTGGTTTCACGGTGGAATTCTGATTTTTCCTTTGACGTTTAGATCCCTCTTGATGGTTTTCTAATTGTGGGGGTATGGCCCCTGGTATTCACAAGACAAGACATGGGCCACACCATCAGAGGTGGCCTAGTCCGCAAGATCAAGGCGTGCACGGCGCTGCTCGACGTGCACCGCAAGCTATTGTATAGTACCAAATATGATACTTTTCTTATAACCCTACCTCCTCCAGAGTATATAAGGAGAGGCAGGATCCCCTAGTGGATAGATCGATACATCTCAATGCAATATATCAGAATATAGGATGTAGGTATTACGTCATACTGACGGCCGAACCTGTCTAAATCTTATGTCTTGGTGCTTGTATTACCATCTCGCTCTTGATCTCGCTCACCTCTTCGACAAATCTACCATCGTGGGATACCCCTCGGTGGACTGCCGAGCATCTTTTGTCGACAATTGGTGCTCTAGGTAGGGGTGTGCGCTTGATCCCATGGCGAGCCAGATGGACCTTAAATCAACAACGCGTTCTCGTCATCCATCTCGTGGAGATCCATGTCGGTCCACGACGACGATTCATCGCTGGCTACACCAGCCCCCGCGATAGCAGATCCGATCTCAGAACCACCTCCAAGGTCGTCTTCACCAACAACTCACCGCCCGCTAGGTGCTCGCCGTCAGCACCGACTAGATAACGCCATACATCGCCGACCAGATTTTCTGTCTAAAGCTAAGTCACGTTTTAATATTCTTCTAAATATTCTCCGATCTCCGTATATCGCCATAATGTTTCTCCGAGCTATTTTCTCCATGTTTGTTCTCCAAACGATTTTCTGAACCCCCGAACAGTCAAGTTGATGCTCGGATGTCCGCAGAGACGGCCCTGTCTCCGGCTCCTCCCTACACGTGCACGAGCGTCTGCCCTCTGTGTTATGGGTGGTCGGCAGCAGCTCCTTAGCGACGCTTGTTCCTCCTACACGTGCACGGGCTCCGCGCTCGACGTTATGGACTATGGGCTAGCTAGGGCTGGAGACTCAGCTACACACTAACTGGCCGGGCGGTTTATATTAAATATAATTACATTTTCACACCAATTGATCGTCGAGCTACATATGCTATTTCATCGCATTGCTGATTTTTCTCCGAAGTTCATATATTTTTACATCATGTACTACCCGTTCTACATATTTGTATTGTAGGATCATCGTCCAGGTGATTCGATCACCTGGTGCTTGGAGTTCTCCACCGATCAACTGGTCGGACCGCTAGGTTCATGGACTTTGTCACCGACCAGTTGATCGGACTGTTCACTGGTCGTTTCTACTCAATGCTCACTTCACCGCCGACCAGTTGACTAGACTGTTCATCGCTCATGCTTCATCCCCAGCTATGTCGGTTACTCCTTGGCCCTCAGATTCTTCATGCTCGAGGACTAAGTCGGCACACTTCACCTCGCTCCTCGGTGCTCAGACATCGCCAGCAACGCCGGGGACTCTTCGCTCTTCGGTGTTCGGACATCGCCAGCGACGCCGGGGACTCCTCGCTCCTCGGTGCTCGGACATCGCCAGCGATGCTGGGGACTCCTCGCTCCTCGGTGCTCGGACATCGCCAGCGACGCCGGGGACTCCTCCCTCCTCGGTGCTCGGACATTGCCAGCGATGCCGGGGACTCCTCGTTGCTTGGACTTCACCAGCGACGCCGAGGACTCCTCGCTCCTCGGTGCTCAGACATCGCCAGTGACGCCGGGGACTCCTCGGTACTCGGACATCGCCAGCGACGCCGAGGACTCCTCGCTCTTCGGTGCTTGGACATCGCCAGCGACGCCGGGGACTCCGTGATCCTCGGTGCTCAGACATCGCCAGCGACACTGGAGACTCCTCGCTCTTCGGTGCTCGGACATCGCCAGCGACACCGGGGACTCCTCGCTCTTCGGTGCTCGGACATCGCCAGCGACGCTGGGGACTCTTCGGTGCTCCCTTGGTGGTCGGATCTTGCTTTGTCTCATCGGTGTGCTATCAAGCTGCTCCATGCTGTTTGGATCAGGGTGCTGATCTTGGGCAGCACGTCTGGGGTCTTGATACGCGCATGTCGAACGACGTCGGCTAAGCTTTTATACTTCTTTTTCTTTGACCCTGCTACAAGATTCATTCTTCATCTTCCAACAGGCTCGGGGACTAAGTGGGCACACTTCACCTTGCGGTGAATGTGCGCTTTTCTCATCTCGAGGCTACGCCCAGGGACTGACTACCTGCTCGACTGGTCTTCTACTTTCTGACCCTGGCACCACGTGACTACGTCACCTACTGTTAGGCTTGGGGACTAGGTATGGGGGTATGGCCCCCGGTATCCACAAGACAAGACATGGGCCGCACCATCAGAGGTGGCCCAGTCCGTAAGATCAAGGCGTGCACGGCGCTGCTCGGCGTGCACCGTAAGCTATTGTATAGTACCAAATAGGATACTTTCCTTTTAACCCTACCTCCTCCAGAGTATATAAGGAGAGGCAGGGGTCTCCTAGTGGATAGATTGATACATCTCAATGCAATACATCAGAACACAGGATGTAGGTATTACGTCATACTGACGGCCGAACCTGTCTAAATCTTGTGTCTTGGTGCTTGTATTACTATCTCGCTCCTGATCTCGCTCACCTCTACGACAAATCTACCATCATGGGATACCCCTCGGTGGACTACCGAGCATCTTTTGTTGACACTAATTAAACCCTGCTGAAAACACAGATTCACCAAAACTCATGGAATTTATTAGTTTAAACCCCTAGACCATTGTTGGTGATTATATTTATGCCCTTATGCATGGTTATTTGACGGTTTATAATGGTTGTTAACTACCGTCAACAGACGCTCAGCTGGAGGACATCGAGAAGGTGGTGGCCCCTCTGGCACAGGACTTATCTGCCAGGATAGAGGATGAGATCATCCCCCAAAAAATTAGTTAGATAAATAAAGTGGAGGTCTTGTAATAAATGAACAAGTTTTAGTTCTTTTGTGTTATAAAAAGGTTACTGCATTCTGACCCTTTTCCGTTGTTAAGGCTACAAAGCTTAAGGCGCAGGCGAAAGAACCCTGATCACGCTGGTGAGCAAGAACGTCATAGCCACTGGGGCGTAGGTTCCTTGTAGTCCGACCAACTTTACTCAATGTTCATTTCCGCAACTCTCGCTTTTAGATCTTAACGTGAGAAGGGGTCGGGCACATCGATTGTTTCTGAATAGGTATGCTCTTATCAGCCCTCGAGTGAGGCCTGGCCCTGCGCCGTTGCTGGGGTCGGGTGTCACTAAGGATCGAGGACGAGATAGCGAGAAAGCATTTTTCGTATTTTAGAAATACCGTTCTTAGTTTCCATGGGCCGAGCTACCGCTGGGGTGGCTCGGGTTAAAGGAGGCAACTATAGAAATAAGCGAAGCAAGAGGGTCGGGAGGACGAGACTTATCTTGGCTTTTGTTGTTGGAGAGGTAGGTCGACGAAGGAGGTCGGCAGGTAGGCCTTGGCTCAGGAGATGGCACTTCTAGGCGGATGGCTCAGTGATGGCCTTCCCTAATGGGGAAAGGTCGGAACTCACCTCAATCGGGTCAACCCCTTCTATGAGGCCGAGCGCCTAGATGGAGGGGCCAGCTGAGCCATCGCTGCCACCAGAGGTCTTGACCGCTTTGCCGATGCTCGGTCGGTCAAGCACCGCCGCTGCCTTGGTTGCTTTCTCCACCAACGCCCTTCCTGCATCGCGGCCAGTGCCGTCGGGAGCACAGGGGGCAACGAGTGCAGCAGCTTGGGTGACGCAGTCTTGCTCACAGTGGTAGGCTTGCTCGAAGCTGCCCTCGACAGTGATGACCCCCTTCGTGTCGGGCATCTTGAGCTTGAGGTAGGTGTAGTTGGGGACGGCCATGAACTTCGCGTAGCATGGACGTCCCAGGATGGCGTGGTAGGTCCTATGGAACCCAACCACCTCAAAGGTAAGGGTCTCCATCCTGTAATTGGTCAGATTTTTGAAGGTGATGGGCAGATCAATTTGCCTGTGCGGCACGACCTGGTTTCAAGGCACGATGCTATGGAAAGACGCCCTGATTGGCCAGATACGCGATCGGTCGATGCCCATGGCATCGAGCGTCATAGCGTATATGATGTTGAGGCCGCTGCCTCCATCCGTCAACACCTTGGTGAGCTGCTTCATGCCGATGATCGGGTCGACCATGAGCGGGTATATTCCTAGTTATGGGACGCTTTCCAGGTGGTCGGTTCGATCAAAGGTGATGGCGGACTCCGACCATCGGAGGAAGAAAGGTGTGGCTGGCTCGGCCATATAGTCCTCGTGGCGTGCAAGCTTCTAGCGGCGCTTGGAGTCATAGGCCGTCGACCTTCCAATGATCATGAGGCAGCCATCCAGCGTTGAAAAAGCCGCCATCCTTCGCCTTAGCATCGTCTGCCGCTAGCTTGGGCTCCTTCCTATGCTCCCTTATTGGAGGCATCGGATAGGAACCGCTTCATGAGGGCGTAGTCTTTGTATAGGTGCTTGACGGGGAAGGCATGGTTCGGGCATGGCCCTTCGAGCAGCTTCTCGAAGTGGTTTGGGGTACCCTCGGCGAGCTTCCGACCCCCCTTGTGGTTGACAGCAGCCACGAGCAAGCCCTCGCGTCGCTGCTTGTTCTTCTTCTTATTGGGGCGGTTAGAGGCGCCTTCATCGGTGTCCTCGTCCCGCTTCGCCTTGCCCTTGGGACAGTCGAAAATCGCTTTGACCACCTCCTCGCCCGAGGCGTGGCTGGTGGTGATGTCGAGGAGCTCCTTGGTGGTTCGCGGGCCCTTGCATCCTAGCTTGTGAACCAAGGAATCATAGGTGGTCCCGGACAGGAAGGCTCCTATAACATCGGCGTCGGCGACGTCGGGCATCTCGTTGCACTGCCAGGAGAAGCACCGGATGTATTCACAAAGAGTTTGCTCGGACTTCTATTGGTAGCTTTTTAGATCCCATGGGTTCTCAGGACATGTGTTGGTGCCCAAGAAGTTTCCCACAAAAATCTCCTTTAGGTCCACCCAACTTTGAATCCGGTTGGGCGGAAGGTGCTCCAACCATGTTTGCGCCGAATTGGCCAGGAACAATGGGAGGCTGCGAATAATAAAACTATCACTATCCACTCTACTAGCTTGGTAAGCAAGCTGATAGTCCTCGAGCCATAGTTCGGGGTTTGTTTCCCCAGAGTATTTTAGGATGTTGGTCGGTGGTCGGTATCGCGGTGGGAAAGTGGCGTTGAGGATGTGTCGGCGGTCGGTACAAGAGACAGGTAGTAGGTCGGGGCTCGAGCTCTGGTCCTCGCCACTGTCATAACGTCCACCGCGATGAGGGTGGTAGCCGTGGTTGGCTTCTTCTCTCTCATCGCTTCATCCACACCTATGGGCATCTAGGGTGTTACGTGCGTCACGGTGGAGGCTGAGACACTCATGCACCGGGGCCGCGGCGCGCCCCCCGCCGATGCGCGGTGCCTGGTGGATAGACATGTCCCTGGCATGTTGTCCCGAGGGCACGCGCTGACTGGCGTCGAGCTCGTATCACCGAGACAGCGATCTCTCCACCTGCTGCACCGCCGTGTGCTTGAGCAACGTGTGGATCTCGTGGTGGGCCCAATGATCCTCGGGTGTTGCAGGCTCTGGGAGCCCTCGGAGCAAGGCCAACGCGGTAGCGATGTTCTAGCTTGCCCAGACGAAGTGTGGGAGGGTTCCATCATCTTCAATGATCATCCGGTTCACATCATCGGCCCTGGCGCACGCACGTCCACCGTCTCCGCGGTGCTCGATCTCTCGCTCGAGCTCTGCGTGCTCCTGCTTGAGTTGGAGTCATGCATGCTCGAGCTTCTGCTGCCACTGTAACAGCCTTGGTGTTACGCCCTAAACCAACTATTAAATCATGTCATGAGCATCGTGTTTATGTAATAAGGCATGCGATAGAAGGTGTTGATAAATTTCTTGTAGCCTAAAATAATCAATAAAAATGTTAAATCAATGTTGATGCAATAGCTCATGTATATCAAGTAGGGTTTGAAACCAATTTTTATTAAGCAAAAATACTATAGAACATGTTTATGATACTGAAATAAAGTTGAAAGTGCAAACTTTGTAGATGACAATGAAATACTTGCTGTTGAAAAATAATATTGCTTAGTAATATTTTCAATAGCTTAGAAATACAATTTGAAATGGGGTTCAACTCAAAAAACTTAGAAAATTTCAAGCTTGTGTACACCTAGACATTGCTAAGTTTAGCAATTTATTTAGAGAGATTGGGTTAGAGGGTGATGCGGTGTTTTAGCTTGGCTGAGCAGCCTCATATATCAGTTTGATCGTGGTGAAGTCGGTTTCAGTTTAGAGGCAATGGTTTAGTGGTAGTTGTTGCTTTAAAATCCGTGCACAGCACGTTCTCAGGCTAGCCCTCTGGGCTGGGCGCGGTCACCAGGCCATGGGGGCAAGCCATCGCGGCAATGGCGCGGTCTGCGTGCGCACGCGCGCTGCTGTGCTTGGCCGGCCTGGTCACCCTAACCCAACCGTGAGGAGCCGCCGTTGCTGTGGCTTGCCCGGCTGAGCGACGCTGCCCTACCCCGCGCGCTGTCGCACCGCGATGCAGCCGTTGCTGATGCTGTCGCATCACATCATGCTCGCGCCTGCCCGCTACATCACCACGCTGCGCGCCTGTCGCTGTGTTGCACCGCTGGCCCACCTTGACGCTACGCGCACGAGGCCATGTCGCCATCGCCTTGCCAATTACGGCACTGCGACACGCGCGGCACGTCGACAGTGAGCGTGTGGCCGTTGGCTAGCGCTTGGCCATGGGCTGCCCTAGTCGGGCCAGTCGTGTCCCACCAGGCATGCACATGTCGAGCCTCTGACTGAGTCGCCCCCACCTCCCGTCCACTCGCTTCTCCCCTGCCCGCCTCTCTGCCGTCGCCGCTATGCCGTGCCAGAGCGCCTAGACGCGAGAGGACGACTTCCATTAATTCACCACGCCCACCACTCCACCCTCATGTTCCCTCTCCAGCCGTCCCCACCCCGCCTTGATTACGGCCAGGCCGAGCTCCAATTTTGGAGCTTTGCTCCTGCCACCACGCCGTTAAGGCCCAGCCCGCCTCACCGTGGCCAGCTCCAACCCTGCCATCTCGCGTTGAATTGACCACACCACTAGCCCCGCCTAGAACCCCTCTTCATCGTGTGCACCCAAGTCGCAGCCCTATAGCCGCCTCCATGCCATTGGCACGGCCGTGTCGCTGTGGTTCATCGTCGAGCTCGCCACACACATGCGGCCAGACTTGCTCAGGGCATCTTCGGCCAGGCCACTGCCACGAGTAGGATCGTGGTGTATCACTGATGCTTACCCATCACTTCTATTATATGTTGCACACTGTGGCTTACCGGAACATGGTTACCGCCGCTACAGGTCACCCGCCGCCGAGGAGAGCCGCTCTGCTTCACCTCCGTTCATGCAACCACCGCCCATCGTCACGCGTCGGCCCATAGGTGAGCATCGGTCCCATAGCTAGGTCTGCAAGGGTCCTGGTTGGCCGGTGTAATGGGGCCGTACCGGTCCATGCCGTGCCAGCAAGCGCGGGGGTCACGAGGAACTCCTCGATGCGAAGACAACTTCTTTTGGGGTCTTTCATGCATAAGTGCTGACTGAGTAAATAGGACGAATAGTGTCTATGAGAATAGTAGGAACCTCGGGGGCGTTTTCGCTAAAACGCTAGCGTGCGCGTGGACTCCCCGCAGTGGGCCACCTCCGTGCGTGGGCCGCGCCCCGTGTGGGCCGCGTTGGGCCAGTTTGGTTCATCTTTTTAGTAAAGAAATAGAAATGATTTTGTATTTTTATTTAAGAACCAATTTTGTGTAATTAATCTAAAATCATGTAGATGTTCAAAAATTGTGAAACAAATTTTGTTAGGTTCCTAAAATTGTGATCTATCTGCTAGTATATTTTGTTCAGATAGTTTTGTAATATTTCCAGGAGTTATATAATTAATTTGATATGCTTAATATTGTAAGATATAAACTTGAATAAATTTTTGTGATAAATTGGTGATAGTGTTGGTTCTGAAACTTTTACAGTAAATCCCTAACATTATTAGGTGCTCACTGTAATTTTGTGGCTCCATAATAATTAGTTTGTTAAGGTAGCTAAATGAGCCATAGTTTAAAAATATATATTTAATCAATTAAATGCCAAAGCACATTGGGATTTTAAAACTAGAACATTTTTCTAGAGACAAAGCCTTACTTGATGACACGGATACGTAGACTAGTACGTTAGTCATTTAAGTTGGCTTGTTAGCTTGCGGAGCGTAATCGTATTTTTAAGAGTTGCGGTTACCGTTGATTAATTGCGTCTCTGCGTTGCATCCATGTATATCATAATAGGAACAACGATGGATCAGGGAGTCGACTGAAGTAGTGGAAAAGATGGTGCCTTAATGATCGTGTCATCATGATAGAATGCTAACTTTTGGTTATATCTTACCCAGGCAAGCCCCGGTGCATAACCCCTATTATTCTGCACTTTTATCTTATGCTTGTGCATTAAGTTTTAAGGAGTTGAATGAAAACCACTTGCATACATATATCCTTATCCTATGAGTCCTACTAGTATGTTAGGATCATGTAGATTGCTATGCTATAGGATCCAACAGAAGTCGAGTGATTACCTGTCTCTCGTGAGAGATAGAAAAGATATTATTGTTACTGTCACATGGAATATATATGAATAATAATTGGAGATCGGGCGGAATGGTACTTTAGATCTAGACTTGGTTAGGCATTCGATCGAGGCTCGGATTGCACTTCTTCTGCATGTATCGATTGAGGACCGTCCGTTGCTGTGGATGGTAGTGAGGTCACAGACTTATTATCCGGAGCACATACTTGCTTATGGGAGTGGGAAGGCTCATTGCTCTCTTATCGTGGGTTCTGGCTCTTTCCGGACCGACTGATTGGAGGTGTGGATGGTGGAGGTCTAACCACCACATTGAGTTCGGGACTCAGGAGTGATGTCGTTGTTTTGAGTTACCACCAACGAGTAAATTTCTAATATTGCGCGTCTAGCTCGGATGGTGTGCTTAGAGGACACGAGGTTTATACTGGTTCGGGCAGAAAGTCCCTACGTGTAGTTCGTTGGTGCTGCTCGTGTTACTAGCACTGAAAGTTTGTAGTAGGGGTTACAAACGGGCGAGAGAGGGATATGTCCCAAGTCTTTGGTGGACAGATTGAACGGGTGCCGAGAGCTCGGTCGCTGCTTGGCCGTGTGCTTGTATCGTGTTCTGATCGGTTCGGGGTGATTTTGGTCCGATCGGTCTGGCTTTGGTCGATCGGTCGGGATCCCCTTTCATGGGACGTCATGCTTTCCCTTTTATAGGCTAAGGGAAAGCATGGGTTACAGCAGAGGAAGAGAGGAGAATGAGAGGGAGAAGAAGTCCTATAGGATCACCTGGTCCTTCTCCTTCATGCGGGTCTCACTGACCCTATGGATGTCAATAGGGACAGCTCCATGTCATGGCCCTGTCCGTCACTGGCGCCATGCATAGGCGTCGTCTACCGGTCACGGTGCTCCACTCTGTCCTGGCGGGCATCATGATGAACTGACGTGCCTGTCAGTGTTCGTATGGGGTTTAGGCAGAACAACACCGGTACGCCCGACGCTTTTCCTGATGTGAATCCCTTGGTATGGGCCATCATGGCCATGGGTTATATCAGGGCGTACCAGTATCTTCTCTGGTGTCAAAGCTTTGACCTAGGCCAATACGCTTGGACCTGAAGTGGTTGGCAGCAGTATGGGTCTCCGTCGGGCGAGACGGAACCCACGACCTCAGGGTCGAGCGAGGCAGAGCACGAACCCAAGGGCCGGACGAGACGGAGCCTCCGGCCTCGGGATTGGGTGAGGCGGAGCGCAAACCCAAGGGTTGAGTGAGGTGGAGCCCATGGCCCTAGGGGTCGGGCGAGGTGGAGCCCGTGACAGTAGGGTCGGGCGAGACGGAGCGCAAACCCAAGGGTCGGGCATGGCGGAGCCCACGGATTTGAGGTCGGGCGAGGCGGAGTGTATACCCAAGGGTCCGGCGAGGCGGACCCCATGGCCTCATCATCAGGCGAGGCGGAGCCCTCTCCCAGAGGTTGGGTGAGCCGGAGTCCACCCCTAGAGGTCAGGCGAGGTGGAGCTTGCGCACCTGGGGTCGGTTGAAGCTATTGTTGTGCTCTTGACTCCTCGGATGAATCAATGTTGATGGTCATTAACTCCTTCTCTTCGGGTACCCCAGTATTGGTCCCCGACAGTAGCCCCTGAGCCTATGGAGGAGTAGAATTCTCCTTCGGAGGCTTTTCTGAACGGGGGGACTCTGATGGCCTTGGCCTTCTTTTGTCACCCACGGCATGTCCTGGGGACATCGATTCCCTTTTGTCATGATCGGACCCCTTAGGGGTGTAGCCTTGAGGTTTGGTGGGTCGGAGAAGGTCTGGAAAAGGTCTTTCCCTAATTTTGACCCCTACAAGGGTCTGTCGTTGTGCGACTGTGCATTCGGTCTTCTTGGGAGTCTAACTTTCCTTGAGCCCCGTGCGTTAGCGGGGGTCCGGTCGAGGGTCGGCTCATCTTTGTGATCATCACCCCATCCACGGTTTCCGCTACCGGAGGGGTTGAGCCGTGCCATGATTTCCCTCTATGGCCGAGCCATGGTGCTCGATGAGCTGTTAGCTGGCTAGTTCGAGTGGGGCCCCAGCATCCCATTCATGGGGATCTAGCTCGGGTCAGCTGGTGACCGACTCCAGATTCTCAGCAGTCAATCCATATAATTCTCGGGTCCATTTGACTGGTCCTGAGGGCTCTTTGCCTTTCTTCGGAAAAAACCATGGATCGTATCCGGCTGAGACTCGAACGTGGGCTAGGATGCCCGCGGCGCTCGTGCGCCTGGGTGCTGACCACTAGCAGGCCCATCCCGTTCCGCCCCTCGCTCTTAGGGTGCCCGAAGTGGTTGTCGAACCAATCGGTGGGCCAACCTTCGAACTCCTGGGCCTAGACGGACCGCTGGAGCATTTTTAGCTCTATATCCCTTTTACCTGTGATGGGTCGTGGCCCGTTCGGTAGGGCAAAATGCCCGGCGAGTTTTTCGAGGGAACAGACATAGGTTGTGTGCGTATGCCCCGCGGTGACATGTTGTGGCAGGTCATGGTAGGTACGGAGATCTAGGCGGATGGTTGACTTCCTTGCGCCCGTCACCCCTATAAAACCAAAGGGTTAGGCCCCCGGGTTCCATAAGTTGCATCCTTATCTCCGTAGCCATGCTGCCACCGCCGACATTGCTTAGGTTTCATGCCTCCGCGTCTCCGTCGCCGTTGAGCCTGCATCCACATGCCCCCACCTCCAAAGGATCCATGATGCCATTCCGACATCATCTTCCAGCACATGGAGGGCCTTGTTCATCGCGGTCTTCTCCATTCATGGACCTCGGCCAAGGAGTGTCTATTGCTCGGCGAGGAGGATTTGCCGCCGCCGCCCAATGGCAATGTGGTGTCGGTCACCCACTTCCACGAGCATTGGTTCACGACCCCCGCCCACAAATTTCTTTGGGGCTGCTGCACTACTACAAGATCGAGCTGCAGCATCCAATCCCAATGGGATCCAGCACATGCCGGTGTTCGTCTACCTGTGCGAGGGATTCCTGGGGATTAGCCCCCACTTCAACTTATGGAGGCACTTCTTCACCGTCACCCTCCAGAAGAAGAGGGAGAAGAGCGACAGGCAGGACCTGCACAGGTCGATGGGGTGCGCCGGCATCCAACTCTGGAACAATCGGGTCGGCCAGTACCTATCGATGCGGCTATCAACGTCCAACAAGGGATGGCACTCGCAGTGGTTCTACATCAAGAACGATGACGCCGCCCCTCTACTGGAGTTTACCGAGCGCCTGATCGAATAGGCCCTCGAGCAGTGGAGGAAGTGGGGCATCTCGGAGAAGGACTAGAAGAAGATCCGAGAACACATCGCCACCATCCACATCTTGAAGGAGAATAGCCTGAAGGGGTCGGGCATCATTGGGGCTTACCATGCAAGGAGGGTGGCGCCATTGATGATGCGCGCACTCCCACTATAAGCGATGGCGCCCAAGGCGTTGTTCAACGGAACGACGCTCGTCGAGGGGACGCTCCCCAACTCCGAGATCATGTAGCGCATCAAGGAGGCGATGGAGCCTTTGTGGGACGATGCGGGTGCCACCCTTGACTTCATCTACCCAGTGCCGGGGCACCCTTCGATATGGTTAGAGTTAGGCTACATCGACTTCGTAAGTCCCCCTTTCTCCTGCCTTTTCTTCAATCACTTTCCCGACCCCCTGAGACTAACTTTGAGAGGGGTGGGGCCAGCCGAGGGACCTCATTCTATCGGATCACCTAGCGCCGCTGCCGAGGGATTCGACCATGAGGATGGTGAATCGCGCCGAGGTTGAGCGACTGAGGAAGGCGAAGGAGGGCAAGAAGAGGAAGAAGTAGTGGAAGCTGCAGGCGCGGGAATGGGGGGTGGATACCGGCAATGATGATGATGATGATGATGGAGACAACGATGAGGTATAGTCAATGATATCTAGTGGGACAACCTATAGGACGAGGATGCATTGATAGGTATCAGTTCATCCTTGCAGGCATCGGGACCCTTCCCGTTCCACAGAGGGGAGGGCACATCCAGGGAGCCAGCGGAGGTGGGCCATACCGTCAGCCTACCCTAGGAGCCAATAGGGGCGGGCGGCACTGCTATCGCACCCGAGGTACCAGTGGAGGTGGGCAGCTCTACCATCGCTCCCCAAGACCCAAGGGGAGCGAGCCCCTCTGCCTAGGAGCAGGGGGTGGGTTCAAAATGGCCTCGCTATGACGAGGCGGAGCAAAGGTTGAGGGGTTTGCCCCCCAAATGCATCTACCGCCCGACAGCGCAGAGGTAAGTTATTAGTTCCTCTATTTTCTTGGTTTGATCGGGTTTCATCATGACTTATGTTTTTCGTCCCATGCAGCGTTGGCATGCAGCGGAATCCTTTGGCGCTAGCGCCAAAGAAGAGCATCACCCTCCAATCGAGGCGGCAGCCGTCGGCTGGCGTTGCGCCCGTTTCAGGAGGGAGCGACGCAAGTGTGACTGCGTTGTTGGCCGATCGGACGCTGCTTATGATGGTACTCATGTCCTCGGTGGGATGGGCTGACACGAGGGCTCAAGGGGCGCCTTCAAAGGTTATGGAGCAGCCGGTTATGGCCGTGATACCGCAACTACCGGCGGGGCGGAAAGGACTACCTACCGCGCTCGTGACGCCGACCGCGACGGGCGCGACGCAGTCGGTCATGACCCCGCCGACGTAGGTGGAGGTGGCAGTGACCGTGACAGATAGGTTACAGCCGGGGGCAACTGTAGTGGCGCCAGAGGAACCGGCGCGACCTGTGCCATCGGCGGCCCAAGCGATGGCGCCTGGCGCGGACCGGCCGGAGGGGGACGTGACCGAGGGGGACATTATCGTTCCCTCCAGCCAAGTATTTGCTTCATCTTGCTTCTTGCCTTTATCTTCCTTTTTCTATTTTTTGTATCCTGATCATCATCTTCCTACAGTCCCTCATAGCTCGTAGCCGGGGGAAGTCTCGGTTCCTTCGTCAACAGAAGGAGACCTGGGACCGTCTCATCGAGGAGGCATGGCTATGCGGGGAGGTGACGGCTCAGCTTGTTGCTGCCCAGTAGAGGGTGGTCGAGTTGACTCCCCTTACCGAGGAGGCGGCCGATCTTCATTCGCGGGTGGCCAAGGCCCGGCAAGATGTTGACGAGGCCAAGAAGGCATTCGAGGCCTTGTCGGTGAGGTCATGAAAGGATGAAGAAGAGGCTACAAGGGTGAGGAAGGAGCGGGATGAGCTGCTCTAGAGGGACGCCGAGACCCACCAGTGGATCCTTGACCTTCTAGGTGATGTTGAGAAGGAAAGGGATCTGAAGCAAGGAGCCAAGGAGAAGCTCGCAACCCTGGAGAAGAGGGCGACCCTAGACGTCATGACGGTTGATGAGGACATCGCCATGCTGGACACACCGATGCCATGGTCTTCCCCAAGTTGCAATTCGTTCCCAACTCAGCTGCCACGTCGCCCTCGGATTCAGCAGACATGTCGTCACTGTTTCGGTCATAACTTTCTCATACGACATCGAAACGGGCCGTTCTTGGATGCGTTGGAAAGGGGACGACGACGCCGTCGTTTTGGATCTGGTCCCAGCTCCAGGAGGTCCGTGGATCATTCTGTGTGACCACGGCAAGGTGCTGCGTCACCTATTTGGGCCAACTTGGCCATGTATCGTGTCGGGTCTTAAGCCCAAGTTGTGGGCGCCCAACCCCTGGCCGTCCCCAACCCTAGGTCGAGTCTTAGACTATAAACACAGCCGTCGCCGCTGCTACACAATTGGGTTTTGTTTAGAGTTTAGTTTTCCATCGAGAAACTGAATCGTTCATTGTAACTGTGGTGACAAATCCTTTTACAGTGATCCAGGGCCCCCGTTCTTGATCTCCTCCACTGTGTCGATTAGTCCTTTGGAACCAAGTTCTAGAACCCTCTATTGATATTCGCGTCATTCATATTTGCAATATCAGATTGCGTGTTTTACCTTCTTGCTTGTGCTCTTCGATTCGCTTGTAGGAAAATCCTTCTTGGCGAGGTCAATCAAGTTGTGCTTGGTTGATAACCAACGGAGCAGTGGTGTAACGGTTGCAGGGTTCGGATCACGTCTGATTTGAAGCCGGATCGCCAACGTCGAGATCTCCACAAATCGAACTTACCGGCTACCTCTCGAAAGATCGGGCCTGTACTCATCAATTGGTATCAGAGCTGGGCCCTTGTTTAAGGGGGTGGGAATGATGAGGACATCCTCCACTATTAACCGCTGGCAAAGACGCAACAAAGGGGCCAAGTGGCCTAGTTGTAGTCGGGCGGCGACCATGTGAGCCTCTGAATAATCCCACCTTGCTTAGCTTGGGAGGAGGAAGCCACCTTAAAAGGGAGAGCTACCCTTCCCCTATTGGACTAGTCTTTTAGGGACATTGGGCCTTTCCCCGAGTGGGTGTGCCTGAGAACTGTTGGGGTCCGGGCAACCTTAATTTATTGGGCCTCGGCCAACCCCACCTGGGCCGGATGCATCAACGGTCGCATGGCTACGCAAGGAGTATGATGAGCTAGTCGAAACTACGGAGAGGCTCTGCTCGGAACGTGGTGCGGCTCACGAGGAGCGTGACTAGGCTTTCTAGGAGCTCAACTAGGCTTGCCAAGAGCACGACGATGCGCAGCAGAAGGTCGGCTCCCTCTAGACCAAGATCGAAAGCACGATGACCCAAATGCTGGAGGCTGAGTGTGTTTTTGTCGGGCTAGCTGTGGACCTCGCCAAGGTGGGGAGGAATCTTTAGGCAGAGAGTGACGAGCTCGATATCCTGAGCGCCGCCCTCAGAGTGGTCTACGACGACCTTCAGGTGGTGCGGTCGGAGGATTCCAGCTCGCTCGCTGCTCATGCCATCAAGATCATGGCTCGGGTACGCCAGCTCGAGAGGAATGCTCTTCACACCGAGGTCAATTAGTCCTTCGCGATTGCTCATTCTCATTATGGAGACAGCATCGACCTGGAGACGATGAGCCATGACTATGTGGCTGGCTATGAAGTCCATTAGCTGGAGGAGATGGAAGCAGCGGTGGCTCCCCTTTCGCATTACATGGCAGACAGGATATGAGACATAGTTCTCCCCCGGAGGGGCTAGATACTTAGATAGGTTGTACGATCATTTTTGTAATAATCAAACAAGTTTCGACCCCTGTGTTTTGTTCGAACAAGTCTGTTCTTTTATTTCGGTGTGAACAAGTTTGTTTTTCCTCCCTTTTTATGTGTGAAAAGGGGTTAATATGTTCTGACCCTTCCATTTGTTAAGATCATAGAGTTCGAGGTGTAGGCGGGAAACTTTGATCACGCTGGTAAGCAAGAGTGTCGTAGCTGCTAGGGCGTAGGTTTCTTGCAGTCCGACCAGCCTTGCTCAGTCATTCGTTTCTGCAAACCTTACCGCTAGGTTTTTAACGTGAGGAAAGGGTCAGGGCACGTCGACTATTTTAGAAAGGGTATATATACCCATATCAGCCCCTGAGTGAGACCCGACCCCTTGCTGTTGCTGGGGTCGGGTGTCACTAAAGATCGATGAGAGGATAGTGAAACTAGCAGGAGAAAGCGTCTCTTGTTTTAGAAACATCAATCTTAGCTTCGCACGTACACTAGAACCGCCCGAAATAACACACTTACAGAGGCGCTCGTCTTCCACCAGACACTAAGCACCCTGAAAGCATGCTACATTGGGCGGTATCCGTCGGGCACACCCTAAGGGAGAACCCAAAAGATCCACATTTTTCCCCGAGGATCCAATAATGAGAACGAGTTACAATACTTAATACCTTTCATGCATCTAGAGTTCTTGGAAATTCTTTATTACATTGCCAAATGTCAGATTATGGATTATTAAACAGCAGAATTGAAAATAAACATCTAGCGATAAAGAACAAGGTTCCATCTGTGCCCACCGGATGAATCCTCCACACAAAGGTACTCCTCATGTGTTACCTGCAACAGGGGTAAATAAACCCTGAGTACACAATATACTCGCAAGACATATCCGACTAGTGGGAATAATTTCCCGACTCCAAGGAATATGATGAGCTTTATGGTTTGCTGGTTTCCTTTTTGCAGAAAGCAATACTAATAGTGAGTCCTTATTTATGTTATTCTTAATAGCCGTATTAATTTATTATCTAGCCATTCTATGTAAGCACTTGTTCTACTTTCAAGCAAGAGTTGAGCAATCAGTCCATTTCATCACTTTCCATCTTTTAGTTCTTACTACGATGTTAAACCGTAGACAAGCCGTACCAGATCACCCAGTGATTCATAAATCAATGCCCCCAACTAGGTACCCCGAAAACACACGCCCCACTTGTACCCCAGGCACAAGCAGGACTAACCCATCACCCTCCTGTCCTGGGTGTTTAGGTCCCCATCTAAACTTGGACTCGAAGCCCCCACTCCTGAGTCCTAGACCCAGCGCAGTGCAAGGAGCTCCATCGTCCCTGCCTCTAATCAGTCGGTTCGGAAAGAGCCGGATCCACGACAAGATAACAACGAGTCTTCCATGTGCCCATACCCAAGTATGTGCTCGGGATAATAAATCTATGACTTACCTAGAGCCTTATGCAACGACCGGTCCTTAACCGACATAGATAGGAAAAAAGTGTAACCAAGCTATGCCCAGTTGGCCACTGGACACAACCTCTTACACCCACCAATACCCAAACTATATTCCTGCCCGGTCACCCCTTTTCCTTTCCACCATTTTATCATGAGTGATCATAATTATCACCTATTGTGAGTAACGGCAGGTTACTCGTGCTACAGAAATCCTGAGCATAACAGCTACTCGACCTGTACTAGTAGGACTCATAGGTAGATATATTTATGCATGTAGTTTCCATAAAATACCTATAACGTAAATGCACATCATATATATATTCAGTGATCATTAAAAATAGGGGTTATGTACCGGGGCTTGCCTTGGGCAGGCGGTGGGTTAGCAAAGTCACCCCCAAAAGGCTCCAGGGCTCCCTCCTACATAAGGATCTCCTCCTCGTACTCCTCAATGACCTCTTCGTAATCCTGTTCGTCCACGGGCACAAACTCTACCAACTCATGATCTACATGCATGAAATGATGATGCAACACTTAATAATATGGCAACAACAGCTCTTAAAATAAATACATCTGTCAAGTTACTAAGCTAGTCCTACCGGCTAAGGTACTAAGTTACTTACTGTTACCACTAACAAGTATGAAGCATGAGATACATTATCATAGCAACTAAAGGTATTCTTACTCCTAATACCGATTTACTCTATATATGATAAAACAAGGATAATAGCTACTCTATTTATCAACCTAATCTAGGGCTACAAAATTTACAACAAGTACATAATGATCTAATGAGCCTACTATAAAAATTTCGTAGCTAAAGCTATCACCAATTTGCCACAAGAATTCCTACAAATATTAAGCTAAATAATACTAAGCTTTCTAAATTGAATTTATGAATCTATCATTCTCACAGCTAACTGTAAACTAACTATACTAACAGATAGATGACATTTTTGTGAACCTAACAAATTTTATTTTACTATTTTTGGACATCTACAAAATTTACTACAAATTATCAAAGTTCAGCTCAAAAACTAAATTGAATAAGCATTTACTACTTTACTAGAAAATAAAAAACCGATTTCTATTGCGCGGCCCAAACGTGCGTGGCTCGGCCCAGTCCAGCGCAACGCGCGTGCTACGCACGGTGCGGCCCACGCGGGGGCGCGGCCCAGCCAAGCGATGCCGGCTCGCGACGGGAAGCCAAGCCAAGCGATGACGGCCGTTTTGCGAAAACATCCTTGACCTACCGACGAATCATCGTGAGACCCACGACACTGTTTCTATAGGCAGCTACTTCATAGATAAGTCCTCGGAATAAACCGTCTTCACAACGGCGACACCCTCGGCCACCCGCACGCGCACCGGCGTGGCGGCACTGGCACTGAGCGGTTACGCTGGACAGACCAGCCCCTCCTTGTCCCCAATCTCGAGCCGATGCTCACCTAGGCGTAGACCTGAAGCGATGGGTGGCGAAGTGGCGAACGGAGTTGCTGTCCTGAGCTCCCTCCATGACGGCAGACTCCTATCTATGGCGGCGACCACGTTCCCATGTGCCAAGGCATCGACAACATAAACGAGCTCAAGAATGGGCATCAGTGTCTCACCCCAAACCTACCAGACATGGCGGACTAACCGGAGGAAGCTTAAGCCAAGATGGCCGTGTGCGCATGAACGGTACGGTGGCACACGGTGGTGGCACCGCTACGTCAGGGATGGCTAGGCGGCGGTAGCGATTAGGCAAAGGTGCGTAGGGGGACGAGTGGGTGGAGGCGAAGCTAGCGGTGCAACTAATTGGACGCGAGCAGCTCTAGAGAGGGGGCTGGCCGTTGATGCGGGCCATGACGGTCTTAACGACCCGGCAAGAGGAAAACTCCAAATTGGAGCACAGCACAGTAAGGATCACGACGTGGTGGGGTTAGGTGGCTGGCTAACAACCCCTCAAAGCCGTGCACTGAGTTAATTGAATCGAGGTGGCTCCTCTAGGCTGAATTGAAAGGCGCGGCTCGGTGACCATGGCGATAGCGGAACAGGGGAAAGCCGGCATGGCTTGGCCTGTTGCTGCCATGGCGGGATGTGGCTGTTAACTCGGTGCTCAATCATGCACAGGCTACAGGGCAGTGGGGAACAGCGAAACGTGCTCCAGATGGTTGGCCGAACTGCCTAACACGCAAGCCGACGGTGGCTTGGTCCTTTGCGCCGCGGTGGACTACATAGGCCAGGGAGAGCCTTTAGCGTAGCGTCGCATCAAGCTCAGACATGAAGGCAATGGTAGGTGAGGCAAGTGCACATGTGTGTAGCTATGAAGGTCAACAGCAGCAGTGGCCGCATGGTAGCGGTGGTCGGAGCGCAGCGCGATGCGACGGTGGGCATCAGTGGCACCGCGCAATAGCAGCCGAGCTGGCCAAGCCACAGGCCAGCCAAGGACGATCACATGCACACAGTCCTATGCAGGCAAGCACTAGGGTGCAGGACAGTTCTAGCAGATGCGATGGTGGTGGCGGCAGAGTGGCTAGGCCCGCCAGGCGCGACGTGCGCGTGCGGGCGTGAGACGCTTGGCAGAGCACGTCCACATCGGTGTGGGTGATGGTGGCCAGAGGTAGGCCCGGGCAGCGGTGTGTGCGGGTGTGTGCGTGTGCGCGTCGGCGAACCAGCGTAGCGCACCGAGCCAAGGCAGGGGTGCCCACGGCCAAATGCAGCAGCCATCAGTAACGTGTCGTGCACGGTTTTTAAAGCGTCCCAAACCTCCAACTCAATTATCCAAATGCTAAACCAACTATTTTACGCTCGAGATGGTATATCAAGCTACTAAACCCAACCATAAGACTATGCCACTGCTTAACCCAATTCCCCTATACAAATCGTCGAACTTAGCTTCGTCGAACCATTTTTTGACTTACGAAAATTGACTAAGTTTCAAACGATTTCGCGTCGAATTCCATTTGCAAGCTATTAAGTAAGCTATCTAGCGAATCCCGTTCTCGACCGCACGTATTTCATCGTCACCTATGAAGTTCATGCTACAAACTTTACTAACGTTTCACATATTCGTTCTATAGCATTTCCGTTCAATAAAAATTCATTTAGAACCCTAAGTGATACAACGCGACATGAAATCTAACATTCATTTCGTGTTTCAAATGAACGTTTCAAGTTCCGTATATTGCTTTATACCCTATATTACACACATTTACACACAAGTATTATGCTCATGCAGTGTTTTAGCAAAAAGCTATATAGTGTAACACTGAGGGTGTTACAAATCTACCCCCCTAAAACAAAATCTCGACCCGAGATTTCATGTGCCTAGTGTGAGAAGGAGATCGGAAATACATTTCAACGTAACAACTAACTATCAGAACCAGAGAGGTGAGGGTAATGCTTCAATATGTAGCTCTCTTGTTCCCATGTGGCTTCATCCTCAGAGTGGTTTTGCCATTGCACCTTGTAGAACTTTACCACATTGTTCCTTGTCACTCTTTCCTTTTCATCCAGAATTTTGACAGGGTGCTCAATATAAGTCAAATCTGGCTGGAGGGGACGCCCTTCAATTTCCACAACTACATCAGGAACCCATAAACATTTCTTCAATTGCGATACATGAAACACATTGTGTACTGCAGTTAAAATATCGGGAAGCTGGAGACGATAAGCAACAGGGCCACACTGCTCCAACACCTGATAAGGACCCACATATCGAGGGGCTAGCTTGCCATGGATACCAAACCAATGCACCCCTCTCATAGGAGACACCTTGAGATACACATAATCTCCAGCTGCAAACTTTAAGGGCCTTCTTCGTTTGTCTGTATAAGCTTTCTGTCGGCTCTGAGCTGCCTTCAAGTGACTTCGAATAATGCTTACTTGCTCTCGAGACTCTTTTATGAACTCAGGCCCAAAATACCCACGGTCTCCCACTTCAACCCTGTTAAGTGGTGTCCTGCATTTCTTTCCATATAGAGCTTCAAATGGTGCCATGCGAATGCTCTCTTGGTAGCTATTATTGTAAGAAAATTCAGCTAACTTCAGGCATCCATCCCACTTCTTAGGAAAAGAAATGACACAAGCTCTCAACATGTCTTTGAGCACCTAGTTCACCCTTTCAGTTTGACCGTCAGTTTGTGGATGATATGCTGAGCTTCTAAGAAGATGAGTACCAAGACATTCCTGGAGTTGCTCCTAGAAACAAGAGACAAAAATTGACCCTCTATCAGAGATGATAGTAAGGGAAACTCCGTGTAGGGTCACAATCCAATCAAAATATATCTCGGCATACTTCCTAGATGTATATCTAGTGTCCACCAGAATAAAATGAGCAGACTTAGTTAGACGGTCCACAATGACCCAAATAGAATCATAGCCCTTGGATGTGCGGGGCAAACCCACCACAAAGTCCATGGACATATCTTCCCACTTCCAAATAGGAATGGGCAAGGGCTGCAAATATCTTGGAGTACGCATATGATCTACTTTAACTCGCCCACAGGTGTCGCACTCCGTGACGTACTGGGTGATGTCCTGCTTCATGTTAGACCACCAATACAAGTGGCGCAGATCATGGTACATCTTGTTGCTGCCAGGATGAATAGACAGCTTCGAATGATGGGCTTCACTCAAAATCTTCCTTCTTAGCTCCTCATTGGATGGAACCACCAGTCTATCCTTGTACCTCACTATACCATGCTCATCAATACTAAAGTGAGGACCATGCCCTTCGACAATCAATTTCTTGATGTGAGGAATTCCTTCAGGATCTTGCCTTTGCTCCAGAACAATCTGCCCAAGCAACTCTAAGCAGCACTTCTACATGGTTGAGAGATAAAGGTGTTTCCTCAACCTGATGTGACTTTTGGCTCAAAGCATCAGCCACTACATTGGCCTTCCTCGGGTGGTAATGCACCTCTAAGTTATAATCCTTAATCAATTTCAACCATCTCCTTTGCCTCATATTCAACTCAGACTGACTAAAAATATACTTGATGCTCTTATGATCGGTAAAAAATATGTACTTTGTTGCCCAACAGATAGTGCCTCCAAATCTTTAGAGCGTGGACCACAGCAGCCAGCTCTAAATCATGAGGGGGTAATTTACTTTGTGCTTTTTCAGTTGGCGCAAAGCATAAGCTATCACACGCCCATCTTGCATAAGCACATATCCCAACCCCGTCTATGAGGCATCATAGTATATATCAAAGGGTCTGTCAATATCTGGTTGGGTCAACACAGGAGCAGTGGTTAGAAATGTCTTCAAAGCTTGGAAGGCTTCTTCATAGGTTGGGCTCCAATAAAACTTGGTTTCTTTTTGGAGCAGCTTGGTCATCGGCTGAGCTATCTTGGAGAAATCTAGAATGAAACGCCGATAATACCTAGTTAGACCAAGGAACTAACGAATCTGGTGCACAGACTTGGGAGACTTCTAATTCAACACATCTTGCACCTTGCTGGGATCTACTGAAATACCGTCAGGTGTCAACACATGCCCCAAAAACTGCACTCGATCTAACCAGAATTCATACTTGCTAAATTTAGCATACAGCTTGTGTTCCCTCAATCGAGCCAATACTATCCGAAGGTGTTGGGCATGCTCTTCATCATTCTTAGAATATATCAGGATATCTTCAACGAATACCACAACAAACTTGTCCAGCTTCGGCATAAAGACTAAATTCATCAGGTACATGAAGAATGCAGGAGCGTTGGTGAGACCAAAAGACATTACTAGGTACTCATACAGTCCATACCTAATAGAAAAAGCTGTCTTTGGTATATCCTGTGGTCTAATCTTGATCTGATGATAACCTGAACGAAGGTCAATTTTGGAGAACACTCTAGCACCAACTAGCTTATTAAACAAAGTATCTATGCGGGGCAAAGGATACTTGTTCTTAATTGTTATCGCACTAAGAGGGCGGTAATCCACGCACATTTGGAGAGTGCCATCCTTCTTCTTCACAAAAATGGCTGGGCAACCCCAGGGTGAAGAACTAGGACGGATGAAACCTTTTTCCATCAACTCTTCTAGCTGCTTCTTCATCTCAACCAATTCCTTTGGAGTCATGCGGTATGGGCATCGGAAGATAGGAGCAGTAGCAGGCTCAAGCTCAATGGAGAATTCCACCTCTCTGTCCGGTGGGAACCCAGGTAGATCTTCAGGAAATACATTTAGGAACTCACATACTACTAGAATAGAGGTAAGATCAGGAGAGGCTTCAGAATGAGCAACAATAGGTAAGACTAGATCTAAGGGTACAAGAAGAGACATTCTATCCTAAGAAGAAGGAAGCCATAACTCGACAATTCTCCGCTTCAAATCTAAGACTACCCCATACACCCGCAACCAGTTCATTCCAAGAATTGCATCAATGCCTTGTCTAGGCAGTACCATGAACTATAGGCGGTAAGTGTGGGTGGCTAATACCAAGCTTACTATGTCCGTTCGGGTATTGATGCACATCTGCAAACCCGGAGTATCGATTCTATAGGCATACGGTGTAGCCATAAGAGATATGTTGTGTCGGTCTACAAATCCCATTCTCATGAATGAATGTGATGCACTAGAATCAAATAACACATAAGCTGGACGGGAATCAATGGTGAACATATGAGCCATCATCGGCTCTTGCTGCAATATCTGCTAAAATTCACCTGTTCGGATCGGCTGGCTGGCACTTTCCTCTTGATCACTGTCCGCTTGACTAGCCTGGAGTTCGCCGATGGTTGAGCAGACTGGGTTAGCTGGTTCTGGGGACACTCTCGGGCATAGTGGTCATCCTTGCCACATTTGAAACAAGCGCCAGGCTTGTTCCCCAATCCTTGGCGAGGTGGGACCTGCTATCCCTAAGGCTGCTGGGGCTACACCTGCTGAGTGGGTGCACTGTACTACGTGGAAGAAGTCTAAGAAGTATGCTGGGGCTGCCGAAATGAATGCCCGCCTGATGATTGATAGGGCACCCATTAGACAACCTATACCTTCTGAGTATGAGGGTGGTTAGAAGACCCCGTGGCCACCCGCTTCCCCCTCAACTCTGCCTGGGAATCCCGTTGCAAGCCCTCCATGGCGATGGCAGCGTTCATCATTGCCCCGAAGGTCTGATAGTTCCCTGTATATAATTTCTCCTGAAGGCTGCAAGAGAGGCTGCGATAGAAGCGGTCCCTCTTCTTCTCGTCAGTGTCAACATGGATTTCAGCATACTAGGACAAATCATTGAACTTATTGATGTAGTCTAGCACTGTCATACCCCCTTGCTGAAGATCGAGGAACTCAGTCAGCTTCCTGTTGAGGACAAAAGCAGGAATATAGAACTCTCTGAATGCTACGGTGAACTCCTGCCAGGTCACCCGATGATCTGGCTACTGCATGGCATGGAAGGTATCCCACCATGCACTCACGGACCCCAACAACTGCTGTGCTACAAAGCACACTTTCTGCTGATTGACCACGTTGAGCAACAGAAACTTCTGCTCCAGAATGCGAAGCTAGTGCTCCGCATCTAGGGGCTTAGCTGTTGGTGTGAAAGTGGGCGGGTGGGTCTTGAGGAAATCCTAGTAAGAGGAGGGTCCCTCAGTACCACAGGCACCAACCCCATTCCCACCATTGCCCCCGTGGCCTCCGCAGGCGAAACCAGTGATAGCCTGTGCCAGTAGCTCCATGGCACGGGCTGACTCTCGGCGAGCAACCATCATTTCCGCCATCATCTCCGCGTGAGTCATTGGCGGTGGCGGTGGTGGAGGAGGAGGAGCCAAAAGTGGAGACTCATGGCTCTCCCCGTTGCCATGCTCGTTGGCCCAGCCACTTTCACCTTGGCCCTCGCCCAGACCGTGGCCTGCACCGGCACTGGTGCTCCTACGTCCGGACCTCAGATTCATCTGTAAGAGATAGGAACCAACCACTTAGGATAACCTTCTAGATAAGAACAAGGGATTAGAGAAACGATGAGACAATTATTAAAGCATTCTTTTAGTTGTTCTATCAATTTACTAATCCAATTATACGTGTAGGGGGACTTTAGTTTAAGCAATATGCTACTATCATGATGCATGTATTGGCATGTACGCTCACTCAAGCCGAAATATAGCGGCATTCGCAAATTTTCGGCACATCGCACAGTCACTTTCTGTATGCTAAGCGATTTCTTATGCAACGTAAGTCAGTGTACTTGCAGAAAGCTGATTAGATAAAACCAGTGCCGCTATCCTAGATATACCATATTGCTAGGGCTTATACTTATTCACATAACTTTAGCGCATCCTACTTTTCGCAAAACTTTTGTTGGTTAAATTTTTAAGTTTTGGAAAAGTGTGATGAACTCGTAACCCATTATTGGCTCTGGTACCAATTGTGGCAGAATCGCCTGAAATAACACACTTACGGAGGCGCTTGTTTTCCACCAGACACTAAGCACCCCGAAAGCATGCTATAGCAGGCAGTATCCGTCGGGCACACACCAAGGGATTACCCGAAAGATCCACATTTTTCCCAAAGGATCCAATAATGAGAATGAGTTACAATACTTAATACATTTCATATATCCAGAGTTCTTGAAAATTCTTTATTACATTGCCAAATGTCAGAGTGCGGAATATTAAACGGCGGAATTGAAAATAAACATCAGCGATAAAGAACAAGGATCCGTCTATGCCTACCAGATGAATCCTCCACACAAAGGTACTCCTCATGTGTTACCTGCAATAGGGGTAAATAAATCCTGAGTACACAATATACTCGGAAGACTTATTCAACTAGTGGGAATAATTTCCCGACTTCAAGGAATATGATGAGCTTTATGGTTTGCTGGTTTCCTTTTTCTAGAAAGCAATACTAATAGTGAGTCCTTATTTATGTTATTCTTAATAGCCGTATTAATTTAATATCTAGCCATTCTATGTAAGCACCTGTTCTACTTTCAAGCAAGAGTTGAGCAATGAGTCCATTTCATCACTTTCCATCTTTCAGTTCTTACTACAATGCTAAACCGTAGACAAGCCATACCAGATCGCTCGGCGATTCATGAATCAATGCCCCCAGCTGGGTACCCCAAAAACACATGCCCCGCTTGTACCCCAGGCACAAGCAGGACTAACCCATCACCCTCCTATCCTGGGTGTCTAGGTCCCTGTCCAAACTTGGACTCCAAGGCCCCACTCCTGAGTCCTAGACTCAGCGCGGTGCAAGGAGCTCCACCATCCCCACCTCTAATCAGTCGGTCCGGAAAGAGCCGAATCCACGACAACAGAGCAACGAGTCTTCCCTGCGCCCATACCCAAGTATGTGCTCGGGATAATAAATCTGTGACTTGCCTAGAGCCTTATGCAATGACCGGTCCTTCACTGACACAGACAGGGAAAAAGTGTAACCAAGCTATGCCCTGTTGGCCGCAGGACACAACCTCTTACACCCACCAATACCCAAACCATATCCCTACCTGGTCACCCCTTTTCCTTTCCACCATTTTATCACGAGTGATCATAATTATCACCTATTGCGAGTAACGGCAGGTTACTCACGCTACCGAAATCCTGAGCATAGCAGCTACTTGACCTGTACTAGTAGGACACATAGGTAGACATATTTATGCATGTAGTTTCGATAAAATACCTGTAACGTAAATACACATCATATATATATATATTCAGTGATCATTAAAAATAGGGGTTATGCACCGGGGCTTGCCTTGGGCAGGCGATGGGTCAAAAAAGTCAGCACCAAAAGGCTCCAGGTCTCCCTCCTGCACGAGGATCTTCTCCTCATACTTCTCAATGACCTCTTCATAATTCTATTCGTCCACGGGCACAAACTCTACCAACTCGTGATCTACATGCATGAAATGATGATGCAACACTTAATAATATGGCAACAACAGCTCTTAAAATAAATACATCTGTCAAGTTACTAAGCTAGTCCTACTGGCTAAGGTACTAAGTTACCTACTGTTACCACTAACAAGTATGAAGCATGACATACATTATCATAGCAACTAAATGTATTCTTACTCCTAATACCGATTTACTCTATATATGATAAAACAAGGATAACAGCTACTCTATTTATCAACCTACTCTAGGGCTATAAAATTTATGGCAAGTACATAATGGTCTAATGAGCCTACTGTTAAAATTTTGTAGCTAAAGCTATCACCAATTTGACACAAGAATTCCTACAAATATTAAGCTAAATAATACTAAGCTTTCTAAATTGAATTTATGAATCTATCATTCTCATAGCTAACTATAAACTAACTACACTAACAGATAGATGACATTTTTGTGAACCTAGCAAATTTTGTTTCACTATTTTTACACATCTATATATTTTACTACAAATTCTCAAAGTTTAGCTCAAAAACTAAATTGAATAAGCATTTACTACTTTACTGGAAAATGAAAAACCAATTTCTATTGTGTGGCCCAGTCCAGCGCATCGCGCACGCTACGCATGGTGCAACCCACACGGGGGCACGGCCCAGCCAAGTGACGCCGGCCCATGATGGGAAGACACGCGCGCGATGGCCGTTTTGTGAAAACATCCTTGACCTACCGGCGAATCACCCTGAGACCCACGACACTGTTTCTACAGACAGCTACTTCACATATAAGCTCTTGGAATAAACTATCTTCGCAACGGCGACACTCTCAGCCACCCACGCATGCACTAGCACAGTGGCGCTGGCACCGAGCGGTTACGCCAGCCAGACCAGCCCCTCCCCACCCCCAATCTTGAGCCGATGCTCACCTAGGCGTAGACCCAAAGCGATGGGCGGCGAAGCAACGAACGGAGTTGCTGTCTGAAGCTCCCTCCATGACGGTGGACTCCTACCTGTGGCAGCGACCACGTTCCCATGAGCCAAGGCATTGACAACGTAAACGAGCTCAAGAATGGGCATGAGCGACTCACCCCGAACCTACCAGACGTGGCAGACTAATCGGAGGAAGCTCGAGCCGAGATGGCCGTGTGCGCACGGCGGTGGCATGGCTGCATCAGGGATGGCTAGGCAGCAGTAGCGATTAGGCAAAGGTGCGTAGGCGGACGAGTGGGTGGAGGCAAAGCTAGCGGTGCAACTAATTGGACACGAGCAACTCTGGAGAGGGGGCTGGCCGTCGACGCGGGCCATGACTGTCTTAACGACCCGGCGAGAGGAAAACTCCAAATTAGAGCACAGCAGAGTAAGGATCACGACGCAGTGGGGTTAGGTGGCTGGCTGACAACCCCGTGAAGTCATGCACTGAGTTAGTTGAACCGAGGTGGGTCCTCCAGGCCGAATTGAATGGCGCGGCTCGACGACCATGGCGATAGCGGAACAGGGGAAAGCCGGCATGGCTTGGCCTGTTGCTGCAGTGGTGGGACATGGTTGTCAACTCGGTGCTCAATCACGCATGGGCTATAGGGTGGTGGGGAACAGTGAAACATGCTCTAGACGGTTGGCCGCACTGCCTAACACGCAAGTCGATGGCGGCTTGGTGCTTTGCGCCGTAGTGGATGGCGCCAGCCAGGGAGAGGCTTCAGCATAGCGTCGCATCAAGCTCAGACATGAAGGCAACTGCAGGCGAGGCAAGCGTGCGCATGTGTAGCTATGAAGGTCAATAGCAGTAGTGGCCGCGCGGCAGCGGCGGTCGGAGCGTAGCGCGACCGGGCCATAGCGCGATGTGACACGACGGTGGGCATCAGTGGCACCGCGCAACAGCAGTCGAACTGGCCAAGCCATAGTCCAGCCAAGGACGGCCACGCGCACACGATCCCATGTAGGCGAGCACTAGGCGGCAAGACGGTTCCGGCGAATGCGACAGCAGTGGCTACAGAGTGGCTGGGCCCGCCAGGCACGACGTGCATGTGCTAGCATGAGACGCTTGGCAGAGCGCGACCACAACGGTGCAGGTGACGATGGCCAGAGGTAGGCCTGGGTAGCGGTGCGTGCGTGTGCACGTCGGTGAACCAGCGCAGCGCATCGAGCCGATGCAGGGGTGATCGAGACCAAACACAGCAGCCATCGGTATCGTGCCGTGCATGGTTTTTAAAGCTTCCCAAACCTCCAACTCAATTATCCAAATGCTAAACCAACTATTTTACGCTCGAGATGGTATATGAAGCTACTAAACCCAACCATAAGACTATGCCACTGCTTAACCCGATTCCCCTATACAAATCGTCGAACTTAGCTTCGTTGAACCATTTTCCGACTTACGAAAATTGACTAAGTTTCAAACAGTTTCGCGTCGAATTCCATTTCCAAGCTATTAAGTAAGCTATCTAACGAATCCCGTTCTCGACCGCATGTATTTTATCGTCACCCATGAAGTTCATGCTACAAACTTTACTAAAGTTTTGCATATTCATTCTATAGCATTTCCGCTCAATAAAAAATCATTTAGAACCCTAAGTGATACAACGCGACATGAAATCTAACATTCGTTTCATGTTTCAAATGAACGTTTCAAGTTCCGTATATTGCTTTATACCCTATATTAAACACATTTACACACAAGTATGATGCTCATGCAGTGTTTTAGCAAAAAGCTGTACAGTGTAACACCGAGGGTGTTACAGATCTGTGCCATCATTCTACGACCGCGTATTTAGTCTCTTTATGAGTCCAACTTTCCTCAAGCCCCCGCGCGTAGTGGGGGTCCGGTCGAGGGTCAGCTCATCTTTGTTATCGTCACCCCATCTGTGGTTTCCGCAATGGGGGGGGGTTGAGCTAATGTCGCTTTCCTCGGTGGCTCAAGTGGCGCACTCGGTGAGCTCGCTAATGGGTATGTCCGAGTGGAATCTTGGTCCATCGTTCATGACGGGGTCGGCACAGCCCTCATGTGGCATTCCACTGCTCCTTAACCCGCCTCCTTGCAGATGCCTGAGTTATTTTGGAGGCCGACTTAGGTGGCCCATCGGCCTCTCCTCGTCGGAGATTTTGTGGGCTTGGCTCAAGGTTTAGGATCGAACGAGAAGGTTGAGATGACCCTTCTGCTTCTAAATGGGTCGGGCGAAGGCCGCTAGGGCTCATCTGCATTTTCTCCCCTGGCTTTGTTCAATGCGAGGGGACCTCGAGCCCTTCGTGGGGTAGCCTCCGAACCCCGGTCAGTTGGCTTCCTGAGTTAGGGTCGGGCGGCTCGAGACCCCGAGCCCCATTGGGCTCGGTAGGGGTCGGCCAAGTTGCATGCATCACCCCATCTGTGGTTTCCACAACCGGAGGGGCTAAGCTAACGACACTTGCTTCGATGGCTCAAGTGTCACGCTCGGTGAGTTCGCTAACGGGCATGTCTGAGTGAAATCCGGGTCCATCGTTCGCTAATGGGGTCGGCATAGCCCTCATGTGGCTTTCCACTGCTCCTTAACCCACCTCCCGGTAGATGCCCGAGTCATTACAGAGACCGACTCAGGTGGCCCGCTGGCCTCTTCTCGATGGAGATTCTGTGGGCTCGGCTCGAGGTTAGGATCGAACGAGAAGGTCGAGATGTCCCTGTCTGCTTCTGAGCGGGGTCGGGCAAGGGCCGCTAGGGCTCATCTACATTTTTCTCCCCTAGCTCTGTTTGATGCGAGGTGGCCTCAAGCCCTTCACGGGCCAGCCTTCGAACCTCGGTCGGTCGCCACTCATATCGAATGAGATGACTACCGCTTTGTGACACAACGCGAAGCGTTGTGATGCAGCAATTGCATATGCAATGCTTGGATGTATGAAATGAATGTATGGATGAATGTATGAATGAATGCATGAATGCATGCATGAGAATGGATGAAAGAATGATCATGCACTGAAAAAGTAGAAGCGGGTGTTGGTAAAGTTACCTCGATGGCTCGAGTGATGGGTTTGGGGAGCTCTTACCGGATATATTCGAGTGAAATCTAGGTCCATCGTTCGTGATGGAGTCGGCTTAACTTCCGTGGGGCATCCTGCTGCTCCCTACCCATCACTCGGCAGTGGCCCGAGCCTTCCGATCGACTTGGACGACCTGCTGGCCTCTCCTCGATGGAGATTCCATAGGCGCCCCCCTCTAAATCCTTCCTGGGAAGGCGGAGGCTAAAGCTTGGGGTGCAGGGACAAAAACTCTGATCATGCTGGTGAGCAATAACGCTGTAGCCGCTAGGGCGTAGGTTTCTTGCGGTCCGACCAGCTTTACTCAGAGTTTGTTTCTGCACACCTTGCTTCTAGTTTTTTAGCGTGAGGAGGGGTCGGGCATAGAGAATGTCTACCAAAATAGACTCTCTTGTTAGCCCCCGAGTGAGGCCCGACCCATGCCATTGCTAGGGTCAGGGGATCGATAACGAAATTAATAAGAGAAAATATGCGTAAATTAAGGGTGACCCGTCTCTCGGCGTCGACCTAAACCGTTCGATCAACTCGATTGACCCACTGGCACAGGTCTTACCTCGATGGCACGAGTGATGGTTCAAGGAGCTCTTACCAGATACGTTCGAGTGGAATCCGGATCCATCGTTTGTGATGGAGTCAGAATAACCAGAATAGGGCGTCGTACTGCTCCTTACCCATCTCTCGGCAGTGGCCAAGCCGTCCGATCGACTTGTGTGACCCGCTGGCACAGAACTTACCTGTGGGGATAGAGGATGAGATCATCCCACCCAAGAAATCAGTTAGGTAGATGAGCCAGGCGACGAACTTGTAATAAATGGACAAGCTCTTAAATTTCGTTATGGTCAAACAACTATTTAGCCCTTCTCCCCTTTTGTATAAAAAGGTTAGTGCATTCCAACCCTTTTCATCATTGAGGCCGTAAAGCTCGGGGCATGGGTGAACAAACTCTTATCACGCTGGTGAGCAAAAATGTTATAGCTGCTGAGGCGTATGTTTCTTGTAGTCCGACTAGTTTTACTCAGCGTTCATTTACGCAACCCTAGCTTCTAGGTCCCAGCGTGAGAGAGGGTCGGGCATAGAGAATGTTTGCCAGGTGGATAGACTCTTAAATGCGTATAAACTCTTTCCTTAGTTAAGGCTAAAAAGCTCGGGGTGCAGAGAAAACTCTGATCACGCTAGTGAGCAAAGGCGCCATAGCCGCTAGGGCATAAGTTTCTCGCAGTCCGACCTGTTTTACTCAGCGTTCGTTTTCGCAACCCTCGCTTCTGGTCTTAATGTAGAGATTGTCTACCGGATAGATATGCTCCTATTAGCCCCGGAGTGAGGCTAGACCCCTTGCTGTTATTGGGGTCAGGTGTCACTAAAGATCGGGGAGTCGATAGCAAAACTGATAAGAGAAAGTGTGCGTATATTAAGGGTAAAAACGACGTAGTTGCTCGATGTTATAGGCATTGACGAAGATCTCACCGTTGATGGACTTGACCTTGTAGGTACCTGGTCAGAGCACTTCTGCAATGACGTATGGTCCCTCCCACAGCGGAGAGAGCTTGTGGAGGTTCTTGTTGCTCTAGACGAGGCGGAGCACTAGGTCCCCGACATTGAAGGCCCGACCCCGTACTCGACGGTTGTGGTTCTGGCACAACGCTTGCTGGTACTTGGCCGAGCGGAGGAGGGCGACATTGCATGCTTCATCTAGCTAGTCCATGGCATTCTCGAGGGATGCCTTGGCACCATGTTCATCGTACGCCCTAACCCTCGGCGCTCCATAGTTGAGGTCGGTCGGGAGGATAGCTTTAGAACCGTAGACCAAGAAGAATGGTGTGTAGCCGATTGCCCGGCTGGGGGTCATCCTCAGGCTCTAGAACACTGCTGGAAGTTCTGCGACCCATCGTCCACCAAACTTGTTCAACCGGTTGAAGATCCTAGGCTTGAGGCCTTATAGGACCATGTCGTTCACGCGTTCGACCTGCCTGTTCGTGCGGGGGTGCGCCACGGTGGCCCAATCGACGCGGATGTGATATTCATCGCAGAATTGGAGGAACTTCTTTCCGGTGAACTGTGTGCCATTGTCCATGATAATGGAGTTTGGGACTCCAAAGCGATGGACGATGTCAAGGAAGAACAGTACGGCTTGCTCGAACTTGATCGTGGAGATCGGTCGAGCCTCTACCCACTTTGTAAACTTCTCTACAGTGACAAGCAAGTCCGTATAGCCGCCGGGCGCCCTTTTGAGAGGTCCGACTAGGTCGAGCCCCCAGACTACGAATGGCCATGTGATGGGGATCATCTGGAGTGCTTGGGCCGGTAGGTGGGTCTACCGAGCATAGTACTGACACCCTTCACAGGTGCGCACAATCTGTTCGACATTGGCTACTACGATCGGCCAGTAGAAGCCTTGTCAAAATGTATTTCTGACCAGGGTTCTAGGCACGGCATGGTGACCGCAGGCCCCACCGTGGAGGTCGCTCAACAACTACTTCCCTTGCTCAATGGGGATGCAGCGCTGTAGGATCCTAGTGTGGCTCCGCCTGTAGAGCTCACCATCAACAATGGCAAAGGACTTGGTGCGATGTGCGAGCCGCCGAGCCTCCGTCTTGTCCGTTGGTAGGGCCTCGTAGAGGAGGTAGTCGAGGTAAGGCATCCTCCAGTCGGCTAGAGGGTCAGGCCCCATGGCTGGATCCTCGTCGAGTTCCATGACCTCGGGGTTGGATGGAGCTGATGGCTGGTTAGCCCCCGAGCCCAGGGCAGTCGGCCCATCACCGGCTTGTTCTGGCTCCTCGTAGCAGACCAAGGGCTTGTGCTGATTGCCGGTGAAGATGCCCATTGGCACCGGCTCTTAGGCGAATGCCGCTTTCACCAGTGCGTCGGCCGCCTCGAGATGTGATTGAGCTCGAGACCGTCGAACTTGTCCTCTAGCTGGTGGACTTCTTAGCAATACGTAGCCATCTTGGCGTTGTGGCAGCTTGATTCCTTCATGACTTGGTCGATGACCAGCTAGCAGTCGCCCCAGACATCAAGTCGTTGGATACCCAACTCGATGGTGATGCGTATGTCATTGATGAGTGCCTCATACTCGGCCATATTGTTGAAGGAGGGGAAATGGAGGCGAACCATGTACCTCATGCGTACCCCGAGAGGCGAAACAAAGACCAGTTCCGCGTTGGCACCTTTCTTCATCAGCGATCCATCAAAGTACATTGTCCAATACTCTTGGTCGACGACCGCTGGTGGCATTTGGACCTCAGTCCACTCCGCAACGAAATCAACCAGCACTTGAGACTTGATGGCCATCCAGGGGCATACGAAATGCCTTGACCCATCAGCTCGAGTGCCCACTTTGCGATTCTTCCAATGGCATCCTAGTTTTGGACGACCTCACCGAGGGGGAAGGACGTCATGGCCATCGCTAGATGTGACTCGATGCAGTGGCGTAGCTTCCTCTTGGTGATAAGGACAGCATACAGGAACTTCTAGATTTGGGGGTAGCGGGTCTTGGAATTGGACAAGACCTCGCTAATGAAGTACATGGGTCGCTGCACTTTGAGGGCGTGTCCCTCTTCTTCTCACTCTACCACCAGGGCGGTGCTAACCACTTGCGTGGTGGTCGCGATGTAGAGCAGAAGCTATTCCCCGTCGGTCGGAGGGACCAGGATCGGGGCCTTCGTCAGAAGCCGCTTGATCGTGTCAAGTGCCTCCTGGGCCTCGGGTGTCCATTCGAAGCGGTCGGCCTTCTTTAGGAGCCGATAGAGGGGGAGACCTCATTCGCCGAGGCGTGAGATAAAGCGGTTGAGCGCGGTGAGGCACCCTGTAACTCGTTGTACCCCCTTTATGTTCTAAATTGGGCCCATCCTTATGATAGTTGAGATCTTCTCTGGGTTAGCTTCGATGCCACGCTCAGAGACGATGAAACCCAGTAGCATATCCCTCGGGACCCTAAAAATGCACTTCTCAGGGTTGAGCTTAATGTCGTTTGCTCGAAGTTTTGCAAAGGTCTGCTCTAAGTCGGCTATGACCTGGTCAACCCATTTGGACTTGACCACGATGTCGTCCACGTAGGCCTCAACGGTTCGCCCAATGAGGTCCCCAAAACATTTGAGCATACAACGCTGGTACGTAGCCCCAGCGTTCTTCAGACCAAATGGCATTGTAACGTAGCAAAATGATCCGAATGGGGTGATGAAAGATGTCAAGAGCTGGTCGGACTTTTTCATTGTGATTTGATGGTACCCGGAGTACTCATCAAGGAAGCAAAGGGTTTCACACCCTGAGGTTGAGTCGACTACTTGGTCTATGTGTGGCAAAGGAAACGGATCCTTCGGACACGCTTTGTTGAGACCCATGTAGTCAACACACATTCTCCATTTCCCACTCTTTTTTTGTACAAGAACGGGATTGGCTAACCACTCGGGGTGGTATACTTCCTTGATAAACCCAGCTGCCAAAAGCTTTGCAATCTCCTCACTGATGGCCCTGCGCTTCCCCTCATCAAAGCGACGCAAGCATTGCTTCACCGGCTTGGAGCCTGGCCTGATCTTCAAGGCGTGCTCAGTGACTTCTCTCAGAATACCTGGCATGTTCGAGGGTTTCTACGCAAAGATGTCTCTGTTGGCGCGGAGGAAGTCGATGAGCGTGCTTTCCTATTCGGAGGAAAGCGTGGTGCCAATGCGTACCACCTTGCCCTTGGAGTCGTTGGGGTCTATGAGGACCTCCTTGGCACCCTCCATAGGGTCAAAAGACCCGACTGACCACTTGGGGTCGAGTGCTTCTTCGATGACCTCCTTCCTGATGGTCACAAGCTCCTTGGAGGCAATGATTGCCGCGGCGTGTTCGTAGCACTCGACCTCGCACTCGTAAGCACGCTGGAAGGAGGTGCCGATGGTGATGACCCCGCATGGTCCCGGTATCTTCAGCTTTAGGTAGGTGTAGTTGGGGACAACCATAAACTTCACGTAGCATGGACGTCGTAGGATGGTGTGGTAGGTTCCATGGAACCTGACAACCTCGAAGGTAAGGATCTCCATCTTATAATTGGACAGATCAATCTGTCCAAGTGGCACAGCCTGCTTTCCAGGTACTATGCCATAGAAAGGTGCCACGGTCGGCCGGACACGTGCTCGGTCGATGTACATGGCGTCAAGGGTTTTGGCATACATGATGTTGAGGCCACTACCTCCATCCATCAGTACCTTGGTGAGCCGCTTCATGTTGATGATTGGGTCAACCACGAGCGGATATCTCCTCAGTTGTGGGACGCTCTCTGGGTGGTCAGTCCGATCAAAGGTTACTTCGGACTCCAACCATCGAAGAAAGGTAGGCACGACCGGCTCGACCATATAGACCTCGCGGCGCGCGAGCTTCTGGCGGCCCTTGGAGTCATAGGCTACTGACCCTCCAAAGATCATGAGGCATCCATCCAATATTAGAAAGCCGTCATCCTTCCCCTTGGCGTCGTTCACGGTCAGATTGGGGTCCTTCCCATGCTCCCCCTATTGATGCCTCCAGACAATAACCGTTTCATGAGGCCGCAGTCCTTGTATAGATGCTTGACGGGGAAAGCATGGTTCGGGTATGGCCCTTCAAGTAGCTTCTCGAAGTGGTCCAGGGTACCCTCGATGGGCTTTCGACCCCCTTGCGATCAGCGGTGGCCACGAGCGAGGCCTTGCGCCACTGCTTGTTCTTCTTCTTGCTAGGACGGTAAGAGGTGCCTTCGCCAGCGTCCTTGTCCCACTTCGCCTTACCCTTGAGACGGTCGAAGATCGCTCCGATTGCCTCCTTGCCTGAGGCGTGGCTGGTGGTAATGTCGAGGAGCTCCTTAGTGGTTCGTCGGCCCTTACATCCCAGCTTGTGAACCATAGACTCGTAGGTGGTCCCAGATAGGAAGGCTCCTATGACATTGATGTCGACAACGTTGGGCAGCTCATTGCACTGTTGGGAGAAGCGTCGGATGTACCCACAAAGGGTTTCTCTAGCCTTCTATCGGTAGTTTTTGAGATCCCATGGGTTCCCAGGATGCTTGTACGAGCCCTAGATATTTCCCACGAAGATCTCTTTCAGGTTCGCCCAACTTTGGATTATGTTGGGCGGAAGGTGCTCCAACCACATTCACATCGAATTGGCCATGAACAATGGACGGTTACGGATAATGAAATCATCATTGTTCGATCCATCGGCTTGGCAAGTAAGCCGATAATCCTTGAGCCATAGTTCGGGGTTCGTTTCCCCAGAGTACTTTGGGATGTTGGTCGGAGGTCGGTACCGCGGTAGAAAGGCAGCGTTGAGAATGTGTCGGCGAAGGCCTGAGGTCCCGGAAGGTCAGGGCTCGGGCTTCGGTCCTCGCCACTGTCATAGTGTCCACCACGACGAGGGTGGTAGCCACGACTAGCCCCCTCCCTTGTATCACCGTGGGCACGCCTACGGGCATCAAGGGTGTCACGCGCGTCACGATGGTGCTCGAGACGCTCATGCACTGGGACCACGATGCGAGGCCTGCCGCCTTATGGTGCCTGGTGGACTGACACGTCCTTGTCGGGTCGCTCTAAGGGCGTGCGCTAGCTGGCATCGAGCTCGTGTTGTCGAGACAGTGAGCTCACGGCCTGCTGCGCCGCCGCACGCTCGAGTAGCGTGCGAATCTTGCGATGGGCCCAGCAATCCTCGGGCGTCGTGGGCCCTGGAAGCCCCCGAAGCAAGGCTGCCGCAGCAGCAATGTTCTGGCTTGTCCGAGCGAAGTGTGGGAGTGCTTCATCATCCTCGATGATCCTCCAGTTCACATCGCGGGCCATGGCGCGTGCACGCCCACTTTCTATGTGGCGCTCGATCTCTCGATCGAGCACCACGTGTTCCTCCTCGAGCTGGAATCATGCTTCCTCGAGCTCTTGGTGTTGGGCCTTTGGCTGCTCCACCCGCAGGTGAGGTGGGGCCCCTATATCCCCCTCGACCTCGTCATCTAGGTCGTTCATTAGGGTAGCTTCTTCCTCGTGGATGCTTTCAACATGCCCCTCGGGGGTACCTGCCATGAAACATTCACGAGAGGGGTGATGGCTCCCCCTGTTGGAGTTAGAGTTGAAGGGCGACCCCGATTCTCCTGCGAGGAGGTCATGGAAAGACACCACAACATATTTGGTCATCCCTATGAACTCGTTGTTCATGGGGGATGGAGGCATGCATTGTGCCACAAGGTGGCCAACGGTCTCTACGGCGTTCCGGAGATCGTACGGGAGCACTGTCGGGGCGCTCCGGATGAGGAATTCTGGGGAGAGCGGCTCTCCTCCGGCAAGCTGCGCCTTGACATTGGCGAATGAGAAGGTGAGGTGGTGCAGGTCCTCTCGGGATGGTCAGGGTCCAAGGAAGGCACTGAGCTGGCGCTCTAACCAAGGAGCTGGTCGCCCCCTCGGGCATGGGCCTTCGGTGCATGCAGCTACAGCTCCTTAAGCACCTCGGCGATCGCATCGAGGACGATGGAGCGAAGAGGTTGGGCGGTGACGGGATCCTACGCTAACTCTCCCTCCATTCGTGGTGTTTATTACCTCTATCGAATGCGCTTATGATGAGGAATGTCGTGGTGGTGAGTATTGCTGCCTAGGGGGTCCGTGCTCCCCGGCGTTGGCCGGAGATGCCGCGGCCTCTGTTAAGTTCCAGCTAGAGACCTTGAAACAAGAATTTGTAGTGAACCAGGGGGTTAAGTGCGAGCGTCAGAGAGAGAGAGTGAAATAGTGGAAAGGACTGTGGGTTCATTTAGTTGAAAGCCAGGGTCTCTTTTGCATAATGTCCGGCGCGCGCGTGGGTCTCCCCGCGTTGGGCCACTGTCGCGTGTGGGCCGCGCCGGTGTGCTGCGCATGCACGGGTGGGGCGCTGGAGTGGGCCGAGCTGCTCGCTCGTGGGCCACGCTGAGGAAATCGTTTTTTCATTTTCCAGTGACTTAACAAATATTTATTCAATTTAGTTTTGAGCTGAGCTTTGAAAAATGATAGTAAATGTTGTAGGTACCAAAAATGGTGAAACAAAATTTGTTAGGTTCACAAAAATGCTATCTATCTGTTGGTGTAGTTAGTTTACAGTTAGTTGTGGGTAGTGATAGATTCATAAATTCAATTTAGAAAGCTTAGTATTATGTAGCTCAATGTTTGTAGGAATTTTTGTGGCAAATCGGTGATAGCTTTAGCCATAAAATTTTTACAATAGTCTTATTAGATTATTGTGCGCTCACTGTAATTTTTGTAAGCATTAGAGTAGAAGGATAAATAGAGTAGCTAGTACTCCCTGTTTAATCATATATAGAGTAAATCGACATTAAGAGTAAGAATACCTTTAGTGCTAAGATAATATATGTTATGCTTCATACTTGTTAGTGGTAACAGTAGGTAACTTAGCACTTTAGTCGGTAGAGCTAGTTTAGTAGCTTGACAAATGTATTCTTATTTTAAGAGTTGCTGTTGCCGTATTACTAAGTGTTGCATCATCATTTCATGCATGTAGATCACGAGTTGGTAGAGTTCGTGCCTACAGACGAACAGGACTTCAAGGAGGTCATTGAGGAGTATGAGGAGGAGATCCTCATGTAGGAGGGAGCCCTGGAGCCTTTTGGTGCTGACTTTGTTGACCTACCGCCTGTCCAAGGTAAGCCCCGGTGCATAACCCGTATTTTTAATGATCACTGAATATATATATGATGTGCATTTACGTTACAGGCATTTTATAAAAACTACATGCATAAATATATCTACCTATGAGTCCTACTAGTATAGGCCAGGTAGCTGCTATGCTTAGGATTTCTGTAGCGTGAGTAACCTGCCGTTACTCACAATAGGTGATAATTATGATCACACATGATAAAATGGTGGAAAGGAAAAATGGTGATCGGGCAGGGATATGGTTTGGGTACTGGTGGGTGTAAGAGGTTGTGTTCTGCGGCCAACAGGGCATAGCTTGGTTACACTTTTTCCCTGTCTGTGTCGGTTAAGGACCAGCCATTGCCTTGGACACTAGGTAAGTCACAGACTTATTATCCCAAACACATACTTGGGTATGGGCGCTGGGAAGACTTGTTGCTCTCTTGTCATAGGTTCTGGCTCTTTTCAGACTGACTGATTGGAGACGGGGATGGTGGAGGTCCTTGCACCGCACTGAGTTCGGGACTCAGGAGCGGGGGATTGGAGTCTAAGTTTGGACGGGGACCTAAACCCTGGGACAGGAGGGTGATGGGTTGGTTCTGCTTGTGCCTGGGGTACAAGCGGGGCGTGTGTTTTCGGGGTACCCAGCTGGGGGCATTGATTCGCGAATCGTCAAGAAATCCGGTACGACTTGTCTAAACTCTGGCACCATAGTAAGAACTGAAAGATGAAAGGTGATGAAATGGAACTGATTGCTCAACTCTTGCTTGAAAGTAGAATATGTGCTTACATAGAAGGGCCAGATAATAAATTAATCCTGGCTGTCAATAATAACATAAATAAGGACTCGCTATTAGCATTGCTTTCTGTAAAAAGAAACCAGCAAACCATAAAGCTTTGCATATCCCTTAAAGTCGGGAAATTATTGCCACTAGTCAGATAAGTCTTGCGAGTACATTGTGTACTCAGGGTTTATTTACCCCTGTTGTAGGTAACGCTTGAGGAGTACCATTGTGTGAATGATTCTTCTAGTGGGCACAAATAGATCCTTGTTCTTTATCGATAGATGTTTATTATCATTCCGCTGTTTAATCTCCCGCACTCTGAATGTGGCAATGTAATAATGAATTTCTAAGAACTCTAGATGTATAAAATGTACTAAGTTTTGTAACTCGTTCTCATTATTGGATGCTTAGTAAAAAATGTGGATGTTTCGGGCTCTCCCTTGGGGTGTGCCCGACGGAAACCGTCCGCTGTAACTTGCTTACGAGGTGCTTAGTGTCTGGTGGAAGACAAGCGCCTCTGTAAGTGCATTATTTCGTGCGGTTCTGCCACAGTTGGTACCAGAGCCAATAATGAGTTTACGAGTTCATCACTCTTTTCCAAAACTTAAAATTTGACAAACAAAAGTTTTGCGAAAAGTATGATGCACTAAAATTATGTAAATAAGTATAAGCCCTAGCAATATGGTCTATCTAGGATAGCGGCACTGGTTTTATCTAATCAGTTTTTTGCAGGTACACTGACTTATGTTGCGTAAGAAATCGCTTAGCATACGGAAAGTGAGTGTGCGACGTGCCGAAATTTTACGAATGCCGCTATATTCCGGCTTGAGTGAGCGTACAGGCCGATACATGCATCATGATAATAACATCTTGCTAAAACTAAATCCCCCTACACGCATAAGTTAGACTAGTAAATTGATAGGATGAAGTAAAAGAATACTTTAATAAATGTCTTGTTATTTCTCTAATCCCTTGCTTATCTGGAAGGTTGTCCTAAGTGGTTGGTTCCTATCTCTTATAGATGAATCTAAGGTCCAGACGTGGGAGCACCAGTGCTGGGGTGGGCCACAGTCTCGGCGAAGGCCAAGGTGAAAGTGGCTGGGCCAATGAGCATGGCGAGGAGAGCCATGAGGCTCCACTTCTAGCCCCTCCTCCTCCACCACCGCCACCTCCGATGACTCACGCGGAGATGTTGGCGAAGATGATGGCAGCTCGCCACGAGTCAGCCCATGCCATGGAGCTGCTGGCATAGGCTATTGGTGGCTTCGCCTGCAGAGGCCACTAGGGCAATGGTGGGAACGGGGTGGTGCTCGTGGTCCTGAGGGACCCTGCTCTTACTAGGATTTCCTCAAGACGCACTCGCCCACATTCACACTGATGGCTAAGCCCCTAGATGTGGAGCATTGGCTTCGTATTCTGGAGCAGAAGTTTCTGTTGCTCACCGTGACTGATGAGCAAAAAGTACGCTTTGCGACGGTATAGGCCTCCGTCGGGTGAGACAAAACCTGTGACCTCGGGGTCGGGCGAGGCAGAGCACGAACCCAAGGGCCAGTCAAGACGGAGCCCATGGCCTCGGGGTTGGGTGAGGTGGAGCCTGTGGGCTCAGGGTCGGGCGAGGTGGAGTGCAAACCCAAGGGTCGGGCGAGGCGGAGCCTGCGACCTTGGGGTCGGGAGAGACGGAGCCCTCCCCAGAGGCCCGGCGAGGTAGAGCGTAAACCCAAGGGTCAAACGAGGTGGAGCCTGCGGACTTGGGGTCGGGCGAGGCAGAGCCCAAACCCAAGGGTCAAGCAAGGGGAGCCCACGGCCTCGGGGTCGGGCGAGGCGAAGCCCACGACCCTGAGGTCAGGCGAGGCGGATCCCTCCCCTAGAGGCTGGGTGAGGTAGAGCGCAAATCCAAGGGTCAGGGGAGGCAGAGCCCACGGACTTGGGGTCGGGTGAGGCGGAGCCCGTGGCCTCATCGTCGGGCGAGGCGGAGCCCTCTCCCAGAGGTTGGGTGAGGTGGAGTCCTCCCCTAGAGGTCGGCGCGGGGCAGAGCTTACATGCCTGGGGTCGGTTGGAGTTGTAGTCGCGCTCTTGACTGCTCGGATGAATCAATGTTGATGGTCATTAGCTCCTCTTTGGGTACCCCACTATTGGTCCCCGACAAGTGGGGGCTTAGAGTCCAAGTTTGGACGGGGACCTAGACCCCTTGACAGGAGAGTGGTGGGTTGGTCTTGCTTGTGCCTTGGGTACAAGCGGAGCGTGTGTTTCGGGGTACCCAACTGGGATACATTGGTTCGCAAATCGCCGTGTGATACGGTACCGACTTGGCTATAGTCTAGCACCGTAGTAAGAACTAGAATATGAAAGATAGTAAAATAGTTTTGATTGCTTACCACCTACTTGAAAGTAGCATAGGTGCTTACATAGAATGGTTAGTTAATGAACTAATGATGACTGCTAATGAAGTTGAATATAAGGACGTACGTTTAGTAATGCTTCCTCTGATATAATAACCCACAAGCTAGATAGCCTTGCATATCCTTGGAGTCTTTTATTTTTATCCTGTTGGGTAAGTCTTGCTGAGTACATTCGAGTACTCAGGGTTTTATTCCCCTGTTGCAGGTGATCGGAGGATGTTTAGAGCTAACTCTTGTGTGTGGAAATCTCCTGGTGGGCTCAGAGAGGATTCCTTTCACGCTACGATCGTAGCGTTTATTTATAACCCCCACGAAAGGTTTTTATAAGAAAAGATATAAAATCTGCTAGCATCTCTTGTATAAAAATATCCATTATGTCAATGCTCCACCATGTCATTAAAGTAATCCTACTTCCTCTGTCACTCTGATAATATTGTTATATTCCGCTATTATAACAAATTGAGGTATTATCCTGGTACTGTAATAAAGTGATGTAAGAAATGACTTAAGAATGTTGTAAGCTTTATTCTCTCATTTATGATCCTGATGGAAAAATGTGGATTTTCAAGTTCTCCCTTGGGGTGTGCTCGACAGAACTGCGTAGTTTAGTATCATCTCTTGAGTACTTAGGTCTAATAGAAGATAAGTACTCCTGGGAGACATTAGATTAGGCGGTTCTACCACAGCCACGCCCTTAGTTGTTTCACCCGCATGCGAGGAAGGGCCCCTGCATCTTCCTTGACCTCGTCATCGAGGTCGTTTGGTGGGGTAGCCCCTCCCTCGTGGATGCTTTCAATGCGTCCCTCGAGGGTACCTGGCATAAAACATTCTCGCGAGAGGTGATGGCTCCCTCTACTAGAGCTAGAGTCGGAGAGCGACTCTGAATCTCCCGCGAGAAGGTCGTGGAAAGATTCCGCGACGTATTCGGTCATCCCCACAAACTCGTCATTCGTAGGGCATGGGTGCCTGCGCTGCGCCACGAGGTGGCCAACGGTCCCCGTAGCATTACGTAGACCGAACGAGAACGCTGCCGGGGTGCCCTGGGTGAGGTGTTCCGGGGAGACCGGTTCCCCTCTGGCGAGTTGCATCATGGCGTTGGCGAAGAAGAAAGTAAGGCAGCATAGCTCCTCTCGGGACAGTCGGGGTCCCAGGAAGGCGTCGAGTTGGCGCTCCAGCCTCCTGTAGTCGAAGCCGAGGAGTCAGTCGCTCCTAGGGACATGGGCCTCCAGCGCGTGCAGCTCCTTAAGTGCCTCGACGATCGCGTCGAGGCCGGCGGAGTGGAGAGGCTAGACGGCGGCGGGAGCCTACGCCAACTCTCCCTCCGTCGTGACAATGAAGTCCTGGCTTCCAAAGCGCACGTGCGCGCCTGGGACCTAGCTGACGCAGTGACTAGCCCCTACCTAGTGCGCCAACTATCGATGTTTCGGATCACCGGCTAGTAAATTTCTAGTTTATGCGTCTGGCCCGGATGGTATGCTCGGAGGACACAAGGATTATACTGGTTTGGGCAGAACGTCCTTACGTCCAGTTTGCTGCTGCTTGTGTTATCAGTACTAGTTTGTAGTAGGGGTTATAAACAGGTGAGAGAGGGAGAAGGTCCCAAGTCTCTGGTAAAAAGATTGAGCGGAGTTGAGTCTTATTGAGTTCGTTCAGCCATGTGCTCCTCCCCACTATGGGGCGTCCTGCGTGAAGGGGAAGGCGCATGTTACAGAAGGAGAAAGAGAGAAAAGGAGAAAAAGCGAGGAAGAAGAAGGTCTCTAGGGTCGCGGCGTCCTTCATCTCCTTTATGCGGGTCCCGCCGGTAGATGATGACGGGGACGGCTCCACGTCGCGGCCCTATTCGTCACTGGCGCTGTGCCTCGGCATCATCAGCTAGTCATGGCGTTCCATCCCGTCCCGACGGACGGCGTGGTGAACCGACATGCCCGTCAGCGGCCGTACGTGGATTAAGCAGTATAGCGCCCATACACCCGTCACTGTTGGCGATGCGAACCTTCGGTCGTGGCCTGACGTGGCCACGGGTCACGTCAAGGCATGCCCGTGCCTCTTCTGGTATCAGAGGCTTGACCTAGGCTCACACGCTTGGACCCGTAGTGATTGGGGGTGGTACGGACCCCGCTGGACGAGACGGAGCCCGGGCCCTCAGGGTTGGGCGACACGGGGCCCGTGCACGAGGGGTCTGGCGTGGCCAAAACCATCCCTAATTATCTAGGCGAGTTGTCGTCCGCGGTCCTTAGATCTCTTCTTCGGGTATCCCTAATACTGGTACTCGACGAGGACTAGAGAGGCAAGATGAACGGTTTTAAAAGTTGAGAGAGGTGTTTTGCCTGGCTTTAGAGTTCAGAGAGAAAAAGTGGACTTTTACGAAAATTGAAAATTGAGGGAGGTGACGTGAACTTTTTTTTCGGCTGAAAAAACGCTCAGATCTACTTATGGAATATGAGTCCATCAGCAGCCCATGTGTGAAGCCGAAAAGGCCTAGCCCACCCGGCCATCAACAGCGTATTCGCATCTCCCCGTATCGCTAGTTCCTCTCCTTCTCGTTCCTCTCCGGCAGAACTCGTGTTTCAGCCACCGGCGGCGGTGGCACCCTCCACCCCTCCGGTTCTCCTCAATCTTTGCGCCTGACCGCTACGGCTCCACGAAGGCTCCAGCAGCCTGCGGCTTGCGCGGAGGCGCCCCTAGCAGCCCAGGGCTGATGCAAATCCAGCAACATCCTTCAAGGTTGGCCCCCACTTCGTCCGGTTTCTAGATCCGCCAGTGAGTCAAGCGGCGGCGATCACGTGCGAGTCTGCGACGGCGAGGAGCTGTCCTGTCCGGAGGGGCTCTGCGCGAGGCGAGCCACGCAGCGGCGCAGGACACGGCGGCGGCGTGCACGTTCGAGGCGCGGGCAGGTAATGGCATCTTCTTCGTAATCTGTAATTCTATTCTGTAGGGCTTATTTTTAGAAAAACTCCTCTGGTGCTAGGACGACTCTTGTTGGCGTCTACTAGTCTCTTACAATGGCTCACAGATGTCTCTCCCCTTCTTCGACAGGCTCGTCTAGTCGTCTACCCCTACCCGTGCCGCGGTGCTCCTCTGCAAGGCTGCAACTCCACCTGCCCTGTCGACCACTAGCCGCCGCCTGTAACATATCGGGGCGCAAAAGGCTGGACACCCAATTGCCAAGGGCTTCTGTTTCTCTCCCTTCGGCGGCGAAGGGGGAGTGAGAAGCACCGGGAAGATGACGAGCGTGTACATCCCGGTGCAGGGGACAGAGGAGGAGGTGCGGGTGGCGCTGGACCAGCTTCCCCACGACGCATCCGATATCGTCGACATCCTCAAGGCCGAGCAGGCCCCGCTTCATCTCTGGCTCATCATTGCCGTACGTCGCCCTTTTCCGTCCATCTAGTTATATACCGCAACACCAAGGAATCCCCAATGCTTGCGATTGTGTTTTTTTTTTCTTTTTTCTTTTTCTGTGGGTGCACTTCTATGCGTCATTGTGTGGTCGTCCATGCTTGCTTCTCGCCACAAATTTAACTGGAACTTCTAGGGCTAGGGTCTCGCTTAAGTTTATGCTTCAGTATGGCCTGTGGGAGGATTCAGGTGATCTTGATGATTGCTGTTGAATAATGTATGTTGAAGCAGTTGGTGAGATTACCTTTGTTCTGGTTCTGCAAGGTGAACATCCTCATTGAGGGCAGAGGGTATTACAGCCAGTAATGTTCCAGAAATCATAGCTCATAGAAGTATAGAACCTGTGATCTTGTTTGGACAAATAATTTAGTAACATGGAGAAATGCAATTTTTTGTGTGTGTGTGGTGGTGGTGGTGAGGGGGGAGATACTTGTGCTCCAATTTTTCATTAGCCTAGTACAAACATTAAAAGGAACAAGAGCCACTAGCCCACTACAGAAATGACAAGACAAAGCAATTGCATGCAATGATGTACTCTGTAGCAGCATTGTTGTGGTTTCTTTTGGTTGTTTATTCTTATATATCCTGCCTCTGATGATTGCATGGCTGGTCATGATCTGAATCTTGCACCTACAGATGTGCCTTTTTTCAAATTGTTTTGGTCGTTCTCTCAAGAAATGATTTTTTTAATAAATGTATATACTTATTCAGTTGCAATTTTTATTTCTTGTTAATCTTACTTGTGCACAGAGAGAATACTTCAAGCAAGGAAAGATAGAGCAGTTCCGTCAGATTCTGGAGGAAGGATCTGGCCCTGGTTAGTTTTTCTTTGACGCTGGAAGTAGTTTTTATTATTAAACCAAAGCATATTTGATTTTCCTTTCTAGTTCTATTTCTGAAAGACTCAAATCTTTTTATCTGAATCTTGTCTCTGCAGAAATTGACGAGTATTATGCTGATGTGAAGTATGAACGGATAGCAATCCTTAATGCT